>JARQOC010000007.1:71919231-73119231 GCA_033576535.1 Allobates femoralis
ACACTGCATGCACAGTGGCACATACACACACACACTGCATACACAGAGGCACATACACACACTGCATACACAGTGGCACATACACACACACACTGCATACACAGTGGCACATACACACACACACTGCATACACAGTGGCACATACACACACACACTGCATACACAGTGGCACATACACACACACACTGCATACACAGTGGCACATACACACACACACACACACTGCATACACAGTGGCACATACACAGTGCAATCAGCAGCAAGTGATCTGCTGCCCCACAAAGTGAAACTAAACAGCCGGGGCTCACCTACTCCACACACAGGCTTCAGGAATTCAGGGGCTGTACCTGCAGGAGCCATCAGCAGCTCCGTCCTCTCTCAGGAGAAGGTGGGCGTGGCTTCAGCACTCTGCTGCCTGCGCTCTGTGTGCTGGGTCTGTCCTGCCTGACGTCATGTGGCAGGGCGGGCCCAGCATCGCTCAACCTGCGGCTGCCTGCGGTTTATAATGGGGGCCATTATCTCTCAGCAGCAGGCGGCCGCTCTCCAGTGCTACCGCAATGATGATTTCACTTTCAGGGTGGGTGGACGGCCCTGAATTGTTAGTAATCCACCGGCCTGGGGGGCAAATGCCTCCCTGGCACCTGGCCCAGTCTGCCCCTGACTGTGGCCCTGGTGGTCAATGAATAGGGGGAAAGATGAAATAAAGAGTTTGTTCGTGACACCTCCTGCAGTACCTGGTGATGCTCACCAGCGCCGCCACAGTCATCCGGTGGTCGATGGTATTGCGGCAATGATGGTGTAGTCCTCCGCTGGCAGGACTGGACCGCCGGGGCAGCAATTTTGTGGAAGGAATCAGTCTATGCTAGGAAAAGATGCAGCAGAGTTGACAAGTCACTTCACTGGGTACTTTACTGAAAAACCTTTTGTAATCATTACAGTCCTTCAGTGCAGTAAGATGTTATAGCGACAAATGGCTACGGGCGCTGCAAGTGGATTCTATGGTTGGTAGATGGATCCTTCCTGTGTGCCTTTCTTGTTTCTTTCTCTTCCCTTGCCTCACAGTGGCGGTGAAGTCTGACTTCATGAAGATTAGATCTGACCTCCTGCTGCTCATCTTTACCTCTCTTGCTCCCGTCGGGCGAACCTTCTTATGATTACCGCAGCCAGCTACCGCGGGTCTGATTCCCCTCTAATGGGTGCTTTAGGAGTCAGGGCCGTATCGGAATATACCCCTGGTCAACGGATTCTCTGTGGTCCTTGAAGGTTGCCACAGGTGCGGGCTCTGGTACCCGGTTTCTACTCTGAGTGGACTTCTCCAGCTTCTTGAGTCTCTTACTCCTCTCTTTCCTTCTGGGATCTGTTCTTTTCTTTCCTGGGTCCCTCAGCCGAGGAGACCCTCCTTGCTCCTGGTGAGCCTGTCCCAGACTCTCCTTATCTGGTCCAGACCCACCATCTGGCCGCCTTTCTCCCCGAGTCCAAGACTAGCTCTAGTGCCCCCTGGAGGTGACTATATACCCTCCCGGGGTCCCTCCCACCATGTGACTAGTGTGGGGTGTGAGAAGGTAAACAAACTGTAAGCAGTCTAATTGGAGGCGCTCAGGCACAAAGGCAGCAGGCACTGGGATGGTTTTTCAACAGACCTTTATTCAGCCTCCCCTCCTACTCCACAACATGTTTCGATAGATTCTTTATCTTCCTCAGGTGGTTTAGTGTGGGGTGTGGGTATAGGGTTCCTCTTACCGTCCATATGTTCCACTTGCAGTGGGGTAACTACACCGCTTTTATGGGTGCAGTACCCCTTTTGTGGCACCTACATAGTGGGGCGCCACATTACCATTAGACTATGTGAGAAAGGCTGATATTGCAATGGAGTTCATTACAGCCAGCAGAGGTAGATTAACATGCAGTGTTACAATGAGAATGGAAGTCTAGTTTAGCAAATGCAGATGACAGCAAGCAGAGCTGGAATATTACTCTCCCAGGGTATGGGGACTCGGGTATCTGGGCCCTCTGCTTCGGTAGGGATGTCACGGGTGGCCTGCCCAGACCCGTGGCCCTGGGGTCTTACTAAGATAAGGGGTGATCTTTTCCTCCCTACCCCACTCTTTTGAAACAATAATTTTTATTGGTTTTCCAGTAGGCATACAGAAAAAAAAAAGGCAGTATAACTGTCAAAACCAAACATAGTGATTCACAACATAGAGAGGGGGCAGGGGGGAGGGATAAAGGTGGGAGGTGGGAGATGTGGGGGACAAGGGGAAGGGAAATAGGGGGACCCAACGAAGATATACAAAACATACATGTGGTTGAGTAGGAATTCCAGTGTAACACCAAGTTTAAAGCAGCGAACAATAATGTAAATGAGGAAAGAGCAGTGGATAAGGCACCGTAAAATCATATCATAGTTGTTTGGCATAGGGTGAGGAAGACCACAGATCCCAACCATTCAATATTTTATTCTTGGCATTAAAATCATGTGCTAGAATAATCTCATGCTGCATGTGGAGGTTAAGTTGCGAAATCACCTCCTCCTTTGTGGGAGAGGATGGTTTCTTCCAATGCCTAGCTATACATGTTCTGGCCGCTATTAAAACATTAGACAACATGGGTCTAATTAATGAGGGGACATCCTCCAGACCTATACCCAAAAGGGCCATTGGAGCATCCAGAGATAAGGGAATGCCAGTGATCATTATCATTAAGGATTCAACCTGTTTCCAGAACACCTGTATCAGGGGACAAAACCACCACATGTGTTCCATAGTACCGTTACATTGGCAGCCTTTCCAGCACATACTAGAGAGAGCTGGATTGAATTTGTGTAGACGAAGGGGTGTTAAATACCAGTTCAACTGGAGTTTTTTGGCCTGTTCCAGATGGTTAAGGCAAGAAGAATATTTGGATGCATGGGAGAACGCAGTATGCCAAGACTTGGCAGTAGCATTAAAAGAGAGACGGCGCTCCCAGGCCTCCATGTAGGGGAGCTTTCCTCCATCCAAAAGGACCGTTAAGGCCCGATATATAATTGAGACGCCCCTTTGAGTAGAGGATGTTTTAAAATACCGTTGAAGAGAATCCTCCCCAAGTGGAATTGCCCGAGGGGGCAAACCAACTGTATTCAGTAAATGGCGGACCTGAAGATACTGATAAAATACTTGATTAGGGAGTTGAAATGTTTGCACAAGATCAGAGAATGACTGAACGCCGTTATCATCCAGGATGTCCCTTAGGAAACGGACACCTCTAGTTTTCCATCGAGTCAGAGAGATATCGGGGATCAGGGATTCTAGCGCTTCGAGGGAGATATAGTGAAATAAAAAGGGAAGGCGAGATCTGCCCAATGTGTACCATAGTCTCAAAAGAGCACTCATAGTGCGCAAGGAAACACCACTATCCAGCCTCTGTAAAAGGCCGGCCTCCAACTGAAGTCTTAGTGACCCGGACGGGGCACAATGAGATTCTATTTGAAACCAGCGGGAAGGAAAGGTCTCTCCCGTCCACCAAAGTTTGGCTGGTTCTAGAAGAGCAGCTCTATGGTAAGATAAAACATCAGGGACACCCAATCCTCCCTGTTTATAAGGAAGAACCATAATGTTATGAGAAATTCTGTGTGGTTTACCACTCCAAATAAAGGAGTTAAGCATGGACTGTAATTTAGATATACACCTACGCGGGAATGACATGGGGAGACATCTAAATAGGTATATTAGTTTGGGGAGGATAAGCATTTTGATCAAGTTTATTCTGGCGACCCAGGAGAGGCCCAGAGGGGAGAGCCTGTTGAGTTCAGTTTTAATATTATTGGTGACCAAGTCACAGTTTCGTTTGACTATGTTATGAAGCTGGGTGATATAAATTCCTAGATACGTAAAACCCTCCTGTGCCCAAGCGAAGGTGAAAAGTTGACGTATAGCCTCTTGCATTGAGAGTGCGATATTCACCGGGTAAAGTGTAGATTTATGTATATTGAGGCGGTAATAGGAAGCTGCAGAGAAGTCTGTACGGGTACCTTTACACGCCGCGACGGCAGGCTGGATACATCCCGCTACTTCACGTGCACGAGCACGCTCAAACGGCTACAAACGGTCAACGCACCCTCTTTACACGCCGCCATAAGGTGCGCTACGCCACGCTACATCTGTAGCTAGCTACATCGCCGGGTGTCTCAAGTAGCCAGCTGTAGCTCATGTACACACCGCTACAACCAGCTACTATGGGCGGACCTGGTGCAGCAGGGACAGCACATAGGCGTGCCACAATCTTGGATTACGAGCCGTCCGTACGATGATAGGACATCGCAATATCATCATGATTGGCCAGGCATCGCAGGAGGCTGAGAAATACAGCACGCTCGAGCGATTGTGTAGTGTGACTCGTCAGCTCCTTAAATATGCCGCCCTAGGCAGCGACTACCAATCGTCATGCAGGAGCTTCCTCCAATGATCGGTGATGGGGCGGGGTATCCCGGAGCCTGGGTCACGCCTTAGCTACATTGCAGCTACAGCCCCGGGTGTCCAGAGTTCCCTTCCGTTGCCTCTTTACACGCCGATACAGCTCGCTACCATCGGCGATGTAGCCATCAGTTTTCGAGCAGAGCCCATAAACAGATGTATCTGTCGCCGGCTGTAGCGTCGCGTCTTCAGACGCCGCTACGACGGGCTACATTGACGCTACAAGCTACATTTGTAGCCTGTAGCGGGATGTATCCAGCCTGCCGTCGCGGCGTGTAAAGGTACCATAAGAATATCCATAATTTTTTGCAGTGAGGGGATAATATTGACGCATGTGAAAATGACATCATCAGTGTATAAACCGACTTTGTGCTCCACTCCCCCTATCACAACACCCCGCACTTGTGGTTCCGCCCTGATACGCGCTGCCAAGGGTTTCATCACCAATGCAAATATTAGTAGGGAGAGAGGACATCCCTGACAGGTGCCGTTTGAAATATCAAAGGAGTCCGAAAGAAAGCCGGAGGCTCGGACGGAAGCATTAGGGTGTGTATACAGTGCCATAATGGCTGACGTAGCAGGACCAATAATGCCAAATTTCTGTAGAACTGCTTCAACATACCCCAGTGCACCCTGTCAAACGCCTTTTCCGCATCAAGAGACACGAGAACACCGGGGGTGCCCGCGCGTTCCATGAGATCCAAAATATTAATAAGGCGTCTGGTTCCATCACGAGCCTGCCGGCCTGGCACGATTCCAACCTGGTCTGGGTCAATGAGAGACGGAAGGATTTCCATCAATCTCGATGCCCACACCTTTGCATATAATTTAATATCGCAGTTGAGCAGCGCGATCGGGCGGAAGTTACCAGGTGAGGTAGGAGATTTCCCAGGTTTGGGTAATGTGGATATGATTGCTTCTAGACTCTCCCGTCGGATGTCCCCCCTGTTGCGCCAGAACTCAAACAATCGTAATAAATAGGGAGAAAGGACATGGAGGAAGTTTTTATAATATTGGACAGGGAAACCATCAGGACAGGGGCCGTATGTGTTGCAGATGAGTTAAGTGCATGATTTATCTCTAATTCTGTGAGCGGCGCATTTAAGGTACTCAGCTGAGAGGGAGTTAATTTAGGGAGAGACACACTATCCAGGAAAGCAGATATCGTCTCCGCTGTAGGCTGAGGGGTATCAGAGGAACGGTGTAGATTATATAAGGATTCATAATAAGAGCGGAACTCATCCGCGATCCGCAAAGGGTTCCGGATCTGCTTACCCGCAGCAGAGACAATATAAGGAATCCTAAACTGCGTCATCTTTCTTCTGGTTCTACGAGCTAGAGGAGAACCCGCCCTGTCTCCCATACCATAATATTTAGCCTTTAGTTTTTTCAGATTGTTCTCAGCTTTCTGGAGTAGTAGAGTCCTAAGGTGGTGTCTAGTATCAGTTAGAGACTGCAATAGAGCAGGGGTGGGGGTGGATTTGTGTTGTGTTTCCAGAGATTGGAGTGAATTTAAGGTGTCCGTCAGGTCCGCCATATACCGTCTTTTGTGTAAAGCCGCCAACTTAATAAAAATTCCTCTAAGAACTGCTTTATGTGAAAGCCACAAAACCTCGTCCTGTACTTCCCCATTATCGTTATGAGTAAAAAATTCTTTTAGATGTGCAGAGATCTCCTCAACAACCTCAGCATTAGTCAGCAAGTACGTGTTAAGTTTCCATGTATAAGGCGGCCTGACAGCGGAAGGGTCGTCAATTTGCAAAGTGGTGGGAGCATGGTCTGACCATGTTATGCTGCCAATTCCAGTCCGTTTGCACTGATGTAAAAGAGAGCCATCCACCAATATTAAATCAATACGGCTATATGATTGGTATCTAGCAGAGAAAAACGTGTAATTACGCTCCTCACCATGATGATTCCGCCACACATCATGTAGACCATGCTATAGAACCAATGCGTTCATTTCACCACGAGATTGAGACGGACCCGAGCAATCCAAACGTTTCAACATAAGCATATTAAAATCACCACCTATAAGTCTGCGTCCTCGAGTGTGTAAATAAATCTCATCCAGAAGAGACCTAAGGAACTTCATTTGTCCAACATTAGGGGCGTACACCGCCACCAAAGTGTAGGTGACATTATTCAATTTGCAAATTAAAATAAGAAACCGGCCTTCTGGGTCGGAAACCGTATGTTCTAGTTGGAAGGAGACCGTGCTCCGCACCAAGATACCCACGCCTGCCTTTTTTTTGGGACTATTGGCATAGAATTGGTGTGGATAAACACGAGAACGCATTCTATCATTATCTTTAGCCAACAGGTGCGTCTCCTGGATGAAGATCACATCACTCTTAGATCTATGCAAATGCTTCAAAGCAATTGATCTCTTGGTTGGTGAATTCAGTCCATTCACATTAATCGACAGTATCGATATGCTCATGGTGGGGTATTGGAGGACTGCGCTATATACATAGTGAATAACAGGAACTCTCTGCAAAACCAAGAACAGTATGGTCGAAGGGAGGAGGGAAGGGAAAGTATGTAGGAGGGTGGAGGGAGGGATGCAGGGTGAACAGGTCTCAATAGTAGCATGTCAGCAACACATGTGATCAGGAAAAGACAAAAGAAGAAAACACAGCAACACAAACCATAAACAGTCTTAGGAGAGAACATCATATTCTCCAAGAGAGACAGTGAGCGACAAAAATATGCTCTTGGGGCTTTAATCCAGGGATAATCCTGAGGTAGGAGCTCTAATCAGAGCAACCAGGTCGTTATCTCCAAAAAAAAAAAAAAAAAAAAGAGAGTAGAGGAGCAACAAATCTAGGTGTCATTAGATCCAGGAAAAAGACAAAAAAGTCCCACAGAGTGAACAAGTGAACTCAGACCGTGGACCACTCAGGGTCCACCCGTTTCTTGGGTGCGGCGGGGGGATGGGTCTCCCCAGCAGATCCGTTGGTGACTTTTATACCCCATTGTGCTAGGAGTTTAGCTGCATGGCCCGGAGAGATGCAGACATGTGTGGAGCCATCTTTGCGTATTATGAGCTTAGTTGGGAAACCCCAAATACACTGTATGTCCTGAGTACGCAGAGCAGAGGTGTATGGATGAAATGCCCGACGGAGGGCCAAGGTACCGGGTGATAGGTCTGAGAAGACAGTCAAGGCAGAGAACTGGTCAGGCAGGGCAGGTTTGCCACGGAGGCAGTATAGAAAGTCCTCTTTTAATTCATAAAAATGAATTCTGACAATCACGTCCCTGGGTAGGTTAGGGCCTATATTAGAGGGCTTAGGTACCCTATGTATCCGGTCAATGATAATGTCTTTCCTCTCTACTTCAGGCATGGCGGCCATTATAAAATCCTGTAGCATAGGGCGAAGATCTTTAGACTGCACAGTTTCAGCAATGCCTCTGATGCGGATATTATTGCGCCTAGAACGGTCCTCAAGATCCAGTTGCTTTGCCTGCATTTTGATCATTGTTTCTTTCAATTCCTCATGCGCATCCAATAAATCATTATGCGACTGCACTATCTCGGCCATCTTCCTTTCCAGTTTATCAATGCGGCCTCCAATATCGGCCACCTCTCTTTTGAGATCAGCTACCATCTCCTTCATGGAGTTTTGGAGCGACATGTTCAGCGAGGACAGCATCTCCCTCATGCTGCCATGTGTTACTGGGGCGTCCTCCCTTCCGCCACCATTAGAGCCCGAGGAGACCACGGAGCTCCTTCTGGAGGAGGAGAGGGCTGAACGCGGTGAGGCCGGCGCATCTTAGCTTCGTTGCCGGCGGGCCTGATGACCCACTGCGGAGTAGTGTGCCTCCCACTCCTTGTTTTCCTCATGCACTCACTGGGGTCTCTGTGTACTGTGGCGCTGGTTATGGCCGGTTATCGGGCGTCTGAGAGCTGTTTGAGCCGCTTTGAAGTCTGTGGGACAAGGAGCTCCTGGTTTATGCGGCCATCTCCTTGCTGCATCAGGCCACGCCCCCTACCCCACTCTTAAGTGGGCGGACACCATCTCAACCTCAGACCACCTGTGGGGTAGGGAAGAAAAGGGGGACAGGGATGTCAGCATTAGGACTCATCAGACCTGGGGTCACCTTGTCACGGTTGATGAGCAAACGGACATTGGCCAATGTGCGCACTAAGTACCCCTTGAAAATAAAAAAATAAGATTTTTGAGTTTTTTGGAAAAAAAACGTAAATTTTTTAAAAATTTTTTTCTCATATACATACCGCTTGTTAGCATATGTGCATCATTGGTAGTAGCTGAGAGCTGCAGAGAATTTTTCTAGTTGTTTGACCCAGTGTCCCTGCTGGCACCAGTTCACATTGTGTCTGTGAGTGCTGTGCAGTTTTTTCTGGATTCTGAGGATCCAGCTGTAGGAAGTGATCTAACAGATCCAGCACAGTGATCCACAGTGACCATTATGTGATCACTGTGGATCACTGTGCTGCAGCTGTCAGATCACTTTCTGCAGCTGGATCCTGGGGATCCAGCTGCAGAAAGCAATCTGACAGCCCGGGCGCACTGATGCACATAGTGGGTCTCTGCGCCCGGGCTCTTAGATCGCTGCTCTACAGCCCGATCTCCCTGCATGGGCATCGAGCTGCAGAAAGTGATCTGACACCCCGGGCGCAGTGACCCACTATGTACATCACTGCGCCTGGGCTGCCAGATCGCTTTCCGCAACTCGATCCCCATGCAGGGGGATCGAGCTGCAGAAAGCAATCTGACAGCCTGGGCGCAGTGATGCACATAGTGGGTCACTGCGCCCAGGCTCTTAGATCGCTGCTCTGCAGCCCGATCTCCCTGCATGGGCAGCGATCTGACAGACCAGGCGCAGTGATGCACATAGTGGGTCAATGCGCCTGGGCTGCCAGATCGCTTTCCGCAGCTCGATCCCCATGCATGGGGATCGAGTTGCCGAAAGCGATCTGGCAGCCCAGGCGCAGTGATGCACATAGTGGGTCACTGCGCCTGGGGTCTCAGATCACTTTCTGCAGCTCAATCACCATGCTGGCGGATCGGGCTCCAGAGTAGCGATCTGAAAGCAAAGGCGATCGAGCGTCGTGGGACCTTCGTTGTGGACTACGTCGGAGATAATTGAACGTCGTGGCACCTTCGTTATGGACTATGTCGGAGCGATCGAGCGCCGTGGGACCTTCGTTGTGGACTACGTCGGATCTTTTTATAATAAAGATGGAGTCCGAATTGTGTCTGTTTTTTTTCAAATAAAAAGATTTTTCTCTGTGTGTATTTATTGACTATTTACCATACTAGAGATTCCTAATGGCGGGTCTAACATTGGACCTATATTATGAATCTCAGGCTTAGTGCCAGCTGCCAATAAAAAGCTGGCATTAACCCCTTTATTACCCAGTTAGCCACCGCCACCAGGGCAACTGGAAGAGCGTGGGTACAGCGCCAGAAAATGGCGCTTCAATGAATGCGCCATTTTCTGGGGCGGCTGTGGGCTGCAATTCGCAGCATGGGGGGCCCAGAACGCTTGGGCCTCTCTATGCTGAGGATTCCAGTCCCCAGCTGCCTAGTTGTACCTGGCTGGACCAAAAATATGGCGGAGCCCCACGTAATGTTTTTTCTAGAATTAGTTCTAGAAATTTAAAAAAAAAATGGGCTTCGCTGTATTTATGGTTCCAGCCAGGTATGACGAGGCAGCTGGGGGTGGGTGGCAGTCCGTAGCTGCCAAGTTGTACCTGGCTGGACCAAAAAGATGGCGGAGCCCTATGTCATTTTTTTTCTAGAAATAATTCTAGAAATAAAAAAAAATAGGCTTCGCTGTATTTTTGGTTCCAGCCAGGTATGACGAGGCAGCTGGGGGCTGGTGGCAGTCCGTAGCTGCCAAGTTGTACCTGGCTGGACCAAAAATATGGCGGAGCCCTATGTCATTTTTTTTCTAGAAATAATTCTAGAAATAAAAAAAAAATAGGCTTCGCTGTATTTTTGGTTCCAGCCAGGTATGACGAGGCAGCTGGGGGCTGGTGGCAGTCCGTAGCTGCCAAGTTGTACCTGGCTGGACCAAAAATATGGCGGAGCCCTATGTCATTTTTTTTCTAGAAATAATTCCAGAAATAAAAATAAAAAATAGGCTTCGCTGTATTTTTGGTTCCAGCCAGGTATGACGAGGCAGCTGGGGGCTGGTGGCAGTCCATAGCTGCCAAGTTGTACCTGGCTGGACCAAAAATATGGCGGAGCCCCATGCCATTTTTTTTTTTACTTCTACCAATAAATTGACAAGGAGCTTTGCCTTATTTTTGGATGCCAGCCAGGTACAACTTGGCAGTTGGGGGGCTGCAATCCTCATCGTGGAGAGACCCAAATGTTGTGGCCCCCCCACGCTGCAAATTGCAACCCACAGCCACCCCAGAAAATAGCACATTAGAGGTGCCATTTTCTGGTGCTGTACCCCAACTCTTCCAGTTGCCCTTGTGCTGGTGGCAATGCTAGTGGCACACAGGGGTTCTCCATACGCGACATGGAGTCAGCTAACAATTCCAATTGTTAGCGGACACAATGTCGCGTATGGAGAGCCCCTGTGTGCCTAAACATTGGAGCTCCCCCACAAGTGACCCCATTTTGGAAACCCGTAAAAATGAAAAAATAATTTTTTTTTACGGATCAATTTGTGAAGCACTTGGGGTTCTAAGTGCTCACTATGCATCTAAATAAGTTCCTTGGGGGGTCTAGTTTCCAAAATGTGGTCACTTGTGGGGGAGTTCCAATGTTTAGGCACACAGGGGCTCTCTAAACGTGACATGGTGTCCGCTAACAATTTGAATGGAAAATCAGCTCAAATTGTTAGCGGACACCATGTCACGTTTGGAGAGCCCCTGTGTGCCTAAACATTGGAGCTCCCCTAAAAGTGACCCCATTTTGGAAACTAGACCCCCCAGCGAACTTATCTAGATGGGTTGTGAGCATATTGAACCCCCAGGTGCTTCACAAATTAATGGAAAAAAAAAGATTTTTGCGGAAAAAAAGTACTTTTTCATTTTTACAGATTAATATGTGAAGCACCTGGGGGTTGAAAGTGCTCACTATGCATCTAGATACGTTCCTTTGGGGGTCTAGTTTTAAAATGGGGTCACTTGTGGAGGAGCTCCTATGTGGAGACGCACAGGGGCTCTCCAAACGCAACATGGTGTCCGCTAACAATTTGAGCTCATTTTGCATTCAAATTGTTAGCGGACACCATGTCGCGTTTGGAGAGCCCCTGTGCGTCTCCACATTGTAGCTCCCCCACAAGTGACCCCATTTTGGAAACTAGACCCCCAAAGAAAAGTATCTAGATGCATAGTGAGCACTTTCAACCCCCAGGTGCTTCACAAATTGTTCCATAATAATGAAAAAAGAAAATTTTTGTGGAAAAAAAAAGTGCTTTTTCATTTTTATGGATGAATTTGTGAAGCACCTGGGGGTTCAAAGTGCTCACTATGCATCTAGATACGTTTCTTGGGGGTCTAGTTTCCAAAATGGGGTCACTTGTGGGGGAGCCCCAATGTTTAGGCACACAGGGGCTCACTAAACACAACATGGTTACAGCTAACAATTTGAGCTGATTTTTATTCAAATTGTTAGCGGACACCATGTCGCGTTTGGAGGGTCCCTGTGTGCCTAAACATTGGAGCTCCCCCCAAGTGACCCCATTTTGGAAACTAGACCCCCCAGGGAACATATATAGATGGGTAGTGAGCATATTGAACCCCCAGGTGCTTTACAAATTGATCTGTGAAAATGAAATAGTACTTTTTTTTTCACAAAAATTTTCTTTTAGCCTAAATTTTTTCGTTTTCACATGGCAACAGCATAAAATTCATCCTAAAATTTGTTGGGCAATTTCTCCTGAGTACACCGATACCTCATATGTGGTCATAAACCACTTTTTGGGCGCACGGCAGGGGTCAGAAGGGAAGGAGCGCAATTTCACTTTTTGAATGTAAAATTAGCTCCAAAATTCAAATTGCGCTCCTTCATTTCTGAGCCCTGCCGTGCGCCCAAACAGTGGTTTATGACCACATATGAGGTATCGATTTACTCGGGAGAATTTGCACAACACATTTTAAGATCCATTTTATCCTGTTGCCCATTTGAAAAAGAAAGAACTTAAAAGAACATTTTTGATAAAAAAATTAAAATATCCATTTTTTGTTTCCACTTTGCTTGAGTTCCTGTGAAGCACCTGAAGGGTAAATAATCTTCTTGAATGTAGTTTTGAGTAGCTTGAGGGGTGCAGTTTTTGGAATGGTGTCACTTCTGGGTGTTTTCTGTCATGTACACCCCTCAAAAGGACTTCAAATGTGATGTGGTCACTTAAAAAAATGGTTTTATAAATTTTGGTTGAAAAATGAAAAATTGCTCATGAACTTTGAACCCTTATAACGTCCTAACAAAAAAATTTTTTTTCCCAAAATTGTGCTGATGTGAAGTACACATGTGGGAAATATTATTTAATAACTTTTTTCTGTCACATATCTCTCTTGTTTATCAGAAAAAAAAAAAAAATGTGAAAATTGTGAAATAAAATTTTTGCCATAATTTTGATTTTTTCACAAATAAACGCAAAAATTATCGACTTAAATTTAATACTAGCATGAAGCCCAATATGTCACGAAAAAACAATCTCAGAATCGCTAGGATCGGTTGAAGCGTTCCCGAGTTATAACCTTATAAAGGGACACTGGCCAGAATTGCAAAAAAGGCCAAGGTCTTTAGGGTCAAAATAGGCTGGGTCCTGAAGGGGTTAAGATCTCATGGCCTCCGGTTTCAATGGTTCGGGCCGACAGCTGCCGCGCCATGTTCAGGGATGGTCCCGTCCCCTGTTTCATCCACAAGCCCCTCTTTTCCTCTGCCAGATATGGGTGTGCAGGTGATCTTAGTCTTCTTCTGCACCCCAAGGGCTCCTTCCCTCTTCTACACCTTTCAGTCTTTCCCTCCCGGCGTGAGCGTGACTGTGCTCCAGCCCGTGTTAGCTAACACCTCCACCACCTCTCGACTCTCACTTTGACTTCCTACTCCTCTGTTATCCTCCTTCTGACTCTCTCTACATTCTGCCCCGTGTCCCCCTCTCTGAGACTGGGCTCACCCTCCCGAGTCCACCCACCATCCCTGCCCGGAGTCCTACATGTGTGGTGCGGTGTAGGGCCTCAATTTCACCATCCCAATTCAGAGAACAGGAGCACTACTCTCCCGCTAATGGAGGAGTGCAGTACTCCCAGTGGCGGCCAGGCCAGCGAGGTGTCACAATTGCTCATTGAGACAGGCTTATCCTGCACCCCATCAGCAACTTCCACCATTTTTATTTTGATGAGGATGAGATCACTAGGAGGAGGCCAGCCGGTGAGACCACCGTGACTGTTGGCCTCCATTATGCCACGGGTCTGTGGAAGTCAACGGAGATAGATAATAGATAGACAGACATGCCTGTATTTATTCATATTCAGATATATTATAATGTAGTTTCTTTTAAAATTGTTATTCATTCTGCACACTTTGTCTTTAGAACTTCATCAAACTCTCTTTTCCGAATATTTTTCTAATGTTATTCTTTGACCTTGTAAGATTTTTTGTTTTTTAATCAAGTTAGCAATTATCAAAATATATGGTCAATATCAAAGTTTAAAGCTGTATATTATCATTACAATGAGCTTAAATGTTAATTAAAACCTTTTCAGGCAAAACAATGCAGCATACATACTAAACATTACATGACCTTGATGCTCGGGAAGGCTTAGGAAATTGTATGTACTGTTCTTACACATTGTGATCATTGGCTTTTTTGTTCCTTTTTTTTTGTTTTAATTTATAGGAAATGTCTAATGTATTGAAGTTTTGGTCTCATTAGCTAGATGTCATTCTAAAGAATATAATTAACATGAACATTCATTTCTAGAAGTGTAGGTGAAAGACCGTATTGTAGTAATATAGAAAATAACCAATACAGTTATTGTAATCCATAATTTGAAAATATAAACTTGTTAATTGCTACATACCAATTTTATAAAATCATGTTTTGCTTCAGATATAAAAGCAAGGCTAAGACAGCCGATATTATTAGAGTGTTCAGTAAAATGCTTTTCTATGAATAAGACGTAGTCACAGAAATCAGACATCTTCAAGTCTTTTCAGAAAGAATTATTCTTGAAAATTAATGGTTGTTTTTGTTTTGCTTAAGAATTGTTTAATTGTTACTGATTACCAACATTCTTTGGTCTAGGCATGTGCAGAAACACTAGGGCTGTGAACCAGAATTTTGATAGAGCAGAAGGATGTGTGTGCTCTATGGCAGCTGAAATTAATGGAAGGTGTAACATGTGCAGTGGGTGAGGGGAATGGAGCAGGAAGGGATAATGGGCAAGGGCGATTGGGAGGCTAGTCTGGCCCTGGAACTGGGGTCCCTGACTAGCCATGTTCCTGAAGATACCCTTGAAGGTGAGGAGGTTCGAGCCACCACCCTATCCCTCAAATCCTCGACTTGCCCTCAGCTAAGAGCCTCTACCTCCACCTATGGATCAGGAAAAGGACACCTCTCCAAGTTGGCAGCATGTCTGCACAACACGGGTCCTAGATGAGAAATGAACTCAATCAGCGACATCTGGTGGAGGGAAGTAGAACTATTTAAAGCTGAAGGGAGTGGAAAGCGGAAAGCTCAGACACACCCCTCCAGCTTTACCTGAGCTTATTCCCCACCTGCTGAGCCGCACAACACACGTTCAAAAACTGCAGCTTCTATATCAACCCTTACTGAATCAAAGGAAAACAACTCTGGTTTAAACAGCAGCAGAACTCCAGGACTGCAAAGGCAGTCCATACGTGACAGAAGGTAACTGCAATTGAAATGTTGAACTATAGTTCATTGCAGTCTCCAGAAAAAGATAGTTATATCTGCTTCTCAAAAGACAAGAGTGTGACAAGAGTATTGCTATCTTGTCTTGTCCACCATGTGGAAAATAGAGCTGCCATTAACCCCTTCTCGACATATGATGCACATGTTCGTCACAGGTTGCCTACCACCTTTTGATGCAAGCTCACGCTGTGGGTTCACATACCCTCTCCCACACCACATCTCAGTTCACGTCATCAGCTGAGATGTAACAAAGGAAAAAGGAAAAGGACTGTGGTGCTATATTGCTTACAAAAATATTACACATTTTATTGTAGCACATGGACAAAGACTTTTAAAGACACCAAGAGGTTAAAATAGGTAAGCTAACCATTTCTCGATCTGCTAGAACTAGGAAGTTACTGACTAGTAGTTAATACAATTTCAACATTACCAGAACCATTGTCAGTACATGACTACATCACCAGAACAAGACTCAATTCACAATTACATCACCAGAACGTCCATCAGTACACTACTGCATCACCAGAACAGACTTCACTACATGGCTACACTACCAGAACCACCATCGCTACACTGCTACATCATTAGTACCACCATTGTTACACAACTACATTGCAAAAACCACCAACAGTAACGACTACACCACCAGCACCATCTCCAGCCCAATATACAATTGTATCACATTAAACTGCAGCTCTTAGCATGTCTTTATCAATGGAGGGAGATACTAGGAGTTGTTGTCATTAGCCATCTTCAGATTGTGGACCATACAGGAACAACAGTAATTATGAGGTGCTGGTAGGACTATTACTTTTTAAAAATAACTTAGCTTTAGGGAGATATCTTATATGTTTTAGGTCCATTAATTATGAGCACATTGGTGTGGGTCTGGGTCCTGAGATCCTATAGACTGTTTAAAAAATCCCTTAGAAGCGCACAGTTTAGGAGATAGGACTATGACTTTCTATGGCATCTGCTCTGTGCGGTGAGCGCTCTTCAAAAAGGACTTTTCAGCTGTGGACGGGGATCTCAAGACCACATTCCCCACCAATCTGCTTAGAATTATAGCATTATGAACCTGCCCCGTGACGGTACATAACAGCCCGCTGCTGGGAGGAAATCAACTTTAATCCTTCCAGCAGCATTCTGGCTTCATGGGGCAGCATAGGCACAGAACCAGATCAGTCACCGCTCTGTGTATGAAGAGCGGAAGCTGTAAACCCCCCACACACACTGACTGACAGACACTCAGCATTAGAACCAGCTGTCAGTCAGTGCAGGTGTAAATAGAGTCTGTGGAGCCTCGTTTAGGAGTCTCAACACAGGACCTGTGTTGAGACTCCTAAACGAGGCTCCACAGACTCTATTTACATATTCAAAATTCCCAGGGGGCAATGGGCCTAGGAATTCACTGTGTTGAGCGCTTTAGCCGGCTGCCAGCAGTGTTTTCTTGAACTGGTCTCCCTGAGATCAGTGAATACTTTGTTTTGTTAGTCAGTGCAGGTGGGTTACAGCTGCCACTCCACATACACAGAGCGGTGACTGATCCTGCTCCAGTGCTGCCCCCGTGACACTGAAACCGGAATGCTGCCAGGAGCATTCCATTTTATTTCCTCTTGGCAGCGGGGTGTTATGTACCGGCACCGGCAAGTTCAGAATACTATCAATCTACAGATTAACTCCATAACTGCAGGATAATAGCATTTTTTCCAAGTGACAGGTTCCCTTTAAAGGGGTTGTCTGGTTTAGAATGACAAGTTTGCAATTAAAGAGTGACACAGTGTTACTGCAGATTGTGGCTTTAGACCAGACAACCCCTTTAAAATATAATCCACTGGCAAAGTTCTGGTGACAGCCAAACTGTTTATCAAAGCTTTTACAGATACAGATCAATTAGAACAACTGGATTCGGCACATTATATATCCTCGGGAGACTTTGAGTGTAGGGGTACAATTAAGGACACTATAATTTAATTGGTGTTTGGCAACAGTTCACACCCAGTAGCTGCACTATAGTGTGAGAACAAGATAAAAGAGTAGCAGGTCTCAGTATATAGATACTACACAGTCTCTGAATCAGAAGAGGTGGTGGGGAAGAGCAGGGTGATGGGGTTAGAGCAGAGTGATGGGGTTAGAGCAGAGTGACAGGGCAGAGAAGAGTGATGGGACAGAGCAGAGTGACGGGGCAAAGCAGAGTGTTGGGCAAAGCAGAGTGACGGGGCAGAGCAGTGTGATGGGCAGAGCAGAGTCATGGGGTAGAGCAAAGTGAGGGGGTTAGAGCAGAGTGACAGGCAGAGCTGAGTGACAGGGCAGAGCAGAGAGACGGGCAGAGCAGACTCATGGGGCAGAACAGAGTGATGGTGTTAGAGCAGAGTGAAAGGGTTAGAGCAGAGTGACAGGGTAATAGCAAAGTGACGGAGCAGAACAGAGTGATGGGGAAGAGCAGAGTGGCTGGACAGAGCATAGTGGCTTGGTAAAGCAGAGTGATGGGGCAGAGCAGTGGTGAGGTAAAGCAAGGTGACAGGGCAGAGCAGTGGCAAGGGCAGAGCAAGTTGATAGGGCAGAGAAGTGGCAGAACAGAGTGGTGGGGAAGGGAAGAGCAGGGCGATGGGGCAGAGCAGTGGTAAGGCAGAGTAGTTTGACAGGGCAGAGCAGTAACCGGGCAGAGCAGAATGGCAGGGCAGAGCAAAGCAGGGTGTCGGGGAAGAGCAGTGTTAGGGTAGAGCAGCGTTTCATGGTCAACAGATATTCGTAATATACATAGTCGGAGCACCTCACCTCCATACACTGTGTAGTTGCTTTTCTTGGGTAGTTCAGATCCCATTATTAGAGTTAATGTTAATTTTAACTGCAGCATTCAAGAGCAGTAACTGCAGTGTTCAGAGCTGTGGTGTTCAGGCACTATACACTGTGTCAGCTAATTGGTTGGGGTGCTGGACAACTCTCGATCTGATATTCTACGGATAGTTCATTAGAGGGGTTGTCCAAGTTTATTTAAGAGTGACTGCAGACTTTTGTGACTTGCCTGGACAACCCTTCTCTCTTTGATGAGACATGCATTTCGATAGACTACAGCTTACAGTAAAACAGCCTCTTTCTGATGATAGACCTCCAAGACTACAGACGGTTTCTTGAGTAATTGCTGCCGTAGAAATTCTCGAAAAATTCCTGTTCACCGAAAATGAATCTGGAAAGAACAAAAACTGAAGAAGGAACACATAAGTAAGGCCTTTAAGATGGGATTTCAGTAATGTCTTTGGACTTCCTTGGCCTCCACTGACAACCAAGGCAAATGAAGATAACATTTTATGATTCCTTCAGCTTCCTTTCCCATTAATTGGCATCTTCTACATTTAGAACTCTTCCAGCCGAATGGCAAGAAGCTTTAACGCGAAGATCAACAGGATTTTTATCCTTCGTAAATGAAAGCAGATCTTTTTTTTTCTAAGCCGGGAACTTTGATGAATGACCCTCCCTCTATAGAAGCCATATCAAAATGAATGTCTAATTGAATCTATTAGTTGTGGTGATGCATGACACAGCCCATGTACATGCGTTTGATCAAGTTGTCAGCATTAGAGGCTAAAAAATATCTAAGTATATACTTATTGCCTTCGCTTTTCTCACAGTTTCCAACCTCCTTGTGAAAAGCATGAAAATCATTTCACACTCACTTTATACTCGCTCGGAATGTATCTTTTTATTAGAATTCTTGTGAAGTACTTGCTTCAGGGAACTTAAGAATTTTAACAAGTTTAGCTGTGATGGATCCCCTCGAGGGAACGATAGGCATTAGGAAGCCAAAGATGCTGAAGATTTTAACCTTTGATTTAAATTTTGGGTAGAAAATGTATAATCCCTTCATTCAGTGGGCACAGATTGGTCGGCTTAGCATAGTCATTTTACAAAATGATATTATTTAACAATTTAGAAGAAATATTTTTAATGTATTAAATGAAAATTCCAGATAAAACTGATACACTGTGTTACGCCTAATGCGGATATTGAGGAGGTGAGCCCAGAAATTTGTGTATCAAGTCCTTCCTCACCTTTTTTACATTAGGGAATCACTGAAAGGAATGTATTACTAAATGACCTGCTGTTTAATTCAAATGATTGGGTTACATTTATTTTTGAAAATGTTATTATTTTTTATATCACAATTTTTAATTAAAATATTAAAAATAAAAATGTAGAACTCTTGCAATTTTCACACTGGTCATTTTTTAAAGGGACACTGTCAGATCATTTTTCAGTATGATAGATACTAATATTACCCTTGAATAGGGTCTGGGCAGACCTTTTAAAAACATGTAAAATCATTATTCTACCCTTTGTAGTTTCCATGTTATCAGCATTGTCAGACCCTGCAGGGAGTCACCGAGTTAGTCCTCTCTATTATAAGCAGAGATGATTAGTCCTGCTGCTGTATAAACTGTCATGTAATTATGCACTCCCTCTCAGTAGCTCTCTCCTTCCTCCTCCCTCTGCTCTCAGTGCTATGTGATTTCACTTCTGGAGTTACTGTTCTGTTCAGACCTGAACAAGGACTATTTGAAAAGAAGCCTGTTTTGACTATTGAAGAGAAGTTTGGTGCTGTTCATATGCTAATAATGTTTGTTTAGAGGTTGCAGCACAGCCAGTCAACAAACAATTTAGCATGTGGAAGATACCTGTACGCTACTGTGAACAATAAATAAAAATAAAAAAATTACATTGGGTCCCCCTTTTTTGATAACTAGTGTAGAAAAAGCAGACAGCTGCAGCCTGCAACCCTCAGCTGTCTGCTTTACTTTGGCTGATTATAAAATAGAGGTGATCCCATGTACATTTTTTTTTATTTCCTATCCACATTTGCTTTCAGGGCAGTTACCCCCATTTTGCTTCTTTTGCAGCCCCTAGTCCTTACTATGACCATTTTAAAGCAATACATTTATATAACAACAAAACCATTATCTTGATTGGCAATTTTCCAAATCACACATTTTTATCCCCAAGTTAGTGTCAGAAAATGGACATAATGCTCATGTTCCCACTTAATATTGTTATAATGTGTAATGTGAACTGTGCCATGGGTTAGTAATGTTGAAATATATTTTGCTGGATAGTAGGGGATTATGGGGTTAATGTTGGTTCTAGCCTGGAGTAATGCATGGACAAAGACAGTTTCTTGTCAGGAAGAAGGATAGAGATGAGCCTGCAACAGTAACAGACCTTAGGTCTGGGTGAGCAGCAGAACCCCAATTCAGTGGGTACCCTGTGGCAAGAGAGTGAGTACCGTATATACTCGTGTATAAGCCGAGTTTTTCAGCCCAAAATTTGGGCTGAAAAGTCTCCCCCTCGGCTTATACACGGGTCTATACGGGGGCCCATGGTGTGGTGGCTGTGGTGGGGGCTGTGGAGGCTGGAGGAGGCGGGGGGGGCAGCTGTATGAGCGGCCCCGTCACGTGGGGCCGCTCATTAAATATGCACTGCTTCCCCCTGTCAATCAGCGGCAGGGGGAAGCAGTGCATATAGCCCCCAAATGCTGGCACTCGCCCCCCCTTGTAAGGGCCCCCCCCCGCTGCTTATACATTACCATCCCGGTCTTCTGATCATCGCCGCTCCTCGGTGCTACTCGCTGCTCCGTCCGTCCGTCCTGCTGCTGCATCCGGGATCTCCGGCCGTCGCAATGCATATGACGTCATCGCGCGACGGCCGGGTATCCCGGATGTAGCAGGCCGGGAGCAGAGAGGACGGAGCAGCGAGGAGCACCGAGGAGCGGCGATGATCAGAAGACCGGGATGGTAAGAGAAGCGGGGGGGGGCCCTTGCAAGGGGGGGGGGCGAGTGCCAGCATTTGGGGGCTGCTGGGGACCCCCAGGGGGCTGCTGGGTACCCCCTGGGGGCTGCTGGGTACCCCCAGGGGGCTGCTGTGTACCCCCTGGGGGCTGCTGGGGACCCCCATGGGGCTGTTGGGGACCCCCAGGGAGCTGCTGGGTACCCCTTGGGGGCTGCTGGGTACCCCCAGGGGGCTGCTGTGTACCCACTGGGGGCTGCTGGGGACCCCCCAGGGGGCTGCTGGGGACTCCCAGGGGGCTGCTGAGTACCCCCTGGGGGCTGCTGTGTACCCCCTGGGGGCTGCTGTGTACCCCCTGGGGGCTGCTGTGTACCCCCTGGGGGCTGCTGTGTACCCCCAGGGGGCTGCTGGGTACCCCCTGGGGGCCTGCTGTATACCACTGGGGCTGCTGTATACTACCACTGGGGCTGCTGTATATACCTCTGGGGCTGCTGTATACCACTGGGGCTGCTGTATACTACCACTGGGGCTGCTGGGGCTGCTATATACTACCACTGGGGCTGCTGTATACTACCACTGGGGCTGCTATATACTACCACTGGGGCTGCTATATACTACCACTGGGGCTGCTGTATACTACCACTGGGGCTGCTGTATACTAACACTGGGGCTGCTATATACTACCACTGGGGCTGCTGTATACTACCACTGGGGCTGCTATATTCTACCACTGGGGCTGCTATATACTACCACTGGGGCTGCTGTATACTACCACTGGGGCTGCTATATACTACCACTGGGGCTGCTGTATACTACCACTGGGGCTGCTATATACTACCACTGGGGCTGCTATATACTACCACTGGGGCTGCTATATACTACCACTGGGGCTGCTGTATACTACCACTGGGGCTGCTGTATACTACCATTGGGGCTGCTGTATACTACCACTGGGGCTGCTATATACTACCACTGGGGCTGCTGTATACTACCACTGGGGCTGCTATATACTACCACTGGGGCTGCTATATACTACCACTGGGGCTGCTATATACTACCACTGGGGCTGCTGTATACTACCACTGGGGCTGCTGTATACTACCACTGGGGAGGCCTGTATACCACTGGGGGGGGCCTGTATACCACACTGCTGGGGGCTGTATACCTGTGCTGGGGTCCACCCTCGGCTTATACACGAGTCAATAGGTTTTTCCAGATTTTTGGGGCAAAAGTAGGGGGGTCGGCTTATACACGGGTCGGCTTATACACGAGTATATACGGTATATAGCAAGATCCTATAGAGAAGGGAGTCACAATCTGTAGTAGGTCCAGACTGAAGCAGAAGAAAGTAAAAATATCAGAAACTGAGGCAGGAAGCCTAGCAGTATGGTACAGAGTGGCTGTTAGTTGGGTAATGGGACAAAGAAGAAGAATAAGAGAGATGAAGAAACCTCAGAGGTTTCAATAGAGTGAGAAGCTCAGCAGTAGCCATATTGGCAAAGAAAACTCTTCTAACGAGAGTAAGATGCCAAATCATGGGGGAATAAGAACAGAAAACAAAAAAAGTATGTGTAAGCTGTCTCCAAATACCTTGCAGTAAAAAAAGAAAAGCTAATGCCACTAAAAACAAGAGGACCTGGTATATAAATTTTTTGCAAAAAACATCCTCAAGCCATTCCACTGCGACAAGGTGACTCTCTTCAGAAAGGACCCTACACTAGCCATATTAAGACCCGCTGCTGTGCGTATCTACCTCACAAGCAGCGGAGTGTTGTGTGTGAACCGTGTCCAAAAGGATCACAGATGGATCCATCCGTCATCTAAGGGTGCTTTCACACTGGCGTTTTTTATGAAAATGCGGCAGATCCGGACAAAAAAAACGCATCTGCTGCATTTTCCACCTAATGGCCGCACTTGCGGCACACTTGCGGCAAGCCCCATGCATTTTCTATGGGGCTTGCGGTAAGTGTGCGGCAAGTGCAGTTCCGGCAGTTGCGGACGCGAAAAAAAAACACTGCTGATTACATTTTATTGCGCCCGTACCTGCCGCATCTGCCGCAACCACACTTGCCGCACCTGCCACACTTTTCCGCAAGCCCCATACACAATGCATGGGGCTTGCCACAAGTGTGCCGCAAGTGCGGCCGGTAGGCGGGACCCTCGGCAGATGCGTTTTTTTGGCCGGATCCGCCGGATCCGGACAAAAAGGCTAGTGTGGAAGGTGCCTTACACATGCTTTTTTTGTTTTCAGTTGTTATTTCATACAATTGGGCGTAGGTACTGAACTTGCTATATAGGCCTGTTCACACTACTACTGTTTCTGTCTCAGCTTAGTTCCAAATCATGGGGGTAAGTATAGGACTCTTGCTTTCTGGTTGTAGGGCCACTATTGGGGATAAGGAGACTCACAGAATAGTGTGCTGGGCTGTGTTGACGGAGAAAAGCTAAGAGAAATGGAAAAAGAGAATGACTCCAGGAAGAGAGAGAAAGAAGTGTGTGATAATGTACCATGTTACAACCGAAACGTTTACAAAGTTAAATGTCTGCTATCTGCTATATATATATATTTCCTTAGGGGTTAAACCTTCAGTAAAATTGTGTTTATCTTTATACTATGGCCTTCTTGTTGAACTCTGCAACATCTGATCCTGGCCAGCCAAAGCCATTGGCATAATTTGGCCTGCAGGGGCGTAAGACCATTATAATACAAGTTCTAACACCCAGCCAAGACCCTCATCTTCATGTGACGTGTCCACGGCTACCGTCCCCAACCACGTTTTATTAAGGCCATATTCAATGGGGCTATTCTAGCTATGGTTCTGCCTCAGATTTATGCAACAGATTCTAGAGAAAACGATTGTAGGAAAAGTATTGACTCAATGTTGCATATTCTAACAAGTCAAAACTTGTAAAAAGTTTTCAGAATTTTTCATCCTATTCCTAATTTCCTGTTTTTAATATTTCATTTGTTTCTTATATATTTTTAATTTACTAATTTGAATTTAACATATGAATTATACATTTTGTTTTTCTTCCTTTTTGCCATAATCCTCTTTTCTTATATTACTTGCTCAGTTATACAAAACTTATGAATAATTCTTTCCTTAGGTCATATGATTGCCATTTTTGTATACAAAGTCTTAAAACTTTTCTTAAGTGTACTCTTTTTCTTTTGTCATTCCTATTATACCAGAAAGTTATTTCTTGACCCAGGGGCTGGGTGGCAGATCTTGCCCTGGGGGGCAGTCCACTTTGTTCTAGCCAGCAGCCAAGTGAGGACCGGGAAGGGGGGTTTGCTAGCGCTACAGAGGCCAAGTGAAGACTTGTCACTGTGTCAGCCTCCACGCTGACGCCCGCGGCCCGTCTGCTGCGGCCGCTCTCACTCTGGGGGCGGCCCTAAACTAGGACTAAACCACCGGCCTGGGGAAATTGCCTCCCTGTCACCTAGGCCAGTCCGCCCTTGCCTTGACCTTATATTGATACTTTTTTATTATTATAAATTGCTGTTATAGTTGTGTAGCAACTCACATGGGAAATAGGTGTGGCGCCCCTCCGGGTACACCGCCACCAGAGGTACTGCACTTCTGTGGTTAGGAACTGTAGTGCTCCTATTCTCCAGGTGTCGGGATGGTATGGTTGAACCCAAAACACACACACACATAGTGACCGCCCCTTGGGACACTGGGTTGACCCTGAGGGAGGACCCAGGCCACAAAAGGGGTACGGGACAGTGTTAGAGACGTTAGTTCAGTAGTAGGAGACGGAGGAGTAACATCAACTGACGGAGGAGTGGTAGTTGGGAGTGCAGAGGCGGTTTGGTGCTGACTCCCATGGGTTAGAGCAATGCCACCCCGCTTGCCCACAGGAGGGAAAGCCTGATTGACAAAGAGAGGAGCCCAAGGGTGCAGATGAGGCATCGACCCCCGAACCCCTGAATCTGAAGAGACAGGGGGGTTGGCGAAGGAGACAGGGACCGGCCCTGCTGACTGTGCGGAAGCTTCTAGCCCAAGCCGAAACCAGAGGTCTCAGTCTTCTAACAGGAGCTGTGGATTAACACCCGCCACATCTTGGGGAAGGTGTCCGAACTAGGGAGCAGTGCCTGGGAGGGATCCTAATGGTGTCCGGGACACACAGAATCACCCGTGGCTACTGGTACCTGAGCTCTGTGCTGCGGAGGGCGTTGAGAGCCTGGGGGGCAGAGCGATGATCCGCTTGCCTCAGAAGAAAGTTACCCCTTGTAACGCCGAGAGAGGAGAGACCCACCAGAGACTGTTACACGTAGAAGAGAAAATAAGGGCAGCAACCGTGGCTTAACTGTACCGACCCGGTGACCATGTTTAGCACCTGAGTAAAAGTAATGGAACTGCAGCTGTGATGTGAGAGACTTTTATTTGTGGCGACCATCATCTACAAAGGTCGCCTACGACAACGGAGGTACTGCTGACCGAAAGACCAACTGCCAAGGTACGAACCGGGGAGTACCACTCCACCACCCTGGTCCTGCAGGGAGCAGGACTATCTAAGCTGCCGTTTTCATGCAAAAAATAGTAATGGCGGTCTGATTAGGAGCGTTCTAAGGATCAGACATATGAGATGTTTTAATAAATGGCAAACCTTTTATTAATTTCTTAGTTCCCCTCACAGCTCCACTACGCATTTCAACTGTATGAAACAGTCTTCATCAGGTGGTGTCACCACCTGATGAAGACTTAGAAACTTAGAAATCTCACTGATCCGCTCCTTCCTTACCCACGACACCGCTAAAACACTTATTCATGCCCTCATCATCTCCCGCCTTGACTATTGCAACCTCCTTCTCACTGGCCTCCCATCAACTCCCTCACACCTATCCAATCTACCCTCAATTCCACTGCCCGACTAATCCATCTGTCCCCCCGCTACTCCCTGTCTCCCCCCTCAGCCAAGCCCTTCACTGGCTTCCCGCCTCCAAGAGATCCCAGTTCAAAACACTAACCATGGCATACAAAGCGATACACAACCTGTCCCCACCATACATCTCTGACCTGGTCTCCCGATACCTACCCTTACGCAGCCTCCTTCCTCCCAAGAACTCCTCCTCTTGCTCCCCCCTCATCTCCTCCTCGCACAACTGCGTTCAGGACTTTGCATCTGCCAAACTCTGGAACTCCCTGCCCCAACACGTCAGACACTCTCCAACCCTGAGAAGCTTCAAGTGTCACCAGAAACTCACCTATTCTGTCAAGCCTACAACCTGACATGAGACCCAGGCGACGCCCCGTAACTGACACTCCCCAGCCTACTGTATCCCCACCCGCCCCTTGTAGACTGTGAGCCCTTGTGGACAGGGTCCCCTCCCCCCCTGTACTGTATGTCCTGAGTGTCTAGAGTTATTGTAATTGTCCTTGTCTCCCCTATCCTCATGTAAAGCGCCATGGAACATAATGGCGCTATATAAATAAATTATAATAATAATAAATACCCCTTATCCCCTCAGACTTTCCTAACATCACTCCCTTTATTAAAATGATACCGCCAGGGTCACAGGACTGGGTCTCCACCCCCATCTGTCCCCGTGAAAAGAACTGAGAATGAAGACGTGAAAACAACTAGTAACTTCCCGGTACCGAGTCTTTCCCGTCCCTGGAGTGTGCGTGTCACAAGTGACATCACAAACAGGATGCGAGCGGCCCAGAGAGAACAGGTCTCATGGGCCTTAAAGAACTGTTAAGAACTGTGTAAGAACTAGCTCGCTAAAATGGCGGTGGGAGAAGAGCAAGCACCATGTGCAGGTCAGTGGCATGTCTAGGCTCTCGTCTGTCCCCGTGAAAAGAACCGAGAAGTGAAGACATGAGAACAACTAGAACTTCCCGCTACCGAGTCTTCCCCGACCCTGGAGTGGGGGTGTCACAGGCAACACACTAAAAACTGCAACTGACCCTGCCAGTTCCTGAACAGACCAGTGTTCCCAACCCGCAATCCTTAGTGGATCCTTTGTGAGCTGGGATAACCCTGACTACAGATTAAACCAGGGGTGGTCAACGCCAGTCTTCAACGCCCGCAAACATTTCATGTTTTCAGGATTTCCTTAGCAATTGACAGTTGAATCATCACCTGTGCAGAAGATTAAATTACCAACTGTCAAATACTAAGGAAATCTTGAAAACCTGCTGTGGGTGTGGCCCTTGAGGCTTGGAGTTGTCCACCCCTGGATTAAACGATGGCAACTGGGACCTATTTTGGTAGATCAGCTATTGAGTGCTTCACATTCCTCCTAAAGAGCCGGAGGGTGGAGAAGTGTGCAATTTACCTAAGATGGGAAGGTATGCAGAGGTAAAAGTTAATCCCAGAGTGGAGTAAAACAAACAACAAAATACAAAATAAAAGAGAAGGTATATACTGCTAGAGAGTATGCCCCTACTTCCTAATAACAAAAAGAAGATAGGTGCAGAGTAAAGAACATAAACAGCAGAGAGATGAACCCTAGCTGGAAGTATGGCTGAAAAATCCATATGAGAATATCACCAGCAAGAAATACCAGCAGAGGGAAAGTATTTAAAGCTGCACGTGAAACGTGATCGGGCAGACAAATGAGTAAATGATACACAGGTAACTGTAATAGAATTCAAGAAAGGATAAGAGAAACTAAATACAGTACAAAAGGTGTACTTGTTGTGGTTCTGCAGACAGAGATGCCGAGCACAGACTACAGAATCAAGAGTTTGAGTCCAACTACATGACAATCCATCACATCCAATTAAACTTATTCAGAATACACTCTGCCAGGAGAATAGAAGGTCCGTTATCCATCCATCTTCCAAGCCCCATCAACAATACAGTTTAAAGCATGATTGTTAAGAGTTAAGCTAAGAGATTCAAAGGACTTTGGTCTGGAGGCCACATTGGTAGTTGATTACTGCCGGACCAGAGCTCAGTGAACCTCCTCCAATGTGTTGACATCCTTCTTCATTGTGACTTGAAGCATGTATGACATCACACCTGTCGCACTAATATGAAGGTGCCACTGTGGAGGTAATAGGAGAAAGGTCAAATTTCTAATGGGTTGTTATGTGTGTACATTAGTTATAACAGTATTTCTGGCAAGTAGCTGTTTTATGCATTTTTTTCACCAGTTCTACCCTCCCCAAACTTTACCTCTAAATTTTGAGATAGCTCTGAGCTACAGTGGGGAAATTATCTTCTATAATGTTTCTTGAACACTGCATATACAGAGAGATGCTGTTTATTTTTGTCTGTAGCACTCATACAGAAGCAGAAATATAACTAACAACGTTGTAGTTAGTGGGGGCGCTGAAGTACCTGATAACTCAGGCAGCATGTATTCACCTGAGCTGGCATTAAAAGATTAGAGGTGCATTCTAGGTTATCATGATCAGGCATTTCCCAAATGTAGTGCCTCTGGGGATGCAGGAATGAGAGCCCTA
Source organism: Allobates femoralis (assembly GCA_033576535.1). Classification (NCBI taxonomy): domain Eukaryota; kingdom Metazoa; phylum Chordata; class Amphibia; order Anura; family Aromobatidae; genus Allobates; species Allobates femoralis. The sequence continues at coordinate 71,947,754 of JARQOC010000007.1, forward strand.
GCGCTCTAGCGAGAGAGATGAGTAACACATATCTTTAGTAGACTCATCTGTTTATGTAGCTTCTACCTCTGTAGCTTTAGCAGGCTAACACGGTACCAAACCTTTTTTCTTGTAGCTTCTATAAACCCACTATGGGCCAGACAAGTATTATGCATACCAACATGGAATGCTACATCTATAGATACTTGGAGTAAAAGTAATAGTGACCAAGAAAAAATCTGTTAAACACCTGTCCTTGGTATTGGTTAGTAATGGCTCTGCTGCTTCTACCATGGCCTGGTGAAGTTTCTTGTGCTCAACATTAGGCTTTGCAGGTAGCCTGGCATGGTCCAATGGATGGCCTAGGTCCAACGAAGGCTTCCAAAATACAGACCTGTTTCTTGGCTTTGAGATTGAGACTTTTAGTTTGTTTGGGCACAGCAACATGACTGTAGTCTTCTGGATGCCTCTTGTGACCACAAGCTTATACCTACTTCTAGTGACTCTGGAGTTCTTCTGGCACCTTGTATCTGGTCTCTAGGACCTCTTCTAAGTTTGCGGCTTCCATGGTATTTAGACTTTCCTGTTACTCAGGAGGTTTGTTTGCTCCCTCTCTGTGGTTTTCAGGATCTCACTGTCTACTTGCATTCTCCAGCCCCTCTGCTAATCTATGCCTTGTGTGCTTCACCCATCTGCTGTACTGGCATCTGTGGCCCTTGGCCATAGAGGATCTATCTCACTTTATAAGCTCCCCAACAAAACCCTTTTTTTGGCTATCATATGAAATGGAAAAACAAAACAATAGAACAATATTAATGTTATTTTCTGGATGACAATTTGTATTTTTTTTAATCTTTATTACCCCTGGCAGAGTTCCATACACAAGTCTGGAATTATAAGCACATCTGAAATAATAATTATTTGCTTTAGGGATTTAGCAAATCTTGTCCTCATTGATTTTTTTAAGTAGCGTCTGGCAGATGCAAATTGTGTCTGTGTTCATGATTATGACCTCTTGTATATTTGGTAATGGTTTTTCCCAGAAAAATAAGTGGTTTCTCAATACAGACTATGTATATCTACATCTATCTATCTATCTATCTATCTATCTATCTATCTATCTATCTATATAATAATCAAAAAAACAAAACAGCACAACTGTTATTTGTCGGGTCCAAAGCCCCCCTACCACAAGACTGGCATCATAGAATCATGAAAAAATAGAGGCAGCACTTCCTTCAGTTTCAGTTATGTGGGCTTTTTCCCAGGGACCAGGGGCGTATCTAGGGGAGTGCAGCCGGACCTTTTGCCCCGGGCGCAACTCAGCGGGGGGCGCCGGCGGCACCCCCTCCCCGCTCCTCAACCAGGGCTGCAATAGGGGGGAACGGGGCTGGAATCTGACACCCCCCACCCCCGGACGTCACTGACGCCACCCACGGAGTAGCGGTTGTCCCCCGACGGCGCCGGTGAGCACCTGGTGCAGATGCATGGCGGCTCAGTGATGAGCTCCGTCTCCTCCCTCCATGTAATGCAGAGCCCCGCTCTGCTCCGGCCTCAGCTGCATCTGTTCCAGCACACAGATGCTCACTCCCAGCTGTGGCTCCATGACCCGGAGCAATGTGCATCCCCACTGTGTGAGGCTAAACCTCACTGTGTGAGGCTAAACCTCACAGGATACTGCACCGAGTATGGCCGATAGGAGAGTGGGGATCCCAGCAGATGGGAGGAAAAAGCGCATCCTACGGAGGTGGGTGCACAGAGGTCGCGGGAGCGCGCACACAGGGCCGCCACTATCCTATATCCTAAGCTACTGCGGCTCCACACAGGTGTCCTGTACCCAGACCCTGCTTGTGGACTGTCCCACCCCTCACTGTGTACAGAGCCATAGTCCCACCTGTGTCTCATCCCTCGCTAAGTACAGAGCCCCTGTCCTCATGGGCGCATCTAGAGGGGTGCAGCCAGACCCTTTGCCACGGGGCACCCCCGACCCCTCCCGCCCCCCCCTCCTCAACCAGGGCTGCAATGGGGGGGGCTGGAATCTGATAGCACCCCCCCGGTTCTCACCTACTTTGGGGGGGGGGCGCCAATACAGATCTTTGCCCCGGGCGCCAGCAAACCTAGTTACACCGCTGCCAGGGACCGCGACGTTTCGACCCTTAGGTCTTTTTCAGGCTGTGTCACAATACAACTGGGGTGCACATATTTATACCACCCATACAAGGGACTTATTAATTAAACAATTTTGTGTTACAGTGCATAAAATACATATACAAACATCATATATGTTTATCTACTCATTTTATAGTAGTAATAAAGTGCATATATATATATATATATATGTATATATATATATATATAGGATCCTTACAGTCTCCATAGTGTTTACATATCATAATACATCCATAAGGACTTAATTAGAAAATTGTGCCCTTGTGAATAAAGTGAAATAGTAATAAAAGGTTAATCACTTACTGCACCAGACCCATAGCTGAAACAGGAAACCGCTGTACTCTCAGCGTGTAGTTTCCTCTATTGCACATACCCAAAGATCTAGTAATATCCTCTATTCTGATACCATGTGACTACACAACTTCCGCGCATGCGCAGAAGCGCACCGGGACTCACAGTGTGTAGCTTTCATTCACACGCTTATGCACATCCCTTTCTTAGTCATATGACTCTTCACTAGTCTCGCGCATGCGCAGTGTAACTACGGGATTCTCGGGCACCATATTGGCACTCTCATATACATGCTTTTATGAAGCCACTTACACTTACACCAGTACCTATATAGCTATCTATATATCATCTATCTGTGTATCTATTTTGTATTTGTCTCTCTATTATGTTCTGGCCTTACTATATTGTTTACTTCTTGACTGCCTATAGACTATAAGCATGCAGATAGTTCACACTTTACTCTATACTGACCTTCTAAAATCTTAATGCAGTTTAAGCAGCTTAAACAATATTTTGCAGTTGTACAGGTCGCAAGCCAGTGACTTGCCCCAGTGGGGGCCGTGTGGTACTCGGAGCCGGGCTAATCTCGACATCCTGAAGTGTCTGGGAGCTGTCACGGTGGCGTGACCCAGTCTATGGCCACTTGGATGGGCGGTCAATAAAAAGGGGGTTAAAAAGTAAAGAGTTTTTTTTGTAGTAATGAGATTTGTGGGGGTGGCTGTCGTGACGCCACTCGTGGTATGCGGCTGCTATTAGCCACTGCTGCAGTCTGGGACCTCTGGGGATGATGGAATGGCAGCTAGGATGGTGTCGCTCCCCACGGATGGAGCAGGGTCCCCAGGGCATCCGGAGTAAGAGGTTTTCAGAGTATTGGAGAACCAGCAGGCTGAGCTGGCTGCAGAGTGAGATCGGGGCAGCTCTCAGGCAGGCTCCTGCTGTCTGCGTGTCGTTTAAGTCTACCACTCCTCAGGTAAGAAACAGTCTCACAAAATTCTGAATTCCAAACCCGGTTTACTGAGCTCTTTTTACAAGCACCACAGGTTACAGCTCAAGTACATTTGCGGTCCGGGTAGTCCTTAGCAACCAGGATGGCTTGTCCAGTACACCCCTTTCATATGCCTGTCCTCTCGGGCCTCTCTTCCCCAATGCTGCCTGCTCTCCCTCTTCCTGCACACGCCTCCACACACAGAGCCCCAATCCGGCAGCCACGGGCCTTTGTCGGGTGACCGGCTGTGTCCCCTGGCCCTAGTATGGCTGCCATCTTAGCGGATGTGCTGGGAGTTGGCCACAGCTCTTCAAGGTCTCGTGGCCACTGGTTCCGTGGTTGGAGCTTGGAGTCTCCTTGTCACCTTCAAGGCCAGGTCCCTGGTGCTCGCCCTGCCCCTCTTCTTGACTTCAGATTCAGGCACACACGTGGATCACTCACTTCCCGTACCCCTAGGGCTACTTCTGTCTCCTCGTGGTCTCTGGCCTCGGGACCTGGGACAAACCTCGTCCTCCGGGTCCTTCCACTTTGTCCTCTCTCTCCAATTGACCTCCTAAGACAGACCCTACTTCCTGTGGTGTTTTTCCTTTGTCCCTTTCCTTTCCCTGACCACTTGCTGCTCACTTTCCCACCCGCCACCTTTCTCCCCCCGCCGTCCCATGGGTTGCCTGAGCCCACTACCTAGGTTCACTCATTATCCCTGGGACCGGGTGTGTTAGGTGTGTTTGAGGGTGACTGGATTTACCAACCCTGGTTGCACCAGATGGGAATACTACCCCCTGGTGTGGGTGCACTACCCCTCAGTGGTGACCAGACTGCTGGGGCACCACACCAGCTTTCAGATACAGCTGGACACCCCAAACTGAAGATAAAATAGGGTTTATTACCATATTTATTATTTCCATCGCTGTATATACATCTCTGATCAAGCACTTGTGTATAATGTTAGGAGTCATTGATAGTGCTTCCTCTGCTGGACCATTGGTCATGTGATTAATAGTGTAGGAGGAAGCATGAATTGCTAGGTCTGAAAAGACCAACCCAGTTGATCAATGCAGAAAAAAGGCTGAACTTCCCCTGTATCTGGGGATAATATACTAGGTACAGTTACAGGGGAAATCAACAATAATGTATTAATATGTTAAAATTACTCCCTCCTCAAAAAAAACCCTCAAATGTGTTTTAAGACCTATCTGGTGCACAGGATGTAACATAATTAAAAAAAAAACATGAAAAAATAGTAAAGCAAAAATAAAATAGAAGAAATCCAATATATAAAGCTGAGTGTATGTGTGTATGTATGTATGTATGTGTGTGTATGTGGCAGGCCCCGTCCACTCCAGAAAGCCCTACCCACCAGCATAGCTGCCCACTCCAGATAGCCCTACATGCTCAGCATATCCCCGCCCATTCTACACAGCCCCTGCCACTCCATATGACCATACCCACTTTACAAAGCTCCACTTATTCCACATAGCCACAACCCATTTAAGTATAGGGGTAGAGATATGGAGGGGCAGGGCTATTTGGACGGGATGGGGCTATGATACATACACACATACATACAATACCATATATGGGCAATATTGCCAAATATGGGTGATATTACCATATATGAGCATTACGACCATATATTGGAATTATGACCAGGCAACGCCGGGCTCTACAGCTAGTGTATACATAAAATGAAAACAATAGAAAAAAAATAAAGAAATTGCCATGGAATGGAATCTCTGTTTCCTGCCCCAATTCTGTAAAAAAAAATGTGTCCAATATAGAAAATTAATTTATACAGGAAAGCGAACATAATTTAAAATGAATTTAGTGTTCCTTTGTGGCTATAAAAAAATTAATGAAAAGTATGAAAATATAAGACAGGTGTGCCTTATATTTCTTTACATTTTCCCTCAATATAAGCTGAAAATAAAGAAAATTAGATGTCTCTCCATGTGTCATGAAAAAAAGATACAATACTTATTTGAATATCTGATTGAGATAACAATTGAGCTGTTAAATGAGCACGAATGATACAATTTAGAAATGTTTCTGGTCAAGAACAGGGTTAAATAAGCCTGGTCCTGAACTGGTTAAAAAAGTAAGTGATGCCATACCTCTCGGACATACTACTAACCTTTAATCTTCATGAGTCGGACCTACAATCCTAAGAACAAATGGGGCCAAGAGCCAACATACCATTGGTGTAACCTGCCGCACAGAGAACCAAGAGGTAAGAGTGCTACTTACTCCTACAAAGCACTAACCAGCTTTTGAGGATTCTCTTGTGCTGGAGCAGGGAGTGGGTGGGCATTTGACCGCTGATATCTGAGTTTAATACTTTTAGGCCACATTCCTACTAGACATATTCTCACTTGTACTGTTTGAGGTTGATCACGTCTAGTTGGCATGTGACCACACGGATGCAAATCACATAATTACGGTCATGCGCTGTCTCTCTCTGTGTGTTTTGTGAGGATTCAAAGGTTGTAGTCCCATAGAATGACTGCAGACATGTCCAAGAAGGCTGGTCAACCCCTCTACATAAAGCAGAACTGCAACAGGTGGTCAGAAACACCCTATGCAAAGTAAATAAGCGAAGGTAATGCTACTTTATTGTAAGGATCGATGAAAGTCCTAGAGGAAAGATCCCTAGTGGAATCATTAAAGGGTTATTATCTTCTCAGTCAATCATGGAAATATAGTTTTCTCTTTGCATTAGCCACAAGTGGTTGAGTCTTCGGAATAATCAAGTAAGCGATAGAAATGAAGCCCTGTAGATAATTTCTGCTTGACTGCTTCCGGGGTCTTCACTTTAGGTGAACCGATAATGTTGGGATGGTTGCTCGTAGATATTTCTGTAAGTGATGGCATAACCTAGTGACATCAAGTACAGTTTCTAATATAAACTGGGCATAAGGTCGATGAGTAGACAAAGTCATTCCTACAAGACATGCTCTACAGCTGCTTTGTCTGTCTAATTCAGTTTCTAACTCTGCAATGTTGAATCTGACATTACGTGTTGTTGAGAACCCAGTGGAGAAAGAGATTGCCCCTATCATGATTACTAATCATAAGCAAACAATGAGTTTCCCCGCCAGCCGGTCCCATGGCAGAACTTCAGATATCAAGTTCAACATCACGGTTAAATTGAAGGCATGAATTAAAGCCTCATTGTTCAACGCTCAAGATCAATTTATGGATTTTAATTCACAGTCTTCAGCAGAAAAAGTGTTGGATTCATTTAATGGCAAATGTGTCTCATCTTGTAAATCATCAGATCGTTAACCTTAACAATGACATCTGATTGTAACTGTTACATTTACTTAAAGTACATGCAAGTGTTTGTCAATCATGTATAGAATGACCCATGAAAATTACTAAAAATTGGAAAGTAAAGGCCCTGTCACACTGAACGACCGCTCCAGCGATCCCGACAGCAATAACGACCTGCCGGGATCGCTGGAGCGTCATTACCTGATCGCTGGGGAGCTGTCAAACAGGCAGATTTCCCCAGCAATCAGGCCATGGGAGCCACCTCCCACATTGCTGGAAGCGATGTCAGCGTCCTCCCTGCTTAGCGCTGCCTGTAAGGCAGCGCTAAGCAGGGAGAACACTGGTAACTATGATAAACAGCGGGTATCCAGGCAGCGCGCGCTGCCTGAATACCCGCTGTTTATCATAGTTACTAGCATTCTCCCTGCTTAGAGTTCCCTGCTTACAGGCAGTTCTAAACAGGGAGGACGCTGGTAACCATTGTAAACACCGGGTATCTAGGCAGCGTGCGCTGCCTGGATACCCGGTGTTTACCATAGTAACCAGCCCTGTGGGGTCACTGAACGCTGGTTTCTCGCTGTCATACGCAGCGATGCTTGCTGACCAGTGGGAAACCAACGATCAAAAATTGACAGAGCACTTTGCAGCGATCAGCGACCTCACAGCATGGGCCTGATCGCTGCTAAGTGTCACACATAATGAGATCGCTGGAGAGATCATTGTAACGTCATAGTTACAATGATCTCTCTAACGATATCGTTATGTGTGACTGGGGCTTAAGGCAATGTCTCTTATCGCATGAACATGAGGACTTTACTGTATGACTATAACTGGGACTTTTCTGGCTATTTCCAGTTTCTGTTTGTGTTTGTAGCATTGGCACTGTAGCCAATTTCTGTGCTCAGTGGCTCTGCCAGTCTCGTTGGCACAAGCTTTTCAGAACTGCTGAGGTCACTGGCATTGCTGACAATAAAGGACACTGGAAGTTGTTCCCGCTGTTTGACCCTGCAGAGATGTCGTTGTGGCACCCCTGTGCTTCTGTCACCACTATGGTACTGCACCTATCTCATAGTTGTAGCATCATGCTCACAGGTAAGAAGGGAAAGCTTTGCTGTGACCCCCAACACACACCTATACTATCCAAACACCAAGCCAGGGAGATGCTGGGCGGAAGAGACTCACATTCAGAGCAGTCCCAATTTACTGGCTGGAGGGATGAGTTAGGTTAGGGGTGGAAGGCAAAAATGAAGGAATAAGTTCTAAGAGTTGCAGTCAAGCTGGGGACAGAGCAAGACACACGTGGGTCAGCTGTGTAGTTCCCCCTTGTAAAACACAGCACAAGCGGTAATACAAAAGGCACAGGGTGGTAAAAAGAAGAACATACTAAATTTTTCTGTTGCATAGATAACAATAATACCATCCCTTCATGGGAGGTACATTTCTTGAATGTTATAACAAAGAAAAATACTAAAATACAGCAATGCAAAACATTCAACAATTCTCTGAAATGACGCCAGTGCGGTGCGTCACATCACAGCATTCTAAGTACAAACATTTAGCAACTTCTACAATGATGCCGGTGCGGTGCATCTCGTAACAGAGTTCTAGGTGCAATTGGTGGGTTACCGCCCCAAACCACCTTTCAACTTCGTCCCTGGGCTTGGCTACAAGGCACAGAGACCATACTTGACCTTTTTCTTCAGGCTTGCCGACGGTTTTTGAGGTCTAGGTTAAGTGCAAAATTTTTAAGTATCTTTGAGGTATATTCACATGAGATTAGGTTTTAAATACGTTAGTTTTAGGGATCGTTCTGATAAGGGTCACCTTAGAGTGGTCTGTGAAAATGAGAAAATGTGCAATAGGGTCTTATCTCCAGATAAAGAGGTGAATGAATGCGTGAGTAAAACTGCTTACCTGGTCTGGTTGTGTCCCCACAACCAGTATGGTAGCCAGAAATCAAAGTAGTCGCCTATAAAAGACAGCTGCTGCAAAGACCGCACCTCCACGGATAACCGCGGTGAAGAACCTTTGGATCTGTAGGATCCGTTGTGTCCGCGCTGCCGTCAAAAGGATCAAAGGGACAAGAAAGAATCTGAGCTGAATTGTGTCTTTATTCTTCTGACGCGTTTTGGTGCCTTCACCTGGCTCCTTCCTCAGGGACAATCAAGATGCAACTGACAAAGCTTCTATTTATACAGAACCTAAAACCATGTTTCTGCTGAGTCACAGTGACATCACACTCAGGGAGGAGACTGAGTCACAGTGACATCACACTCAGCGAGGAGACTGAGTCACAGTGACATCACACTCAGCGAGGAGACTGAGTCACAGTGACATCACACTCAGGGAGGAGACTGAGTCACAGTGACATCACACTCAGCGAGGAGACTGAGTCACAGTGACATCACACTCAGGGAGGAGACTGAGTCACAGTGACATCACACTCAGCGAGGAGACTGAGTCACAGTGACATCACACTCAGCGAGGAGACTGAGTCACAGTGACATCACACTCAGGGAGGAGACTGAGTCACAGTGACATCACACTCAGCGAGGAGACTGAGTCACAGTGACATCACACTCAGGGAGGAGACTGAGTCACAGTGACATCACACTCAGCGAGGAGACTGAGTCACAGTGACATCACACTCAGGGAGGAGACTGAGTCACAGTGACATCACACTCAGCGAGGAGACTGAGTCACAGTGACATCACACTCAGCGAGGAGACTGAGTCACAGTGACATCACACTCAGCGAGGAGACTGAGTCACAGTGACATCACACTCAGCGAGGAGACTGAGTCACAGTGACATCACACTCAGGGAGGAGACTGAGTCACAGTGACATCACACTCAGGGAGGAGACTGAGTCACAGTGACATCACACTCAGCGAGGAGACTGAGTCACAGTGACATCACACTCAGCGAGGAGACTGAGTCACAGTGACATCACACTCAGGGAGGAGACTGAGTCACGTGATCATTCTTTTGTAAACAAACAATTACTGCTGAATTAATTTAGTTACAATACATGAAAATATTTTGATAATGAACATAAAACATAAAAAAGAAAGATCAACAAGTTATAGTCCTCTTTTTTTCTTTTAAAACTTATAAAACAAAATAAGCAACAAGTCAGATTGATTAAATGTACAGTTGTGGCCAAAAGTATTGACACCCCTGCAATTCTGCAATAATACTCAGTTTCTTCCAGAAAATGATTGCAATCACAAATTATTTGGTATTATTATCTTCATTTAATTTGTCTTAAATGAAAAAACACAAAAGAGAATGAAGCAAAAAGCAAAACAATGATCATTTCACACAAAACTCCAAAAATGGGCCAGACAAAAGTATTGGCACCCTCAGCCTAATACTTGGTTGCACAACCTTTAGCCAAAATAACTGCGATCAACTGCTTCCGGTAACCATCAATGAGTTTCTTACAATGCTCTGCTGGAATTTTAGACCATTCTTCTTTGGCAAACTGCTCCAAGTCCCTGATATTTGAACTTCTCTAAACTGACATTTTTAGACAAAGTGCTGATAATTCTTAAGGAGCTACTTGTGGAATTGCAAAGACTAGGTGCACCATGTAAGTGGAAGATATCAGTGAGGGTGGACAATCACTTCATATGACCCTAAAATATCTGGATATCGTGCTTGTAATGTTATTTGTCCTTTTGTACAGTATAAAAAACACAACGAAAAAGTTTGAGAGAAATGGTGTAGGCCATTTAGCCATAGGAGCGATGTTGCCATCTAGCAATCTATTCTGTGAACAAATTAAGTCTGTGCATGGGCAAGTGGTTAAACTATTCATATCCTCCCTAGAAACAAATATATGAATAGTTTAACCAAGAGGATTTCATCAATAATAAATAATAACATTTCCAAAAGAATAATGTACACATACACATCACAAGTTTTGAATATATTACATATTATATATACCGTATATACTCGTGTATAAGCCGAGTTTTTCAGCCCAAAATTTGGGCTGAAAAGTCCCCCCCTCGGCTTATACACGGGTCTATACGGTTAGACCCGTGTGGTGGGGGCTGTGTGGTGGGGGCTGTGGAGGCTGGAGGAGGCGGGGGGGGGCTGCTGTATGAGCGGCCCCGTCACGTGGGGCCGCTCATTATATATGCACTGCTTCCCCCTGTCAATCAGCGCAGGGGGAAGCAGTGCATATGGCCCCCCAAAAGCTGGCACTGTCCCCCCTTGTAAGGCCCCCCCCCCCGCTGCTTATACATTACCCTCCCGGTGTTCTGATCGGCGCCGCTCCTCGGTGCTGCGTCGCCGTCTTCATCCTCCCGTCCGCGCTCGCTGCATCCATCCGGGTTCTCCGGCGGTCGCAGCGATATGACGTCATCGCGCGACCGCCGGAGATCCTGGATGCAGCCAGCGCGGGAGGATGAAGACGGCGACGAGCACCGAGGAGCGGCGCCGATCAGAACACGGGATGGTAATGTATAAGTAGCGGGAGGGGAGGCCTTACAAGGGGGGACAGTGCCAGCTTTTGGGGGCTGTTGGTACCCCCAGGGGGCTGCTGGGTACCCCCTGGGGGCTGCTGGGTACCCCCAGGGGGCTGTTGGTACCCCCTGGGGGCTGTTGGTACCCCCAGGGGGCTGCTGGGTACCCCCTGGGGGCTGTTGGTACCCCCTGGGGGCTGTTGGTACCCCCAGGGGGCTGCTGGTACCACCAGGGGGCTGTTGGTCCCCCCAGGGGGCTGTTGGTCCCCCAGGGGGCTGCTGGGTACCCCCTGGGGGCTGTTGGTACCCCCAGGGGGCTGCTGGTACCCCCAGGGGGCTGCTGGGTACCCCAGGGGGCTGTTGGTCCCCCTGGGGGCTGCTGGGTACCCCTGGGGGCTGCTATATGTACCCCTGGGGGCCTGCTGTATACCACTGGGGCTGCTGTATACTACCACTGGGGCTGCTGGGGCTCCTGTATACTACCACTGGGGCTGCTGGGGCTCCTGTATACTACCACTGGGGCTGCTGTATACTACCACTGGGGCTGCTGGGGCTCCTGTATACTACCACTGGGGCTGCTGTATACTACCACTGGGGCTGCTGGGGCTCCTGTATACTACCACTGGGGCTGCTGGGGCTCCTGTATACTACCACTGGGGCTGCTGGGGCTCCTGTATACTACCACTGGGGCTCCTGTATACTACCACTGGGGCTGCTGTATACTACCACTGGGGCTGCTGGGGCTCCTGTATACTACCACCTGGGCTGCTGGGGAATCTGTATACTACCACTGGGGCTGCTGGGGCTCCTGTATACTACCACTGGGGCTGCTGGGGAATCTGTATACTACCACTGGGGCTGCTGGGGAATCTGTATACTACCACTGGGGCTGCTGTATACTACAACTGGGGGGCCTGTATACCACACTGCTGGGGGCTGTATAACTGTGCTGGGGTCCACCCTCGGCTTATACACGAGTCAATAGGTTTTTCCAGATTTTTGGGGCAAAAGTAGGGGGTCGGCTTATACACGGGTCGGCTTATACACGAGTATATACGGTATCTATTTTCAGCGTTTTCGCCTGTTTTTCTTTCCTACGTGTTTCACCTCTGCACTCTATTTATTTCCTTGCATGTTGTCTTTCAGGTTGATGGGGGTCTTGATCTCAGTTCTTTTGCACTCATTATGGCTTCAGACGAAGCTCCTTACCACTTCCCCATATCCAGACTTAATTTGTCTTATATAGAATATATAAGAATATATAGGTTATATAGAATAAGGGTGGAAACACACTATGCAAGATGCATAGTGTATCTCGCATGCATCTCGCACGACTCACCCGGAATGGCCCCAGCCTCTTTGGAGCTACATAGAAACACAAGCAACTGACGCTCTCCCTTTCAGAGAGGCAGTGGTCATACTAGGTGAGTCGTGCGAGATGCATGCGAGATACTGTGAGTTTCGCAGTGAGTTTTTCATATTTCTGATATAGACAGATAGATAGATAGATAGATAGATAGATAGATAGATAGATAGATAGATAGATAGATAGATAGATCTGGTCAGAATATCACACACGTTGTATCCCAGTAACGACCTAGGATGTACCCATACCTCCTTGGTCGCCTCCCTCCCTTTGATGTGAGCTTAGGCACTGAGCTCACATCATTCCTTGTGCATGTCAGATGTTTTGAGCCAACAAATGCATGTAACAAGTGCGGGTGTATGGCACCAGTTAGATTGCGCTGTCAAACTCTGATATTGCAATCTAACACACAATGACAGAGATTGCGCAATTCCCTGCAGCCATCAGCATAGGGCACAGATTTGTGGCTATGACAGCTAGGGGACAGATAAGGACCTCTGTAACTGTCATGACTCACTTCCTGTGAATGTCGGCATTCACAGTAGATGATAATTTCTGCAGTAAAGAGCCATATATGAGCAAGGCTCTGTGCTGCAGAAGCGATCAGATACTGCAGTGTTGAGGCACCTTAAAGGGGTGAGTTGCTAGCAAAATGTGTGGCTGAAGCCGCTATTCAGTAACTGGATTGTTCCAGATGTGTAATCCGGAGCAATCCGGTTACCGTACAGTTTGCTCATTCCTGCTTCCGCAGGGATGAGCAAAGTATTATCACTGTTAAAAGAGAATAAATATTATTAACAATTGTGGCCATCATGTCTCTAGGGGGTGCCCACCCCCCCTAGAGACATGCTACCCACTCAGGTGGGCATATAATGCCTTAATTACTCATGTACAGTAAGCCGTCTCCTGTCGGCTCTGTACATTTTGCTGAATGAAGCCACGTGACTTCACTGACAGCTGCGCACATACTATATGCAATGTACGTATAGTATGTGCGCTGACTGAGGTCCTGAAGGCTTCTACTGTAGATGTATGGCGCAGGCTGCAGAGCCGGAGCTGGTGACCGGATTGCTTATAAATAATCCGGTTTTTATAATGGGCTCCTATTAGGAGTGTTTCCTGCTCCGGTTTTGAGCTTTTTGAAAGCTCAAAACCGGATTAGGATTTAAAAAAAAACAAAAAACGCAAGTGTGGCACCCTGGCACCTGTTTGGCACCACAGAAATCCTTAGGGCATGAATGGAGTTAACAGCAAAGCAAAACTCTCAAAATACCAAACAACACAACAACACCTTAGAACACCTGGTTTCACCCCGAGCCTCTAGGGGGAGCTCCACTGGTCACTTTGAGCCAGTTCCCCCTATAAATAGAGTCTTGGAGGGAGAAACACCAGAGTGTGCAGACGCTACAAGAGCTGCAGGTTGTGTATGATCTCAAGCTTATGAGACACACACCAGGCCTAGTCAGCCTAGCTACCAGTGAGGAAGTCCCTGCAATTGGGATAATAGGAAAGAAGCACCTCTCAAGGAACACAGAGTTATTCTAACTCTTCCTTTACCAACCGGTTACTGGAACCGAAGCTGTGGAAGCTACATAGCCACTGCAGAGAACCAGCATACTTCACAGGGAGTCTAGCCCCCTGTTCCACCTGTCGCACCTACCAACGAGAGCCCAGGGAAGAAGGTAGAATTATCATCACCCTTTTACAGTGCCCTCAATGCTGACAACCAAGTGAAATCCGTTCTATTGAACACACTGCCCGGTCCGGATGGATTCCACATCCACCCGACCTTAGCACCAGAAGTATAGAGAATAGGAAGCCTACACAACTGCTTGCTGTGAATCTCCAGGATTGCTAAACTTCACGAACCCGGTCTGGCGTACCTGAAAACCACCAGTAAAGGTACTAAAAAGACTTTGGCGTGTCTGTGTTTGACTCCTGGGCCTAACAGCAGCATTACCGCAGCTGCCTCACAACATCTTGCGCAGCTCCCGGCTCTGGGGACTCCCGCTCATCCTGTGGGGAGCGTCCCAACTTGCTGCCTACCATCCCCCGGAGACCTAGCAGCGCTGGTAAAGTTATCAGAACACCCGCAGGTGGCGTCACGCAGACAAACTACCCCTACTGTTCCGCCATTTCCCCTATTGATCTGGACCACCGGGCCTCACAGCTGCAGGTGCGGTTCCGTGACAAGAGAAGCAGACGCCTGCGACGTGAACTACCCGGCTACGGTGAGTCACAAGTGTGACCCTAGCCTTAGTGCAATTAACTGGGTCGATGTCCTGAGACCTGAGACATAAAAGTACACAAAGCAAATGGGAGATGTTTATTAGCATCCTGAATAGGACCTGGACAATATATACCCTATGGGAATAAACATGCTAGAAATAGGAGGAAACCACTATGGCTAAATAAGGCTGTAAGGGGCGCAATAAGTGACAAAAAGAAAGCATTTAGGGAATTAAAGCAAGTAGATAGTGATGAGGCATTAAATAAATACAGAAAATTAAATAAATTTAGTAAAAGGCAAATCAAGGCAGCAAAGATTGATACAGAGAGACTAATTGCCAGAGAAAGTAAAAAATATCCCAAAATATTCTTTAACTTCACCAATAGTAAGAAACTAAAAAATGATTGTGTTGGCCCCCTTAAAAACAGTCTGGATGAAAAGGTGGATGAGGAAGAGGAAAATGCCAATATGCTAAATGAATTTAAAAAAAATAAAATAAAACACAAGAAAATCCCATGACAGATAACATGATCAGTGATAGCAAAAACTCTCCATTAAATGTAACCTGCTTAACCCTGCAAGAAGTACGGCATCGTCTAAAAATCACTGAAATTGACAAATCCCTGGGCCCGGATCGGATAGGATACACCCCAAAGTACTGCAGGAATTAGTACTATCATAGATAGACCATTGTTTTTAATCTTTAAAGATTCCATAATAACAGGGTCTGTACCACAGGACTGGTGTATAGCAAATAAGTTGCCAATATTCAAAAAGGGGACAAAAACTGAACTTGGATATCATAGGCCGGTAAACTTAACCTCTACTGTGGGTAAAATCCTAGAACGTTTTCTAAGGGTACCTCTTCACGCGGCAACTTTTCTAGGAATTTCACTGGCAATTTACTGGTTGCAGTGAAATCATGGATACATTGTTCTATCTTGTTGCAAATGGAACAATGTCTCTATGATTTCACTGGAACCAGTAAGTTGCCATTGAAATTCCTAGAAAAGTTGCCGCGTGTAAAGGTACCTTAAGAGATGCTATAATGGAGTATCTGAAGAAAAATAACCTCATGACCCAATATCAACATGGGTTTACGAGGGACCGTTCCTGTCAAAGTAATCTGATAAGCTGCTATTAAGAGGTAAGTTCTGGAACGGACAAAGGAAATGCAGTAAATGTGTATATGGACTTTTCAGAACCTTTTGATACAGTGCTACACAAAATGTTGATACATAAAATGAGAACAATGGGGATAGGGGAAAATATGTGTAAGTGGGTTAAGAACTGGCTCGATGATAGGAAACAAAGGGTGGTTATTAATGGAACACACTCAGAATGGGTCACAGTTAGCAGTGGGATAACATTGGGGGTCAGTATTGGGCCCGCTTCCTTTTAACATATTTATTAATGACCTTGTAGGGGCATACAGACTAGAATTTCAATATTTGCAGATGACACTAACAGATCCTCACTCCCACAGTGCGTTTCACGTTAGGCTGTTTCAGGGGGCTAGTCACAACTGTGGGAGTGAGGATCTATCACGTCTATGGGTAAGCCTGAGTAGTATTGTGTTGTTTACTTGCACCTTACCTGGGTTGTGGTTAATATAAGGGCTGGTCCCTTGGTGTATTCCCCACATCTAATTTACTTATAGGCACCTTATACAATTACCCTAAAGGCACCCATCTTGACCATTTTGCTTCTTCCTCTTTTCTCCCAAGCGCCTGTCTTCCTTTGTCCTTCTTCACCGCTCTTTGTCTATAATAGCTACTTTCATTGTTACTATTGATACCGCTGTAACACTTGTAGGTTACCTTTAATAAATGTCACTGTATCTAAATACAGTTGTGGACTGAGTGGTGTCATTATGACTATATGGGCATCTAGACACTCACAACAAATTGTTGCATGTTAGGCTATGGGTTGAACTAGATGGAATTAAAGTCTACCTTCAACCTTAAAGCTATGAAAATATGAAATTATAAGTATTTTTTTGCGAGGTTGAAGAATACCGTGCGACATTGTAAAGATCCTTTAAATTTTTTGTTCTTAAAAGGTGCAAAAAAAGTAAAAAACATAAAGGTAGAACATGTGTATTTTGCACAGCATTCATCAACCTGCATGTGCAATTTTGAGAAACTTGGTGAAGAAACTAAAAGCGATTAGCACAAGGCAAAAGAGGAGAAGTCAATAAAACCAAAAAAGATGAATCAGTCTTCGTCTTTATTTTTAGTCATTTTTGATAATAGTTTGGTTCCTTCAGAAAAAAAACAGCAATTCTTATATATCTCTTTTGTAAGACGGCATCTATTGGCATTAGCATCACAATTAATCCTCTGCTTTTCCAATTGACATGTCTGCGGCAAACGTAGCCTTGGATCAAGCTTGTTAGCCATGTTGGACTTGCTTTGTTTTTTACAACATGTGTCCTTTCGAAATCTTCTGCATCTCTTTGCATTATTTCATTTTTTAACATTGATTGGACATTTTGCATATCACTGACTGTTTTATCCTGAGCCTTTATACAAAGCTCATTTGAACTATAAAAACCTTTAATGTCTTATCAGGCAGCCTTTTTTTTCCCACCGAAGACATAAAATCCCGACCTGGAAATTGACACAGGTATTAATTTCTGGAGGATTATAGTTGTACGGTGATCTACTTTCTTTGTGTCATTGCACATTTACAGGTTAAAAAAGAAAGGGTGTGCTATAAAAATACTGGAGCAATCAGGTAGGTGGCTAGAAAATGCGGTCTAAATGATTCATGGTGCTATAAATGGCAACCATGGCCACACACCCTGGACTTATAAAGGCCGGAAGGTAAATTCATGAATTGCCATAACATTAGAGACTAGTGTTGAGCAAGCACTACCATGCTCAAGTGCTTGGTACTCGAAACGAGCAGTTGGATGATCCAATGGGGGCGACTTAAGTACCCGAGTATAATGGAAGCCGATGGGAAACTCGAGCATTTTTCCAGAAAATCTTGAGTTCTCCATTGATTTTTATTATTCTAGTTAGGCTGGGGTCACACATAGAAATCCGTTTTTGGAAGTGATTTCCATGACCAATCCGTTTTTTTTGGGTGCTTTTTGTGCCTCCTACACCCCTGAACGTTTTTGGACTTAGTCATTTTTTGACCAAAATTCTCAAAAAACGGATCCGTTTTTTTAAGGCACCTAAAAAAACGGATTCCGTTTTTCCATAGGGCCCATGTTAAAAAAAAAAAATTTTTTTTTTTTTGAAAAATGGACCCCAAAAACGTTGCTAGCAACGTTTTTGGCCTCAAAAAACGGACATAGCAATGTTTTTAAGTGCAGAAAAAAAACGGACAGGGTGTTTATTACATCCAATCAGTTTTTCTGTCAGTTTTTGGACTTAGAAAAAAAAAATTAACAAAAATGAAGCCAAAAACGGACCAAGGGCTCATGTGTAACCCCAGCCTTACACAAGTCATGCCTATCCGAGCATCAACTGCTCAATTTGAGTACTGAGCACCCGACCTTGGTAGTGCTTGGTCATCACTACTAAAGACTACTTATCCAAACCTGTACACACTTTCTGTTTGGCATAAAGGTTGTCTGGTTAAGAAAACTAATTTCCAATTACCGTCCAAGTCAACTTTGTACAAGTAAAAGGGATTTCATTTCAGGACCCTCCTAGTTCATGTTTCAAAAAAGACTGGATATTGACTGTAATTGTAATGGGTAAGGCTTAGTCTCCTGTGCAGCAGTGTTGTAGAAAAATCAGTTGTTCAAAAGGTTACAACTAATTTCAAAATATCCCAGCAGTAAGACACATGTGATTAGTTGGGGACCATGTAACACAAAGGAACACTTCAAATTAAGCATCCTATAGTAAACGGTCATTATTATCAGTCATTGTACAGGAGGAGGTGAGCTATGATATCATCTATTGTGAATGGTGGATCCTGTGTTATCTACTGTATATAGAGGTGTTATCAGTCATTGTACAGGAGGAGGAGGTGAGCTGTGACATCACCTATTGTGAATGGTGGATCCTGTGTTATGTACTGTATATAGAGGTGTTATCAGTCATTGTACAGGAGGAGGAGGTGAGCTGTGATATCGCCTATTGTGAATGGTGGATCCTGTGTTACCTACTGTATATAGAGGTGTTATCAGTAATTGTACAGGAGGAGGAGGTGAGCTGTGACATCACCTATTGTGAATGGTGGATCCTGTGTTATCTACTGTATGTAGAGGTGTTATCAGTCATTGTACAGGAGGATGTGAGCTGTGATATCACCTATTGTGAATGGTGGATCCTGTGTTAACTACTGTATATAGAGGTGTTATCAGTCATTGTACAGGAGGAGTTGAGATGTGATATCACCTATTGTGAATGGTGGATCCTGTGTTAACTACTGTATATAGAGGTGTTATCAGTCATTGTACAGGAGGAGGAGGTGAGCTGTGACATCACCTATTGTGAATGGTGGATCTTGTGTTATCTACTGTATATAGAGGTGTTATCAGTCATTATACAGGAGGAGGTGAGCTGTGATATCATCTATTGTGAATGGTGGATCCTGTGTTATCTACTGTATATAGAGGTGTTATCAGTCATTATACAGGAGGAGGTGAGCTGTGATATCACCTATTGTGAATGGTGGATCCTGTGTTATCTACTGTATATAGAGGTGTTATCAGTCATTGTACAGGAGGAGGAGGTGAGCTGTGATATCACCTATTGTGAATGGTGGACCCTGTGTTATCTACTGTATATAGAGGTGTTATCAGTCATTGTACAGGAGGAGGTGAGCTGTGACATCACCTATTATGAATGGTGGATCCTGTGTTATCTACTGTATATAGAGGTGTTATCAGTAATTGTACAGGAGGAGGAGGTGAGCTGTGATATCACCTATTGTGAATGGTGGACCTGTGTTATCTACTGTATATAGAGGTGTTGTCAGTCATTGTACAGGAGGAGGTGAGCTGTGACATCACCTATTATGAATGGTGGATCCTGTGTTATCTACTGTATATAGAGGTGTTATCAGTCATTGTACAGGGGAAGGTGAGCTGTGATATCACCTATTGTGAATGTTGAATGGTGGATCCTGTGTTATCTACTGTATATAGAGGTTATCAGTCATTGTACAGGGGGAGGAGGTGAGCTGTGACATTGGCTAATGTGATTGTTGGATCATGTGATTTTTACTGTATCCAAAGTAATGAGTCAACTGTATAGAGCAGAATTTGTGTGTACTGTTTGTGGAATAGTTTCCAGTGTGAAAATTTCCAGATTCCTAATTCTAGTTGTTGTAATAAAGACAGAGATTGAGAAAAGTCAAATACTCCATAAAATGGATGTTAAAAAAAAACAGAAATAAAGAAATCTTATGGCAGTTTCCTTTGAAGTTAACTTTTTTGTATTTTCACATCAAGCATGTAGGAATTATCCTCAGTTTTGCACAATTGGATGAAACCTAAAGTAACATAAACACAGTTATTTACAGAGAAGCAAATAAGCATTGTTTTCCTTTCTTCAAGTCAGTATTTAGGCCTCCAGCCAGACAAAGTATTTGAAGAGCTTTAGTCCTAGATCAATCTGAGCAGAAAAAAAACCTCGGAATAACCAACAAGTCTACAACTTGAAAGCAAAACAAGTCTAGTGTAACATTTTGTATGCCAGTCATCGTGCCGTCAGACCAGAGATAAATTTGTTTAATACCAATCTCCCAGGATCTGATCTTTATAGCACAGTTATTAAATGCATTGAAATGAAACAAACAGCTGACTGGAGTTTTTTCTGTCCTCGGGCTTTTGTAGGAATAAAAAAAAAAACATTATATATGCAGTGTTTACTTTTATAATGCAAAAGCCGCAAACAAAGACGGGATTTACAAGTTAACAAGTCAATGGCCAATTTCCCGCTTTGCTACCGGATTTCTGCTGTCCCTCACAATTAAACTTGACTTGTGAAGGCGTCAACCCAAACACGGGTCAGAAATTGCATTTATATTTTGTCTATATTTTAAATCCAAAAATGCTGAAGATGTTTCTATGGCCTTTTGCACACCGAAAGACGTAGTATGATGGCACACAGTCTTTATATGGCACAGTACTATGAAGACATCAGCAATACTTTGTCACCATATATTTTTTCATTGAAAATAGCTAACGTGTAGCAATTTTTTTATATCGAAACAGAGTTGACTATTACTTGAATGAACGGACATATGAAGGTGATATATGACCCCACAGAGGTGTACATGAAAAGTTGATTGGAGCTGTAATAATATCATGTGCAAGAGACTTAGACGTTTCTTGACTTGACTAAAGTTATGGAATGTGGAGGATAGAAGGCTTCCAAAGTATAATCCATTAGGAAAAGAGAAAGGGTACACCTTGCGATGATGAAGTCATGGAATGGTGTTTCTTTCATCTTAGGTCTTGTTGAGACTAGGGATGGGCGAATCTACTCGCTAGGACTCGTTACTCTGTGAGTAATAGTGGAATCGCAGGACTCGGTACTCTGCGAGTTTCCAAGCTATTACTCGCACAGTAACGAGTCCATCATCCCTCCGCACCCCCGCAGCCTCCCCACCCGATCCTAAGTTAGGACTGGGCGGGGGGAGCAGGAGCAGGGACGCAGGACCCAGGCGGGGAAGCCGGTGGTGAAATTTGATCACCTTCGCTTCCTCCTCTGAGTCCTGACCAGGGGCGGGCTGGCAGGACGGGGGAAGCAAGGGGGGGTGAGAGCACCGGACCGGCCGGCTACTTACCGCTGCCGCCGCCGCTACGGACTCGCTCCCCGACTCTCTGCTGCTGCCTCCGGAGATTCCCGAGCGGTGACAGAGCCGTGAATTAATTAACTTCCGTCACCACTCGGGGATCTCTGGCAGCAGAGAGAGTCGGGCTGACAGCAGGGTTCAGCTCAAGGTCATAATGACCTGAGCTTAACCCTAACTGTTTAGTCAGTTCTCAACCTGCTCTCCCTGTGCATAGACATGTGTGTCTAAGCACAGGGATGTAGCAGAGCTGAGATTGTCAGCCTGCTCTCCCTGTGCATAGACATGTGTGTCTAAGTACAGGGATGTAGCAGAGCTGAGATTGTCAGCCTGCTCTCCCTCTGCATAGACATGTGTGTCTAAGCATAGGGATATAGCAGAGCTGAGATTGTCAGCCTGATCTCCCTGTGCATAGACATGTGTGTCTAAGCATAGGGATGTAGCAGTGCTGAGATTGTGTTTTGGACTACGTCGGACGGAAGAGGATTTTTTAAATAAAGATGGAGTCCCTAATTGTGTTCTGTTTTATTTCTAATAAAATTATTTTTTCTCTGGGTTTCGTTTTTTTTTCTATTGATTACCGGAAATTCATGGCGGTCATGTCTAATATTGGCGTGACCACCATAAATTTCGGGCTTAAGGCCAGCTGATAATACAAAGATGGCCCTAACCCCTTTATTACCCATTGAGCCACCCGGCACCAGGGCCATTGGAAGAGAGGGGTTCAGCGCCAGAAGATGGCGCTTCAATGAACGCGCCATCTTCTGGGGCAGCTGCGGGCTGCAATTTGCAGCGGGGGGTGCCCAGAAAGCTTGGGCCTCCCTGCGCTGTGGATTCCAGCCCCCCCAGCTGCTTAGCTGTACCTGGCTGGACATAGAATTTGCGCGGAGCCCCACGCATTTTTTTTTAAATTATTATTTCATGAAATTCATGAAATAATAAAAAAGAGGGCTCCCCTATATTCTTGTGTCCGGCCAGGTACAAATAGGCACCTGGGGGTTGGGGGCAGCCCGTCGCTGCCTGCTGGATCTGGTTGGTTACAGAAATACGGCGAAGCCCACGTCATTTTGTTTTTGAAAAATCAATAAAACAATCCTAAATCCTAAAAATTGCGCAGCCCATAGATCTAATGTAAATACCTGCAGGACCCTGGACAGCGGCAGATACTATACGTACATTACGTGCAGTATCTGCGCAACTGTCAGGGGGTCGCGGCTTCATTGATAAAATTGTATAAATCTGACAATAGCCAGCTTACTGTAAATGGGTTATTAACCACTGAAATGCCCACAGGAGTGAACAGCATGTCTTCAAGGGGGTGGGCACCCCTTAGAGTCATGTTGCCCCCAACTAATATTAATATTTCATGTTTTATTAAACAGTTACCACTTTCTTCATCCCTGCGGCAGCAGGGATGAACAAAGTAGACGGTAACCCCATTGCTCCGGATTACACATCCGGAGCAATCTGGTTACCAGATTGCGGTTTTCTGCACACATTTTTCCTTAAAAATGTGTGTGAAGGCAATTGCGGTTACCGCGTCCGGATCTGGAAGCGGCAACCGCATTTGCCTTTGGAAGTGTGACCCCAGCCCAAGTAAAAATGATTTAACAGCTGACAAGCCAGTAAAACAAGACCAGTTACTTTTTGTTACTACATGCATGGGAATGATCCCTCTCTTTTCAATTTCCAGTGCCCTTGGAAATTCCTTTGTTCTTACCTAGATCTAAAGGAGCTTTTATGACATTTCATTCTAAATCCATGTGTCATTTTGGAGTTGGCCTGACTTATAACAACTTCCATTCTTGTAGGAAGGCTTTCTTCAAGATATTGGAGGTGTCCAGTGTCATGCTTTGGTCTCAATACTTGATTTAGTTGCCTCTTGCTCTGTGGTTGGTTTCCTTTCCTGCTGATCCACAGCCTGGTGGGTCTCTGTCCAACTGCTGATGGTTCTTTTCTCTTTGATTCTTTCTTTGCATTGTGGTTGGTCAGGTGTTCTCTCTTGCTTATTTTGTCTCTATCCTATAACTCCTGGGTGGGATTATTCTACTCTCCTTTCACTAGCCTACTTTTCTGGCTACATTTGTATGTAGATTCTGCTAATGATTTCAGCCCTGCATTTAAGGAGTTTGGGCTCTTTGGCAGAGACCAGTGTATTATTGTTCTGTGCATTTCTCATTTGTCTTCCTTACATCTATCGTTTGTTTATTTGTTAGGTTTTTAGGTAATTAGCCTTGCTTGCATTTAATATTTCTCGTTTTCCTTTTGATGCATGTACTTTATGTTAGCTGCCATAGGTTTTTGTCTACTCCAGCACACTCTCCATGTCTTGCTGTTGTGTGTAGTGGCCTCCCCTCTTGTGCCTGATGAGGAACAAAAAAAAGCTTGATGGCCTATTAAGCAGTCAGGTCCCAGCTGTAGTTTTCATTGTGCGGCTAGGACATTCTAGTCTGTAAAAAAGCCTGTAGGGTGTGGGTGCTGTTTCAGATGGTACAGGCATTTTTTTATCTTGGAATCTTTGTCTGAGTTGACACATGCATAACATCTAGTAAGCATTTTTGGCCATTCATCCATTTGGGAGGTCAAACACTGATTTTGAGGAAAGAGGGATTGCAATCTCCTTCCTAGGTGATCTCAAAGGAGTTGGATAGGTCAAAGCCAAGAGTCTGTGCTGCTGGTCATGTTGTTCTATACCAAATTACCCCAACCACATCTTATGGACTTTGTAGCTGGCACAGTACTGGGAAGCAAAAAGTGACTTTCAATTTTCCAACAAAGTTGTGAGCTACAATTGTTAAAGTAAAAAGGACAGTGCTCCAAAGATTCGCGCTGCTGCAGAAAGACTAGGACCACACGAAGATCTGGTGCAATGTGTATTTATTTCCGACACGTTTCAGAGCTCACATTTGCTCCTTCTTCACGGACCAAACCCTATCCCTCACCCTGAAGAAGGAGTATCTAAGTGAGCTCTGAAACAATTGCACCAGACCTTCGTGCGGTCCTGTTTTTCTGCAGCTGCGCAGATCTTTGGAGCACCGACCTTAGTTTTGTTTTATACCAACATTGCACATGGAAGTGTTGATCCAGCGGCAGCTGCACTACCGTGTACACTGTTTGTGGTTAACACAACCAGCTCAGGTGAGCACTTGCAATCATATGTCTTTCCCTTGTTATTGAGATAAGACTCTATGCGCCTTTTGTCTCTTGCACCTCTAGACAACTGTTAAAGTGGCTTGTATGTCATGAGTGATCTTTTGGTCCCATTACATTTTACATTGGCTTATGTATAAGGTCATTAATTAAATTCTCCTGAACATTATATCGTAGATTGTTTGGGCAGGAATGGCTGATTTGTAAGAACATGAAAGAATTGCTGTTTACAGTAGATTTGAATGAGAATACTTTTTTAATGCGGATGCAAAAATTGAAAGTGATTCAGTGTCACTAATATGAAAAAGTTAGTTCTCTGAATTCCAGTATCTCTGCAGAAATAATAATAATAATAATCATAATAAATAGTAATAATGAAGTGCTGAAGTCGAGCTGCCAGCCTCATTTGAATAATAAGGTATTAGCGTAAAAAATAACATTAATTTTGAAAACCAGCCAAATAGAAAACCAGAGCTGATGGGTAATTATTTATCTGAGTACATAAACGGCCAAGAGTAAGACTTGCATGGTGAAGTATAAAAGAGAAAGCCTCGCAATCAATAAATAGACCATCTCCAACCAAATATACAACCCACTAAATGATACGTCGTAATCAATGCTTTCATTTACTGTGGTGTAGTGTAAATTGTAGATTTTCTTGTACTGCTAACTACACTTCTTGCACAGTTTATGGCTCTTTCCATGTTCCTCTGTCATCAGCAGTTGCAAATTAAGAGGTTTGTCAGCGTAGGTCGATTTAAACGTAGTATTCTCATTTACAATCTGACTGATTCTTGCATAATGAATCATGAGCGCTGGAGATGTCCTGTACCGCTCAACCTCATCGCGGATTGGTTAAAGCTACTGCCCCATTTATTACAATTCGTTCATCAACAAAATCTTAAATGCTATAAATATGCAATGATTATTGGAAGTGTAGGAACAGAGAAATGTTTGAGCCCTGTCCTATTTTGCTTTGCTTAATTGCTCTTTTTAAGCTTTACAAGGGCATTATGAGCCATGTAGATAGACCATGCCCATGCAATATGGAGTATTTGATGAAAGGAAAAGGAAGCCCTGGTTAGATAGATCTATTCCCTTTATAGATCTTTTGAAGTAAATCCCTCCTTAGGAGAGGAACCAAGTAGTTAGAAAGGTTGTGAGAAGTTTGCTTATTGTCTCTGGCCTATCATATTCTGGGTGGGGCTTTTTATGCTTTCATATTCTCATGCAATTTTATGCTGGCTATATTTTTACATGTATATCTTTCAAGGAGTGCCAGTCCTGCAGATAACCTAGGGATTAACACAGAGACCTGTGTTGTTTTTATTCAGTGTCTCTTACACCTACACATACATTTGTTTTCTGTTAGTTTTTAGGTATTTTTCCCTTGTTTGCATGTTTAACTCCTCCTTCGTGCACATGTTTTATGTTTTCTTATTTTGGGTCCTTGTCTATCTCTGCACATTTGCATATCTCTTTACTTTTAGTGATTTGCCAATCCCCCTCTAGTTCCAAAGGGGTAGGTTACACAACCTGAGGACCTTGCAGGAAGACAGGTCCGGGTTGTGGGTTTCTAGTTGTGCAGTTAGGAATTTTCCAGTCTATTCAGTAACCATTAGGGTGCTTTGCTGCAAGGAATACTAGTCTGTACAGGAACCAATAGGGTTCAGGTGCAGCAGCTGTGATATAGGTTTTATTTCCCTTTTATCCATGTAGGATTACATACATGCATAACATATAGCACCTTTAGAAATATACTTACCGTAATATACTCGTTTATAAGCCGACCCGTGTATAAGCCGACCCCCCTACTTTTGCCCCAAAACCTGGGAAAATCTATTGACTCGCGTATAAGCCGAGGGTGGACCCCAGCACAGGTATACAGCCCCCAGCAGTGGTATACAGGCCCAGCAGTATGATATACAGCAGGCCCCAGTGGTATATACAGCAGCCCCAGTGGTATTGCAGCCCCTATATACAGCAGCCCCAGTGGTATTGCAGCCCCAGTGGTGTATACAGCAGCCCCTATATACAGCAGCCCCAGTGGTATTGCAGCCCCAGTGGTATTGTAGCCCCTATATACAGCAGCCCCAGTGGTATTGCAGCCCCAGTGGTGTATACAGCAGCCCCTATATACAGCAGCCCCAGTGGTATTGCAGCCCCAGTGGTATTGCAGCCCCTATATACAGCAGCCCCAGTGGTATTGCAGCCCCAGTGGTGTATACAGCAGCCCCTATATACAGCAGCCCCAGTGGTATTGCAGCCCCAGTGGTATTGCAGCCCCTATATACAGCAGCCCCAGTGGTATTGCAGCCCCAGTGGTGTATACAGCAGCCCCTATATACAGCAGCCCCAGTAACGCAGGGCCCCCCCCCTCATGCTCCGGTCACCTGTAAAGCAAATTATACTTATCATTGTCCCGCTGCCGTCCGCGCCCGCATCTGCCGACATCCCGATCCTCCATCTTCATGCGTCTTCTTCCTGTTTCCTGTACGTGTCGCCGGTAATGACGTCATTGCCTGCGACGCGCACAGAAACAGGAAGAAGACGCATGAAGATGGAGGATCGCGATGTCGGCAGCGGCGGGCGCGGACAGCGGGACAATGATAAGTATAATTTGCTTTACAGGTGACCGGAGCATGAGGGGGGGGGCCCTGCATTACTGGGGATGCGGGGGCTGCTTTATACCGCTGTATACAGCAGCCCCCGCACTGACTCGCGTATAAGCCGAGGGGGGTACTTTTCAGCCCAATTTTTGGGCTGAAAAACTCGGCTTATACGCGAGTATATACGGTATTTAGAAAATTGGTGATGTTTTCAATACTTATATCATCTACTGTATTTCTGAATAACATTTGTTGGAGTTTCATACAGATTTCCCATAAAGTAAAGAACAGGGCTTCAGACCTGGTCTCTAAACCAGCCTTACCCTAGACAAACCTTGTAACATTTCTTAAAAATGTCCCTTACTTATATAAAAATATTGGAATCTGAGAGTCCTCAGTGGTAGATAGCTTTTAATGGCGAACTGAAAAGATGGTAAGCATACCAAGCTTTCGGGACACTATGGCCCCTTCGTCAGGCTGAATATAATGACACAAATTCTGAAGACACATACATATATACATATCCAGTGTTAGATGATGTAGTAAATATGTCAGGTGACGTAAAGCAGAGTCAGGCTAGGGAGGGGGAGAAGAGGTGGAAAAATAAAGTCAAAATTCTAAGATAAGAGGAACAGATTGTATTATTGCTCTATTATTACCCTATGGAGACCTGAAGATTCCTCAGAGCGCCATAAATCGAAGCGAGACAGTTCACATAAGAAGTGTCAAAAGTTCATTGTCCTCTAACTTGAGTCTGTTGCAAGTTGTGATATCCCAAAATGCCCTTTCATTTTATATAAAAACGCATGAATCTGATATCCTCGAATTTTGAGGTCTCCACAGGCCACTAATCATAGAACGATAATACAATATGTTCCTCTTATCTTAGAATTTTGACTTTATATTCCCAGCTCCTCCCCCCCTCCCTAGCCTGACTCTGCTTTATGTCACCTGTTGTATTCAGTCCAGCATCTCACCCTGCTTATGTATATATGTGTGTGTCTTCAGAATCTGTGTCATTTTGAGCCTGATAAAGGGGCCATAGTGTCCCAAAAGCTTGCTATTCTTACCATCTTTTCAGTTAGCCATTAAAAGTCATCAACCAATGAGGACTCTTAGATTCTAATATTTTTCTGTCTACTGGCTAACACGGTACATAGATTCTTTACCTTATTTATATATGCGTGGAATAACCCATAGTGTGAAATCACAGTATAATTCAATGTAAAATATTAAAATATTGTCTTGTTTATTGGACTGTTGATAGTTTGCACCTTAGCTTTATTCTAGCTGTCTAAGTTTCTTCAACCCTTTTCTTCTCTACTCAGAAGGAGAGACAATAAGATAGATGCATATGAGATACCTGGCCTTAGTTACAAATCTTTCATGAAAAACCTCATAACAAAGAGTATTCCACGATAGTACAAAGCTACAGTGGTGGACAAATTCAAGTGCAAACTTTAAGCTGAGACACTATTGGTTTCTCGGCAGTGGCATAACGTGAAGCTAATGGGTCCCGAGGCAAAAGCTCCAATGGGGCCCCCAATTATTGCAAATATAGGCCAAAGAGACTTTTGTGCCCTCTAGGCTCCAGAGTCCGGGTGCAATTGTAACCCCTACACCTATTGTAGTTACGCCCCTGTTCCTCGGGTATCTCAGCTCTGCACACTGGTGCACTCTATCAACTCCACAGGTTACAATTTTATCAATGGGCCCTGAAACAAAAGGTGACCTTAAGACTATGAAGTTCTTCATCTCTTTCATTTGTGTCATCACATACCCACTGTTGTATTTATTCCATCTTTAAATTTTCTTCCCTTTACCCTTGCATATTTTGCTAGTAAGAATAATACTTGGCAAGTCTCCTTTAAAAATGTAATGGAAGTAGAATATATGACTATTAAAGGGATTTAGTACAAGTTGACACAGAGATACAGAGGTTTGCTCTTGTCTTGTATGGCATCGCTAAGTACTAGTCTGGCACAACGAGCTGGTAAGGGATCTATCTCCATAAATAAATAAGTTACACATGATCATTGCTTAAATGCATCTTGCCACATGCTCATTTGTGCAGCCTCTCTAGGGGGCTTTAATCCGGCAAGTGGAATGAATGTGGCTGACTTACAGATCACTGATGAGGTTCCGCCGAGACCCAAGACAGCCACAAAATGGAACATTTGTAAGATATGTTTGCTGGAAGAAAAATGCACACTTTTTTTCTCATTCCTAAATGAGACGGGAAGTAAAGCAATAATTCCAAACAATCCTGATTTGTTACTAATGTGCCTCAGTACAAATGATCCCCAAGTGCCCTTCAGTAAATACAATACCATTCACTCATTTTCTGTAGATTGTTCAGCACTGCTATATGAAAGGTAGAGGTTTCACTGTAATTGGCTGCTATGGCTTTATCAATGGGGTTTGGCATGATCCTAATAAGCATTAAGAACTTGAAAAAAAAATATAAAGAGCAGGAGAGTTTGTTTAACTTTGACTCTATTGAATCATGCCTGAGATTGTACTTTTTGTGCCCGCAGCTTAGACAGTCGGAAAATTTGCCAAATATATCACAGTTCATAAACAGGAGACAAGTGGATGTTAGGCTGCCTTCACATTTGCGTATGTGAACGCAGCTTATGCTGCGTTCCCATACGCATTCAAACGCATGCGCACTGCCTTCCTATGTTTAACATAGGAACGCATAGTGCCTGCGTTTGGCAGCGTTTGCTGCGTTCGGGTGCGGATGCGGACCATATCTGCTCCTTCCGGTGTCCCGCGTCCGCACCCGGGACGCAGCATGTCGCGTCCCTGGGGCGGACGAGAGTGTGTGATCTGTACGCAGGCATCCGCCTGCGCACAGATCACATATAGGAGTGAATGGGTGCGCACGGCGGTCCGCAAGCATCTGCAGACCGCCGTGCGCACCATTATAAACATAGGGGCCGCGGTCTGCATGCAGATGCTTGCAGATGCATCTGCAAAACGCTGCAGATGCATCTGCAAGTCTGAAGGCAGCCTTAGCCGTGTTATTTATTATCCAGTGATGGAGAGAAGATGAGACGTAAGATACATGCAGTTTATTTGGTCAACACATTTTGAAACCTATTGGTTTCCTCATCATGACAACCACTAGGTCCTAATGAAGAAGTCGGTGGGTTTCGAAATGCCTTAAACCAATAAACCATTTACCATTTTGATCGAACCATAAACCACTTATCTTTCATTTCTCGTCATCTGTGCATCAATGGACCTTAGGTAGCATGGATAACACTCAATTGACTCCATTGTATGAAATGTACACACCGTGGATCCACAACAAACATTTATCTTAACAGCAGACATTTCTCTGATATTCATATGGGTTATGACTAGGGATGAGCGAATCTTTCAAAGTCTGGTTGTGGGTCGAACTTTCCGGTGTTGAGCAAACCCTTTTGGGTTTGGAGTTCGTGTGTTGAAGCGAGTATCACTCTTGTCGGCACAAGTTAGCACTTGTGTGCCACCCCTGCGGGGGATTTCCACAGGACCCACCGGTGCATGGAGGGATGTACACCTTGGCACACACAGCACACAACACCTTCCACTCCGGACCTGGAGGGGGAGCCCGACTTGCTGCCTTAAGCAAGATCCCTTATAAGGATCCATGCCTGAGGGGAAGAGTCAGTCAGTCTGCAGTTGGCATTGAAAAGAGCAGTTAGTTCCAGAGAGACAGCAAAGAAGAAAGTACTAGAAGGAGCTGGTTGCTGGAACCAAGCAAGGCCCAGAACCAGGAAGCCTGACCCAGCTGTGCCGCACCCTAGAGAGAGGGACAGAGGCCAGTGGGAGAGCTAGGAGAACAGAAGAAGGGAACTTAACTGTGATCCCTTTTGCTCCCTTGGACACCGTAGTCCGAAGTTGCTACTAATTCAGCGGTAGTAGAGAAAGCCCGGACGGATCAGGGGGATTTAGTCCCCTGGAGCTCAGGAAAACTTATACCCTAAGCCTGACCAAACATAGGACCAGGGACCCAAGCAGAAGATAGGGATCCCCCACAGAAAGGTCCTCACTGTCGGTTGTGGAGTAACATCCTGAAAGATGAAGAGAAAGAGCGGCAGGTTCAGCTCCAGGCAGAACTTACCCCAATTACCGCATGCACTAATAGAGGAGGCTTCACAACTCTCCAAGGTGGACGTCCCAAACTGCACAGACAACCTGGTTACCCTCCTGGACCATGTCTCTTACCAGACATCAGTAGAAAGGTACCGAAACAGAGACTATTGTGTGTGTGTGTGTGTGTGTGCTTGCTTCACCCTCGCCGCCTGCAGTGTTCACAACAGAACCGCTCCTACTACTCCCCTCATCCTCCCCGCTGCCCTGAGGTATAGCTCCACTGGTGGGGTTCTGAACTACCAAAGCTGCATTTCCATCACCTCAGCGGCCGGCCGCAACGCTGGTAACCCTATTGCCAGATACCACAGGTGGCGTCATGTTACAATTTGCTCATCATCATCACCCCCACTCGTCATTGAGAGTCCAGGGCACGGAATCGGGAACCGACCAGCCGTGACCCCACTGAAGTAACCACCTGTTCCGGTATCCGAGTACCCCCTACCCTGTCGACCGACTCACTTGGCCCTGTGCGAGCTACATGCAGCTGTGCAATGTTTGATCGGCTAGCAATGGGCTTAAAAGCAGTTTTATGAATTTTAGAAAACTTAAATTCCACACTCCCACCCCCGAAAGTATTTTACTTATGGCTGGTTGTATGTGGACGGAAAGCTGGACTGCCAACACAGTGACTTCCATTGAGACTCAAGTCCAGTTCAGGGACAGGGTCAGTGCGCAAAATTGTTTGGATGCACCCTCCTAACCCGAACTTCAAAAGTTTCACTCATCACTAGTTGTGACTTCACAACTGAATCTCTTGAGCAGAACTTCCCCTTGTCTCCCTGTTTCTACACAGTTAAGTCCGTATTGCACTCTCTGTCTATTCAGACAGAACTCAGCCTTAGAACGGATCCAGCAGCAATCCGTTGGCAAAATATTTTGCAACCACAACTTTTATGTCCGTTTTGAAATAATTGATTTTTCAGGATCCATTTGTTACGTAGGAGTCTATAGAAGATAGGTCGGTTAACTGATTACTATCTAGCCTCCATTTTTAATCCCATGTTAAAAAAAACGGATTCGGCAGAAATCAATTTTTTTCAAAGTGGATAAAAGTTATGTTTGCACAACATTTAACGGATATCTGCTGGATCTGCTCTAACGGATGATTACTGGTCATGTGAACATGGCCTAAGAAGAGGAAAAAAGCAAGAAAAAACCTGTCTGCATCACTAAATCCCCCGTCACATGGGGCCACATCGGCCGCGACATCGCCGATTACATAGGTGACAAGGGGCGTGGCCTATCGGTGGCGACATCGCCCCTACATCGCCTCATGCAAAGGGGCGATGTCGGCGTTGCCGGGCGGTCGCCTGGTTTCAGAGCAGTGTTCTGAAAGCAGGCGACCATCATGGGCCGATGTGTGCACATCGCCCCATGTAACCGGGCGCTGGCGACCTATCAAGCGATGGGAGCCATAGGCTCTCATTGTCCTGCATCGCCGCTGGGGTTTCCAGACACCCCGGTGGCGATGCCGCCTGACACCTCGCCGGCGCTGGGCTGGAGTTGTCGCCCTGAGTAAACGGGGGACGGCAACGCTGGTGGGGTGCCAAAAACGTGCACGCACCCGCCAGTCGTCGCCGACATCCCCATCCCTGTCGCCAGGTGTGACGAGGGCTTAAAAGATTAAAGCGGAGATAGAAATTTCCTCTATACTAACAGAATGGTGCCTTTAAAATAATTTTCCCCTTTGGGCCCAAGGTAGCTCAATCCAGTACTTGTCGGTGACCGCTTTCATAGATGCTTTCATAGACGCCGCCAATTTACATAATGAAGACTTTGTGTCTAGCCAGTTATTCATTACTTTATAAATTAATCCTTGTTATTCTGCATACTAATGCAAACCATATCACTCCTATAAGGTCATTTAGTCCTTAAATGTGCTTTGTTTTAGGGATCAAACATTTGCACAACTTTATAATTGACCTTTTGTATTTATCTAAATTCTTGTAATTAACTAGCCTATTCTAGGGAGTGAACAATAGGCAGAGTGCGAGCTTCACCGCAAGGCTACGAGGGTTATTGAATAAATGTAGACTGTTCCTAGGACACTGTAATAAGATAATTATTTCAATAACCATTCAGGTTTATTTTAGTAATGAATGGTTATAGGCCATGAAGGGCCTTGTACCTTTCAGTCAATTAAAATTCTTTTACATTATGGAATGGTTCTACGAGATATATCAAACAACATTTAAACAAAAGATCCATAATGAAATAAATGGTGTTCATTAGTATTCAATAGTACAATATTGTTCTGTGAAAACATTATTAAAGTTTATTATCAGTGAACAAACTTAGTTACATACTTGATCTCCTTCATTGTAAGGAGTATTCCTATTGAAAAAATTATTATAACTGTCGTAATTAAACTTAATTAAAGTTGTCAATTTTTATCAGTCCATTAGTCACCACTTATCAAAGTGTTGTTGAGAAGATGCCCACCTCTATGTCATCTAGCAAAAAACTTAAAGTGGTCTTTAAAAAAAAAACCTAGCTAAGTTGATATCTCCAGTAGTCATCCATTAGGGTACATAAAAACTCAGCAAGTGCAATCCCAAAAAACATTGGATTGCACTCACAAAGAGGTTAAACTATAGGGCCATGCCCATCTGCAATTTTTGCCTCAGCGAGAAACGTAGGAAAAAATTGCAGCATGCTGCATTTGGCGGCAAATCTAACTGAGATTCCCTCAACGCAAGTGGATGGATGCTGTAAAATAATCGCACAGCACTTTGACGACATTTTTAGCTTGGTCTTTTTCCTGCTGTAAAAAGTAAGACAATATACAGTGTTGACCAAAAGTATTGACACCCCTGCAATTCTGTCAGATAATACTCAGTTTCTTCCTGAAAATGATTGCAATCACAAATTCTTTGGTATTATTATCTTCATTTAATTTGTCTTCAATGAAAAAACACAAAAGAGAATGAAGCAAAAAGCAAAACAATGATCATTTCACACAAAACTCCAAAAATGGGTCAGACAAAAGTATTGGCACCCTCAGCTTAATACCTGGTTGCACAACCTTTAGCCAAAGTAACTGCCATCAACCGCTTCCGGTAACCATCAATGAGTTTCTCACAATGCTCTGCTGGAATTTTAGACCATTCTTCTTTGGCAAACTGCTCCAGGTCCCTGATATTTGAAGGGTGCCTTCTCCAAACTGCCATTTTTAGATCTCTCCACAGGTGTTCTATGGGATTCAGGTCTGGAGTCATTGCTGGCCACCTTAGAAGTCTCCAGTGCTTTCTCTCAAACCATTTTCTAGTGCTTTTTGAAGTGTGTTTTAGGTCATTGTCCTGCTGGAAGACC
Source organism: Allobates femoralis (assembly GCA_033576535.1). Taxonomy (NCBI): domain Eukaryota; kingdom Metazoa; phylum Chordata; class Amphibia; order Anura; family Aromobatidae; genus Allobates; species Allobates femoralis. The sequence continues at coordinate 71,982,506 of JARQOC010000007.1, forward strand.
CATGACCTCTGAGGGAGACCCAGCTTTCTCACACTGGGCCCTACATTATGCTGAAAAATTTGTTGGTAGTCTTCAGACTTCATAATGCCATGCACACGGTCAAGCAGTCCAGTGCCAGAGGCAGCAAAGCAACCCCAAAACATCAGGGAACCTCCGCCATGTTTGACTGTAGGGACTGTGTTATTTTCTTTGAATGCCTCTTTTTTTCTCCTGCGCGTGGGGTGGAAGCGGAGGACTACCCCAGCGGTCAGAAAGCGTTCTGGACCTGGCACCCATGGTAGACCTGGAGTTTGTACAGCAGGAGATGAAAAAGCTGAGTCTGCAGTTGAGACAAGCCCAGGTGAATGCCGTGGAGAGTTGAACGGGGGCCATGCTGAAAAAGATGTTGCAATGGTGGATGGCGAGACCGAACTCCACAGACCAGGAGGTAGTCAAAGAACCTGTGAACTTCCCTGGAAGCTGAAGTAGAAAGAGTGGCAGTATAAATGTAAATACCGTATATACTCGTGTATAAGCCGACCCGTGTATAAGCCGACCCCCCTACTTTTGCCCCAAAAATCTGGAAAAACCTATTGACTCGTGTATAAGCCGAGGGTGGACCCCAGCACAGGTATACAGACCCCAGCAGTGTGGTATACAGGCCTCCCCAGTGGTAGTATACAAGCAGCCCCAGTGGTAGTATACAGATTCCCCAGCAGCCCCAGTGGTAGTATACAGATTCCCCAGCAGCCCCAGTGGTAGTATACAGGAGCCCCAGCAGCCCCAGTGGTAGTATACAGGAGCCCCAGCAGCCCCAGTGGTAGTATACAGGAGCCCCAGCAGCCCCAGTGGTAGTATACAGGAGCCCAGCAGCCCCAGTGGTAGTATACAGGAGCCCCAGCAGCCCCAGTGGTAGTATACAGGAGCCCCAGTGGTAGTGTACAGATTCCCCAGCAGCCCCAGTGGTAGTATACAGATTCCCCAGCAGCCCCAGTGGTAGTATACAGGAGCCCCAGCAGCCCCAGTGGTAGTATACAGGAGCCCCAGCAGCCCAGTGGTAGTATACAGGAGCCCCAGCAGCCCCAGTGGTAGTATACAGGAGCCCCAGTGGTAGTATACAGATTCCCCAGCAGCCCCAGTGGTAGTATACAGGAGCCCCAGCAGCCCCAGTGGTAGTATACAGGAGCCCCAGCAGCCCCAGTGGTAGTATACAGCAGCCCCAGTGGTATACAGCAGGCCCCCAGGGGTACATATAGCAGCCCCCAGGGGGTACCCAGCAGCCCCCTGGGGGTACCCAGCAGCCCCCTGGGGGTACCAACAGCCCCCTGGGGGTACCAGCAGCCCCCTGGGGGTACCAACAGCCCCAGGGGGTACCAACAGCCCCCTGGGGGTACCAACAGCCCCCAGGGGGTACCAGCAGCCCCCAGGGGGTACCAACAGCCCCCTGGGGGTACCAACAGCCCCCAGGGGGTACCAACAGCCCCCTGGGGGTACCAATAGCCCCCAGGGGGTACCAACAGCCCCCAGGGGGGTACCAACAGCCCCCTGGGGGTACCAACAGCCCCCAGGGGGTACCAACAGCCCCCAGGGGGTACCAACAGCCCCCTGGGGGTACCAATAGCCCCAGGGGGTACCAACAGCCCCCTGGGGGTACCAACAGCCCCCAGGGGGTCCCCAGCAGGTGCCCCAGCAGCCCCCAGGGGGTACCCAGCAGCCCCCTGGGGGTCCCAGCAGCCCTGGGGGTACACAGCGGCCCTCGCCCCCCCTTGCTAGGCCCCCCCCCCGCTTCTCTTACCATTCCGGACTTCTGATCCGCGCCGCTCCTCGCTCCTCCGCGCTGCTCCGTCCGTCTTCTACATCCGGATCCCGGCCGCGCGATGACGTCACATGCCTGCGACGGCGGGAGATCGAGATGTAGAAGACGGACGGAGCAGCAGGGAGGAGCGAGGAGCGGCGCGGATCAGAAGTCCGGAATGGTAATATAACCATCGGGGGGGGGGGGGCCCTTACAAGGGGGGGCAGGTGCCAGCACTTGGGGGGATTTAATTAGTTATGCACTGCTTTCCCCTGCCGGTGATAGACAGGGGAAAGCAGTGCATATTTAATGAGCGGCCCACGCGACGGGGCCGCTCATACAGCAGCCTCTCCCCCCCCGCCTCCTGAAGCCTCCACAGCCCCGGACACAGCCCCGGACACAGCCCCCCCCGTATTGACTCGTGTATAAGCCGAGGGGGAGACTTTTCAGCCCAAATATTGGGCTGAAAAACTCGGCTTATACACGAGTATATACGGTAGTTAAGTTAACCTGGTTAGGTGTAAAGCCAATTTAGAGTGTATGCTAGTATGATATGCCTTAGCAGTAAATTAAAGTGAGTGCCTGCTAATTTGAGGACATTGTGGTCATGGACAGTGAATGGCCAGAACTTTTCATGTATATAGTTAGCACATAATCTGCTCCTTGTTGCTTTTGAAACTGACATTTAAAACCTGACACTTTACAAGACCACATAACAAAAACCCATTTGGCGTGGTCCAACGAGATAGTCAACGATGCCCTGTAGCCCGCCCAGGGCCTATGTTGGTACTTTTGTTAAACGAGTCCCTCATATTGCACTAATGGACAATGAGAAAGACATCCGGTGAGGGACTCTCAACGAATTTAATATTTTGCTAATTTTTTTGAACCTGGTTTTTGTATTTTTATATTTTTTCTTATTATTATGTAACGTTCAAGTGATTAGCGCCTCCCGGGAAGGGAAGAACTTTGTTAATGTTAATGTGCATTATAAAAATTTGCATGTTGTTACATCTTTTAACCCGTTCCAGCCCGAGGACGTGTTGTGTTTTACGAGTGGGGTATGTGGCGCCTCTGAGGGTCCACTCACCAAAGAAGTACTGCATCTTAGCCAGAGGTGTGGTTCCCCCAACCCCAGGTAAGGAGGGGAAGTAGGATGGAAGAGTGGTGTTGTAACTACAGAGAAGGCATTTTTAGCTCCAGTGGGCTAGCTGAGAAGAACTAAGAAGGGTGTGGCTGGATCCATTGCTCGCAGGACACAGCACCCTGCTGGACGTTACTACCTAAGAAAAGTGAGTAAACGTGTGAAACTGCACCAGCTGTGTCCTTGAATAATTCCAGCATCCCCTGCCCTACACTGCAACTTCACCACCATCTTTACATTGACTTATACACCTGCCCCGGGATACTGCTCCACCTACGGGGAGCGATGACATCTGCCCTGTAGGTCTGAACTGCAGAGTCGGCGATCTCTTACCGAGTACCATAGTTAGCGTCACGACTTCAAACCCCAAAACCTTAATCCCCAAACTTTTATTGACACCGCCAGGGTCAAGGAGCCGGGTCTCGACCCCCGTGACTCTCCAGAAGTACTATAGTCTGATTCCTAGTACACCACGGCCCTGGGGAGCATGTCAATAAGAGCCCTACTGGTGCAATTATTGCAGCATGTCCTACACATAGAATAAGTGAGCACTGATTATTTTTCTTATTTTATCACATTTTTTGCTATTGTCAAATTTGCACATTTCTTCTAAAGCACCACTGGAGTGGCACTTTAAATCTAAGTCCCTTGACCCTTGTCTGATACTTACCTTCCAGCATCTTTTTCCAGCAGTGCTCCAGTCAATCTGGGAGAATTTGTAACTTTCCGGCAGCTCCAGTTTTTCATGGTGCACGCTGGAGGTCACACCTCAATACATCTCTATGAGGGCCTCATTCTGGCCTCATTCTGGCTCTCATAGAGATGCATTAAGCCCTTTTGAAGTAACTTCTGACTTATGGCTAGTCAGAACCTAAATGCACATGATGGAGCCGCAGGACCACAGCAAGGTGAGCATAAGATAGGGGGCAGGGGGGCTTACATTTAAAGAACCATTCCAGCTGGAGTGTGTCGCCGGAGTGGGTCATTAATTAATTGATGAATTTGGGAATATCAGTGTCCTATGACCCAACCTTCTGGCTAATATGAAGTCTAGTTGGCCTTTTACTTTTTACTTGTAACATGTCAGACAATGGATGTCATCTATGAATATCTGCCGATGTTATTCTACTCATTTACATACCAGTCAAATACGTTGCTGCCATTGTACTTTGCATTACTTTGAAATAACAGCTAAAGGAAAGCGCTGAGCATAGTTCAATGGTATTGTGCAGAGCATGATGCTTGAAATTCATTTTATTCAAAGCCAGTGGGGTGAGAAATCATTTTTGCAATGCAAAAAAAAAAAAATAGGATCGGCGAAATCGGATAACAATATGTGCTCTGATTTCTTCCTCTTTTCTGGGTCATAAAGTAAAAGAAATTTATATGTTAAAAATCTTGCAAAATAACTTTAGTAGGTCAATTCTATCAGAAAGTCAATGGTCCGCATTCACTTAGATGTGTTAAGTATTAGGAGACTTCTGCAGGTTGTATGTATTAGAGGGAACCGCTGCTTATTCAGAGTAAGCTTCATATTTAGCATTAAAGCATAATGTTCTTATGTAAATTGCTCATGAGCTGTAATTTTGTTTTCAGAAATTTAGGATTTCAACAGAGTAGCATGAAAATTGTTAAATCAGATTCATTACTACAGATTGCCCATGAAAACATAAATTAGTAAATTCGTAATGGAAGAAATATAAAATTGGTAAAATGTGCTTTGCTACAGTGTCATGCTGTGTTATTCAAGTATCCCAGCAATTACTGAAACATTTTATATTAAAACATATTAAGTTATCCTTGCAGTACCATGCCAGACCACATGGAGTGCTGTTTACAGACAGTTTACGACTTACTATAGTTTTCCTTCTTTACCTTCTCTTGCTTATTTATTTCACTTATGAAATGGTTACCAAAGACTTTGTTTAGGCATTTTAACCTTTTTTTTATTGCTATACTTTCCCTGTACCTGGAACTATTATATTGGCTCCTCTTAGGGTGGTTTCACACCGGCGTTTCTTTAATTCCGGCACAGATCCACCTATTCAGCAAAAACATGATCCTTTCCAAATCAGGTTTTTGGCCATTTGCTTTTAATGGTGTCCGATAGCATCCTGTAGCATTCAGTTGCTACAGGATCCGGTTGGATGCATTTTTTCTGATGGCTCTGGCATTGAATTTTAATGTAAGCCTATGGGTGCTGAATCTGGTTTTACGGGATATGGCATACCCGCTGAGCATGTGTGGTATCATCACAACATGTAAAGTTTGGGGTCCGTACAAAACACCTAAGTGTTCAGGCATGGACCTCAACCACAGACGTCTGTGATTAAAGCATTAAACCTGGCTCAGCGCTGTGGTCACTTCTAGGTCTTGTTCATTAATCTAATGCAGTGTTTCTCCAACTCCAGTCCTCATGATCCCCAACATGTCATGTTTTCAGGATTTCCTTAGTATTGCACAGGTGATGCCTTGATAATGATTCCATTACCTGTCTAATCCTAAGGAAATCCTGAAAATGTGTCCTGTTTGGGGCCATGAGGATTGGAGTTTGGGAATCATTGATCTAATGAAATATTCAATGCATTGATTCACTGCACTGAACAGACAATCACAGACGCCCACTCTCTGTGACAGTGTCTGTGATTGGCCAATCATTAAGGCAGAGATGGTGATAAACCATCTCTGTCTTCTCCATGGTGGGTTTGGCTGTGTATCACAGTTCCCCAGCCCTAAAGCTGTATAATCTGGTGCAGCTGCTTATTCTGCAATTATGTTTTAGAATGTCTAAAATCTATTAGTGGTTTGCAAGTAGTTAAAATAGCTCTGATTTGATAGCCAGCCCATTACATGTTATTCAATAAAATTGAAGACATATATTTCAGGTGGGCAATTTAAAACCCTTTCTCTTGCCTTCAATCTGTGACAGAAGAAGCTAGGGTATAACTATAATGCTAAACAAAGCCAAATCAGTCTCTTATTATTAATAAAACAAAAAAGCAAGACATTTAAATAGCTCATTGTTTCGTCTAGTATAATCTTTTTAAAAATGTTACTTAAGATCTGTCATTGGATTTCACTATACTAAGTGTAGAAATGCTTGGAAAGTTCTCTTAGACCAGATCAGGAATGCTTACCGTATATACTCGCGTATAAGCCGAGTTTTTCAGCCCAAAAATTGGGCTGAAAAGTACCCCCCTCGGCTTATACGCAAGTCAGTGCTGTATACCGATGTATACATCGGTATACAGCAGCCCCCGCATCCCCAGTATTGTTGGGCCTCCCCAGCCTGACTCCGGTCACCTGTAAAGCAAACTATACTTATCAGTGTCCCGTTGTTCGCGCCCGCCGCTGCTGACATTCGCGATCCTCCATCTTCATGCGTCTTCTTCCTGTTTCTGTGCTCGTCGCAGGCAATGACGTCATTCCCTGCGACGAGCACAGGAAACAGGAAGAAGACGCATGAAGATGGAGGATCGCGGATGTCAGCGGCGAGCGGGCGCGGACAGCGGGACACTGATAAGTATAGTTTGCTTTACAGGTGACCGGAGTCAGGCTGGGGGGGCCCTGCATTACTGGGGCTGCCTGTATACTACCGCTGGGGCTGCTATACACTACTACTGGGGCTGTATACACTACCACTGGGGCTGCTATATACTACCACTGGGGCTGTATATACCTCTGGGGCCCTGTATACTACCACTGGGGCTGTATAAACCACTGGGGCTGTATATACTGCTGGGGCCCTGTATACTACCACTGGGGCTGTATATACTACCACTGGGGCTGTATATACCTCTGGGGCCCTGTATACTACCACTGGGGCTGTATAAACCACTGGGGCTGTATATACTGCTGGGGCCCTGTATACTACCACTGGGGCTGTATATACTACCACTGGGGCTGTATATACCTCTGGGGCCCTGTATACTACCACTGGGGCTGTATAAACCACTGGGGCTGTATATACTGCTGGGGCCCTGTATACTACCACTGGGGCTGTATATACTACCACTGGGGCTGTATATACCTCTGGGGCCCTGTATACTACCACTGGGGCTGTATAAACCACTGGGGCTGTATATACTGCTGGGGCCCTGTATACTACCACTGGGGCTGTATATACTACCACTGGGGCTGTATATACTACTAGGGCTGCGTCTATACTACCACTGGGGCTGTATATACTACTAGGGCTGCATCTATACTACCACTGGGGCTGTATATACTACTAGGGCTGCGTCTATACTACCACTGGGGCTGTATATACCACTGGGGCTGTATATACTACTAGGGCTGCGTCTATACTACCACTGGGGCTGTATATACTACTAGGGCTGCGTCTATACTACCACTGGGGCTGTATATACCACTGGGGCTGTATATACTACTGGGGCTGCTGTATCTACCTCTGGGACTGGTGTATACCACACTGCTGGGGGCTGTATACTTGTGCTAGGGTCCACCCTCGGCTTATACACGAGTCAATAGATTTTCCCAGGTTTTGGGGCAAAAGTAGGGGGGTCGGCTTATACACGGGTCGGCTTATACACGAGTATATACGGTATTTACTTTGAATGTTAGAATAATTATTTAATATGTTATATTTTGCATATTTAATATGTTTATAAATAAAAATTCTACTTCCACCCACCTACCCTGATTGATATCTCCTCACTTTTCCCCCTACGTGCTGAGATCTCACCCTGTTGCAGCTGTCAGTCAAGCTGGTTGTATGGAGATTAAAAGCACTTGGATACTTGAGCTATTTCCTATCAAAGATGGACTCCTAAAGTATTCATTTTAAAGGGGTTGTACATTTCTAGGAAACCACCTTCCAAATTCACTTGTTTTCCCCCATTAAAATAAAAGACCCTGTACTCACCTCCTGTGCTGCCGCTGTTCCAGTGCTGTCATTAATCATAGTTTGGGGCTCGCATGACACTATAATGTCCCTGGAGCCCCACGTTCAATCAATCCCGGCTTACTCCTGCCCGCCTTCAGGACAAATGGATAATCAACAGGAAGGGAGTGGCAGCTTCAGGATGACTTCCTGTTGATTGCTTGCTTGGTCCTAAGGCAGAGAGACAGAAGCCGGCGGTGATCAGATGCAGGGATGTCTGACATTCCAATGTAACGTGAGCTGTGGTTACCGACAACTCTGGAACGTCAGGATCTCGGTAGGGTCTATTATTTTAATGGGAGGAAACAAGTGGTTCAGAATGGGTTGTCCAAGTAATGGACACCTTTAACATCAAGATTATGCAAGCATTCCAACATGGATATTCAAAGTAAATAAACCAGTCTCATCAGGTCTTAAAGATCTGTCTAAGGCTATGGCCACACTAGCGTTGTTGCCTCTGTAATGTGGGGTCTGCCAAAGAGCAGGATTTCGGCAGCATTGATGCAGCATTACTGTAGTGTAACGCTGCCAATTGAGTCCTATGGATGACAGAATCCATAGCGCATGCAAATGCCAAATTGTAAGTGCCGGAGTTTGAAATCTTGCGCTATTTTGTAGCGCAAGGAAAATGCTCCTTGCCATATTTTTCTGTGCACTACAAAATAGCGCGAGATTTCAAACTCCGGCAATTTAATGCCAGTGTTTGCATACACAATGTAGTCTGTCATCCATAGGACTCTATTGGCAATGTTAAGGCAGCGTTACACTACTCTAATGCTGTGTTAATGCTGCCGAAATCCAGCTCTTTGGCAGACTTCCCATGACGGAGGCCACAACGCTAGTGTAGCCCTAGCCTAAGGCTACGTTCTCATGTTCAGTTTGTGGTCAGTTTTTCCCATTGTTTTTTGTAAGACAAACCAGGAGTGAATGATAACTACAGACATAGTGATGTGTTTCTATTGGGCCTGTTTCACATCTATGGCAGGTTTGCGTTTTCCTTAATTTGCGTTTTTAGGCGTTTTTACCGCTAAAAACGCATAAAAACGCTAGCGTTTTTAGTCCCATTAATTTTAATGGAAACGCATGTAAAAACGCATGCAAAAACACATTAGCATTTTCAAAAACGCAAAACGCATGAGTTTTTGCAAACGCTGCCCAAAACGTCGGGAAATGCGTCTAGCGCGGCGTTTGCAAAAACGCATGCGTTTTGCATTTTTGAAAACGCGAATGCGTTTTTGCATGCGTTTTTACATGTGTTTCTATTAAAATAAATGGGGCCAAAAACGCTAGCGTTTTTATGTGTTTTTAGCGGTAAAAACGCCTAAAAACGCAAATTTTGCATAACGCACACAAACCTTAGATGTGAAAACATCCTTATACTTTTCCACTGATTGGGTTTTGCATGTAAATACTAATGTAAAATACTGCCCAAATACTCAACATGTGAACATAAGCTAATAGAAACACATCACCACTTCTGTATTTTTCATCCACTCCTGGCTTTGGCTTGTAAATTCTAATGTAAAATAAGATAAAAAAATGTTTGTACCGTGTTAGCCAGTAGATAGAAAAATATTGGAATTTGAGAGTCCTCATTGGTTGATAACTTTTAATGGCTAGCTGAAAAGATGGTAAACATAGCAAGCTTTCAGGACACTATGGCCCCTTCGTCAGGCTGATATTGACACAAATTCTGAAGACACATACATATATACATAAGAAAAAAAAAAAAGCAGGGTTAGGTGATGTAGTAAATATGACAGGTGATGTAAGGCAGAGTCAGGCTATGGAGGGGGATAGGAGCTGGGAAAGTAAAGTCCAAATTCTAAGATAAGAGGAACCAATTTAATTATTGTTCTATGATTAGTGGCCTGTGGAGACCTGAAAATTCTTCAGTGAGTTGTAGAAAGCTATAAATCGAAGAGAGAGGGTTCACATATGAAGTGTCAAAAGTTCTCTAACTTGTCCTCTAACTTGAGCTTGTTGGAGATGTGATATCCCCAAATGCCCTTTCATTTTATATAAAAACCCATGAATCCATGTGAGACATTCAGTCCTGTTTTGAATGTGTCAAAGGTCGTTATCAATTTGTATGTCAAAATTCTTCTGTCTCTGTGATTTGAAGTTGCTATTTAAAATGAGCAGCCTCATATCAGTTTCTCTGTGGTCAGGGCTGGAAAAATGCTTTGCTACAGGTAGATCCATACGCCTTTCTTTTATTGAGTGGCAATGAGAACTCATTCTTGTTCTGAATTTTTGTCCGGTCTCCCCTACGTACATGCCACCTACTGTAAAATAATGTAATGTAAAATACTGACCAAATACTCAACATATGAACATGGCCTAATAGAAACACATCACCATTTCTGTATTTTTCATCCACTCCTAGTTTTGGCTACAAAAACTGATGTGAAGAACTGACCAAAAACTCAACATGTGAACGTAAACTAATAAAGTATGCAGTTTTTATTGTGAAATTTGAGGATGCATCTACTTTAAAGGATGCTGCAATTTAATATTCACATAAAGCCATAAACATTTAGTTGTCAAAGCTCTGACATGTTCTCCAACTTTATGGAAACCACAAAAAATCATCTCTAACTTTTTCTTGACTGAACAAACGTAAAAGTGTCCACAACATAATTACCGTTCACTGTAGTCAGGTAAAGTATAATGAGGTCTCACTTCTTCCATTCCTCTACTTTAGTCATCCTTCATCCATCCTTATAAAAGTGATTATAAGAATCTTATCTATTTCCAAATTATTTATCTTTCCTGCTGATTTCCTTCTGTTGACATGCTCCATTTGCTCTCATACTATTGGTTTATGCTATTTATCTTGATCAGTATTAGATTATAATACAATTACAAAAATATTTCTTGTTACATTTCTTTTTAATTGCTGTTAAATAGGCCAGCCTGCAAGGGAAAAACATTGCTAAAGACTCAGGATGACTGTTGATACCACCTTGGACTCTTTAGGCTATGTTCATACTGGATGTTTTTGATCTATTTTAAACTACACAAAAACCGATCAGTCACGGCGTCTGCCAGCACAGTGAACGACGTTTTCAATTTGCTGTGCAGACATCAGCATTTCTGACTGCTGCGTTAGTGCAGAAAGATCATCCAGAAAATAATGAACGTCAATTATTGGTCTGTTTTTCTGTTGCACTTTCCACACCACCAACGCTCCATTACTTACCCTCTCCGGCGATCCCATGGTGAGCCCCAGCAATAACTTCCTTCTGGGCATCAGCAAGACCTGCGGGTACAGTACTGACAGGACCTGCCCATGTGACTCAGCCTGAGAGTCACATGACCAAGGTCCTGTAAATACTAGGACTACCCACAGATTCTGCCGATGCCCGGAAGGACGACATCACCGGGACTCACCATGGGATCACCGGGGAAGGTAAAAAAGAGTGTGTCTCTGTCTGTGTCTCTGTGTGTCTGTCTGTCTGTCTGTGTACCCCAAAAACAGAGCAAAAAAGGAACACAAACAGAAGATGTGCTTGTGATGCTTTCTTTGCAAAAAGAGGAACAGCTTTTGGTGAAAAACTGAGCCAAAAATGGATCACAAAAACTCTGCGTGAATGAGGTCTTAAACTGAAAATGAAATTTGATGAATGGAGTTTATTTTATGCCAGTTTTATTATTGGTGTGAACCTGTTATTTTGCTGAAAATTAACATTCTAAAGTAAGCCAACCAGGAGTGGAGATAAGATAAAGGAAAACTGTTAGGCCCCTTTTGCATCTCTGCGTTGATGATTTACCTGCGTTTGCCTGCCCTGTGCTAGCGCAAAAGCAAGCGCAGGGGCAGTTTAATGCAAATGCAAGCAACTGCATTAGTGCAGAGATGCAGTTCTCCTGCGCTCGTGTGCGCTTGGTGTCCCCATTACCTTCTTTGGCCGAGCGCGGACGAGCGCAGAAGCGGTCATCCCCGAAGTGCAAGTGCGAAGTGTCTGACGTCATCGCGAATGCACTTAGTCAGACGCACCTGGAAATGCCGCTTTCCAAGGTAATGGTGGCATCGAGTGCAGACGAGCGCAGGAGATCTGCATCTCTGTGCTAATGTAGTTGCCTGTGTTTTCACTAAACTTCACCTGCGCTTAATTTTGCGCTAGCACAGGGCAGGCAAACGCAGGTAATTCATCAACACCCACACCCGCCAGTTGCTGCCGACATCCCCAGCCCCGTCGCCTGGTGTGATGGGGCCTTAAGACACCACAGCGGGGATAATGCTATTCCACGCCACCATAGCTAACCCCATGACGAGATCACAGGGCGCCGATATAATGCCATGATAGCAAGGGGTCAGATGAGGACCCTTGTCGCTGTCATGACCCACTTCTTGTGGATGCCCGATGAGTGGTTACATTCATAGGTGATAATTTCTGCAGTTTAGAGACATGCTAACCATGTGAAACGGTGCAGCCATTGCTCTATACCCCCTCCCAGCAAACAACATAACCCCCACCTTCTGAATTAAAAGCCTGCACATAACAGAACCTCAGTGAGTGCCATCATTCTCTCTTATTTTCATTTGTTGTGCCTTTCCACTGATATGAGCAAGACTTGAAAGTCTTGAAAATTGGTGCTTTGTTTTGCTGGTGCCCGGATTAACTTCTTCCTTATTTCCATTTAGAGACAAGGTTCTGTGGTGCCCCGCAACGAGTGCGTCACAGGAGGGTATTGCAGCCAAGACAGCAGCAGCAATATTCTCCAACTAAGCAATGACATGGTTAACTCAGAGCTCCATACCCTACATGCACATCAGAATAGAGGGCCAATAAGGTCCTGGTGGGCGGAGTGTAGAGGTAGAGTGTAGGAGAAGTTAGTCTGCAAACAGTAGAAGGGTCTGCAGAGAAAGACCTAGAACTGCAACGTTGGAGCGGGGGCTCTGCACAGTTCCATGCGGCCACCAGACCTCCTCCGGTCGGTGCCAATGCCTGGCACCCTTAAACCGGACCCTGGGCGAATGCATACGGGTCAAAACATCCCCGTGCCCACTTACAACCGGATTACTGGTTCCGAAGCTAGGAGTCGTTTATCACTTCTATGCAAACCAGGAGTGGAGGGACCGCTCTCCAGGAGCACCCCACCACCGCCGCACACACAGAGTCTTCTAGCCAGCGGAGTACCCACCAAAAGGACCCAAGGCTCCCCACAAATTCAGCCAGAATTCCCCGGTAGGGCAATTGAAGCAGCCTCCTTGTCCCCGATCTGGCATCACTGGGCGACGACGGCAGCACAAGTTTTTTAGAATGGAGGAACACCGCGGAGCTCTGAGAAACACTGGTCATTGCTGAGTCCACCAGGTCCATTACCCAAGAACTGTATGCCATGTATCACCTGCTGGTTACAGTAAAGTACCCGTTACAGAGACTTTCAGTGTCCGTGCTTTCTTTAGGACTGTCCATCTCCGCAAGTGGAAGGTAACTGCAGCCGCTTCACAACATCTTGTGCAGCTCCTGGCTCCAGGGATTACACCGCTCAGCCTGTGGGGAGCGTTCCATCTTGCTGCATCCCATCCCCCGGAGGCCCAAGCAGCGCCGGTGGGTATCACCGGAACACTCATAGGTGGCGTCACGAATTAAAACCACCTTTTAAATCTGTTCAGCCAATATTCCCTTAATGAATCTGCACCATCGGGCCCCGCTTCGGCAGGCGCGGTTCCGTGACAGGAGGAAGAAGCAGAAGCCTGCCCCAAGAAGTCCCGGCGCCCGGCTGGGTGTCAGACAGTTCTGTACTGCAGGAGTGATCAGACAGTACTGTGTTGAGGTGCCCTAAAAAGCCAAGTAAAACAAAGTAAAAGGTTTAAGAGATGGTAATAAACAGCAGTTTTCAAGACCATTCAGATCTCTTCCTCAGGCATGGTACCATGCAAGAACCAATGCCTTATGGAGAGACCTGAGTAGTTTAAAAGTTTCCTATTTATTACAATCTTTTCATATAGCCATTAAAAAGTATCAACAACTGAGGACTCTCAAATGTTTATGTTTCTGAATTTTGCAAAACAATTTATATTCTCTAGAAAGCGTACTTTTTTTTTGCAATTTCTTCTTATGAATTCACCCAAAAAGAGGCCAGCTACAAACTCTAAAACAAAAATGAATACTCAACCCACCACTCACCTATCCCACCATGTCATTCCTTAAAGGGATTGTCCGGGCTTTTCCTAAAATCTGTGTATGTATCTAGACTGCTAAATGCTGACAGGTTGTAATTTACCCCCTGTCACCATTTTGCATAGTTATCTAGATATAACGATTCTGCATGTGGAGGAGCAGCTCAGCCCCCATTTAGAGGTGTGTTTGTTCTGGAGCCTGACTGTAACATCACAACTGGACGTTTACCCCAAGTCTCCCTCAAACCCTCCACAGACTCCAACAGGCCCGCCCCAGCACTGCAAAGAGCAACCATCTCTTTTACAGAGGAGTGGCTTTGGTATAGTGTTGCAGAGATAATGAGATGAGCACTCAGTGCAATGCAGTTCAATCATAATCAGCATCTACATAGGTGAATGGGGGGTGATCCTTTTGGAGACTGATTCGAGCCTGCTAAGGACTGGGGAGGGCTTGTAGGAGTCTGGTGCAGGCGTGCTGAAGTCTGGGGAGGGCAGGTTGTAGCCTTGGGATTCTTGTTGGAGTCTGGTGCAAGCTTGCTGGAGTGTGGGGAGGGCAGGTTGTAGCCTGGAAATTGTTGTTGGAGTCTGGTGCAAGCTTGCTGGAGTGTGGGGAGGGTGTGTTGTAGACTGGGGAGGGCTTGCTGGGGACTGGGGAGAGCCTGTTGAAATCTCGGTGTTAACAACCACTTATGATGTTACAGCCAGGCTCCAAAGCAAACATGCTTCCAGATGGGGGCTGAGCTGCTCCTCCACACGCAAAATTGTGATATCTATATTAATAATGCAAAATACTGACATAGTGTAAATTACAAACTGGCAGCATTTTGCAGCCTAGATACATTTCCAGATTTTAGGAAAAGCCCAGACATCCTCTTTAATGACAGCATGACGCACTGTGAGGTCCAAGGCTTGATGGAACTACAAGGTATTGCCTGGATTAACCCTGCTGTTCTGATCACATTTACTATACACTTGTACTGTTTTGGGTCAATATGACCGGACCTATAAACATATTGATTTTAGCTACTGTAAGTGTTTTATTTGATTTCATTATTAAAATGCATGTGAACATGGTTGATCATAAACAAATGAGAATTTATTTTTTTTTTCAGAAAAAGCTTACACGGGCTGTTTGCAATTATGTTCGCTTTATGGCATTCTGCAACCAAATAACAAACATGCTTTAGATTTCTATTACTATAAAATGAAATATAGCTAAATATAACTTTGTGTTAACATATTTTATAAAACAACAAATGAAAAATAATGAAAACTTCAGTTTTTTTTCCCTAATAAAGGGTGAACACGTTTATGCATTTTTACATTGAACGCAATAATAAAACACACGTCCTTTACATAGATATTTTCCACACCCAGCACATGTCACATTTGTTTTATTGTCAATTGAAGATGGACAGAAGCGACATCTCTTCCTTTTCTGGCTGGTAGCTGTGCTGGTGTAGGCTGTCCTGCTGGACACTCTTCACAATGGCTGCAGCTCCTTCACATCTGGAGTTTACTTTTCTGGCTTCAATATACGGCCCAACTAGGGATTTTCCTAATTCTTCAATAAAAATTATTCTTTTATGCAGATTATTTCCGTTCCAATAGGTAGACTTCTCTCCATAAAACAAATGTTTTGTATGCCGAAACATGTAAAATATTATCATTGACCAATGATTAGTTTTGTGTTTGCATGTGTATGTTGATATTGCTTGATCTAGTGTATCAACTGCCCCTTTTGTGACATTACAATCTAATATCATGTCCATCTTTCTGTCTTCTCGATAACTTATTGCATTGTCATGGTGCATTGTGCTCATTAGAATTACATGTTTATTTTTTCGGGGAACGTAAGACACAACTGTTGTATCTCCAGTGAAGTAAAAAGTAGAACTATACACATCTCTTTTTCTAAGGATACCTTGCGGTAGTTCTGGCTTATTTTATCTTATAGTACCCAGCATGGTAAGTTGTCTTTTTTGCAACATCTGGCCCAGTTGGTAGGATGTGAAAAAGTTGTCACACGTGACATTTTGTCCTTTTAGTCCATGAGTCAAATCGAGAACAACTCGCAAACCCTGTCTCACAGAATTGAAAGAGAAATGACTGGATGAGTACTTGCTCACTGATAAGCACAGTGAAACCTCCAGCCTTTTGAATAACGAGATGAAGTACACAGGAAAACAACTACATTTTGCAGGAAGAAATAATTAGTGACCTGTTGAACAGTATAAAATATTTTCGGGTCATATTGACCGGAACAGTACAAGTGTAGCAATCAGTAGTAAAAAGTAAACAAAAAAAGCAAAAAAAAAAAGCAACACTCATAGCAAGAACCCCTCAAACGAGGAAAGGTCATTCAATCACAAGTTTCAGATCTGCATAATAAATAATCTGCAGGGTCTCAAATTTCATTTCCGGTCATATGGACCCAAACAGAACAGCAGCGTTAAAAAGGCCAAAGGGGATGCGAAAGACAAGAGAAGACGAAAGAAGAGATAGAGGAGACCAGATGGTGGGCTATGGAGCTAGTGGGAGTTAAGGCCCTGTTTCACATAACGACACATCAGCGATCCCGATCCTGATAACGATGTGCAGAGATCGCTGGTACGTCGTTTACACATCGCTGATGTCAAACAGGCATCTTACCAGTGATGTGAAAAATGACGCACTAGCGGTCCAGAATTATACCAAGGTCGTTGTGAATTTTCTCTTAATAGCGTAGCATTGAGATCGTTGCTCATTATCTCTGTCAAACACAACGATGTAGCGTTCCCAGCAGGAGCGCAACGACGCAGGAATGACCCAGAGCGGTGTGTAACGATCAACGATCTCACAGCAGGGGCCAGATCGTTGGTGCGTGTCACACAGAACGACATCGCTATTGGGATCGCTGTTGCGTCACAAAATCTGTGACGTTACAACGATCTCGTTAGCGATCTCGTTGTGTGAGACAGGGCCTTTAAGCATTTTCTTTTACCTGCCACCTTTTTATTCTCTGGGGTATGGAGAAACCCTAGGGCCTAATTAGAATCATTTAATTTGCATTGAATATCTTTTGAATTTTCCTCTAAATTCCGCCCAATTTGGAAGATGAAAACTTATAGAACCTTCCTTGGTCTGGACATCAGCCTTCTGTTTAGGAACTTGTGGCATAGAATTGACTTGATCAACGCTGCTTGCTTATGAACATGGATTCTTACATTTTTGGTACATTTTTCATCATGTTCACAAAGTTATTGACAAAATAACCACATTGATCAATCCCATCCTCAATTCCATTGTGACTTTATTATTTTCCTGCAACTTTCGTGCCTTAATAATGTCACAGGTGAACAGAGGTGGCATTTACTTCTAATCTCGTTTATTGAGGTCATTCTTTAACAAGGTTTATTAAAGATAATGATATGGCAGTTTAGACAGCAGTTATCTTTGATTAATACTTTTTTCCACTTTTAAAAATGGGTATTTCATTTGTTCTTCACCCTACGGCACATAATACATAACACAGAATCACGAAAATAAAGAAAAGACATTGTTTTATTCAAAAACATGGAGTCTTCCTTCTGGATCTGATAACAGGAGAAATATTTTCTTCTATTTATTACATGAAAGATTCTTAAAATAGAAACCATGACATGAGATTGTGAACAAGAGGGACCTGTAGTCAGATTAGAAATATTGCAACTTCTTTGGAATAAAAAAAAAGTATAACAGAACAAATGTAAAAAAAAGTGCAAACAAGTAATAGATCAGCCGGGTTTGTAGACGACTGTCGCATTAAAGTGGATTCATCACCTTCCTGGTTGTGAATTTATCCTTCTCTTTCTGGAGGACTAGACACATCAGTGAGGCATAAGATCTTATGAACATTTGTTAATACCGTAAATGAAATGTTACCTGCCAAATGGGTTTCCCACGATTGAATTTTATGAGAAGATGCATCTCTGGATTATACACAGCGTTTTTATTTAGGAGGATAAATGTCTTCATGAAAGTATTCATCAGATCCCGGATAAAAGATTCCATAGTTTTTGAATACAAAAACATGATGGGGTACTATGCGTTGTTTGGAAATGTCCCAGTGGATATTAAGGCCATATCAAAAGCTAGAAGGATGTCATTATGTAATGATAGGAGGATCAGTCTATTAGGGTGCCTTCACACTTGCGTTTGGCACGCAGCAAACACAGCCAAACGCTTGCGCACATGCGTTCCTATGTTTAACATGGGAATGCATGTGCCTGCATTTTTGCTGTGTTCATTTGCGTTTGCGTACGGATGTGCATAATTTATGCACCCTCCTCCGCACTCCGAACGCAGCCCTGTTGCATTTTTTGTGCGTTCGTGGGCGCTTGTTTTATCCGCAAGCGCGCAAAAAATGCATGGATCTCAATGGATCCGCAGTGTCCTCTGCATGACAGCGCAGGAGAGCACAGCGGATCTCATTGAAATCTCTCCCGGTGGCCGCCCGTGATCAGCGGCGGCCACCGGGAGATCAGCCAGAGCCACAGTTGATCTCTCGCCGGTGTCGGCGCGGGAGATTTGAAGATACAGCTGATCTGACAGCTGTTTAAAACTCCTGCGCTGACACCGAATAAGTGAGGTCAGCGCGGGAGATTTCATGCAGCGATCAGCTGTTTCATATCTCCTGCACCAATATCACTCTATTCGGTGTCAACGCGGGAGATTTAAACAGCTGTCAGATCAGCTGTATCTTCAAATCTCCCGCGCTGATACCGGCGGGAGATCAGCTGTGGCCGGGAGGAGGAGATCTCTGCCGCTGATCTCCACCTCCCGGCCGCCCCCGAGACAGCTGATTGGCTTGCCGGGGACCATACTAATGTGAACGCATGCGGAGATTCTCTGCTGCGTTCACATAAGTATGGGCTACGTTGCACTGCGTTTGCGTCTGCATGCCCTCCGCATGCAGACGCAAACACAAGTGTGAAGGCAGCCTTAAAACATGGTTTCATTATAATCTGGAAATTAACAAAGAGCTTGCATTGAAGAGTAATCCCTTAGTGTGGGTATGTAATTGAATGGGTATATAGGCTGTAAAGTAGAAAAAATGTCTAGGATTTGTATATGCAGAACTTAAATAGTGACACTTTTGTCACCTCAATAGATAACTCTTCAGAGGTTCAAAGGATTGTCCCAAATGTTCAGGAGCCAGTGGTCAGTGATGAATATTGGGGTTTCAATAGATCCAATAATTATGGTAGACATATTTTCAGCATTGTGATCCCGGATGTCAGGCATTGTTACATAGCTGTGAGACCTGCCTGTGAGCCTCAAATTAATATTGCTCAGATGGATGATGCAATCCATGCTAGGTTTCATCTCAATAGAATGGTGAAATCATGATAGGATGCATGACCACTATATCTTCTGCCTACGATCCCCAGGGGGTTAAAAATCCTGAAAGTTTGAGATCTCATAAAATTCCAAAAGTTCAAGCCATATTGCATAGTCATCTGAAATCACTAAGGACAGATATGTGGGAGTGATAGTTCTTTAATAGAAGTTTTAGTTGACACCTTGTTTGATACTGCAAGATGCACTTTGGTGTAGTAGGATTGCTCCATGATTTCTGATAGGAGAAATTGAGAGAATTGTACCACCTCTGCAACCACATAGTCAAGTACTTTTCTTTTGTTCATCCCTTTGATTTAATGTAACTGCATATACTGTATTGTTTTGTTACCTTGTAAAATCTTTTCAATATTTTAGAAACTCTGCTTACTTTATGGATTAAATATGTAAAATGTAATATCTTTGTTCCTCTTGCTCTATAAACAGCATCCCTGAAGTCATATGCTACTTGTAACAGGTGTCCAATCAACTTGTATATATGATTGGTGGTGGCAGCTAGAAGGTTTTCTTGAGATACTGTGGAGCTTGGCAGCGACCATACAAAGGTTAATATATGTTCCATGAGTTGGATTCGGTTATGTATATGTTCACTCTGAGTTCCCTTATAGTCGGCCTTGTAGTGAAAGCATCTGTCTCCTTGTCCATCAATCCTGGGTCAATTGCTTATTGTTCTGATGATTGGAGGTAGCGGAGTGATATTTGTGACAAATTGGTAACAGCGGTGGGATATCTGCGTGACATAGGACATTCTCCATCTTGTAACCAGCAATGGTTTAAAGTATTGACACCATAGACTGTGTGCCTACATAAATTCTAACCCTTACACTTGGCTGTATGAATTGAGATGCATAAAACAAGTTGAGGCTACCATTAGAGTAAATTGGGTATTTGCCACTATAGACATGGCGAGCTTATTATCTCCAAGCTGAAAGATGAAGGGGCACTTAGAGTGGCTAAATCATACGCATTTGTCCTCCATTCAATTTCTATAAACTTTGTTGAGAAGAACCTGACATTTGCATCAACACCTAAAAAAGTAATTTCATGTTTGCATTTATCTTTTCAGACTGATTACATGCATCTCCTTTGAAATGGAAAGTTTACAGCACATAGTGAGACTCATCTTTTCAAACTTATTTTGCCACATATGCTAAAGATTTTCAATAGTCACAAAGTTGTGCATTAACGATGGACCATACTGCTCACTGAGGCATAATGAAGATCAATGACCAGGCCTTTCTTTCTTGGTTGTGAATGTCACAATTTTGGGCATGCACAATTGGATCTCAATCCTCTGGGAGGTAGAGGTCCACTGCATGTTGTTAAAGTCATGGCATTCACAAGCAAAGCTCTGTGACCAGCAATTAAAGCCAGGTCAAGGATCTCAGTCAAGCCTCTATAGGTATGCTATGGTCAGATGTTGCATGACTGGTCGGTCTGTAGCACACAACTATTTGACTAGTCAAGATCCTTTTGTTTATGCCACAAACATTTTTTTAACAGGTGTTTTAGACATTGGGAGTTGGCTGCAGAGTATATAATCTTCTTGGTTGTAAGTCATACATACGGAGACACAAAAGCTGGGTAGGATGAGAAAGACCAGGGCATAAGATGCACTCAGTCACACCAGTGCTCTGCATTATAACACTGGGAGGAATGATGAAGTGTAAAACAAAGGAGAGAGGTTGGATTAGCAATACTGATTGCATAACTATTTAGGTCTCTGTCTTTGCTTTATCCCAAATGATATAATTCATACATTGCTATGATTAAGTAGGGTAAGATATCATTTTGGTCTTCAGAAGGTTTGCCAAAATAATCAACTGGAATGCCAAAGTGAACCAAATAAAATTTCTTTATATCATGCAGTCATTGGTGTTAGTGTGTAATGTCCCATGGTATGGTGTACCCTGTTGGGACCCACTCCTGCCTGATCCTGTCCTTTAACTGTATAAATACAAAAAAGGGGGGAGACAAGAGGCACAATAGTGTCCTATAACTAGTGACACTGTTTGTGTGAGTATATCAATATGTGTACACTCACCTGGTCCAGTTGTGTGACCCACAACTGGTTTATAAGCCTTCGGTTTATAGCTGCTGCAGGACCTCCACCAGCCACTCGTACGTGGAAAAACGCTCCTGTATAGGGAAGATGGTGTGTCACGGTCCGTGCTGCTGCCTCAATGGAATCACAAGGAATGGATGTCTCCAAAAAGTCACAAGCAAGGCAAGGTTCCAAAGTAATGATCTCCTTTATTCACCAACGTGTTTCGGCACCTATCCTGGCACCTTGATGAAGCTGCCAGGATAGGTGCCGAAATGCGTTGGTGAATAAAGGAGATCATTACTTTGGAACCTTGCCTTCCTTGTGACTTCTTGGAGACATCCATCCCTTGTGATAAAAATGAGGCAGCAGCGCGGACCGTGACACACCATCTTCCCTATACAGGAGTGATCCTGTCCTTGTCATTTTACGTCACAGACAAATGGCAAAGGTGTTAGTGCTGTTTTTAGGTAGGGACTGTCCTGATGGAGTCACCTTGTCGCTGGTGGGACAGCTTATGCATTTTTATGATCATATTAATGACACCCAGTACCCTATTTATTTTCTTGCACTTTAGCATTTTTACTTTTATCATTTTAGAATATTTGCTTGCTTGTTGTTTTTCATGCTGTTTTTTCCATTATGAGGCCAATGTGAACTACCACCACTGTATAGTTTCATCTTAGTTCCAGACCTGCTTTTATTTCTTTATTTTCTGACCCTAAGGATTATTCCACTATTGGAAGGAATCTTTGATTTACCCTTTATGATATAATTCCTACATTGCTATGATTACGTAGGGTGAGATATCATTTTGGTCTTCAGAAGGTTTGCCAAAATGATCAACAGGAGTTCCAAAGTGAACTTCTAAAATGGAGAAGTGGCACTATTCTACAAGCTAAACTAGGTCAACACAGTAGCAGACAGAGGATGGGAAGGTTAAAAGGAGTCTGTCTCCCCTAAAATGGCAGCTAAGCTGCCCAAACATTTTGAAAGAATACCTAGCCCCTTTTTAAATCATACTAGGCAAGTAAAGTTTAACCATTATCAACTTTATATGAAATGTAAAGGAGAGTACTTCTGCTCACCCTTGGCATAGTGGCCTATGCCTTTGCACACCATCATGCCCTCTTATTTGCAAAATAAAGTGGTTCTTACATTGATTGTCCCTAATTCCCAGATCAAACGCTGTCTCCTGTATGCGACTGGCACCACATGATCAATGATAAGCTGCCAAACTGGTGTAGATAGAAAGCATTGCTGGCTAGGTTTGGGTCAGCTCTGGTGGTAGTGCCTACTATGGTTCTGAAGACAACTTGATGAATATTAGTTTCCAATAGGACAAAGTACCTCGTGGTCCGAGCTGCTGTGCTCGTATGATGTATAAACCAGATACAGCGGTATGTCTGGGTATAGTAGTAACTGTTTATTTTCCGACGCGTTTCAGAGTCATATCCCAAACTCCTTCCTCAGGGAACAATGTTCCTTGAGGAAGGAGTTTTGGATATGACTCTGAAACGCGTCGGAAAATAAACAGCTACTACTATACCCAGACATACCGCTGTATCTGGTTTATACATCATACGAGCACAGCAGCTCGGACCACGAGGTACTTTGTCCTATTGGAAGCTTATCGTGACCACAGTGACCTGTGGAAGTACGGTCCTGGCAGCAGCTGTATTGTTCTGAGCGATCACGCTGGTTGTGTGCTGCACAACCCTATCAGGTGAGCAGTTCCTAAGTTACACCATCATAAAATGTCTCCTAAGGATAAGACCCATTTTGCGCATTCTCACCCCTTTCTTAGATTGATGAATATTAGTGACAGTGATGCTCAGTTAAAAACTAGGCTATGGCCAGAGTCACACTTGGCAGTCAATTTTTTTCCCATTTTCAAAACCTTATTCCATTTTTAAGAAATGCGCATCTAACAAATGCTATGTGTTAACGCATGCGTTAATGCATGGTACCTATATGTACCATGCATTAACGGATGCATTTCCCGTATGGCCCCATATTAAAAAAACCACTATGCGTTTTTTTACTGCACCCAAAAACGCAGCTAGCAGAGTTTTTTGATGCAGTTTCAAAAATGCATAGCTTTTTTTAGTGTACTTTTGACACTGCGTTTTTTGCATTGGAACCTATGGATCCGTTAAGGCATGCTTTTTGCACAAAATTCTAAGTTGAAAAATTCATGCTTTTAACGGATCGAGGGCTCACGTGTGACCCTAGCCTAAATCAAGGTATCACTATCATTGGACTTGTTCAGGAATAAATATAGTTTAGGTTTTGCTTTTTCGTCGTCATAGAATACATGTACTGACACTGTTTACATTTATGAATTCAGTTACATTGTTTATGCTAACTTAATGCAGTGAGATTCAGTGCAAGTTTGTATAACTGGCTAACCATAGAGATTAGGTTTGGAGGTCATAATTTTGTTCTTTGCTTTGTCAAATGTTGTAACGTTCAAATTTAAGCCACTATGGATTACTTGTTATCACTAAGCTTCTGTTGCTAGTTGTGTTCAGTGAACCTCAATTGTGTGCACTTACATGTGTTGTCCAATAATTGGACAACCCTTTCTCATTCTCTACATTTGCCCTTTAAACATAAAGAAGCCTATACTCACCTCTGCTGCTGGCATGGTTCCAGCTGTGCAGGAACTTGCATTCACGGGGCCAACATGACATTGCTTTGATTCACAAACCCCACGATTATTCAACACTGGCTTCATTTTCCTTGCCTTCAGACACTTAAGTAATTAACAGGAAGTGATAAGTAATTAACAGGAAGTGATAAGTAATTAACAGGAAGTGATCAGCCAGCTGCAGTGTTCACTTCCTGTTATTTATGGCTGCTCACCTCCTGTTGAAGTCCAAAAGTGGGAGAACATATCTGGTGCTGATTGATCGCAGATTGGTTTGCTCGTGTGTCGAAACAATGTCACTTGGCATCGAGAACGTGAGTTACCGCATCGCTGGAACTTCGCCTCCACCGGAGGTGAGTATAGGCTAATTTTTTTTGTTATGGGGGCTGCTCATGGGAATGAGAAGATGAAGTCCAAGTAGTAAAAACCCCTTCAATCTAGTTTGTAATCACCTTCTTTAGAGAGAGGTATATTATATTATATTTTATCATATAAACAAGTTTGTGATTTAAAGGGACAGACGTATAGAAATCAGAGTTGGATGTTATCTATATATACACAATTGCATTGTCATTTCCAGTGTAGAAGTCATTCTTGTCACCGGTGTAAGATCTGAGGGGACGCTCCTCAATAATGTGCTGAATTGTTTGACACTCAGCTCCATAGTCACAGGCAAGAGAGTCAGCTTTCCCCCACTTATACATAAGATCTGCACAGACACCACGGTTTGTTCTGATGCGATTCAGGTTAACCCAGATTTTCCTTGGTAGATTGAAGCCTGGTGGTGGGTTTTCTGGGTGAGGAAACGTTTGAAGCTCACCATCTACTGCACTGACCCAGAGTTCTCGCCATTTCTCTTCTAAGTTGAAATCGTGTTCATACAGAGTACTTGCATTTCGGATGGGTGGATGGGTTGACTTCAGTGACTTTATTTGGACATCTTGGATATTTTTTTGATGCATTGGGAGGTTTCCATTTTTTACTACTTTGGTGTATTCTTTAAGTAGAAGCTCTTGTTGTCTCAAGTTTGCCGGTGTGATCTGGCTCAGGGCAGGTAACCAGTGGACGGGCGTGGGTCTGATAGCGCCAGATATTATACGCATAGAGTTGTTCAGCTGGGTGTTTTATTCACATGGCAGCTGTTTAGCCATACTTAAGCTCAGTATTCTACAGCAGAGTACACCAAGGCGAGGGTAGACATTCTCAAGACAGGTGTTGAGAAACCCCAGGAGGATCCGCAAAGTTTCTGATTAATATTATTGCAAGCTTTCAGTTTCTGTGCTGTCTTATTCAAGTGATATTTGAAGGTTAGGCTTCTATGAAGGGTTATGCCTAAGTACTTAGGCTTGAAATTGTGTCTGATAGGTTGACCTTCAAAGTGTACTTTGAGTTCCGTCTTAGCACTTGCGTTGTGTAAGTGAAAGCAGCATACTTCCGTTTTTGATGGATTCGGCTTTAGCCACCACTGTCGGAAATACTTTCCATTTTCTTATGGTCTTGTGTTAGAACCTCCTCTGCTTCACCCATTTTTTTGCTCACTGTGCCAAGTGCCCAGTTATCAGCGTATCCAAATTTCCATGATACTACGTCAGGAAGGTCAGCTAGGTATAAGGAGAGGAGAGGTGCCAAATAGGAGAGGAGCCAGCACTGATCTCTGGGACAGACCATTGTTTAAGGTTTTCTTACAATTGGTTTAATCACCCATGATAAGTTGAAAGGTTCAATTTGCAATCATGTTATTCAAGAGGTAAATAGTGGTGTGCAAGTATAAAAGCCCCGTTACACGGGACTACATTGTTATGATGTTGGCTGCGATCTCGTGGACACGCAGTCGTTTTTGAGATCCATTCAACATCGCTGGTGAGATGTCACACGTCTAGATATCGTGGACAACTCTGTGAGCAGGAATCGTTCACAAACCCCGCAAACGATCCTGCTCATTGCTGTGAATGGGCGAAGTCGACCATGACACCGTTATCGCGGTGTCACACAGTACGATGCCGCAGGTTGTTGAGTTGAAGATGTCAGGTTTTTGAACATGTTCATAAACCTGTCAACTTCAACTTGACTACGGTAATTATCGTAGTTGAATCATTCGGTTACACACAACGACACACTAACGATGTTGTTTCAACATCGTTGAACTTGTCACTCTTGGACGATGTTGAGCATGATGTTGAGCCGTGTAACGGGGCTTTACGACACACATAAGCAGCACTGAAGAAAGATATTCACCATTCATAAGCATGGAGACTTCAACAAATAGATAAAAAAAATACCTTCATTAATGGTTTTCAACGTATTATTTTATCCAAATGTTGAAGTCTCCACAATTCTGATAGCGCACTAGTACCTCTCTTTATTTGATGCAAAATATATTGGCCAGGAGATCTAAGTGTAGTTTGACTGTTTGGTCGTCAAGATTGTTAAGGCCCCATCTCACCTGGCGACGGGGCTGGGGATGTTGGTGGCAACTGGCGGGTGCGCGCACGTTTTTGGCGCCCCACCAGCGTCGCCATCCCGCGTTTACACGGGGCGACACCTCCAGCCCCACGCCGGCGAGCTGTCATGGGTTACATGGGGCGATGTGTGCACATCGCCCCATGATGGTCGCCTGTTTCAGAGCACTGCTCTGAAACCAGGCGACCGCCCGGCACCGCCAGCATCACCCCTTTACATGAGGCGATGTAGGGGCGACGTTGCCACCGATAGGCCACGCCCCCACGTCGCCTATGAATAGGCGGCGATGTCGCCCCGTTTAACGGGGGCATTAGTCCTTTAGTGTTCACGTGGTGCACCCAGGGTATCGCTAAAGGATAAACAATCTTGATGACCAAACAATCAAACTACATCTAGATCTACATCATATAAAGAGAGGTACTAGTGCACTATCAGAATTGTGGAGACTTTAACATTTGGATAAAACAATGCATTGAAAACCATTAATAAAGGTATTTCATTTTATCCATTTGTTGAAGCCTCCACACTTATGAATGGCTTTGTTCAGTGCCGCTTATGTGTGTCTTATACCTGCACACCACTAGTTACTACTATAGACTTGTCTCCATCTTGCACATTCTTTAAAGGGGAAACACATGTTAGAACCAACTTACCAGCAGAATGTACTATATACCCTCACTTGATGTTGTTAAGTAGTTAAATCATTAGTAGAACATAATTTCTTCTTCTTCCTAATTTAATTCCCTGACACCCTATCCATCGTAGTTGGGGCAGATTATTGATCGACATTCCTGGTAATATTTTAGATTACTTCTGCATATCTACATGTATTGGCTCAGATTTTTCTTTCTACCATTTAAAATTACCTATGATAAATGTTCAGTTTTCTTGATATGAATATTGATAACTCCATTAAATCTCTATGGTTTCCATGGGGATTTATATGCATAATTTGAAAATGCCATAAAGATCATTAAGTTGAAATATAGTCTTCATCGTGCAATAATGGATGTATAGTGTGAGGAAGAGTGTTATATACATATTGAGATTCAGGAGCACAGAGGTTACGATTGCTTTTCTATCGGGACTTATGAGAGTGTTAATTGACTGTCACTCTGGTTATTGATCTGTTACTTTTTTTTTCCAATTTCTATATTTTATTGTATAGAAAGTGAACAATAGTAGGAGCTAATAAATAATAAAAATTAATTAATTAAACCACTAATTGCTATTTTATAGTTGCAGGATTAAAGTCTTTATATAGTGAACTGTGTATGCACCTGAAAGAGGTTTATTCAGGCCATTCCTAATGTACAAAACCACGAGGGGTTCAGGCGTTGTCATATAAATCCTTAAAAGAAACCAAATAAAAGAAAGAGTTATTCCATTTTCCTTACAAAATGATCCAATTTATTTCTTCAACGCGTTCAAAACCATTACAGACACAAATATGCCGACCCGACGCGTTTCGCAACTTAAAATGTAACTTCTGAAACGCGTCATTTGCACATTTGACTCTGTAATAGTTTGGTATGCATTGAAGAATTTAATTCGATCATTTCATAAGGAAAATGGGATGCTGGTTTCTTTATCTTATTGGATCTACTGCTTTAAAGTGTAAATGTCATTTCATTGGAAAAAAACAAACCACTGCACTGGTTGTTAATGATGGGTCACATAGCAGCTAAGATAATTGCTTTTTGTATCATTTGACTTATTTTCTCACATTTTTCTGTGCTCTTTTAAAAACTGTATTTTATGGCTCTGTGGGCATGGCCAACAGCTGATAGGGAGCAAATTAATGGGATGGCAGAGAAGTAGTTAACAGAGATCCTGACTGAGCTATGTGGAGCCAGATGACAGATCAGAAGCTTGTGCCAAGGAAAAAGGAGTTTGCAGTGATCTTGACAGTCTGATGTTGCTTTGCAAATGTGCTGTAATCTGATACATTGTCTTCTCATCAGCTGCAGTCAGCAATGCAAGTCCACTCCCCCTCCCTTATATGGTTACATGCCCCATATTCAATGTGAAGATGGATCTGACTGAGAATGAACATATGCCTGCTTCAGACACAGACTAGTGGGGACACATTGTGGAAGGTTTATGAATTCATTAATAAATTATATTTGAAAGTTTATGATAATTACTTGCTCTACATTACTTTTAAATAAAAATTTAAAAAGCGGTTATGCTTTAACTCTTGGCAGCTCCAAAAGATGAAAATTTGCATGAGCAGCAAATTGTATCTGTTTGGTTATGTTGAAAATAGACTTTAAGCTGGGCTCACATCACATTTTAGACACATGTCAGTTATGAGTGACTAGCATCCCCTAATGAGTGAAAATGCCATAGCTGTTAGCTCTACATAATACACGACTCCTGGCTGCTGCAGTCACAATCGGTGTTGCCACCGACCATGAATATTTAATCCCTCAGATCAGAGGTCCCCAACTCCAGGCCTCGAGGGCCGCCAACAGTGCAGGATTTCAGGATTTCCTTAGTTTTGCACCGGTGTTAATGTGATCAAATGCACAGGTAATGATTCCAACCACTGTGCAATACTAAGGAGATCTTGAAAACATGCACTGTTGGTGGCCCTTGAGGCCTGGAGTTGAGGACTCCTGCCTTAGATGCTGCTTTCAATAGCGACTATGGCATCTAGATGGTTAACAGAGTGTGGGGGCTCCTCCTCTATAACCCCATTAGCATCCTGAGACCATGATTGTGTGGTCCTGATGATTGCCACAGCAATTCATGGCCAAATAATGTCCCTACAGTCTTCTGGCTATAGGGGCCTATTCAGACGTTAGCAACATTTAGGTGTAAAAAATAGCGTTTTTCTTTTCCGTCATGCCAGTTTTGCATTCATTCCTGAAAAGCAGCTGAAGGATTAATAAACTACATGACAGCAGGTTTAAATATGTTGAGGGATAACTTATAAAATAAAAAATGGTATCACTTTTTGGAGTAATCCAATATATAGGCCCCCGAAATCTTAATAGGTCCCTAAAAAATAAGTTTTGTAAATTTTCTTGAAACAAAAATTACTGCTACAATTTTAAAGCCTCTAACATACTATCAAAATAGAAGAAGATGGACTTATATAGACTAGGCATGTGGAAAATGTTATGTCTTAACTATTTTGTGGTGTGACTACTAGGATTAGGCTGAAGGCTCACTTGTGCAAATCTTGCGCGAGTGTAATGCGAGAAAAAATCGTATTGCACTCGGACCTGTATCTTTAAATGATACAGGTCACATCAATGCGAGTTTCTAGCATTACACTCGCAATGCGATGGAAATGCGAGTGTAATTGCAGCATGCTGCGATTGCACGCGATTTCCTCGTGCGAGTGCCCATTAAAAGTATATGGGTGCAAGTCAAACTCGCACCCATACAGCACAGGGTGTGATACTCGCACAGTGTGCTGTTAAATTCTGGTACAGTAATGAATCATCTTGCATCGTTGTGCCAGCGGTGCAAGATGATTTTGATAAACTCAGCTGCTGGGCACCTCTTTTAAAATTACAGGGTTAAACTGCATAAGCAGCTTCTGTGCGGTATATGAGCACAGAGGGCTGCAAATGCGGTAGTTAACCCGGTTAATAAAGGGTTAATATGTGTATAATATGTTGGCACCATGTCTCTAGGGAGTGACCACCCTCCCTAGAGACACGGCACCTGAATTCATAGTTATGAATAGTTCTGTGGTTAATTGCATATATTTCTGATTTGCCGGCATTTGTCAGCTTTTTGTAATCATTGCTGAAAGCCGGCGGCTCCTGTTAGCGCGCCAGTATGCTACGCAATTGGCGTAAGCACATTGCTTTGCAGCATCCTCAATGAGGAGCTGTCCCAGGTACTTATGCTAATTGCATAATGAAGCAACCGCTTTCCATGGTGTTGAAGAATTTAGCATGACCTCCATGGCCAGCACACCGGAGTTTCAATGTGCCCTGGCAATGGAGGTGATGCTGAATTCTTCAGCACCATGGAGAGCGGCGGCTTCACTACGCAATTAACGTAAGTACCTGGGACAGCTCCTCATTGAGGACACTGCGAAGCAATGTGCAAAAAAATTCAAAATTGTTAGAATATGTTGAAGTATTGCAAAATTATTGCCCTATAAAGTAATATATGTGATTTACAATTCTTTACATGATCACTTAGGGGTTAAAAAAACTGCTGTAGGGTGATGTTTATGCTATATGTCTCTATTTGTGCCCATCCAAGGCGCATTGATGCCTATCATAATAATGTACTGAATTTGTATCATGAAAAATATTAGCACATTATTATAACATTTTTGGAAAGATAAGGGTGGACATATTTAATTTAAGGGGTCTGATAGATATATATTGCTAAGTAAAATGGTAAAATCCCATATTTTATCAATCTGTTATCAAGTGTTTATTTGCTTACTTTAATTAATAATTTTAACTTGCTTACCGTATATACTCGTGTATAAGCCGACCCGTGTATAAGCCGACCCCCCTACTTTTGTCCCCAAAACCTGAGAAAACATATTGACTCGTGTATAAGCCGAGGGTGGACCCCAGCACAGGTATACAGCCCCCAGCAGTGTGGTATACAGCAGCCTCCCCAGTGGTATATACAGCAGCAGCCCCAGTGGTAGTATACAGCAGCCCCAGAGGTATATACAGCAGCCCCAGAGGTATATACAGCAGCCCCAGAGGTATACAGCAGCCCCAGTGGTAGTATACAGCAGCCCCAGAGGTATACAGCAGCCCCAGTGGTAGTATACAGCAGCCCCAGAGGTATATACAGCAGCCCCAGTGGTAGTATACAGCAGCCCCAGAGGTATATACAGCAGCCCCAGTGGTAGTATACAGCAGCCCCAGAGGTACATACAGCAGCCCCAGTGGTAGTATACAGCAGCCCCAGAGGTATATACAGCAGCCCCAGAGGTATACAGCAGCCCCAGTAGTAGTATACAGCAGCCCCAGAGGTATACAGCAGCCCCAGTGGTAGTATACAGCAGCCCCAGAGGTATATACAGCAGCCCCAGTGGTAGTATACAGCAGCCCCAGAGGTATATACAGCAGCCCCAGTGGTAGTATACAGCAGCCCCAGAGGTATATACAGCAGCCCCAGTGGTAGTATACAGCAGCCTCAGAGGTATATACAGCAGCCCCAGTGGTAGTATGCAGCAGCCCCAGAGGTATATACAGCAGCCCCAGTGGTAGTATACAGCAGCCCCAGAGGTATATACAGCAGCCCCAGTGGTAGTATACAGCAGCCCCAGAGGTATATACAGCAGCCCCAGAGGTATACAGCAGCCCCAGTGGTAGTATACAGCAGCCCCAGAGATATACAGCAGCCCCAGTGGTAGTATACAGCAGCCCCAGAGGTATATACAGCAGCCCCAGTGGTAGTATACAGCAGCCCCAGAGGTATATACAGCAGCCCCAGTGGTAGTATACAGCAGCCCCAGAGGTATATACAGCAGCCCCAGTGGTAGTATAAAGCAGCCCCAGAGGTATATACAGCAGCCCCAGTGGTAGTATACAGCAGCCCCAGAGGTATATACAGCAGCCCCAGTGGTAGTATACAGCAGCCCCAGAGGTATATACAGCAGCCCCAGTGGTAGTATACAGCAGCCCCAGAGGTATATACAGCAGCCCCAGAGGTATACAGCAGCCCCAGTGGTAGTATACAGCAGCCCCAGAGGTATACAGCAGCCCCAGTGGTAGTATACAGCAGCCCCAGAGGTATATACAGCAGCCCCAGTGGTAGTATACAGCAGCCCTAGAGGTATATACAGCAGCCCCAGTGGTAGTATACAGCAGCCCCAGAGGTATATACAGCAGCCCCAGTGGTAGTATACAGCAGCCCCAGAGGTATATACAGCAGCCCCAGTGGTAGTATACAGCAGCCCCAGAGGTATACAGCAGCCCCAGTGGTAGTATACAGCAGCCCCAGAGGTATATACAGCAGCCCCAGTGGTAGTATACAGCAGCCCCAGAGGTATATACAGTTCCCCCACATCAGTATACAGCCCCCCCCCCCTTGTGCAGCAATCCTGTAAAGCAAGAGATCATTATACTTATCCCTGCCGCTGTCCCGCCGCCGCCATCGCGCTCCTCCGGCTTCATCCGGCTTCTTCCTGCTTCCTCCTCTGGAAGTCATTGCCTGCGCCCACCGGAGGAGGCCGGAAGACGCTGGATGAAGCCGGAGGAGCGCGATGGCGGCGGCGGGACAGCGGCAGGGATAAGTATAATGATCTCTTGCTTTACAGGATTGCTGCACAAGGGGGGGGCCTGTATACTGATGGGGGGGTGACTGTATACTGCATACAGTGTATACAGTATACAGTGACTCGCGTATAAGCTGAGGGGGGGACTTTTCAGCCCAATTTGGCTTATACGCGAGTATATACGGTATATAGAGACATTAATTTAAGAGCATATTATAGAGATCGTCTTCTTTTGTCTTGACGAGGCAGAAGATGGGCAGGCTGTGAATGTATTACTTATTAATACATTTATTGTCCAACTTTACTTGCAACATTACTGTAAGTGAGTTTTTAAAAAAATATCACTCAATGTTAAAAAAAACATACAATGCTAAATATTGCTACAAATGCGAAAGGGAGAAAGATAAAACGGGCTGCAGAATATCAAAACTGACGATTTGCAAACATAATTTGAAGTTGAGAGAGTCATTGAGATGAATTGAAGATTACAATGTAAAGGTGTTATCCAGGACTTTTATTAATTCTGCATATGGGGATGAGAACTAACAAGACAGGTAGTTGTTGACAACCTACCGGTGCTGCTCGGTAATGATTAATGGTGGCTCAAAGTGGTGACCGACTGATCCTGTCAACAATTCAGCGGCTACTACTGATGTCACATTGACAGAGCAACATCTTCTCTTCTGCTCTGCTTAATGTAACAATTAATATGGATAATTCAGGAATCTAATGACAGGGCAAAGACCAGGCAAAGATAAAGTCTTAAATCCTATGTTAGGGTGTGTGCACATAATCAATAAATGCAGTGTTTTGGACGCAGCATATTACCATTGTGTCTAAAATTCTGAATTGTACAGTAGTAGCCTAGTGGATGGGATTTCTAGAAATTCCATGCCCACTGTGCAGGTTGTCAAGGCTTCTGTTACTCTGCAGCAAGTTAATTTAATGCTGCGGAGTCGGAGGGGAGCCACAGTGGATGGATGCAAGGGAACTCAGATTATGGGCACAGGGAGGCTGCATTCTCCCTGCGTTCACCCGCAGCTTCCCTCAGGTCTAAAGGCACTGCGGCCAGGACGTGGTGTCTCTGGATTATGAGAATATACCCTTATATTATCACATGTGAAAACAATTCAAAAACACAGTTCACACACTGCAGTACCGAATACAGACAGAGTCTTTTAAGTACTGTTCACGCACTGCAAGCCGAATATTGAAATAAACCTTTAAAGAGGACCTGTCACCCCCCGGGTACTATGCTAACTGAATGCAGCACTGAATGCAGCGTGTCTTCTGCATTCAGGGAAGGGGTCCCCATGTCTATAACCCCACTGTAAGCTGTTAAAAAAGACTTTATAGAGTGTACAGATAAGGAGTCTGGAGGGCCTTACTCAGCAATGAGTCATCGCTGTTGCTGTTGTCCGCCCTGACTCCACTAAATGAAGATAATAATACCAAAGAATTTGTGATTGCACTCACTTTCAAGAAGAAACTGAATATTATCTGACAGAATTGCAGGGGTGTCAATACTTTTGGCCACAACTGTATATACTAGGATGGAGGACATATATATCAGCGAGGAGCTCAGGATGGGAGGCATATACTGTATATCAGGATGGGGAACATTTACCAGTAAGAGGCTTAGGATGGGGGACATAATACCTGTAAGGGGTCCAGGATTTGGGTTATATATACCAGAAAGTGGCGAAAGGTGGGAGAAATATATTTCAGGATGAGGCTCAGGACAGGGAACATGTATAACTGGAAGGGGCCTAGGATGGGGGACGTATTTACCAGGAAGGTGCTCAAGAGGAGGGACATGTAAACCAGGATGGGACCTGAGATGCAGACATGTGTACCTGGAAGGGATCTAGGATGGGAACCTATATACCTGGAAGAGACCCAGTATGAGGGACATTACTACATAATGGGAGGCAGCATATATGTCTTCGTAGGATATAGAATGCTAAATCTGACCAACATACAGGGAGGAGGGATAGGGGAGGGCCGGTTGTCATATCAGGTCCTAATTTGCATTGGGACCAAATTGGATTCTGGTTGCACCAATGTATATAACCACACCTACCTCTAACTAATTGGACTGCTAGTGCATTGGCATAGCTGGGTCTCTTGCTTACCGTATATACTCGTGTATAAGCCGACCCGTGTATAAGCCGACCCCCCTACTTTTGTCCCCAAAACCTGAGAAAACATATTGACTCGTGTATAAGCCAAGGGTGGACCCCAGCACAGGTATACAGCCCCCAGCAGTGTGGTATACAGCAGCCTCCCCAGTGGTATATACAGCAGCAGCCCCAGTGGTAGTATACAGCAGCCCCAGAAGTATATACAGCAGCCCCAGTGGTAGTATACAGCAGCCCCAGAGGTATATACTGCAGCCCCAGTGGTAGTATACAGCAGCCCCAGAGGTATATACAGCAGCCCCAGTGGTAGTATACAGCAGCCCCAGAGGTATATACAGCAGCCCCAGTGGTAGTATAACAGCAGCCCCAGAGGTATATACAGCAGCCCCAGTGGTAGTATACAGCAGCCCCAGAGGTATATACAGCAGCCCCGGTAGTATACAGCAGCCCCAGAGGTATATACAGCAGCCCCAGTGGTAGTATACAGCAGCCCCAGAGGTATAACAGCAGCCCCAGTGGTAGTATACAGCAGCCCCAGAGGTAATACAGCAGCCCAGAGGTATACAGCACCCAGGTATAACAGCAGCCCCAGAGGTATACAGCAGCCCCAGTGGTAGTATACAGCAGCCCCAGAGGTATATACAGCAGCCCAGTGGTAGTATACAGCAGCCCCAGAGGTATATACAGCAGCCCAGTGGTAGTATACAGCAGCCCCAGAGGTATATACAGCAGCCCCAGTAGGTATACAGCAGCCCCAGAGGTATATACAGCAGCCCCAGAGGTATACAGCAGCCCCAGTGGTAGTATACAGCAGCTCCAGAGGTATATACAGCAGCCCCAGTGGTAGTATACAACAGCCGCAGAGGTATATACAGCAGCCCCAGTGGTAGTAATACAGCAACCCCAAGAGGTATATACAGCAGCCCCAGTGGTAGTATACAGCAGCCCAGAGGTATATACAGCAGCCCCAGTGGTAGTATACAGCAGCCCCAGAGGTATATACAGCAGCCCCAGTGGTAGTATACAGCAGCCCCAGAGGTATATACAGCAGCCCCAGTGGTAGTATACAGCAGCCCCAGAGGTATATACAGCAGCCCCAGTGGTAGTATACAGCAGCCCCATGGTATATACAGCAGCCCCAGAGGTATACAGCAGCCCCAGTGGTAGTATACAGCAGCCCCAGAGGTATACAGCAGCCCCAGTGGTAGTATACAGCAGCCCAGAGGTATACAGCAGCCCCAGTGGTAGTATACAGCAGCCCTAGAGGTATATACAGCAGACCCAGTGGTAGTATACAGCAGCCCCAGAGGTATATACAGCAGCCCCAGTGGTAGTATACAGCAGCCCCAGAGGTATATACAGCAGCCCCAGTGGTAGTATACAGCAGCCCCAGAGGTATATACAGCAGCCCCAGTGGTAGTATACAGCAGCCCCAAAGGTATATACAGCAGCCCCAGAGGTATACAGCAGCCCCAGTGGTAGTATACAGCAGCCCCAGAGGTATACAGCAGCCCCAGTGGTAGTATACAGCAGCCCCAGAGGTATACAGCAGCCCCAGTGGTAGTATACAGCAGCCCCAGAGGTATATACAGCAGCCCCAGTGGTAGTATACAGCAGCCCCAGAGGTATATACAGCAGCCCCAGTGGTAGTATACAGCAGCCCCAGAGGTATATACAGCAGCCCCAGTGGTAGTATACAGAAGCCCCAGAGGTATATACAGCAGCCCCAGAGGTATACAGCAGCCCCAGTGGTAGTATACAGCAGCCCCAGAGGTATATAGAGCAGCCCCAGTGGTAGTATACAGCAGCCCCAGAGGTATATACAGCAGCCCCAGTGGTAGTATACAGCAGCCCCAGAGGTATATACAGCAGCCCCAGTGGTAGTATACAGCAGCCCCAGAGGTATATACAGCAGCCCCAGTGATAGTATACAGCAGCTTCAGAGGTATATACAGCAGCCCCAGTGGAAGTATACAGCAGCCCAGAGGTATATACAGCAGCCCCAGAGGTATACAGCAGCCCCAGTGGTAGTATACAGCAGCCCCAGAGGTATATACAGCAGCCCCAGTGGTAGTATACAGCAGCCCCAGAGGTATATACAGCAGCCCCAGTGGTAGTATACAGAAGCCCCAGAGGTATATACAGCAGCCCCAGAGGTATACAGCAGCCCCAGTGGTAGTATACAGCAGCCCCAGAGGTATACAGCAGCCCCAGTGGTAGTATACAGCAGCCCCAGAGGTATATACAGCAGCCCAAGTGATAGTATACAGCAGCCCCAGAGGTATACACAGCAGCCCCAGTGGAAGTATACAGCAGCCCCAGAGGTATATACAGCAGCCCCAGAGGTATACAGCAGCCCCAGTGGTAGTATACAGCAGCCCCAGAGGTATGCAGCAGCCCCAGTGGTAGTATACAGCAGCCCCAGAGGTATACAGCAGCCCCAGTGGTAGTATACAGCAGCCCCAGAGGTATATACAGCAGCCCCAGTGGTAGTATACAGCAGCCCCAGAGGTATATACAGCAGCCCCAGTGGTAGTATACAGCAGCCCCAGAGGTATATACAGCAGCCCCTGTGGTAGTATACAGCAGCCCCAGAGGTATATACAGCAGCCCCAGTGGTAGTATACAGCAGCCCCAGAGGTATATACAGCAGCCCCAGAGGTATACAGCAGCCCCAGTGGTAGTATACAGCAGTCCCAGAGGTATACAACAGCCCCAGTGGTAGTATACAGCAGCCCCAGAGGTATACAGCAGCCCCAGTGGTAGTATACAGCAGCCCCAGAGGTATATACAGCAGCCCCAGTGGTAGTATACAGCAGCCCCAGAGGTATATACAGCAGCCCCAGTGGTAGTATACTGCAGCCCCAGAGGTATATACAGCAGCCCCAGTGGTAGTATACAGCAGCCCCAGAGGTATATACAGCAGCCCCAGAGTATACAGCAGCCCCAGTGGTAGTATACAGCAGCCCCAGAGGTATATACAGCAGCCCCAGTGGTAGTATACAGCAGCCCCAGAGGTATATACAGCAGCCCCAGTGGTAGTATACAGCAGCCCCAGAGGTATATACAGCAGCCCCAGTGGTAGTATACAGCAGCCCCAGAGGTATATACAGCAGCCCCAGTGATAGTATACAGCAGCCCCAGAGGTATATACAGCAGCCCCAGTGGTAGTATACAGCAGCCCCAGAGGTATATACAGCATCCCCAGTGGTAGTATACAGCAGCCCCAGAGGTATATACAGCAGCCCCAGTGGTAGTATACAGCAGCCCCAGAGGTATACAGCAGCCCCAGTGGTAGTATACAGCAGCCCCAGAGGTATATACAGCAGCCCCAGTGGTAGTATACAGCAGCCCCAGTGGTAGTATACAGCAGCCCCAGAGGTATATACAGTCCTCCCCCCCATCAGTATACAGCCCCCCCCCCCTTGTGCAGCAATCCTGTAAAGCAAGAGATCATTATACTTATCCCTGCCGCTGTCCCGCTGCCGCCATCGCGCTCCTCCGGCTTCATCCGGCTTCTTCCTGCTTCCTCCTCTGGTTGGCGCAGGCAATGACGTCATTGCCTGCGCCCACCGGAGGAGGCCGGAAGACGCTGGATGAAGCCGGAGGAGCACGATGGCGGCAGCGGGACAGCGGCAGGGATAAGTATAATGATCTCTTGCTTTACAGGATTGCTGCACAAGGGGGGGGCCTGTATACTGATGGGGGGGTGACTGTATACTGCATACAGTGTATACAGTATACAGTGACTCGCGTATAAGCTGAGGGGGGGACTTTTCAGCCCAATTTTTGGGCTGAAAAACTTGGCTTATACGCGAGTATATACGGTATATAGAGACATTAATTCAAGAGCATATTATAGAGATCGTCTTCTCTTGTCTTGACGAGGCAGAAGATGGGCAGGCTGTGGATGTATTACTTATTAATACATTTATTGTCCAACTTTACTTGCAACATTACTGTAAGTGAGTTTTTAAAAAAATATCACTTAATGTTAAAAAAAACATACAATGCTAAATATTGCTACAAATGCGAAAGGGAGAAAGATAAAACGGGCTGCAGAATATCAAAACTGACGATTTACAAACATAATTTGCAGTTGAGAGACTCATTGAGATGAATTGAAGATTACAATGTAAAGGTGTTATCCAGGACTTTTATTAATTCTGCATATAGGGATGAGAACTAACAGACAGGCAGTTGCTGACAACCTACCGGTGCTGCCTGGTAATGATTAATGGCGGCTCAAAGTGGTGACCGACTGATCCTGTCAACGATTCAGCGGCTACTACTGATGTCACATTGACAGAGCAACATCTTCTCTTCTGCTCTACTTAAGGCAACAATTAATGTGGATAATTCAGGAATCTAATGGCAGGGCAAAGACCAGGCAAAGATAAAGTCTTAAATCCTATGTTAGGGTGTGTGCGCATAATCAATAAATGCAGTGTTTTGGACGCAGCATATTACCGTTGTGTCTAAAATTCTGAATTGTACAGTAGTAGCCTAGTGGATGGGATTTCTAGAAATTCCATGCCCACTGTGCAGGTTGTCAAGGCTTCTGTTACTCTGCAGCAAGTTAATTTAATGCTGCGGAGTCGGAGGGGAGCCCCAGTGGATGGATGCAAGGGAACTCAGATTGTAGGCACAGGGAGGCTGCATTCTCCCTGCGTTCACCCGCAGCTTCCCTCAGGTCTAAAGGCACTGCGGCCAGGACGTGGTGTCTCTGGATTATGAGAATATACCCTTATATTATCACATGTGAAAACAATTCAAAAACACAGTTCACACACTGCAGTACCGAATACAGACAGAGTCTTTTAAGTACTGTTCACGCACTGCAAGCCGAATATTGAAATAAACCTTTAAAGAGGACCTGTCACCCCCCGGGTACTATGCTAACTGAATGCAGCACTGAATGCAGCGTGTCTGCTGCATTCAGGGAAGGGGTTCCCATGTCTATAACCCCACTGTAAGCTGTTAAAAAAGACTTTATAAAGTGTACAGATAAGGGTTCTGGAGGGCCTTACTCAGCAATGAGTCATCGCTGTTGCTGTTGTCCACCCTGACTCCACTAAATGAAGATAATAATACCAAAGAATTTGTGATTGCAATCATTTTCAGGGAGAAACTGAGTATTATCTGACAGAATTGCAGGGGTATCAATACTTTTGGCCACAACTGTATATACTAGGATGGAGGACATGTATATCAGCGAGGAGCTCAGGATGGGAGACATATACTGTATATCAGGAAGGGGAACATTTACCCGTAAGAGGCTTAGGATGGGGGACATAATACCTGTAAGGGGTCCAGGATTTGGGTTATATATACCAGAAAGTGGCGAAAGGTGGGAGAAATATATTTCAGGATGAGGCTCAGGACAGGGAACATGTATAACTGGAAGGGGCCTAGGATGGGGGACGTATTTACCAGGAAGGTGCTCAAGAGGAGGGACATGTAAACCAGGATGGGACCTGAGATGCAGACATATGTACCTGGAAGGGATCTAGGATGGGAACCTATATACCTGGAAGAGACCCAGTATGAGGGACATTACTGCATAATGGGAGGCAGCATATATGTCTTCATAGCATATAGAATGCTAAATCTGACCAACATATGGGGGGGAGGGAAGGGGAAAGGCCAGTTGTCATATCAGGTCCTAATTTACATTGGGGCCAATTGGATTCTGGTTGCACCAATGAATATAAAAACAGTTATCTCTAACTAACTGGACTGCTAGCGCGTTGGCATGGCTGGGACTCTCCATAGGCACACTACATACACAAAATGCAGCAATGAAAGGTCACGGGGTAGTTAAACATAAGCAAGTGCAGTCAACAACTTACATTCTGCTCAACTAGATAATGAAGTGACAAACACCCTGCATTACCGACATCACAAGTCTGTGACCTATGAAACACTAATACACCAGACTCCCATCATGATAGTGCAATAAAAGTATATAAAGCAGAGCATTCATCATAGTAATTATTAGAGAAAAAAACCTTGTGATTTCAAGTGAAATCAAATCTTTCATGGCTCTTTTTTTTCATGTCCTTTTCATTTTCTCTCTTCCAGGAAAACCTTT
Organism: Allobates femoralis; assembly: GCA_033576535.1. Lineage (NCBI taxonomy): Eukaryota > Metazoa > Chordata > Amphibia > Anura > Aromobatidae > Allobates > Allobates femoralis. The sequence continues at coordinate 72,023,445 of JARQOC010000007.1, forward strand.
AAAAAAATAAAAATACCACACTGTCTCTTTCAGTTTATCAAGTACTTTTTGTCATGAATCAAAGTAATTGCCAAAATAATGATAACAACTGCAACATCTGCTGATGTCTAAACCGCTATCTATATTGTCTGCTATGGCGGAGATAAAAGGCACGCAGGCATCAAGTGCTCAACTTGGTATTGTGAAGCACAATTACAATTTAGGCAATTTAACTCTGTAGAATGAAAAGGGGAAACAAAAACGACTTTGGATCAGATGTGTACACAGAGCTCTATCACCGAAACAACCTGCTCGCTACAATAGCAAGACGTGTTGACCGTCAAGTCACGCACCGCTAGGAAAATGAACATATTTGATGTAGTGGAATGTAACCTTTGTCAGCATCGCTGTAATGATTCAGTAACTGTGATATTGTGAGCAGATCCATTGTTCTGGAGAATAATAGCTTTATGGCAGCATAAAAAAATAGACGTTGGCCCAATGTACCTCCCTAAACAAAAACAACACAATTATCAAAGCCATCAGGTCTGAGTTCTAAATAAGAGGAATCCATTGAGAAATGTCTACATTGTCCGCATTTAGATGAAAAAATATCTTGTTGTATGCGGAGATCTTTCCTATAGTCATAGAAGAGATCTTCCTTCTACCAAGGGAAGATTTAATTTTTGTTAGGCTGGGGGTCACACTTGGGCTGGGACCCACGTTTCCAGGCTGCGCTAAAATCTTAGCAATTTCTGCCGTAGAGGACAGCGTTAACGGCAAGTGCTGCCTGGTAACGGGGCCTCATAGAAACCCCTAGTTTACCTTAGTTGCAGCCGCACACAGAGCTCCACCCACTTCACATAACCATGCCCACTCCACACAGCCATGGCATAGCCTCACCCACTCCACACAGCCATGGCCACTTCACAGCCTGCATCTCTACATATCCTCACCTCTTCCACATAGCCCTGCTTTCGGACTATGTGTATTGGTGAAGCTATGAAGGAGTGGGTCTATGCATGGATGGTGCTATGAAAGAGGAGGGACTACTGGGACAGTTGGGGCTATGCATAGGGGTGGGGCTATGAATGGGAGGGGTGGGGCTATGATACATACACACATAAATCACCATACATGGCCGATATTGCCACATATGGGCGATATTACCATATATGAAAATTACAACCATATATGGGCATTACGCCTGTGCAACACCGGGCTCTACAGCTAGTATAGATATAAATGTGAACCCAACGTCAAATGATAATGTTTTTCCTATGAGGTGTTATTGCTTTTCAAGCTTTCCTTGTGTTATGTTCTTGCTTATATAGATTTAATATTTTCCTTTTATTAGCTAATTATGTTGAGTGGTCTGTAGAGTCACTAAAGCTTTGAGATCTGTTAGGGAATCTGGACCTGACACAATGAAGATATAAAACCTTCCATTCCATTGATGGTTTAAGGCCAACATTCTCATTTTTGGTCACACAATCAGGTTATAACGAGCAGCTCTTCGAGATTGCATACTGTTGACTCATCTCAAGGTTTCCATACAATTAACTGCCTATAATCTACTTATTGTTACAATCCTTCTATACTGTATAATAATGACAACAAATGACATTGATTCAGAAGTGGACTTCGGTCTTACCGACTGTAAACCTTTATCAAACCTGCTTTAAATACTGTACTAGTGCAAAACGTTATGAAGAGAATGAGAGCTGAGACTTCTTTCTAGTACAAAGTTGTCTAATTTACATAATTAAAAAAAATCACCATAATTATGAACATTTTTTAACTTGATGTAAATGCCGTTGTTTTTGTGAATCCGGCTTTGTCTTTGTTTTATTCCTGCTCCTCTCCATTTCTGAGATAAACCCCCTTCTTTCCTGTGTATAACTCTAGTCTTTCTACAAGCGCGAATGGTTCTCAATACGTCCATGGACGAGTTTTTAAAGTATCACTCCCAGTAAGTTGAAAATATTAGATTTACATAGAGGGAAGAGAAGACCATATCTCATGAACGAAGAGGCGCCGGTAAGAAAAACTTCAGAAGAACATTGGCATTTATGCTACATAAATAATCCATATTTATGGAAATTGACAGGTCCTATTTAAAGGGGTATTCCATTCTTCAAGGTCCTATCCCAATATGTAGTGGGTGTAATAATAATATAATTAGTAAATACCACCAATTAGAAATGTAGTGTAGCTCTCCTGATTAGCTATGTCACTTACCTCATGTGCAGGCCTTTGCAGCTAAGTATACATAGTTACGACCAGGAGAAACTAACTATGACTATCCCTATATGCATGGTCGTAACCATGGATACCTAAGCTGCAAAGGTCTGCACATGAGGTAAGCAACATAGCTAATCAGGAAAACTATACTACATTTATAATTGGGGGTATTTTCTAATATTATTATTATTACACCTAGTGCATATTGGAAAAGGATCTTAGAGATGGGGATATCCCTTTAAAGAAATGATATATACAGAAAACATCAACAAAAAGGTTAAATATATAATACATAACTGGCTGATGGGAAATCCTGTATATATTGGGGCTCCTGTGATATTTCAATAAATATTGAAGACTGAACACTCTTACTTTTTAGCACACTTTTCAGTTGTTGAGTAAAGAGCAAAATGTTATTATCTTACCTTGTTTAACCTTAGTTCTTAGTATAGTTCAAATCATTTTGGATTCATTATGGAGCAGACCATATACCGTATATACTCGTGTATAAGCCGAGTTTTTCAGCCCAAAATTTGGGCTGAAAAGTCTCCCTCTCGGCTTATACACGGGTCATATACGGTATATAAGGTGGGGGCTGTGTCCCGGGGCTGGGGAGGCTGGAGGAGGCGGGGGGGGGGGCTGCTGTATGAGCGGCCCCGTCACGTGCGGCCGCTCATTAAATATGCACTGCTTCCCCTGTCAATCAGCGGCAGGGGAAGCAGTGCATATAGCCCCCAAATGCTGGCACTCGCCCCCCCTTGTAAGGGCCCCCCCCCCCCGATGGTTATATTACCATTCCGGACTTCTGATCAGCGCCGCTCCTCGGTGCTCCTCATTGCTCCATGTGTCCGTCCTGCTGCATCCGGGATGGCCGGGGATCCCGGATGTAGCAGGACAGAGCGCCAAGGAGCAGCGCTGATCAGAAGACCGGGATGGTAAGAGAAGCGGGGGGGAAACCTTGCAAGGGGGGGCGAGTGCCAGCATTTGGGGGCTGCTGGGGAACCCCTGGGGGCTGCTGGGAACCCCCTGGGGGCTGCTGGGGACCCCCTGGGGGCTGCTGGGTACCCCCAGGGGGCTGCTATATGTACCCCTGGGGGCCTGCTGTATACCACTAGGGCTGCTGTATACTACCACTGGGGCTGCTGGGGCTGCTATATACTACCACTGGGGCTGCTGTATACTACCACTGGGGCTGCTATATACTACCACTGGGGCTGCTATATACTACCACTGGGCTGCTATATACTACCACTGGGGCTGCTGTATACTACCACTGGGGCTGCTATATACTACCACTGGGGCTGCTATATACTACCACTGGGGCTGCTATATACTATTACTGGGGCTGCTGTATACTACCACTGGGGCTGCTATATACTACCACTGGGGCTGCTATATACTACCACTGGGGCTGCTATATATTACCACTGGGCTGCTGTATACTACCACTGGGGCTGCTATATACTACCACTGTCGCTGCGATATACTACCACTGGGGCTGCTGTATACTACCACTGGGGCTGCTATATACTACCACTGGGGCTGCTATATACTACCACTGGGGCTGCTATATACTACCACTGGGGCTGCTGTATACTACCACTGGGGCTGCTATATACTACCACTGGGGCTGCTATATGTACCCCTGGGGGCCTGCTGTATACCACTAGGGCTGCTGTATACTACCACTGGGGCTGCTGGGGCTGCTATATACTACCACTGGGGCTGCTATATACTACCACTGGGGCTGCTATATACTACCACTGGGGCTGCTGTATACTACCACTGGGGCTGCTGTATACTACCACTGGGGCTGCTGTATACTACCACTGGGCTGCTGTATACTACCACTGGGGCTGCTATATACTACCACTGGGGCTGCTGTATACTACCACTGGGGCTGCTGTATACTACCACTGGGGAGGCCTGTATACCACTGGGGGGGGGCCTGTATACCACACTGCTGGGGCTGTATACCTGTGCTGGGGTCCACCCTCGGCTTATACACGAGTCAATAGGTTTTTCCAGATTTTTGGGGCAAAAGTAGGGGGGTCGGCTTATACACGGGTCGGCTTATACACGAGTATATACGGTAATCTGGCTGCTGAATGTAAGAATTGACTTGTTCATGCTTGGGTGTCATGAGCCTTCTGAGTCAGTCGACAGGGTAGGGGGTACTCGGATACCGGGACAAGTGGTTACCTCAGTGGGGATCACAACTGGTTGGTTCCCGGTTCCGTGCTCTGGACCCTCAATGGCGGGTGGAGGTGATGATGATGGGGGAATTGTAACGTGATGCCATCTGTGGTACCTGGTAATAGGGTTACCAGCGCTGCAGCCGGTTGCGGAGATGATGGAAATGCAGCTTTGGTAGTACAGCTCCCCACAGGTGGAGCTTTACCACAGGGCACCGGGGTCGATGAGGGGAGTCATAGTCCTAACCTCTGTGATGCTGTAAAGGCCCTCCGGGCGACGGATGAAAGGAGACCAGACTCCAGATCAGCTCAAACAGTTCTTTACTTGCACCAGATGAAATCGGTACATGGTACAGTCTGGGTTAACCGGGGGCTGTAGCCTCGGATTTTAGAGGCTCTTCCAGAGTCTGTCAGAGGTGTCCTTTAAAATGGCTCTCCGTCCTTTTCCCTTCTTTGCCCTGATGTCCTTCTGTACTCCCACTCGTTAGTCTAGTCTCTAGTCCTCGGGGTCTGTTGCTTAAAGTATCTCTACTTCTCAGCATCGTGAACCCAGCTATGGGACTGATGTTGGACTGCTTGATGGATACTGTGGCTCCCTTATGTCGGGCCCAAAGCCTGCCGGGCTGCTGTTAGGGATAGACCGTAACTAACCGCCTCGGTTCTGGTGTACGGGTGATGACCTAGGTCTCCAGCTGGCTTTGACCAGTCCTGGAGTGGCCCCCTTCTCCGTCCAGGTCACCCCTCTGTCACGGTCGCAGGATCCCCTGCGTCTGTCCTCTCTGCTGTCTCACACCGTCTGACTGACCAGTCTTCTGTCACTCCTCGTCTCCAGCTCATCTAGGCTCCACCCCCCTGGGACCTACTCAATATATGGTCCCCTGTACTAAGGTGGCCTATTGTATGGGTGTTGGGGGCAGACTCTAAAGGGTCCTCCATATCCACGGCAACGGAGGCACAACACCTTCTGTTTGGGGTGCAGTACCTCCCTGTGGCGCCTTGACATAGGGGCACCACACATCCACTCGGTGTGCCTTAGATGTGATGCACCCCAGGGCCGGGGCACTCAGATCCTGGGCATAGCTTTAAGGGACTGTCACTGGTGGCCGGTGCCTGCATCCGTGGCCCTAGTGGTCACAAAAAGGGGTTTAATAAAAATAGAATAATATTTATTTATTTTTTTTTTAAACGTGATGCCACCTGCAGTATCTGGTGATGGCACCAGCTCTGCTAGCATTCCTCCGGGGACAATGGATAGGCAGCTGAATGATGTTGCTCCCTGCAGGCGGAGCAAAGTCCCAGGGCAGTGAGGTAAAGAAATGGTTTCACACTGGGAGAGGCACAGTCTTCTCTTTAAGACTGGAACACAGGTGACCAACTTAGTAGAAATAAGACACAGGAGACCTTCTTGCTCTGCACGGGTATTTACTGGTGATTTCTCAAGCATTTACACAAAGTACACAGACACGGCTAGCTGGCCAGGTAGTCACCAAAGGATGCAAAGTCTCTGAGGCCCTCTACAATGTTCCTTCTGGTAACACCTTCTGTCCTTTTCACTCACTGCTCTCTCCTTACTATCTGTGCATGGCCCTGCATGGAGCTCTCTTCCTACCAGGTCTATTGGGTATATTGAGGTTACCCTTCTCTCTAAGGGGCTCCACCTGGTTTGGAGCTCCTGGTGGGAACATGCGTGTCAGACCAGGTCGTGACTATATGAAAGCTTCGACCCACCGGGTTTGACGGCTCAGAGCTAAACTTTCCTGCACCACACTTGGAGCTGGTACTACATCCTGGACTGGGTTTCCTCCTGGACTCGCAATCTTCAGTCCGGCACGGGCTTGCACAAGCCAGGGATCCCCCTTCTGTCTGGGTTGCCTTCCTTTTTCAGGCACCCTCCACCACAATCCTCGCAGGGACCTCCTTCTCCTCCTTCATGGTACTCTCCTCATGTTCTGACTAACTGTCACTCCCGTTTCTTTCACTACACCTAAGCTCCTCCCACCGGGGCTGGTTACCCTGGTAACGGGTACAGCCAATTAGTCCCCTAGCTCTAAGTGTATGAATGCAGGGATAAGGCCTCAGATTAACATTACCATCCTCTGGTGACCGGGATACCCACACGCTAGACTGGATGTAGTACCTCTTCTATGGCCACTGGCCAGTGGGACGCCACAGATGCTATGTGTGACAGTTTGCTTCTCTATGGAAACAGGGCTGTGCCAAGCTGTCTGTTTGGGGAGTGATAGCTCAGTCATCCAATCTAGTGGAGGGGCATTCTGAGGTGTGAGTTGGTGATTGACAACTCAGTCATCAATATGGTGCTGGTGCGAGCTGAGCTGTCCGTGTGTTGATTGACAGCTCAGACATCCAATCTGAGACTGAAGGTGCCGGACTTCTTTAGGTGTTCCCTTTTCTCAGTGATTGCTGAGCACTTAGCTGAGCAGTTTTCCAAGATCACTGCCAGTTGTAACTTTCTGCTCATTGGTGCGTGTTTGTCTTTTTTATCTGTGCTGTATGTCTGTGGCTCTATTGCTGTTAGACTGCACATCCATTTGAATTGTCCCTTTACTTTGATCTGCTATCCTGGTAGTCTAACCCCGCATTGTGACCTGACAACGCCTTTGTCTATCCCTGTAGTTCACAACATGCTCTGTTGGTATCTGAACACCGAATGTTTAACTACCCTGCCTCATGGTTTGACCATGTAGTGATTAGAGTCACGTTAGGGTTATCTATTTACAATTGTAACATAGGAGCAGTTAACTAACCCTGGCCACATCTTGGTTACTGTTTTAGTCAGCTCAATAGAACGCGCTATAGTTGCACTGAACTCTTGTGCTTGGATTGAACAGTCATTTTTTTGTTGAAATACTCTCTTCAAATGGGAAGTTAAGATTTTCGTCATCATGATTTTCTACTGAATCATGGTATATGCCCCATGTGATAGAGAATTAATCAAGGGATCTAGACTGATTGCCATAGGTGAAGTCGGGAAATCATTTTGCCCCTACTATGAACCTTGGGGGCTGTCTCATGGGTTTTTATCTTCATCTAAATCATGGTTGAACTTGAAGGACGTAAGTCTACCTTCAACCATAAAAACTACGAAACTATGAAAATACAATGAATTACTTGTCAAGTTAATGTTACTACATTAGTATTTTAATCATCCTATCTAAGTTCTGGAAATATGGAAGTTTAATTTTTTAAACCTCTTTAAATTTTGACAATTTGATAACACCTGCCAAAATATTAGTGAAATTCACCTAAAGCAGGTGGCCAATGGGAGATAAACCAAGAAAGACAGTATACCTATCCTGGTTTCAAAAATGGACATGATTCTTTTCATGTCTATACCAATGGGCACATTTTTTTTACCAACCTCAAATCTATGCAAAGCACAATACATGGAAGTGGCTATAAAATGAGAGTGCCAATCTTGCTCACCATAGAATAAAATGACTTAGAGGTTTTTAAAACGTTAATTCTCATATATCAAATCTTGTCTCGGCAGGCTGTCTAATAGTAAAAAAGATTACATTGCTGTTTCTATGCAGATCATTACACTTTTGTAGGATTAATACAGATATGAGTCCACGTTGGCCAAACATAAAAGAAAAAGCTTTAGCCCGTCATTGGCAAATGAACCAAGCTTCGAGAAGGTTTTCATGTATTATAAAGGGCTTCTCCAAGGAGAAAGACGTTCCAGACAGTTTGGATATGAAGCCTGTGTTCCTTGTGTTAAAAAAACAACTATTGCTGACTGAAACAATCTTTTAATGCTGAGCCAGATGGCAAAGGAATCCAATGTTACAAATTCTATGAATTTTATTGAAGAAAACATTTTAGAAACGTATTACTAATTTTTCTGTCATAAAACCATAAAAGATTTTGGATGTTATTGTTCAGTTACAAAGAGACTCAAGTCGACTGATGCATTCATTAGCTTTAAATTTAATATCAATCTTTTTCAATTTCTTTAGCTAAAGTCAATAGTTAAAATGTAAGTTAGTCATTGATGGTTGACGAACCTGATTATATCTAGAGCAATGACTTTGGGGCTCAACTTTTAAAGCCCGGGTTACACATAATGATGTTCCAGCGACCCCACCAATGATGGGGATCGCTGGGACATCGTTATCTGATCGCTGGTGAGTAGGGATGAGCGAGTATACTCGCTACTATTCATAACTCGCCGAATAGTAGCGGTATTCTGGTACTCACTACTATCCAAGTATCTTATGATTACTCGGGAGTTGCGAGTAGTCCATTCACTTTCACAGTGTATCTATAGATACACTGCGAAAGAACCCTAAAAGTGAATAAAAGTTGTCAAAAATAATAAAATGACATACTCACCTGTCCGACGCCTGCACCACGATCGGCAAAGAAGACCCAGGGACCGTCCCAGAAGACCTTCAATCACTGGACGACAAGGACCTGTGACTTTCAGCCATTCAGATGGCCGGTAGCGATCTGGCCAATCAGATGGCGAGACCTCACAACCACGTGATCGCTAGCGGCCACCTGATTGGCCAGATTGCAAGGTCCTAAGTGTACTGCCAGGACCTTGCAATCTGGCCAATCAGGTGGCCGCTAGCGATCACGTGGTTGTGACGTATCACCATTTGATTGGCCAGATCGCTACCGGCCATCTGATTGGCTGGAAGTCACAGGTCCTTGTTGTCTGGTGATCGCAGGTCTCCTAGGACGGTCCCGGGGTCTTCTTTGCCGGTCCCGGTGCAGACGTCGGACAGGTGAGCATGTAATTTTATTATTTTTAACAACTTTTATTCACTTTTAGGGTACTTTCGCAGTGTATCTATAGATACACTGCAAAAGTAATCGGACTCGCTATACTCGCAATGAGTACCGAGTACCGAACCTACTTGTTGCGAGTATAGCAAGTCTGAATATTGCGGTACTGGCTCATCCCTACTGGTGAGCTGTCACAGACAGACTCACCAACGATCAGCGACCAGTGAGAACGTTGGTATCCAGGGTAAACATTAGGTAACTAAGCAGAGTGCTGCGCTTAGTTACCCAATGTTTACCCTGGTTATCAGCTGCCAGCGTGTACTGTGTGGCGCTGAGAGGTCATTGATCGCTGGTCTCCCCTTGTTACACACGCCGATGCTGGCCGTTCAGCAGGAGACCAATGATTGAAAAATGGCCCTGGCCATTAAACCAACGATCAGCGATCAGCGAGCTTATCTCTGATCGTTGCAGGATGTCACACATAGCGACTTCACTACGAGGTCGCTGCAATGTCACAAGTTGCAGCAACATCGTTAACGATGTCGGTACGTGTAAACCCAGCTTTAGAGTTGAGATGTAGTAAGTGATAGTATAGGATAATTAAAAGAAAAAGTGGAAAATGAATGCTGATCACCAGAAGACCAAGGAATGGGGGAAAAAACATATGGGATAAGGAAAAGACAAAATATTCATGCCTGGATTAAGAAGGTCTCCATTTCGAATTTGAACACAATTACATGCTAAGCTCATGGCAGTTTACCTAAATATGAAAAGATCATGACTGTTGTTTCAGGTATGAGAAAACCATGGCTGTTAGACTTTATATGATAAGTCTATGGATTTTGGATTACATATTAGGATACTATACGTATAAGGCTACATATTAGAAGATCACGGCTGTTGTGCTAAATATAAAACCTATGATATTGGAGTAGGAATGAAAAGACTGTTATACTATAGTTGAGAAGACCATGGCTGCTGTGCTAGATATTAGAAGTAAGGAAAAAGATAGTCCGCTCACCAAATGAATGCAATAATGTTGACAGTCCACAGCGGAATCCAGTTCACAGCTCATCGTCCGTCGGCTGTGCAATGCTGAGACATGTTATTAGTAAGACTCTTAGTTAAGCTGAAATGCTTCAATGTGTGTATCTGCGTAAGGGCCAGGGGGCACTCGGTAACCGGGCCTGCTAGTTCTTTGTGAGGTCACAGTGGCTGTGGCCCGACTCTGTGGCCATGGCCGTGCAGTGGAGGGTTCATTCACAGGGAATTTAGAAGTCTTTTCATGATGCCACCTGTGGTATTCGGCCACGGATGGCCTACGTTGCTAGTTTGGGCCTCTGGGGCAGATGGTGCGGCAGCTGGGATGGTATCTCTCCCCACATGTGGAGTGGGGCCCCAGGGACAGTGTGGTAGTCTATCGGGTTGAGGGTAACCGTCGTTGGGATGCAGGACAGAGAGCACGGGAAATAATTGGAAGACACAAAAGGTTGCAGTTTCCTTTACCTTTTACTTGCTGACCAGGCAAGGGCAACCCATCTGGGTGCTGTGCTCTTTCAAGATGTGGCTCCTGGAGATTAATGACACGCTAAAGGAGGCTTATACTGCCGTGGCTGAGGGTGTTGACAGCACTGCTCAAGAAAATATATCTAAATATGAAAATCTGCTACGAAAGCATTAAATGGTATGGTCAAATCACACTTTTCTCAAATGTACCTCCAAAAAGGCCTGATCCACAGAGGCTTGAGGGTTCAGGTCTTCCCCTCGTTTTCCATTGAGGATGAGCAGCTTACATCCCCACGAGGAAGCGGTCATTTGAGCCCGCGAAATGGATCTATATTTTGTCTTGATAGTGTCCCAATCAACGTGAAACAAGAAAAACAACATAATACCATCCTAAGGTGTACCCACATCATAGAAGACTCCGCTCCTATAAAAATCAACTTCACGAGTAACAGTTTTTTATTCTTTATGGAATAATTAGAAGTATTGTACATGTATAAGATTCCATACATTTTATCTTTTTTATACTATTTTTATTGATGCCTAAGTAAACATCCCGTACACTGGTTAAACCTGTAGCTAGTAGCTATAGATTTTGTCCTGTAAATTCTGTATATATAAAGGAAACGTCAAACCCCTTAACACCTTCTGAACCATCACCAATACCAAGAGTTCATGAAGTTCGTAGACTGTGAGCCCTCGCGGACAGGATTTCTCCCCTCTTGTATCTGTACGACCGAATTGTCCACATTTATTGTTACTTGTATTGTTACTATGTTACTTGTCCTAGTCTGCCACTTTTAGCATGTAAAGCGCTATGGAATATAATGGCGCTATATAAATAAATAATAATAATAATAATAAAGTTAGCACTAGGCCTATATCACATTTGACTCTATGTTTGCATTGGTCTTAAAGTGAACCTGTCACCCCCCCCGCCTAGTGCTTTACAAACTGAAAGCAGCACCTTCAGCAGCATCTATGCTGCATTCTGTGAAGGTGTCTATACTCTCTCACACTTCACAATATTTCTCGCCATGTTTGTAAGTCATTACTTAGGCAGGATGAGGGGTCCATCACTGTGTCCTAACATCTTTGTCGGTCCGGTCTTCCCCGCCTCCTCTATGTGCCTGCTGCCTGTACTTTTCTCTTTGTCCCCTCCTCTTCAGCACCTGCGCAGATTCATCTTTGTTCACGCAGGTGCACAGAGCTCAGCCAGAGTGCGGGAATACCGGCTGTCATCATTGCGCCTGCGTGAAGTGCAGACACCAGTGCCGGCTCTGTTATGTTCTGCTGTGTTTGACATTTCATGCAGGCACAATGATGACAGCCGACTCCCCGTGCTCTGACACATAGAGGAGGCTGAGGGGATCGGGTCAGCAGAGATATTAGAACACAGTGACATAACCCTTGGACCGCCTAAGTAATTATTTACATACATGTAGGGAAATATTATAAAGTCTTTCTTTCGGAGTACAAGGGAGGAGGGAGAGTCTAGGCACCTTCACAGAATGCAGCATAGAGGCTGCTGAAGGTGGTACTTTGAGTTTTTAAAGCACTAGGAGGGGTGACAGGTTCACTTTAAGTTGTGCCCAGTTGCATGGGTCCTACTATACAGATTTATATGAATTGCTCTGACAACACTTAGTCAGATATAGAAAATCAGCTAGCAGTCTCCCACGTATGTGAAGTTCACAGTTGTTATGTTCTAAGGCAACTTTTGTATATGCAATTGGGGAATCTCTGACAACCAGGGTCATTGAAGGAGGTTGTAAACGATATGGCAACGGTGCTAGTGCAAGTCTGTCTCTCCTTTATCTCACTCTAAATGTAAGTCATTTTTATAATAATCTATAATAAAAGCATGGAAAAATCCTATTTTGGTTTGGTTTATGATATATGTTATCTAGACAGGGGGTTGATTCTACCGCACCGGAGATTCTAGAATGTGTGAGCTTAAATATTAGTTCAACTAAATTATTAATGTCACCCATAGCAGGTGTAGTACTATGGCAGGTGTGTTGGCTATGATCTGATGATAGGTGCTAGACTGTATGTGCTCCTTCCATGTCTGATGTGACTTGCGTCATGTGATAGGGGCGTGGTTGAGGGGTGGTTGTAGGCCACCCTTGCATGATTCTAGTTGATGGGAGGAAACTTTGACACCCCCTGTAAAATAGCCGTTTGCGACCACCAATAAAGCCGATCACGCCTACTGAATGTCTGATGTGTTTCAAGGTGGGCATGACCAAGTTAGCTGGTGTAATACAAAAAGAGAGAGAAAAGCGCTCCCATAGGGAGAACCCACATGCACTTTGAAGGGGAAGGAAAGGTTGTGACAGGGGGGGCTCTCACCTTTTCGGGTTGTGCCGCCTCCGCACAACCCCAGTATATTCTTAAGGCCACCTGGGCCGGAGGAGCCGTCCAAGGGCCAGCCGCCTGTCAGTCACGTGGTATCTGCAGTCACGATTTATCACCAATCACAGGTGTCGACGTTCCCACAGGTCCTGTGCTCCACAGGCAGTGAAGGATTTTCAGCAATGTGCCCCGCAGCTTCTGAATAACTCACACAGAGGTGAGATCCAACAGTTCAATTAAAGGTTATTCTATAGCGAGCGCAGGGGCACAGATAGGGCAGGTAGTTATGGATCAAGAATCCTCTTTATTATATTATTATAAAGAGGATTCTTGATCCATAACTACCTGCCTTATCTGTGCCCCTGCGCAAGTTAGCTGGTGGACATTGCCATGTAGCCTATGCAAGGTGGGTGTTGGCCCCCCTTGCTCCTCCTGTCTGTGGGTCTTACTCCCAGACCCCCGCTACAATTCTAATAAAGTCCATGGCCATGTCTCTTTTTAATGTAATGACCGAGGGCAGCAACATGTCCACCGCTAAAACCGTCCGGTACTTCGTATGACCGGTTGTATAAAGTTGCCGACCACGTCATTTACAATGGCATGGAAAGACTTTTTTTTTTACAATCAGGCCAATCAGGAGAAACTTGGGTCTGCCTGCGCTGCGCCAGTATCCTCTAGGTGGCACTATTTCGGAGACAAACTTACAGACAGACAGACTAAGGCTTTTATGTAAGTAGATTCTAATTGTGTAAAAAGATCCCAAAGTGTAGAAAGTCCAAGAAACTGGGAAATGTCTATGTATTAGATTTTGTCTGTGTTTCATACTCACATTTTACCATTATTTTAGGCAGTGTCCCAGACTTCCACATTATGGTTTGAGAAGCGTATGTAAAGAAGGAATTATCCGCTCTGATTTACACCCTGGATTACATTTGAGTTACCTTGGGATTCGCACATCTCGCTCACCTCTTGCTCTGTGCATCTGAATGAAAGAATCCCAAGGACCATTATTTTGTCTCCAGGAGTACAATTAAAATGACACGGACATGAATATCTTAAGTCTATTTCCCTCTGGCAATCTGTCCATTCCACAGTGTAAAGACAGAGCACATAATTGTTTTATGTTGCCTGAAATACGTCTCGTAGAATATCTAAAATATTAAAATAAAAGATCAGAGGCACATAAAACATTCATGCATAAAAAACTATTGAAATTGATAATAACGCAAATGACTAAAGGCATTGTGGAGCTAAATGCAATTTAGGACTAAATATTAAAAGATGTAAACATAATTGAGTTTTTATTGTACGTTTTCGAGAGGGTCTGTTTAAGAAAATTGCTTCATTTAATCATTGCCTTTGATGTTGGGGGATAATTCAATTTATAAGTATGGTAAAGCATAATACCATTAGGAATCCATAGGAAAATATGTAATGAATTGCTACTCTTAAATTATCTGTTACCTTGTTGCCGGGAATATGGAGTTGGTTTTGTGATGATTGTAATGAAACACAACATTCCAGACACATATGTCCTCATGGTAGAGGTCAGTCAAGTTGGCCGGGGTTCCTTTAGGACAGAGGTCCCCAAATCCAGGCCTCAAGGGCCGCCAACAGTGCAGGTTTTCAGGATCTCCTTAGTATTGCACAGGGCTTGGAATCATTACCTGTGCAGATGATCACATTAGCACCTGTGCAATACTAATGAAATCCTGAAAACCTGCACTGTTGGCGGCCCTTGAGGCCTGGAGTTGGGGACCTCTGCTTTACGATGTCTAAAAAGAACATGTGCATATAAACTAGTGAAATTGTTTGAGTTCAATAGAATTTGCATTGAATTTTACAAAAATTACTGAATTTTCAAAATCCTAATTTTTTGTAATTTTTTTTGTGCAAATCAAGTAAAATCGCAGCCATCTGGTCACCATTTTGCTGGATTGTAGAGGGCCAGTAAAAGGATAAACTTTTTTTGTAGCAAATTACATAGGCCCCTTTCACATCTATGCATTTGTGCTTTTGCCTGCGTTTGCCTGGCCTGCGCTAGCGTAAATGCAAGCGCAGGTGCATTTTCAGGCAAACGCAGGTAAGCACATAAGCGCATAGATGCACACCTCTTGCAAAATGCGTGGCGTGCAGGTCATCAGAGGGGCTGAGTGTGAGTGCATGCATCACTCTGGATGTGCTGGAAACGTCACATTACATGTTTCCGGTGTGTTAGGAGTGACGCATGCGCTCACACTCAGCCCCTATGCAGACTTGCGTTCCCAGCATTTTGTGTCCTGCTCTCACCATAGAAGGTAATGGCGGCAGGAATGCAGGCAAGCACAAGAGTTGTGCATCTATGCGCTTATGTGCTTGCCTGCGTTTGCCTGAAATGCACATGTGCTTGCATTTGCGCTAGCGCAGGCCAGGCAAGCACAGGCAAAAGCACAAACGCATAGATGTGAAAGGGGCCATACTCTTGTGCATCTTCCTTCATTCTGCACAGGCGCGTTCTGCACTGACAAAGCCTGAGGAGACATTTATTGTGCCGTTATTACATCAATTCACAACGTAATGTTACCCGGGCACAATTAAGCTCACACATGTTATGACTGTCACGTATAGAATGCTCTGCAGTCTCTGTGAACTGCTCTGCAGTAGTTTATATCTGTTTGTACCTTAAGGGTTAACATCAGTAACTTTACCTCTGCAGCATTAGCTGTCCATGGTATTTGCAGGCTGTGGCTCTGCAGTGCTAGTTAGTTGCTGTAGCGATGAGGTTTGACCACTCCCCCAGCATTTTGTAATCTCATTACCCATCACTTGGTGTCATTGAAAGAATTCGTTCTCTACTCTGATCATGAGCTGTTTGGACATTGTGCAGTTCTGCTGAAGCCTTCCAGCAGATTTTTACCTTAGAGATTGTCATCTTGTTTGGAGTTGCTGATTGTATTCGGGTCCGTGGGTGGAGGTGAGTGAATGTTTGTCTTGGGCTGGTCAGGAACAGGGCAAGGGTGGCGGACCAGACATCCTAACCTTTAGAAGTAATTGGAACAGGGTCATCTAGGGTCTTCAGACTAGCTACCCAGATTGTATTTACCTATAACTGCCATCCTGTTAAAATTCCCGTCATTTGTTATAACTGTCCAGTGACAATGACATTTTCATGTCAAGGCATCATGACTTGCATTGCCTAGACCTACTTAAAGCAGGAAGTGCATGCACAGACAGATAGACAACACAGAGGACGATGTTGCCAACCATGAAGACCAGATGAAGAAGTGATACTGGAGATAGCCAAAAGAGGAACAGATGAGGAGGTACTGCGTTGAGACAATTGAGAGCCATTTTCAATAGCTCATTTTTAATTATTTTATTTAAACTCTATATCCTTTATACTCTGGGGTACAGAGAGATACCAGAACTGAACAGGGATTGCAAATGCTGTGGATAAACAAGTGCAACAGGATCTTATCCAGCATACAAGGAAATATTGTGAGGAAAGATGCTCACCTTGTGTGGTTGTTTGACGCACAACCAATAATAAAAGGAATAGACAGTTTCCACATGGTCCAAAAAGCTTTAAGGTAGAGAGTACTATATAGGTACCAAACAATGTAGATCAAACTGCGCTGCTCGTAGATGGACGAAGAGACTCCAAATGAAGGATAGTGGATGAAAGGTGCTTCATTCAATACATTTCAAGGTAAAACTCCACTTCTTTGGGTGTATTCCTAAAGAAGAAGTGATGTTTCACTTTGAAATGCATTGAATAAAGCACCATTCATGTCCTATCCTTCACTTTGGAGACTCTTCATCCATGTACAGCAGTGCAGATTGAGTCACATTTTGTCTGGTTTCTATTGAACCAAAGAGGGAAAATGCAATGCCTAATTAAATTTTGATAATCCTACCAGATATTTTGTTCAAAAGAACCAGATGGAGGAGTTAATGGTGTCTTTTTGCATTGACTCCCCCATGGAATAGGCCCCATCACGGTTGTGTGATCTGACATTATTGACACTACTACACTCTTTTTTCCCACTAACAACATTGAAGATACAGGATCACTTGGTCAAACCAAGCAGACATTCATATAGAGTGAAGGTTCTATGGAAATAGTGGGCAGAAGTTTGAGCATTTACTTGATAAACATTGGAAAGGTTTGAGCACAGTTAGTACTGCTAAAGATCAAATAGGAAAATGTATCTTTAAAACTGTAAGAAATGATAACATATTAGAAAGGACAAATGCGAAACGTTGAAAACCAATAAGACTGAGTTACAATCAATTAAGGATGAGTGGGTGGGAGTAACCTTCAAAGGTACCCAAGTCAAAAAGAGGGCTGCAGAAAAAAAAGACTAAATATCACATTCCAGACTCCCAGGCAGAAGAAAGTCAACATCATTAGTCATTTACCAGTGTCCATGGCCGGACCTTGGATCGTTTGTCACAATAACTATGGGATAACAGGTAACCTCAAGCTCCCTGTGCTATCCCTATCTCAGTGGTACTCCTAATAATGGAGAGGCCTGAGTCTCCAACCTGGCCCTGTTCCTGACCAGTCCTGATCTGATTCCCCCTCCCTCCGGACAAGGAGTAATGAAGCCTACAGATAAAGACAGGCAAGGGAAAATCAAAACTGAGTCTCAAAGCATGCACACATAAAAGGTAAAGACAATAAGAGTAGCTGGGGAAAAACAAGAGCAGGAAGGAAGCTACAGAACAACGGGGAGAACTTTTAGAACAGCATCAAGTAAATAGCACAACTTTCTTCAGAGCCTAGGACGCCACACCTCACAGAACAACATAGGATAAACTATTGCTGGCATGGATGGAAGGATTCCACCAACATAAATAGGAGGAGCTGCTGATGATAGGCTTCCCCACAACATGCGATAAGAGGAGCAAGCAGACAGCAGAGATTAACTCTTGCTAGCCTGCCTATGAATAAGCACACGCAGGTTGAAACCAAAATCTGCCTGCATTAATCCTGGACACCAGAGAAACCACAGGTGGAGGTCAGAATCTGTAATCTGAACAGAGCCCAATGCCGCCATGACACATGGCGAAGTTTATTCAAAACTCAGCATGACAGGTATAACCTTGAACTTACTTTGAGGAGCCCACAACCTGTGGTACCTGACAGATTTTCTTTCTCATAAAAGGTATGTAAGGCCAGGGTCAGACTTGCGACATGCATTTGCTGAATGCATGCGCTCTTTTCATGTGCAAATGTTGAAAAACGCATGCGTTAACGCACCCGTAGACTCCAATGCAAAAGTGCAATGCGTTTGACGCTATGCGTTTTTGCAAGTCTATGGGCAACGCAACTGATAACACATGGTACATGTGCGTACCATGCGTTAACGGATGCGCATCAGTTAATTGAGCCAACAAGATTGCACACATGCCATGAAAATAGCAAGGGAAAAAATAGGATCCTTTAATGCATCCTGCAAACGGATGCAAGCTCCCAAGAGTGACCCTAGACTAATTGAGTCCGTACATAGCACCAAGATTTTATTGTAAAAAGTTGTTTCACTTCCTTTCTAGATCTCCTTCATTTGTAATAAATAGAGTGCAATATATCACTTGATTTGTTGCAGTTTTGGGAAATATCCTTATGTTTATTTTCCAATTCTATGTCAACATTTTATTCAAAGACTTCTTCCAACGGAAAAAAAAAAATAAAAAACATTACCTGTCCTGGTTTTCTCATGGGTTTTCTATAATCATCTAAGCTCTATACACAAGAGAGACCCCAAGTGCCTGATTCTATATTTGACGTGTCCTTATAACCGACGTAACCTCATATTTCTTTACACATCGTGATTCATTGTGATCTATTGTTATCTAAACATAATAGATGTTACTCTGTGGAACGAGATATTTTAGCAGCATACAAATGTCCCCGTAGCGCAGGGTGTCAGGGGAGCAGCCATTAAACACATTCTCATGGGAAACGTGTTATCTCTACCTAGATTTCCTTGAATAAAATTACTGTGTCAGATGTAGTACTGGGTGGAGGTTTCACAATATCAGATGGAAATGAACCTTGAATCTTAGGATCAAAAAGGTTGCATCCATCTCAGTAGGTTACAGTTGTCTCATTTACGGAAGATGAAGGTCAAAAGGTAGGAAAGGTCAAGATGAGCCTCCTCATCCCAGTGACAGACTGTGTCAACTCGAGGACTTGGTGCTTGTTACTTTATCATCTCATTTTCTTGATCGTTGGGTCTCATGTTTTTGATAACAACGCAATGTTCCATTCTCCGGGGACCCAATAGTCAGCCTTCAAGTTATGGAGAGTTGAGTATGCACACAGATGTGATGACTTTAAACAAAGTTTAACTTCAAAATATATATATATATATCTTTTTTGGAATCAGATACATTTTTATTGATTCACAGTATAATCATAAACAAGATCTTTACATCAATTTTTAAAAAACATTTCCCTCAATAAAGTAGCCCTCCCTCCATCCCCTTCCCCCCAACAATAACCTTGCCCAATGTAGTTCGGCCAGTAATAGAAACTCTGCATAATCAAACATCGTCTCCATCACCTTCCCCAGTTCTGCGGTAGTATCAGTATTCTTTACCCTCCATCTCATATCTATATATCATCCTTTCCATGGCGTCCAGAGCTTATCATACAATTTAGTATTTTTCCTCTTACAATAAATGGTTTCTTCCATTTTTACCAGATAATCAACCTGCTTAACATACTCTTGCCTAGAGGGAGGTTCCACTCCATTCCAATAATTAGATATTAGTTTCCTTGCCACATATAAAAGTCTTGCTATTGCAATTTTCACAATATTTTCTACTGAGATTTCTTCCACATATCCCAATATGCACACCACCTGGTCTCTGGGGATAATACAGTCTCAGGCACTCCCACATCATATGTAGAATGCCCATCGCCTCTGATCCACATCTCGGATACTCCGAGTTCAGGCGAGCTCCGATCTTAGGCCTTGTTCACACATGCCAATACGTTTTTTAAGCTGTTAGTAAAACGGATCAGTTTTTCTAAGGGTGCCAAATAGTGTCCCCTGATGTCCTGAACGTTTTGGCAAGTTTTTGGACTTAGTCATTTTTTCATTAAAAACGTATATGCGTTATATGTGCCATGTGTTAACGCATGCGTTTCCCATAGGGCCAAATGTTAAAATAAACGCATGCGTTTTTTAAAAAAACGCATGCATTTTTTTACAGCACGCAAAAAACGCTGCATGCAGTGTTTTTTGGAATGGTGAAAAAAAACCGCATGTGTTGTTAACAAACGCATGTACACTTAAGTGCACCATGCGTTAACGCATGTGCGTTTTTTATTAACAGCTAAAAAACGCAGAGAATGTAAAAACTAATGGTATGTGTGAACAAGGCCTTAAACAGAACATCCGGAGATCTATATGCTCCACAGATAGTAACCAAAGCTACAAATAATAATAATTATTGTTACCATCCCTAAAAACACTAGCTGCTAAATTGCTGTTGTAGGTTTATTAACACTATTACAGTATGTATGTCTTTGTACTACTATTTTATCTGTACTTCTCTATTTTTTCCAGGGCCATTTAAAACAAGCAGTTTAACCTTTAGATCTCCCCAATTTACTTAAAGATTGCAAGCTCTTGGAAGCAAGAACATCAATCCTATTGTTATTAATTAGCTTATTGGTTTAAACGACTGCTATTAATTTCATTTAAACTGAAAAAAAATGAGCAACCCAATTCCCCATCAGTTTTCAAAAATTGAGTTCTAATTTTCAAAAATATTCAGTTTTAGCAGATTTTTAACTTTTTGTAGTTACCGTAGATATAGGTAAATCCAACAGATGTAGGTAAATCTAACAAAATGCAACTGCCAAGCCAACGTTTTTCTGGACCAAGATGGGATTGAAAAAACGTATTCTCACCCCTCTCCTCTGCCCTCCCCTCCACATACCTGACGCTGGCCACTGATGGTCCTTTGATCAGCTCTTTTATCCTGGATTGACTGCATGTTATTTTCTTTCTTCTAACTTCCTTCTAGCTAGGCCTTCCTCAGTCCGTCACATGGGCCATATCGCTTTCCATTAATGTAACCCCTCTTACATTACGACACAGATCAATCGCGTTAATTGTGCCCCATGTAACGATGCAGGAACTAATTAATGGAAGACCCGGCAATGGAAGATAAAAGATAGAAGAAATAAAACAGAGGATAGAGAAACCAATTGGAAGATTGGCGATGGTGCGTAAACTATGGTGACGGCTAAGCAGAGGTGACTGTATGATGTCTTTTTAATAAACCATTTTAGGACAATTCAATTTGAATCATATTTATTCAATACAAATCGAATTTACCTTTAAGTTGAGTGATCCTCCCCGAATAAAATTTTGGAAGATTTGCTTGAGTATACTGAAATTAAAAAAATATTGTTATATACTATTAACGTTATTGAAGCATAATGCTACAATCCATTTTTTTTCAGTACCCACCATGACAGTCATTAGATGGATAGGCTGTCAATCATATCGGAGCTCCTGTGAGTGTTCACATGGGCATATTTTATTTACTTTTCTATACAGGATCCTAATACACAACAGCAAGTATATAGACATATCCCCTTATATAGTGTATTAGTGGCCTTCCTTTAATCATCAGTATAACACAGGAGCATTCACAATATTGACCTTTTCTCACCCAAAAGAACATGTACCAATGGGATATATAACCATTTATTTATCTCATTGCATCTAGATTCTCCATTCTGTGGGCACTAATGATCGGAATTATAATGGAATAGTCAACGGGATTATCTAAGTAATGAGAAAAGAACAGGTAGCGGGGCTAAATCTTCAAAGAGGAGGGAAGGGAACCTGAGGAGCTTTTAAGAGACAAGTACAATGTTTATGAAGAGACATGGATAATGTATGAGATGAATTACACTGAGGTACATCAAGAGCATTATTCCGTTTTAAGTCTTTACATGAAATCTCATTTAGCATACGCTCACATCTGGATGAGATAACAGTCTATTACATGGTACGAATTCAAGCTTTCCCCTGCCTGGAATTGAATGCTATCTTCTGGGGTATCGTACTATTATGAGATGCTAAAAATACAATTCCTTTTGTTTATTGACTTATTAAACTTGCCATCATATTCCACAGACATCATCACTGTCCCTATTGAGGCTCACAATTTAAATTCTTAACAGTATTGTTTTGCTGGTGTGGAAAGCAGTGACGTAACTAGGGTCCTATGGCCCCGGTGCATATTCTGGACTTGGACCTCCTCTTCCGCTCTGCAAGTTGGTCAGATGTCTGCGCCCTCGTAGCATTGTAAATCATATAAAGACATGTTGCCTCCATTCCCCCTTCAGTATGTGGTAATGTTCTCCATCCTGTACTTCTTTCCCACATCCTAGGCCACATCCTGGTATGTATGTCCCCCTTCCTGGTAAATATGTCCCCTATCTTGGTATGTAGGTCTTCATCTTTTTGTATATGTTCCCCAACCTAGGCCCCTTCTTGGTAAATGTGTTCCACATCCTGGTATATATGACCCACATCCTAGGCCACTTCCTGGTATATATGTCGCTTTTTCTGGTATAAATGTCCCAATCCTATTATATATGTTCCCCAACCTAGGCCCCATTCTGGTATATATGACCTACATACTAAATCCCTTCCTGTTATATATGTTCCCCACCTAGAAATCATCCTGGTATATATGTCCCCCATCCAGGTGTATATGTCCCCACCCTGTTTTATACATTCCCCATCATGGTATACTCTATATGCCCCCATAATGGTGTATTAGACCCCCATCATAGAAGATATGTCCCCATCCTGGTATATATGTCCCCTGCCCTGGTACATAGGTCCCCATATTGGGCCCATTCCTGTTATACATGTTCACTGCTCTTCCTCTAACGCATAAATCACCCCTCATAAAATATTTCACTTATCTTCCCCTGTCGCACAATATCCTCTTCTGAAGCCTCTGCAAAGGCCAGCAGCTGACATCAGCGTGTCTGCTATGGTGACTGAAGTCACTGCCATGTGATGCCACTGTCTGGCACATTAACATCATATGACAGCCTCTGTTTGGTCAGCAGCATTTTTAGCAGTGCAGGGACCCAACAAGTCTCTGAGACACAATGCATTTCAGCTAGATGTGCATCTTCGTACGCACATCTATCTCAAGTAGGCGTTGGAGTTGGCGGTTCCCCTTCACCCTTAGGTCTGGTCATGGTTATGACCTCTGCAACCTTGATCCTTATGCCCCTGATGGAAAGAAACCGGACCTGGAAGAAACCCATGCAAACACAGAGAAAATATGCAAACTGATTACAGATGTTGTCCTTGATGGTATTTGAAGTCATTGTACTAACTTTCATTCATCAAAATTTTATGACATATGGTATATAAAGCAGAGAAAAATTAGTTAAATGGGTCTTTGATGAGAACATATTTGTATTTCTCATACCAGGAGAACATACATAAATTTGTAAATTGAAATAATTCAGAACTTTGCAGATGCTCAGTCATGTTTATCACAGCTATAAAACGCTAGTGACTAATTGTAGCCAAATCCATCAAACTTAGGGCAGGTGAATTCAGTGATATGGCGGGACAATGTCCTCAGATGTTTGATCAATGTCGGTTTAGCCTGTGTAGGACAAAACCGGATTGGTCAAATTCCATTTTATAAGGAATAATATGCCTCTATAAGAAAAGTGTTATGCCAATGTATTTCTATAGAAAACAAGTTGCAGAACTGAGTGCTGATGTGTACGGTATGTTGGGATGTTTATTGGGAATTGGAGCCGAAAGAGAATTCAGATTGACAGCAATTGGAAGTGTATAGTCAGCTTAAGGAGGTTATTTTCCACGACTGACAACGTGCTGAACAATTCTTACAATAGTTCAACAATATTAGATTAGCAAAGGTCCTAATGGTCTTTCCAATGCTCAGTTGAGCTTTGGAGATGTGGCCAGTGGAAGTTCACAGTGTATGGAGCAGGAGCAGCATAGCATTTTATGTAGCATAGTGTTCAATGTTGGGTAGCTCAACTCTGACTTTAAGGGGTTGGTTACTACATGGACCAACCCTTATCAATCTGAATGTTTGCCCCCAATATAATAAACATATTTATACACACCTCAAGTACAGGCATCATTCCAGCAGTGTTGGCACTCACTTTCCCAGGTCTGTGGCTTGTTGCTCCCTTTCAACTTATGTTTGATATGTAAGAATGTGGCAGTGAAACCAGTGCTGATTGGGTGCAGTGCTCACATGACGTACAACATTACATGAGCCGCGGGAGAGCTAGTGCCAACATCGCTGGAATGGTGTCGACACCAGGAGTGAGTATAAGTGATATTATACTGTATTAACAGGGGCAAACACTCAGATTGTGAAGGGGTTGTTCGAGTACTGGACAACCTCGTCAAGTGAATTTGATCTAAGCAGCAGTACATGAAAATGGTCACTATGTGGTGTAAGGAGCCTTGGGGGTTCTGGTGACATGCACTGAACTTTGAGTGATCATGATTTTGGATGATTAATTGTGCTGTGCGTCAAATCCACAATGCCCTGTTAAACAGGACTTTTCAAAAAATGTTTCATGCTGATTTAGTTGAACTAGAAACACAGCAATAGCCTCTCTATTGTGGAGAAATTATCAATCAAAATATTAGGCACCTAATGAGTTAACTTTTTTAAATGTAAGTGGGTGTTATCAGACAGTATCAGACAGCTTTTACTGGGCATCAGATTCTTCTCCCTATATGATGCTGACAATTATAAGTATACTTAAGCAACGACACTCAAAGGAAAGAATACCAAACTCCACAATAGTTTTGGTTTCTCAGTGTGTGAGATGGAACTATACAGTTCTGAACTCCTGATCTATCCTCCTGCATGACTAAAGGCCCCATCACACACTACCATATCGTTCATGATATCGTTGCAACGTCACCGGTTTTGTGACGTTGCAGCCGCGTCGAAACAACATTGTTGCGTGTGACACGTATCAACGACCAACGATAAGTTAGATCGTGGAATAAAGACCAGGACCATTATTTTATCGTTGGTCTCCCGCTGGGCAGCCAACTTCGGCGTATGTGACAGCAGGAGGCCAACCATGAACGACACACTCTGGGAGGCTGACAACCAGGGTAAATATCGGGTAACTAAGCGCAGTGCTCTGCTTAGTTACCCGATGTTTACCCTGGTTACTAGCATTCTCACTGGTCCTGATCTCTGGTGAATCTGCCTGTGTGACAGCTCACCAGCGATCAGCTAACGATGTCCCAGCAACCCCCATCATTGGTCGGATCACTGGGACATCGTTATGTGATAACTGGGCCTTTTAGTGTTGGGGGAGAGGCAGTGCAGCTGAACTTAATTATGCCACATTACAAACCCTTGTATCAGCTTTCCTGATTGCTGAGTGTGCCAATAATCACACTTCTGTCTTCTGAGGCATCTTGTAATGGTTCTGCAGTGAGCTCAGAGCTGTCATTACAGATCACACAACAGTAGCCTGCCTCTTCATGACTCCTCTTGTTTGAGATGGAACTGTGGAGCCCACTGGGACGGGGTACTCGGTACCGGACTGTGGTATCACGGGGGTTTATCACGGCGGTCTTGGTCTGGACCGTGTCCCGAGCCCAAAAGTAAAGGTTGGGGGTTATTTACAGGTAATAAAGTCGTGACGTCACCTGTGGTATATGGTCAGGGTGACCACCGCTGTTGCAGAACCTCCGGGGATGATGGATGACAGATTGTAAGGTGACGGCTTTCCATGGGCAGAGCCTGGTCCCTGGGGCAATAGTGATGATAACAGTTTGTGAGGGAGAGTAGGGCTCGAATGCAAGGATTACACAGACTCACGGTTTTGTATTTTTCCAAGGCTTTACTGTAGAAGACATTCAGCAGAGTACTGTCCACGGAGTCTGTACTGGGCCGGGTTGCTTCCCACCCCGTCCAGGTCCTTGGCTTCCTACTCCTGCGCTGTATGTGTGTGTGGCCCTGCTGCCGCTTTAGCTAGGCTGCCAACCCTGTCTTCCCTCACGTGTACCAACTTGCTAGGCAACTTGAGTCTTATCTTTATGTTCCTGACCACGCCGTGTTGCTTCGCAGTGGTACAGTGAATATATGTAATCTTCAACAATCCGGTGTTTTCTGTGTTGTTTGTGTCAGGCACAATTTCGAATCCGGTATCCGGTCTTTGCGCTCCTCTGTGGCGATTTTTAGGGTAACTCAGTGTCCCAGATGTGTTCCTCTGCTTCTCCTATCTCCTTTCCTCAGACCCTGGCTAGGCTGGAATTGGACAGTGGACCGTGGGATGAGCCTAACGCAGCTCTTTGACACCCAGGTCCTTCTTCCTCAGTCCTCCCAGGAACTGAACTGCCCACTTCCTCTCCACACCAGAATATATAGGGAAGCAGCTTTAGCTCCCCCTTCTGGCCTGGAGGCTCTAGTGAAGTGTTGTGGGTTGTGTGGGGAGTTAACCCTTGGCGATGTTACTGTGGCACATGAACCCTGGGGTGCCACAGAACCACCAGTGAAGCTCAAAAGATGTTTGATTACTGATACATCTCTGGACAGGCAATGTCTGAAAAGGTGCAGAACATCTGAGGCGGCAGTGTTTCGAGAGCAGGAGAGCTGCTAGGAGGTTTTGTAATGGGACACAGCTAAAGTCAGCTGTGCTGGTTCTGCCACCACAGCAATCTTAATTGAAATATGCTAGTCATCTGTGCTCTAATCTCCCAGAACTTTCTAATTATGCAGGACATTAGACCAAGGGTTCAGGGTTGTGTCATTGCATATTACACAATGAGAAGCCTAAGCTATGGTGGTGCTCTTTTTATGCTATATTGCTGTTTACTTACAATTGGTCAATTAATACAGGGATTAGAAGTGGAGGCCGCCATTGAAATCCATCTGATAAGAGTCAATTGGAATTTAAAATAGTTAACTCATTAGGTGCCAGATACTTTGATTGCTAATAAAAAATAGCATTATTACATCATTTATCCAGTTCAAAATGAAAAAAATTGATGAAAGGTCCTCTTTAATGATATTGATGATCTATCCCAAGGATATAATATAATTATCTTAGTTATGTGCAATCCCATACATATCACTTAGCTGACAGCTATCCCATACACAGAAATGCTTGGCTTCTCTGTTCTCAATCAATGAGGCGCTGCCAGAATACTCTTGCAGCAAAAACATATCTCAAGAGAGGGCAAACGGATGAGCTGCTCGATTTCAGCAGGCCAGTTATTCATCTTTTTTAACATAATAAGTCAGGAGGGATTTAGAGGCCTCCATAAAACACATTAGACTGTCGGCTGATCCCACTAATATCAGGGAACTCGATCAACTCTGGTCTTACGTGTATGGCGCCATAAAAGGAGTCTGTTAGCTGTTTTTGGCTACCTCATCTGAGAGCATCATAATGTAGTCAAAGAAACCCTGAATTTAATGATGTAACACTTAGATTACTGGGTGCAGCGGTTCTGATACAATCAAAGTTTTTAGATTTAACAATCCAGCAAAGCTCAAAGACTTGCCCCGGCCCACACCGGGTTCTGTATCCAAAGAATATGGACAGTGAGAAGCTGTTAATCACAGCAGGAGACACACCAGACTTGGGCTCACGTGGTGCTTTGTCCCACTAATAATATGAAGTAATGGCTAGAGCAGTGTTTCCCAACTCCAGTCCTCAAGGCACACCAACAGGTCATGTTTTCAGGATTTCCTTAGGATTGCATAGGTGATAATTTAATCACTTGCACAGGGGATAATTCCATCATCTGTCTAATGATAAGGAAATCCTGAAAACATGACCTGTTGGTGTGCCTTGAGGACTGGAGTTGGGAAACACTGGGCTAGAGTAAAGCCCCCATTACACATAGCGAGATCACTAGCGAGATCGCTGCTACGTCACAGGTTTTGTGACGCAACAGCGACCTCGCCAGTGTCTGAATGTCCTGAACCATTTTTTGATCGTCGGTTTCCCGCTGGGCCACATGCATCGGTGTGTTTGACGCCTTAACAACGACCTCATTGGTGACTCAGAACTCACATAGGTCTGAGTCGTCAGACTAGCTGCTGTGTGACAGGGTCCCAACGATTGCCGAGGTCGTTTTATGGATCACCGTATCGTTGCTGCATCGCTGGTGAGATCTGACTGTTTGACATCTTACCAGCGACCACATAGTGATTTTTCCAGCGATCCCTACCGGGTCGTATCATTGTCGGGATCGCTGGAACGTTGCCAAGTGTAACGGCACCCTAAGACTACTATGCAGACATCAATTACGGTAAGGAAGATGAGGCTGCAGAAAGAGGGGAAAAGGTTTATCAACATGCAGGAACAGGTAAACATAAACCAGATTCACAGGGGGGTATAATGTGGCAAAAACACAATTACCGTAATAATTTCTGCAGTTCCTAGCTGGGATGCTTTGGCACACATCACCCCAACAATTACAAATGGATATTCAACAGTAGATTTGCAAAGCAAGAAATATGCTAAACTACACTACTACAATCTTACTGGCCTCTGGAGGCTATGGAGGCTTATACTACACCCTAACGTGTGCTCACACAGTAAAAACCTGTAGTTGTTCACTTATTTCCTTATAGAGCAGGGGAGAAATGCTTCTTTTTCCTTTGGTGGGTCCTTTGGTAGCCGTCTCCAGGTCCTCTGGTACATGTCTATGGGTCCTCTGGTACTTGTCTCTGGGTCCTCTGGTAACTGTCCCTGGTGGGTCCTGTGGTTGCCATCCCTGGGTCCTCTGATACACGTCTCTAGGTACTCTGACACACATCTCTCAGACAGCAGACTTCCCTACTTCACTTCTCTCAGCTCAGCTCATTTTACTTTCACTTTCACCTTCCCCTGCTTCCTGCACTTTTCAGCCTACTCCAACTGCACACTTCAGAGAGGGGGGCACAGACCAATCCACAAGCTAGCACACAGGGGAAGTACCCTCTGTAAAAGTCACGTGTGCCTACAATGTTCATAGGGGCGGCACCCCTACACATAAGCTACAAGTGTTAAAACAACATTGCAGGTAAACAACACCAGAGTGAAATAAGAGGCACATCACTGTATTCTTTGTGTTAACCTTTATAGCATGCCGTCTTCAGATTGTATATCAAAAAAACTGCTAAGAGATTTCCTTTAAATCTTAGAGTCGTAAGACGCTCCTGGGACATAAAGCTCAATTTGTAACCCGGTTCCCCACCCTATATAACAAATTAGTAATATTAAGCTAAAACTGCTTGATTAACATCATTCTCATATCTCCTATGAATTCCAGACAAAACAGTGAAATAAAAAATAAATGACAACTTCAGCCTTGCTACAACTTCGGCAAAGGGCAAAATCAATATGTAAATAAAATAGGTTTATTTCGTTCATTACGTTGTAAATATTTATGTCTGTATCCGCTCTACGGCAGTTGCGGCTGACATACTATATGTCACATGTAGGGGGCGTTGTTTCATTACAGTTTGTCCAAACAGCATTTTATCACCTATGCACATACATCTTAGGAGCAGCATTGCGAGCGGCCGGAGTTAATGTCCTCGGTTGCTCACATTTTCAGCTTACCGCAGTAGATGCTGAGATACATTGTAATTTAATATGGTAATTATCGGCCGCTATGTTTATATCTGGGGGCTCTATGTACTGTAGCACTGCAGATTCATCTTTTTAGCATTGCATGCTTCGGGGTAATACGAAGCAAACAGCGTGTGAAGCTGGCCAGTTTTTTAAAGGCCAGCATTGTATATCACACCCATTGATAGATTAAAGAACTGCGCGCACCCTGGAGTTTACCTTCCATTTTCCGATGCCTTTAATGTTCGCTCATAAACAAAGCCACCTTGTGAACCGCTATTTTGTTAACTATTTACATGGCGTAATGTTAGAGACAAGTTTTTAATCTACCATTTAACTCATTAGGGACTATATTTTTTGTATTATAATAATAATAATATTTATTTATATAGCGCTATTAATTCCATAGCAATTTACATACATCAGTAATGCTGTCCCCATCGAAGCTCACAATCTAAACATCCTACCAGTATGTCTTTACAATGTGGGAGGAAACCGGAGTGCCCGGAGGAAACCCACGCAAACACAGGAAGAGCATACAAATTCCTTGCAGATGTTGTACTGCAAGGCTGCAGTGGTAACCACTGAGCCACCGTGCTGGCCTAAATTGGTCATTATTAAAGATTCATAGTTGGAATTCAACAGATTCACTAAAATTTGGCTGAAAAAGTCAATTTGCATCAAATTAATTTGGTGAACTTTAACTCTGCTAGAAAAGGGTTAAAAATTAGGGATGGGCGAACTTGATGTTTTTCCCATGGTTCGTCCCGGGGTTGCTATGTTGTTGTAAGTGACTGGTTATTTCTCCTATTAATTATAACTTACCGGGTCTTTGTTATCATTTTCAGCTGTGCCGCGGCGCTGTGTGACTTCCGGGCTTCCAAGGTGAATGGTCACGTGACAGGCTCCAATAGCCCATCACATACGCCAAGAACACAAGGGGCGGCCCGGAAGTGACGTCACACCAGGAAGAGAAAGCGCAGATCGGGTAAGTATAATTACGGAATTAACTATTGCCTTACTTTACCCCAGCAACTCCGGTCACAATCCTGAACAGTTCGCCCATCCCTATTAAAAAACATTCGGCTTCATTCACACATTTTTGCTGCAATTTTTCATGAGTTTTATGGAAATTAAAGCTGATTGGACAGTACCAGCAAAGCTGTGATTCCAGCAATTTCCTGCACATGATTGCTTTTTTTCCCCTGACCCAATGCTGCGTTTTTTAAAGACGCAGCATGACAATTCTTTCAGCATATTTGCAGAATTTTTGCAGCATTTTTCACAATTGAAATCAATGACAGTGAAAAAACACTACTGCTGCATTTTTGGTGCTTTTGTTGTGAATGAAACTAACTTTATTAAACATGTCCTGTAGACAAATTACATACCGGAGCCGAGAAATGTAAGAAAGAACATAGGAAAAAATACAGCAAAAATGCAGCAAAACCTGTGTACTGGAAACAACTTTTTGGCTCTACAAAAAAAAATCAGCCAAAGGGTGGCTTCAGACTTGCATTCACCTACGCCGCGTCTTGCGGCGGGTGAATGCAAGCCGAGCGCAAGCCATGCCCATGCCTATGTTTATCATGGGGATGCACGGTGATGCGCTTGGCTGCGGATGGGCATGCGCACTGATAGACTTCAATGTGTGATTTGTACACAACATGTCGCGTTCATGGTGTGGACGAGAATGTATGATTTGTACACAAGCATCCACATGCGTACAAATCATACACGGAAGTCTATCAGTGCGCACACCCATCCGCAGCCGTGCGCATCACCATGTGTCCCCATGATAAACATAGGGATGGGCGGTGCTTGCGCTCAGCTTTTGTTCACCGTCCGCAAAACACTGTGGAGGCGAATGCAAGTCTGAAGCCACCCAAAGAGCAACGTCTGAACATAGACTTGTACTTATTTAGTCCTCAGCCCCCTCCCCATACTTCTCTGTCACTGCCAGACCTCATATAAGATTCCTCACTTTATTTATTATTCATCCGGTCCTCTGTCACTTTAATTCCCCACTAGGCTCCACATCATGAACATTACCTCAATATAAGATGTCATACCACATGTGTTTGACATCAATGAAGTGTGTCATGCCCCACATGATGACATTGGGTCTCGTGAAGAATGGCATCACAGGAGGCTCGAAATGGGAAGAATGCCAAAGAGTAGTGATTAGAGGAAAAAATGCAAGACACCTATAGGGAGGAAAAAGATTCCAGCGAAAGGATCTCCAGTTGCAGAATTTATTGTGCATATATAAAAGCTTCAATCCATAAGACTATATGTCGAAACATGTTGGCTTAAGCACCTTGTACCTCACTGTATGGATTGAAGCTTTTATATATGCACAATAAATTCTGCAACTGGAGATCCTCTCACTGGAATCTTTTTCCTCTTATATCGTCTACTGGCCCCAGGACGGCGTCCGTGCGAGTGAGTATCCAAGCGGGGCAGGACTATACTATCAGCTGGAGAGCTGTCTTCCCCCCCCCTCTTCCACACCTATAGGGACAGCTGATATGATAGCTTATTATTTTCTTAACCAAGTGTAGAAATGCATCCAATCCAAATAAGAAAAAATAATAGTTGTAGTTTTGCACTCCTCCGTGTCAATAAAAAACTTCACAACAGCAAACCCGACTTTAAAGTTTGGGGTTCATACCGAACGCAGACTTTACAAAAATTTCCAGTGTTTGGGTTGTAGTTCGGGTGCATTACATCTGCAAACCACTGGAGCGAGCGTGCATTGCTGTGCTCAGCTACACTTGAGAGCTGCACTAGGGGAAAAATCAGCATTATAAGATGTATTGTGTACAAAGAAAAAATGATAAAACCTCCTCCCTTCCCTGGAAGTGCTTTGTTTATGGCTGAATGTAGGTGGGCGGAGAGATGAACTGCCCAATCAGTGACTTCCAATGAGGTTCGGGTCAAGTTTGGGTCCAGAACAGAACTCTAAATGAAGTCCAGCTGAAACCCTAGAACCCGAATGTCCACGGGTTCATTCATTAGTATTCAAAATTCTTTATTTATCAAATAATAACTTTACATGCAGGAAAATTATGTAGACAGAGACATTTTTATAAGATCAAACACTATAAACATACTTTCCTACGCGTTTCAAAACCCATACATTAAAGGTACCGTCACGGGCGCCATAATGACTTCCATATCGCCAGCAATTTGATGTGAGCGCGCATGTTTCGGGAACTTTTTTGCAGATCGCCATCACCTTGTCACACATAGAGATCTCGCCTGCATTCTATGGCGATCCTGCGTTCTGGAAATTGCCTGCAGAAGACCGGAAGTGATCTTCCCTTCACACATCGCTCTGTCACACGCCACCATCGTAGCAGCGATGTCGCCATAGTGTTTGGATAGGGGCGTGCTAGAGTGTATTTCACCGCACCCCTATCACTGCGATTGGTGGACGGAACTGCGTTCCCATTGGTCAGCCTTGTGTGAAGGCACGGGTCATCCAATAAGGCGTCTCAGACACGGCCAGCCAATTGGAACGCAGTTACACCCACCAATCGCCGCAGATGCGGCACGAAAGAAAAAAATCTAAGCACGCCTACAGTTGTGGCCAAAAGTATTGTCACCCCTGCAATTCTGTCAGATAATACTCAGTTTCTTCCTGAAAATGATTGCAATCCCAAATTCTTTGGTATTATTATCTTCATTTAATTTGTCTTCAATGAAAAAACACAAGAAGAATTGTCCTAAAGCCAAATTGGATATAATTCCACACCAAACATAAAAAAGGGGGTGGACAAAAGTATTGGCACTGTTAGAAAAATCATGTGATGCTTCTCTAATTTGTGTAATTAACAGCACCTGTAACTTACCTGTGGCTCCTTAAGGTACCTTTACACGCGGCAACTTTTCTATGAATTTCACTGGCAACTTACTGGTTGCAGTGAAATCATGGAGACATTGTTCCATTTGTACACAGCAACAAGATAGAACCATGTGTCCATGATTTCACTGCAACCAGTAAGTTGCCAGTGAAATTCCTAGACAAGTTGCCACGTGTAAAGGTACCCTAACAGGTGTTGGCAATAACTAAGTCACACTTGCAGCCAGTTGACATGGATTAAAGTTGACCCAACCTCTGTCCTGTGTCCTTGTGTGTACCACATTGAGCATGGAGAAAAGAAAGAAGACCAAAGAACTGTCTGAGGACTTGAGAAACCAAATTGTGAGGAAGCATGAGCAATCTCAAGGCTACAAGTCCATCTCCAAATACCTGAATGTTCCTGTGTCTACCGTGCGCAGTGTCATCAAGAAGTTTAAAGCCCATGGCACTGTGGCTAACCTCCCTAGATGTGGACGGAAAAGAAAAATTGGCAAGAGATTTCAACGCAAGATTGTGCGGATGGAGGATAAAGAACCTCGACTAACATCCAAACAAGTTCAAGCTGCCCTGCAGTCCAAGGGTACAACAGTGTCAACCCGCACTATCCGTCGGCGTCTGAATGAAAAGGGACTGTACGGTAGGAGACCCAGGAAGACCCCACTTCTTACCTCGAGACATAAAAAAGCCAGGCTAGAGTTTGCCAAAACTTACCTGAGAAAGCCTAAAACGTTTTGGAAGAATGTTCTCTGGTCAGATGAGACAAAAGTAGAGCTTTATGGGCAAAGGCATCAACATAGAGTTTACAGGAGAAAAAAAGAGGCATTCAAAGAAAAGAACACGGTCCCTACAGTCTCCTCAGAGGTCATTGGTCTTCCAAAGGATAATGACCCAAAACACACTTAGGGCCCCTTTACACACGGCTACATTTCTTGGGTGGTTAAAGTAACTTACTGGTTGCAGTGAAATCATGGAGACAAGGTTCTATCTTGTTGCTGTGTACAAATGGAATAATCTCTCCATGATTTCACTGCAACCAGTAAGTTACCTGTAGCCACCCTAGAAATGTAGCCGCGTGTAAAGGTACCCTTAGAGATCCTAACATTCAATCTGCTCTCACCGAGGTGCCAGCTCACTTTATGTACTGGAGGAGCTGTCAATTTGTGTCAGATCATTCACAATCGACACATCACTCATGAGCACCAGTGTTACTCGCCGAGCAGTTGGCTTTTACACCCTGTGCATGTTTATGATGTTTTTATGCATGTTTTAGTGCAGTTTCATCACAAACCTACATGCTAATCCTTATGTCAGCAAAGTCAATGAGAATCCTGAAGTTTTATGCACCTATTTTTTTTTTATTCCCTTGCATAAATTAATTTGCAGCATTCCAATTCTTGCAGCTTTTCCCACCCCAATTGCATGGAAAAACAAGGTAAAAAAACACATTAAAAAACGTGCAGGTTTTTGGGTACATTTTTCTGCCAGGGGATACAAATTTGGTGATGAAATTTCTGCCACCAAATACTCGATGTGCGTCGTAATCTTAAGTGCAGAACTCCATTAAAACACATTAAAAAATACAGCATCAAGTTTGCACCAAAAATGCATCAAAAGGGTAATTCACATTAAGAAAATGCAGCAAAAGGACAGTAATCAGAGCAGGACGCTATTATATATCTCAGTGCAGCATTTCCGTACATGGGAACGTGGCCTTGTGCATGATCTCTCCAGCTGTCAATCACACAGGCAGTTCAGAATATTTTCATGAATTAGTAAACTTACCGATATAATGTCCTATGTGTAACCCATAATTGACTTGTTATTATAATTTCATTTATTTATGTAGTGCAGATTATTAAGCAATCTGAAATTGTTCTGTAATTTAGCCCATGACACTGATGGATGAGATCTGGCTGAGCCCCAGCCCCAAAGCTGCTGACTGGCTGTATGTTTTATTCATTTGGCTAAGGGCTGGAGTAGACACTGTAGGTTTTAGAATATTTTAGAAGCTCTCTGGGATGTCAGAAGTGATGTCAGTGTCGTTCAGCTCAGACGCCTAAAATGCAGTAAAAAAATCAAATCAAGCCCAAGTTGTTCTTTTCCTAGAGGATAAAAACTCTTTGCAGTTTCCAGTCTGAGCAAAAATCTATATTTTGGAACAATTTCACTCTTTTTTGGATGGATTTTAAACATATGGAAATTGATGCAAATGATATGAGAAATTAAATGTGTGCGTTGTTCAACAGAACATTGGATCCACCCTGGTCTTTCCAAATAAGGTCCTTCTTCCTTCCTTGGGCATTGCGCCATTATAGTAGCATGGCCTGACAAGTAGATGTAGGGCTAAGGCTGTGGTCACAGTTGCCATGCGTTTTTTTTTAGTGATTTTACAAAACTCATGCATTTTTTCATGTCAGCATGAGTTTTGTAAGGTGTGTGATGGCTCCCTGCTTTTTTGGGTGCGTTTTTGAATCTGCACCTAAAAATAGTGCTTGTAGTATTTTTTGGAGCGTTTTGAAAAACGCATGCGTTTTGTAGAAAACGCATGCGTTTTTATAACATGGGTTCCTATGGGAAACGTATGCAAAAACGCATGTACAATTAGTACCTTTTAGTGCCATTCAAAAACGCATGCGTTTCCCATAGGAGCCCATGTTAAAAAAAACGCATGCGTTTCTGGAAACGCATGCGTTTTTTTAACATGGGCTCCTATGGGAAACGCATGCGTTTTTGAATGGCACTAAAAGGTACTAATTGTACATGCGTTTTTGCATGCGTTTCCCATAAGGCCCCTTATTAAAAAACACATGCGTTTTTGGATATGCTCCAAAAACGCATGGGACAGTCACACATGCTTTTTGGCTATTAGGGCATGCGTTTTTTAACATGGGGGCCTATGGGTGCGTTTTTTACATGCGTTTTTGAAAACGCAGGTCTCCAAAAACGCATGTGAAAAATGGTACTGTGACCACAGCCTAAATTGAGTTGCAAGATTCTCCATCTTGAATTTTTTGAACCATTATACAAAGTGAGTCAAATGACCAAAATCAAGTAATTTATTACAAGCAAAAATTATAAAAAGGTTGCCAGAATAATTAATGTGCTGAATGCTGAATAATTGCCCCACACCATGATGTTCCCGTCTTCACACTTCACTGTTGTATGATATTTTGGGGGTGATATGCAGTGCCTTTTGGCCTCCAAACATGATGTGTATTATGGCATCCAAAAAGTACAATTTTGGTCTCATCTGACCAGACTATAAGTTCTCTAGATCAGTGGCGTAACTTGAAGCTCATGGGCCCCAATGCAAAAGCTCCAATGGGACCCCCAATTATTGTAAATCTTCAATAGCAATAGTCTATTTATATAGGCTAAAGGGACTTTTGGGGCCCCCTAGGGTTAAGGGCTCAGGTGCACCTGTTGTAGTTACGCCCCTGCTCTAGATGTTGTCTAGCAAACTTTAAAGGTGCTTGAACCTGCCCTTTGTTCAGCAATAGAGTCTTTCGTGGTTAGTGTGCATACAGGCCATAGCGTTTAAGTGCATTACTTATTGTTTTCTTTGAAAGTATTACATCTGCTGATTGCAGGTGGTTCTTGGCTCATGGATAACACTTCTGATCATTTTTTTCACTCACCTGTCTGAAATCTTGTGGGGAGCACTTGCTTGTGGCCGGTTTATGGTGAAATGATGTTCTTTCCACCTCCAGATTATGGCCTCCAACAGAGCTCACTGGAATACGCAGTAGTTTAGAATCAGTATGTTTTTCAACAATAAGGATGCAAAGGTCTTCAGGCAGCTCACTGGTTTTACTCATCATGAGATATTTCTTGTGTGCCATCTTTCTAATGAGAGACTTTATCATATAACATTTTTACCAGCTGATATTATTTTTCACTAAGTCAAAGGATTACTTTCTAATTATTGATAGATTTCAGCTGGTGTCATGACTTTCCATGGATTTTATGCCTTTCTTTTTTCGTGCGTTCGATATGTCATTTTGCAAATTGATTTGTGGCAAAGGCACTATAGCAGGGGTAGGGAACTCCATGCCTCAAGAGTCTCACACAGGTCATGTTTTCAGGATTTCCTTAGCATTACACAGGGGTTGGAAACATTACCAGTGCAGCTGATTATATTATCACCTTTGCAATACTAAGGAAATCTTGAAAACGTGCACTGTGAAAGGCTCTTGAGGCCTTGAGTTCCCTACCCCTAGGCTATAGTATGGTAATGCCATGCCCAATACTAACTCATGTGACTCAATGCTTGTCTATGAAGATTTCATGGCTTTGTGCTTTATTTATTGATTGGTCAAAGGGTGGGGTAAACATACTTGAACCCAATAATTAGCAGAAGTCTCCATATATTGTTGCTTATTATTATTTATTATTATATTTATTAGAGCACCATTAATTCCATGTTGCCGAACATAAGAAAGGTTACATACAGAACGGTTAAAAATACAATGGGCAAACTAACAGTGACAGACTGGTAGAAAGGGGAGAGAGCACCCTGCCCTTGCGGGCTTACATTCTATGGGGTAATGAGGAGGGAGACAGTAGGCTGGGTCTGCTCCGATGGTGCTGGGAGTACTGGCTCCGGTGGTGGTGGTGGAGCGCCAGGTCAGCTGGTGGTGGAGCACCAGCTCCGGGTGGTCATTGCAGGCTGTAAGATGTTCTGAATAGGGATGAGCGAGTATAATTGTTACTATTCGGTACTCGCTGAATAGTAACGATATTCGGGCTACTCGCTACTCCCGGAGTTTCTTGTGATTACTCGGGAGTAGCGAGTAGTCCTTTAACTTTCGCAGTGTATCTATATATATATGCAAAAGTGCACTAAAAGTGAATGTTTTGAATGTGCATCAATGACCTGACAATCTGGCCAATCAGATGACTGGTAACGATCACATGGTTTGTGACGTCTGGCCATCTGATTGGCCAGATCGCTACCAGCCATGTGATTGGCTGTCAGACTCGCAGGTCCATGTTGTTGATCGGATGTCTTCTTTGCCGGTCCAGCCCAGGTGTCTGGATAGGTGAGTATGATATTTTTTTATTTTTTAACAACTTTTCTTCACTTTTAGTGCACTTTTTGCAGTGTATATATAGATACACTGTGAAAGTACTCGCCCGGCCCATTCACTGCCATTGGACTCGCTATATTCGCAATGAGTACCGGTACAGGGACCTACTCGTTGCGAGCATAGCGAGTCTGATTATTGCAGCTACTCGCTCTTCCCTAGTTCTGAAGAGATGGGTTTTTAGATTACGCCTATAGATTGTATGACTCAAAAATAGGCAACTGGATACAACACCAGTCAAGTTGGTTGTCAAGAAATACCGTCCATCACTTAAACCGTTGACATTTCCTCTTTTCTTTTTCTTGCTACTGCAAACTTTTGCATTGGAAATAACGAAAAAAAACTAAATTCAAAAGGTTAACATATATGTGAATAAAATTAATAGCAATTACAATCTTCCCAACGAGAGCCTTCACTTTGAAACCTAAGAGAAGTTTATTTTAAAATGAAACCTTAGTGTCACCTCCTCGCGAAGATATTAGAAATCTTGGGTGTCTTGCCAACTTTGGAAGGGACGAGTGTTTTGAATATTTCATCATTTATATTAATAACTTATCTTAAGTGGCTGCAGTCTTGTAAGTGTTCATCAAATAGACTCTTCGTAGAACAGAAGCTGTCAGCTGGGAAATGGCACCTCTATTACGATTTTGTGCGACCTGTCATTTCAATGACACAGTGCTCAGATCTTGAAAGAGTTAAGTGACAGCGGAGCGAGAAAGATGCTGAATATATCCCTGATTGGAGTATTAATATCAGGACCAGATGAAAAATTCAAGCAGTCTGTCTGACCTTTGATGAGTGTCTGAGTAGATCTGGGGAGAAAGTCTGGGATGTTGTTTTAAAATGAAATCTTGTATGGTGGCAGTAAAAGTAATGTCAGAACCAGTCACAAAATATAAAACATCTTGCTGTATAACAAGTCTTCAGCAGGTCTTAGCAATTTATTTTTTCAATGAAGACTTGGTGTGACAGCTGTAATACTGGAGCATGTCCGGTGATGGAATAAGCTCCGCCACACATATAACAGCCAGCTTTATAAGCATGGGGATAGTAAAGTAGACTTTTTATTTCATAAAAATAAAACTCTGCCTTCGATATCTATGAAGGTACCTTTACACGCCGTACGGTTAAAAACAGGTGCTCTTACCCAACAGAAAGGGGTGCCTTTAATCTATCCCTGGAGGCACTGCCGGGTGCCGCAGGTTACCTTCTGTAGAGCACCTTCCCTCATTTACACGCCGCTACCACAAGGGAATATGGGAGGACCTGGGGCAGCAGGGACAACACATAGGCGTGCCAGAGTTGTGGATTATGAGACGCTCGTACGATGATTGGACAAAGCAATAGCATCATGATTGGCCAGCCAGCACAGGAAGGCTGGCTAATACATGATGCTATTGCAATTGTGTGACTGGTCAGCTCCTTAAATATGCCGCCCTATGCAGGGACAACCAATCGTAACGCAAGAGCTTCCACCAATGATCGCTGAAGGGGGGCGGTATCCGGAGGCTGTGTCACGCCCCAGGGAGTTCACTAGGTGTCAAAAAAACCTTCCTGTTCCTCGATTACACGCCGCTACCATCGGGTTGAAACCTACCTGTTTTTGAGCACTGCTGAAAAACAGGTGTCGACAGTGACCGGTGTCAACAACCTGAATTACACGCCGCTACCTCGCGGTGTTTTGATGGTGCAAGATACAATTGTTTCCGACACCGTGTTGTTTCTAACCTTCTGTAGCGGCGTGTAAAGGTACCTTAAGGGTATTTTACAGAAGAATCTGATATTGTGCAGTACTTGCTAACAATGATGTTGGCGATATAAGAATCCTTACATCCCACCCAGTCCAGAATAAAGAAAACACCCCAACCCTGACCAAAGATGTCCTCAAATTGAATGGGACACCCACCAATATTCAGATTTTGTACAAGCATTATCTCCTTATTGCCAGTCTAAGGGCTAACATTTCTCCTTGTGGAGAGTGACATACCTGGCATGTCAAGGTAAGGGGTCTTATGGCCATGCAATGCTCTTCTAGGAAATTTAATATGCAAATTGCGTCTTTAGAGACGAAACTTAAAATCTAGCTCAGCCTGTTGGGAGAGGCAATTATAAAAGTCAATGTAGGCCCCTTCACAAGCGTTATCAAAGCCAAATCAGAATCTCATTGTGCATACACAGTGTTTTGGGGTGTTGCCCCTCCTCAGTATATAGCAAGAGATCTGATTTGGCTCTCAGAAAGGATTCTTGTAGGCCTATGAGTAAAAGAGTATTGTATGGACTATAAGCCTCCTTACACTGATATGTCAGACCTGCAGACATGTCAATCTCCACAATAAGAATCATTACCCCTTAGACCTCAGTCATAGGCCTTTTATGCAGCCAAATCAGATCTCATGCTTTGCACTGAGGAAGGACAAAATCTTGAAATGCTGTGTCTGACAACTAAGATTCTGGTTTGGCTTTTATCCCAAGTCATGAGGCAAGGATCGGTTGTGAACCACTCGCACCTCCAGTCATTCCCCAGCTCTCTATCAGGTCACCAATCGCCTCTCACTGGGCATGAGGGTTGAGGCATTGCCTTAGAAGTGTATAGCTAGTGCAGGTGCTCACTTTGCCCATGTACTGCACTCTTTGAGACACCTCAGGTCTTAATATTGCTGCAAGATGGTACACCGTTGTTCCCAGTGATGATACTGTTCAGGGGTCCCGAGAAACTGTGTCCCTACTGTCAGCTGTCGCCAGGAGATATTGGACGCTGTATCTGCTAGTTCACCTATTTGTTGGGAGGTCACTTCCACTCCCCTCTCCTCGTCGCCTCCTTTGCCTCTCTGGGCTGATGGTGGAGACTGCTCTTTACTTCAGCGGTGTCAGGAGATCCATAAGGGGGATATTTAAACCGGCCATATCCTCTAATTCAGTGTTGATTGTCCGTAGTTTAGTTTGGCTGCTAAGGTTAGTAATTTTTGTGAGTTTCTTCTGAATTACTCTCCTCTTCTGGTACAGGGGCTTATTTACAATGATGATCCACCCATTTTCAGGAAATGGGAGATAGGTAAAATCTTCATCAACTAGTCACCAGCAGTAGTGCTTCTGGGTGTGGTGGAGATTGATGAAGGACAATGTTCAGAGAAATAGTGAATGATATACCGTATATATATATATATATATATATATACAGTTTATATATGTATACATATAGGATTCTGATTAGGGAATGGGATGGGTCGCCCTAAAAGATGGGTTTTTAGGGATCACCTAAAGCTGTGTAAATTATTAGTCCTAATCTCTTGGGGTAGCGCATTCCAGTAAATTGGTGCAGCTCAGGAGAAGTCTTGGAGCCAGGATTGGAAGACTTGGGTGCGGATGTCAGTCAAATGTTGCTTGCGGAGCATAGAAAATGGGTAGGGTGATGGACATAAATGAGGGTGGAGAGATAAAGAGGTGCTGCACTCTGAAGAGCTTGGTGGGTAAGTACAAGCAATTTAAATTGTATCCTATAATGTATGGGCAGCCAGTGCAATGATTGGCAAAGTGTGGAAGCATCTGAGCAACAATTAGCTAGATAGGTGATTCTGGCTGCTGCATTGAGGATGGGCTGGAGAGGAGAATGTCTAGAAGCTGATTAATAGAGAATTACAATAATCAAGGTGGGAGTGGCTCAGGGAGGGTTTTTGTTGTTTCGATGGTGAGAAAGAAGCAGGTTATAGAGATGTTCTTCAGGTGCAAGGGACAAGAGAGGGTAAGAGATTGTATATAGGAGGCGAAGGAAAAATTAGTGTCATAAAATAGCACCAAGGCAGCGAGCCAGCACTCCTTCACTGAAGAACTGGCACTCCAACACCCATCTACCTAAGACTATAGCCATCAATGAAGGGATGTGCATGGTAAGAATAAATTGTCTCTCACAGGATGTGATTGGGCCAACACAACAAGGAAGTGAAAGCAACACAAAGGCAAGGAAAGACAAAAGAACTATCAGCAATTGGGCAAGGACAAAATAGGCTGTTGTCAAACAGAGAGGAGTATTGACCCCAAAAGTAGAGGTCACTGGTTCAAGCCTGAGTTGACGCATGATGCTCAGAGTGCTTGTTTTCTCATTTAGTGCATCTATCAGATGCATAGGTAAAACAAAAAAAACTAGAGTGCCCCTTCACTCACTAGGTGCCCTAGGTCACGTTTAAGGAACTAGTATAAGGGTCCTACTTGGGAGACTGAACATGTGGGACCTCATGGCTTTATTCACAGTACATTACAAACCAAATCCTTCAATGTATTAGATTAATATTATGAGTACATCCCAATGCATAATTTCCCGTTCTTGATAATTTATCAGTCAAAACATGTAAGGCTCACAAATATAAAAAAAAAAAAAAAGTAAGAGACTTTGACTAGGACATCACATGTGAGTGAACAGATTACGGCCTCGATTGACCTTGTGGAAATTCAATCTATTCCTTTGGGACTATCTTTAATTTACTGGACAAATAACAAGTTCAAAGTTCACAAAAGCCATAGCTGAATAAATTAAAAAGATAATTGACTGGAATGTAAATCGAGTAACATGTTCTAGCATTCTGCATCGTTCAGGGTAATCAAAGACAGAATGAATGGAAGATGAATGGAAAGGATATATGCAAATGACTGGAAACGAATTTTATATTTCAATTTGCAGTTAAAGATTTTTCAAGCTTTTAAAAAGTACAAGGTGGGCCATTTATATGGATGCACCTAAATAACATGGGAAGGGTTGGTGATATCAACTTCCTGTTTGTGGCACATTAGTTATGTGGGAGGGTGAAAACTTTTCCAGATGGGTAGTGACCATGGCGGCCATTTTGAAGTCAGCCATTTTGGATCCATCTTTATTTTTTCAATGGGAAGAGGGTCATGTGACACATCAAACTTATTGAGAATTTCATAAGAAAAACAATGGTGTGCTTGGTTTTAACGTGACTTTATTCTTTCATGAGTTATTTACAAGTGTATGACCACTTATAAAATGTGTTCAAAGTGCTGCCCATTGTGTTGGATTGTCAATGCAACCCTCTTCTCCCACTCTTGACACGCTGATAGCAACACCGCAGAAGAAATGCTAGCACAGTCTTCCAGTATCCGTTGCTTCAGATGCTGCACATCTCATATCTTCACAGCATAGACAATTGCCTTCAGATGAGTGATGAGGCAAACTTTTTGTGAGTGCTGAAGTTAACAAGCAAAACCACCACTATTGGTCTCACAGTAACCCACAGTGGATAGATCCCTCCAAGACTGCTGGAACACAAAAATTGAAGGTATGGTGTGATATGTGGGGTACAAAGATAGTGGGCCATTATTCATCAATAGAAACCTCAAAGACACTGGATATCTGAAATTGCTACATGATTCAGATAAGTAAAGTACTTACAACAAGAAAGGATAACCTCTTACAACCTAATTATTGGCAGTAAAAAGGAGTAGGATATAGAGATGTGACAGTAAAAGAGATTAAACCTAGCTGGTCTCAATCTGGCATCCATACAAACTTGGCAGTGTGGCTGGAACTCCAAGCAGGGTACACATAAGACTATAGTCAGCAGTGAAGACAAAGAAGGGAATCATATAAATAGCCACACCCGCAATGTGATAGGGCAGACTAAATAAACAAATTACAACACTTGGTGACCAAAAAAGAATGAAACAAAAATAAAAAGATAATCAGCACTTGGACAGGGACTGAACCTGCTGTACCTCAGTGAAGAAAGAGGCCAATCACACAGCACAGGGTTGCCTTGCTTATAATCCACAAAAATGTTGTTCTCAGAAACTTTGCAATTATCAATATTGTTTTATCCTCTTTTAGGTCTGTTACAATTTGTATAAATGTTTTAATGTTACAACAGCACAGTTTGAGATCTCAGAAAACACAGTCACAGAAGTTGTAATTATCTGCTTTCTGTACATTTTCTTCTTCAGGATTTTTATTTTATTTTAATCAGTGCTACAGAAAGGGACCTTGCTGATGCAACATAGCAATGTAATGGATTTAACTAGTGATGAAGGAATAGTAAGATCTTCGGGTTAGGATAGCTGTAACTGAATATTTAAAACAGTTTCAGTATTCAGATCCGAATGAAGCAGAGACCCCCACGAAATGGTGTGCTGTCGTCCGCCGACTCCTCACTCCATCTCCCTGCACCAGATGTCAACTGTCACGGTTGAATAAATAGGAGCGACATTAACCCGGTCAGTGCCGCCTCTTTCCTTCTACACAAAATTAATACCATGGTAAGGCTAGGGTCAGACTTGCATTTGCCCATGAGCCT
Organism: Allobates femoralis; assembly: GCA_033576535.1. Taxonomy (NCBI): domain Eukaryota; kingdom Metazoa; phylum Chordata; class Amphibia; order Anura; family Aromobatidae; genus Allobates; species Allobates femoralis. The sequence continues at coordinate 72,068,366 of JARQOC010000007.1, forward strand.
GCAGGATCCAGCAGAAACTTAGTTTCTGACCGGAGTAGCCATGGTGTTACCAGTAGGTAATGCTATGAGCCGCCTGTCTATTGATCTCTATGGTAATCGGACTCTTACTACAGCCACCGACTCCACAGGATATGCGCTTTTGCAGAGCGCACAGGAAACGCTGTTTGCAGCATTTTCCTGTGTGCTCTACAAAAGCGCATATCCTGGAGATCTCTGTGGAGCCGGCGGCTGCGGTAAGCATCCGGTTACCATAGAGATCAATAGACAGGCGGCTCATAGCGTTACCTGCTGGTAACGCTCTGCGCTATTCTGGCAAGAAACTAAGTTTCTGCCGGATCCTGCAGGCTCAGGGCCAGACGCAAGTCTGACCCTAGACTAAGGGTCCAGTTGACGGTGTTGGTGGGATTATGAAGAGAACTGTTTGAAGCCACATTCTGCAAAGATTAGTAGTAGTAAACTCCCCAACTGAGTTTTACAATATTTGCTTGGTTCCGCATCGGAAACAATCTGTGCGGTTTATGTGTCTGTGGATGAAGAAAGTAAAAGCAGAAAAGACCTGTGGACAAGCAGGAATGTCGCTGCCATACCACAACTCCATTACTTTTGGATGAGTGTAGATAGTTGTGAAATGTGTGAAATCATCCCTTTCTCTTTCGAATTGCTTCTGTAAAGGTTGAAGACTATTGTGTTGTTCACTACGATGCACAGGACTTTGGCACTGTAACTAGCATTTCAGATCAAGGGGAAATAATGTTAAATGCCATGCAGAAGAGAAGAAATGGATTGATATGGCCTCACACAAAGGATGAAATGTGGTACCCTGAAAAAGATGTCTTCCAAAAGATGGATCCGCCAGTGCCTGCTAAAAAAAATAGGCATGTTTATCTTTCATTAATCCTACCATCTAGATATTTGATGGTTTTCACATATACGGATACATCGGAGGTTACATCAGTTATGTTTACATCTGCTGCATTGATATATACTTTTTTTCACTAATGCAGTAAGCATACACCTCTGCAAATACAGCTACTTTTTTGTTGACATACTTGGGGATGCACCCCAAAAATTCCCCCCTTCCTGAGGAAGCTGATGCAAAGCACATGTCGGTGCCTGTCCCAACACATAGGCCTGTTCCACACCTCTGCGCCTGGCCACATCTCCTGCACCAGCCTGGTCGCGCTGGCGCAGGTGCAGGAGCAGAAGTGATTTGGAGCACTGTGGGGCCGCATTTACAGCTTTTGTAAACGCATACCTAGTGCCCCCGTGCACTCGGCTGCGCTCAGTGCCCCCACTATATCCTATGGCCGAGCACAGCCGAGCACGCTCTGTATAGTGAGAATCGCAAGTGAAAGTGGCAGAGTGCACAGCGCATGCGCCTGTCACTTAGCACCCGGAAACACCCAATTGGGCGTTTCCGGGAGCGTCTGACCAGGCGCATGCACCGTGCACTCTGCCACTTTCACTTGCGATTCTCACTATACAGAGAGCGCGCTCGGCTGTGATTGGCCATAGGATATAATGGGGGCACCGAGTGCAGCCGAGCGCAGCTGAGTGCAAACGCAGGGCATCTATGCGTCTTTGGGCTAGGCTGCCCAAGCCCTTAAATGCCCCTGCGATAATTGTTATATTTATGTAGTTGTTCATTATGAGGTTAAGGCTGCCACTGGAATGAGATCTTCTCCTCTTTGGGGGTCCCCCCACCTACTTTTAGAGTTCCTCCATAGTCCCTTTTGTATTGATGGTGGTTCTATTTTTTGCTTTCTCTTTATTTGTACCCTGTTCTTTCTGGTATGTGTTCCTCTTGCTTTATGCATACTTCTTGGTCTTTTTTTTACTTTTTTCCATGTATAACTAATAAGTATACAATATTAATGGTTCACCCTATACAAATAAATCACTTTTGCATCAGGAATACCAGTGTGGACTCCTTTTAGTTTTAAAAATTACCTTTGGGGCAATTATGCACTTTGGTTGTACTTTGGTTTCTCAGATTAGTGGAAGTAGCATGCCCCCCTACAATTCCCCCTTGCTTACCTAGGACGTACTGCATTTATTCATGCTTCTTTCTCAAAATATAAGAATGTTTAATCTGAGCAGTAAACACCGTAAACTGAAAAAAAACAAAAACACCAAGAGTCCTTTTGCTTTGGTCGCTGCAATACCACAAAAAATGGCGAAACAAGTGATCAAGTGATATAGCGATCTCAAAATGGTATCAATAAATATATTGTCTTGCCCTGCAAAAATAATAAGTTTTCACATGGCTCTATTGAACAAAAGATGAAAATGTTATGGGTCTTGGAAAATGGTGACTTACCCCCTAATTTTTACTATTCAAATTTCTGATTTTTTCACCATCAAAATAATAAAAACATTGAAAATATTTGGTATTGTTGTAATCGTGCTGATGTAGAAAACAAATGACCACTTTATAAGTGGAAGTCAGCCACATCCGGTCAATTCCAGGGATGCTGGTGTAAGTGGTGTCGGCACTTGCCCCTTCCCATATCCCGATTTTTGCATTGCTTTCAAAACTACAACTCATTTCAGGGAAATAATGCCCTCTTATGTGTATAAGGACAGACAGATAAAAAAGTTACGGCTCTGGGAAGGCAGGGAGGAAAACGCTAAAGTGCAAAACAGAAATTGGCCATGTCGTGAAGGGCTGATTGTATTTGGGTAGAAGTGGGCAGACTCCTGAGCTCCGATTAAAAAAAAAATCGGTATCAATGGCTCCATGTATCATTTATTATGGCCCCCATATGGCCCACCTAGTATCTATGCCCTCTGCTCCCTCTGCAGCTACATGTCTCAGAAGGGTCCGACTTTAGGAACAAAACACTAAAAAGGAAAGGGCGCACAATAGTGTTTATCTGTGAGGTTATGTGAGTGCACCAAGTTGTTGAACCTATTTTGGTTGTTAGACGTCACCACCCCTTCATAAACCTGTGACAACTGTGGATGTCATGCTATACGGTCTGCAGCAGCCCTCCCACGAGTTGAACATTCAAATATGCTTAAGAGAAAAGGGAATATGAACCGCGCTCCTGCTCCAAGGAATCCAATGATTTGGGTTGTTAGAAATACAAATGGTGGTTTATTACGCGTTTCGGGGTCAAGCCCCTTCCTCAGATAACACCACATGAAATAAGATGTCCCAACATCATATTCCCTTTTTCCTAAGCACATTTGAAGGGTATGACTTCCAAAGATTCAGGTCCATTTGTTATTTTTTCACAAATGATGAGTGAGCACTACCATGCTCGGGTGCTCAGTACTTAAAACGAGCAGGTTGGATGCTCGGATTGGTGTGACTTGAGTACCGAGTATATTTGAAGTCAATGGGAAACTCAGAAAATCTTCCATAAAAATGCTTGTTTCCAATTGACTTCTATCGTACTCGGTACTCGAGTCGCACCGGTCCGAGCGATCGACCTGCTAGTTTTGAGTACTGAGCACCTGAGCGTGGCAGTCCTCACTCATCACTGATATGACGAGTTGATATTTTCCAATCCAATCAGGCCAGAAAAGCAACATCCGACATATGTTTTTTTAATATTATGCCGAACACTTACGGTAAATATTTTTGCTTTCTGAACGCTAATTTATAGTGATAGTAAAGTGCATTTCTCCAGACAGATTGCATTTCAATAATTTCCGTCAGCTTAATTAATGAGAACGTCACAACATATTTTGATCTGCAAACCGCAATGCAATGATGGAGCCTGACAGAGATCAAGGTGCCCTTTTACAGCATCTCCAGATGGATATTTTAACTCATTTAGGGCTCAGGATGTGACAGCCGTTTAAAAGACTGGAATCTGTTATAATAATTAGAGAAAAGAATGGAGCTTGTGATGTGTTTTACAATGCCGACTGCTGCAGTATCTCCAGAGAGCGCGTCCTGTTTACTAAGATTTATTTTTTCTCCAAACTTCTGATTTTTCATTAGTTCTGTTACACTTTATTTTTCCTGTGTAATATGGAAAACCTGGTCAGGAGCAATTACCGTATATACTTACAAGGGGGGACAGTGCCAGCTTTTGGGGGCTGTTGGTACCCCCAGGGGGCTGCTGGGTACCCCCTGGGGGCTGTTGGTACCCCCAGGGGGCTGTTGGTACCCCCAGGGGGCTGCTGGGTACCCCCTGGGGGCTGTTGGTACCCCCTAGGGGCTGTTGGTACCCCCTGGGGGCTGCTCAGGGGTGCACCAAGCCCCTCTGCCGCCTGAGCCGTGGCACTGATTACGGGGGGGGGGGGAGTGCTAGTGGAGCCCAGGACTGCTGCCCCCTGAGCCGCGGCACCGACCACTGGGGCTGCTGGGGAATCTGTATACTACCACTGGGGCTGCTGTATACTACCACTGGGGAGGCCTGTATACCACACTGCTGGGGGCTGTATACCTGTGCTGGGGTCCACCCTCCACTTATACACGAGTCAATAGGTTTTTCCAGATTTTTGGGGCAAAAGTAGGGGGGTCGGCTTATACACGGGTCGGCTTATACACGAGTATATACGGTACATTTTTTTCATTTGTAAGAGTGAGAAATGGAAAAAAAGAAGGAAAACATGGTTAATTATCATTTAGGATTTGCTCATATCAGCGTACAAACTCGGCGAGTGCAAATCCAAAAGAAATCAGGTTGCAATCAACAATGGTAAACTATAGAACAATGCCCATCTGCGAGTTTTACCTAAGGCTGGCTTCACACCACGGCATAATCCGATCCGGTGTAAACCAGACAGCCCCGGACCGGATTTTGGTCCCATAGTGTCCTATGGAGCCGGATGGCAGCTCTTTGCCATCCGGTTTCCATCTCTCTGGCAGAATCCGGGAGAAATCGGATTTTTCTCACTGTACACAAAAAAGTTCCTTGCAACGTTTTTGTGTCCGGGGAGAAAAATCTCCACAATTTGCCGTATCCCGGATCCTCCCGGATCTGGTGCAATCCCGCGCTCCCTAACATGGGAACCTATGGGGACGGATTGCACCAGTCCAGAAGGATCCGGGAACCGGACACTTGCATCTCCATGCCGCTGTTATTTCAGGACCGCGGCTAGCACCCTGCGAGCCGCGGTCCTGATTAATCAGCGGCGGCAGCTGCGTCCGGCAGCACACTGGACCGGAGGGCATATTAGCCCTCTGATTCTGTGTGTTGATCCGGTCCGGGGCTGTCAGGTTCATCCGGATTATGCCGTGGTGTGAAGCCAGCCTAAGCAAGAAACAAACTGAGGAAAAAAAATCACATTTGCATATGGCAGTGGATCTCGCTGGAGATCCTCAACGTACGTTAATGGGTGTGAGAAAAAATCAGATAGAACACGGACAGCATTATTAACATGGCCTTTTCTATGCTGTAAAAAGTTAGAATAGAGATAAGATAGATAGATAGATAGATAGATAGATATAGATAGATAGAGTGGGAATGGAAAGTATTCAGACTCCATTTAATTTCTCATTACACAAGCCAACAAAATGTAACTTTTTGTACTCATCAGAGATGAGAATACCATAGTTTAAATCAATTTTTCATGCTGATTTCAAATATGTTTTTATTTCTGTTCCATCACGTCAACTTTTTTTTTACAATGAATTATAAATTACTGCATATTACTCCAAGTTTGCACATATTCGCATCATATTCGTGTCCTAAAATCTAATTAATTAATTACATCCAAACAATAATAAATATAAAATGTACGTGTACAGCGTGCTGCTTGTAAGTTCTAATTTCAGTAAGTAGGCTAAGGCTGCTTTCACACTGCGTTATTTTGCTGTCCGATGGGGATCCGACTTTTTGCAGGACCCCTCGGACAGCAACGGATCCAAACTGATCCCTGCAATCAGATGCCAAATAGGCATCTGATTTCGATATTTTGCAGGATCAGTTTGGATCCTCTTCCTCTCTCCTCCTCTCCCCTCTCCTCCTATCACCTTGTCCCCCTCCTCTCTCCCTCATGTCACCTCACTTCTCTCTCCCTCCTGTCACCTCTTTCTCTCCTCCTCTCCTTGCTCCCTCAGTCTCTCCCTCTATCTCCCCTCTATCTCCCTCTCCCCTCTCTTCCCCTCTTTTCTCCTCTTCTCCAGATCTTAAAAAATAAAAAAATCTTTATTCTCATCCATCCACGAATCCCCTGGCACTTCCAGCTATCTTCTTCAGATCCTTACAGGACCTGACGTGACGTCACAGTCACATGACCGGTTACTTTGGTAACCGGTCATGTGACTGTGATGTCACGCCAGGTCCTATAAGCATCGAGCGCTGGAGGCATCGGTGGATCGCGGGACAGGTGAGAATAAAGATTTTTTTATTTTTAACCCTTTCTTTTTACTAAATTTCACTTCTGCAATGTATGAATATACATTGCAGAAGTGAAATTAGATGGCACAGAGCGATTTTAGTGTACTGAGCATGCTCAGTACACTAAAATCGGGTCCGAGGAACGATCAGCTGTTTCCTCGGACCTGTGCTCCATAGGCCTCATGTTATTTGGCGCGGATCATGTCGGATCTGATTCAGTCCAATTTGATCCGCTGTGCCTAAAATCGCAGCAGTCTGCGATTTTGGGTACAGCAAAAAATCGGACAGGATCAGATCCGACAAAAATTGGATGCCAATAAGGGCAAATCCGATCCGATCCGTGCCCATAGGATAACATGGGGGCCAAATCCGATCCGTGTCTGTCCGTTTTACAATGGACAGCCACGGATCACAGAAAAACACAGTGTGAAAGCAGCCTAAGTCTAAGCCATTTTAATCAAAAATGATAGGTGGATGATTTTCTTAAATATACGATTTCAAAATTGTCATGGTATAACCTCCAGCAGTAGTCTGCCATCATGATAGCATTCCAGAGGCCTTGGTAGCGCCGCTCCATCACCTGAATGTCCTGTTGGTAGCGTTCTCCCAGCTCATCGTTCACCATGCCAAGATTTTCAGGAAAAAATCAAGATGGGATTGCAAAAAGTGTATTTTCAGGGGCATGTTACAACCCAGTTTTTTGTATGCGTCAAGCAGGTTCTGAACACCTTCTTTATATGCTGGAGACCTGTGCTTACCAAGAAAGTTTTCACAATGCCACTTGAATGAACCGCACACATAGCAGAAAGTGTCCGGATGATTTAAACAATTTCTCGGCATGGTGAAACTGTTCAATGGAGAAGAATAAAATAAGGCTGTTCTGTATTTTAACTAATGTTCTTTATTTTAATGGAATCTGAAAGACTAAACATAAATGCAGTCATTGATATTAGTGCATAAATGAAATATTCAAGTAGCCACATCTCGAAAACTGTACGTGATATAGAAAAAATAAAGCCAGGTCTGAATTCAGCTCCAAAAATACTATATTAATGACATACATTTTTTTCTGATAAAAATTACTTATTGACTTGTGTTATTTGTATCATTTGCAGCCATTTGGTAAATTCAAAAAAGTTCATTTTTTTCTCATTAATATACACTCTGCAACCCATCTTGACTTAAAGAAAACAGAAATGTACAGTCATGGCCAAACGTTTTGAGAATGACACCAAAATGATATTTTCACATGATCTGCTGCCCTCTGGTTTTTATTTGTGTTTGTCTGATGTTTATATCACATACAGAAATATAATTGCAATCATATTATGAGCACCAAAAGGTTATATTAACAGTTAGAATAAGTTAATGCAGCAAGTCAATATTTGCAGTGTTGACCCTTCTTCTTCAGGACCTCTGCAATTCTCCCTGGCTGCTCTCAATCAACTTCTGGACCAAATCCTGACTGATAGCAGGTCATTCTTCCATTCTTCCATTCTTGCATAATCAATGCTTGCATTTTGGCAGAATTTGTTGGTTTTTGTTTGTCCACCCGTCTCTTGATGATTGACCACAAGTTCTCAATGGGATTAAGATCTGGGGAGTTTCCAGGCCATGGACCCAAAATCTTTATGTTTTGTTCCCTGAGCCATTTAGTTATCCCCTTTGCTTTATGGCAAGGTGCTCCATCATGATGAAAAGGCATTGTTGGGTGCCAAACTGCTCTTGGACTGTTGGGAGAAGTTGCTCTTGGAGGACATTCTGGTACCATTCTTTATTCATGGCTGTGTTTTTAGGCAAGACTGTGAGTGAGCCGATTCCCTTGGCTGAGAAGCAACCCCACACATGAATGGTTTCAGGATGCTTTACAGTTGGCATGAGCCAAGACTGGTGGTAGCGCTCACCTCTTCTTCTCCGAATAAGCTGTTTTCCAGATGCCCAAACAATCGAAAAGGGGATTCATCAGAGAAAATGACTTTCCCCAGTCCTCAGCAGTCCACTCCCTGTACCTTTCCCCAGTCCTCAGCAGTCCACTCCCTGTACCTTTCCCCCAGTCCTCAGCAGTACACTCCCTGTACCTTTTGCAGAATATCAGTTGGTCCCTGATGTTTTTTCTGGAGAGAAGTGGCTTCTTTGCTGCCCTCCTTGAAACCAGGCCTTGCTCAAAGAGTGTCCGCCTCACAGTGCATGCAGAAGCACTCACACCAGCCTGCTGTCATTCCTGAGCAAGCTCGGCACTGCTGGTAGTCAGATCCCGCAGCTGAAACAGTTTTAAGATACGGTCCTGGCGCTTGCTGGTCTTTCTTGGGCGCCCTGGAGCCTTTTTAATAACAATGGAAGCTCTCTCCTTGAAGTTCTTGATGCTGCGATAGATTGTTGACTGAGGTGCAATCTTTGTAGCTGCGATACTCTTCCCTGTTAGGCCATTTTTGTGCAGTGTAATGATGGCTGCACGTGTTTCTTTAGAGGTAACCATGGTTAACTGAAGAGAAACAATGATACCAAGCACCAGCCTCCTTTTAAAGTGTCCAGTGGCGTCATTCTTACTTAATCATGACTGATTGATCGCCAGCCCTGTCCTCATCAACACCAACACCTGTGTTAATGGAACAATCACTAAAACCATGTTAGCTGCTCCTTTTAAGGCAGGACTGCAATGATGTTGAAATGTGTTTTGGGGGTTAAAGTTCATTTTCTAGGCAAATATTGACTTTGCAAGTAATTGCTCTTAAGCTGGTCACTCTTTATGACTTTCTGGAGTATATGCAAAGTGCCATTAGAAAAACTGAAGCAGTAGACTTTGTAAAAATTAATATTTGTATCATTCTCAAAACGTTTGGCCATGACTGTAGATATCTGTGCAAATGTATTAAAAAAGAAAAACCTAAATATCACATGGTCATAAGTATTCAGACCCTTTGCTCAGTATTGAGTATTTGCACCTTTTGATCTAGCACAGCCACGAGTCTTCTTGGGAATGATGCAGTTTTTCACACCTGGATTTGGGGATCCTCTGCCATTCTTCCCTGCAGATCTGTGGCGCCCCAGGGTCCGGTTGCCACAATGCTAAAACTTGGAATCAAGGGAAGGCACCCACATTACTTAAAGCACATACATGCACACAACACCTTCCCAACTCCAGGCCAGAAGGGGAGCTCTAAAGCTTGGGTTCAGGGTAGGTCCCCTATAAATTCTGGTCTGGGGGTGGGGTTAGGCAGTTCAGTTCCTGGGAGGACTGTGGATGAATCCTAGAGACAGGAGCCACGCAAGGCTCATCCTAGGTGACTGACCAGCCCGTGTGGGTGACCCACAGTAAGGGTCTGAGAAGGTAGAGGAAAGGTGCGAGGAGTGGAGCGGAGCCATTTTGCCTCTGCACCTTGTGGAGTACAGACACCGGAGTCTGAGGTGGCACGTGATTCCATACCCAGCAACCAAAACCAAAGGGCGGGTAATTTCAAGTTGCCTGTTAACCCAGAACAGGCCAGGAGACAAACCCGCCATAGCGAGCTTGGGCAAGTAGCCTAGAAAGAGCTCAAGCCGTCTGTCATATGGCCAAGACACTGAGTGAGGAGGCCAAAGCATAGCTCTAAGCAGCCGAGGCTCACAAACACAGTAGTACAGCAGGGAGGCCTCAGCCCTGGCCAAGTGTGGACAGCCTAACTTGCTACCAAGCTCTGGACCCATAACACCACTTGAACTGTACCCTGGATGAACCCGTTTAACCTCAGTAAAGGTAAATAGACTGTTACATTTGTGTCCGTCAGTTCCTTGTACACTGAACCTTGCACTCCCCACGAACTATCCCTTCAATAGACTGCACATCTTGCGCCTGCAGAGCCGCATACAGATTTTACAAGCCATCAGTGGAAACTGCCCGAAGGGGCCAAGAGCATTATATTAACAGTACCAATACCACAGCTCTGTGGAATAGCCCTACCCGTGGATGGCTCAACAACCTGGCTGCCAACCCTCATCATCCCCAGTGGTCCTAACTGCAGCGGTGGCTGTACTGGCCGCAGTCCACGGGTGGCTTCACAAGATCTTTTCTTTATTTTTCTTTAATTCCTTTTTATAATACCCCTTTTTACTGTTCGCGCGACGAGGGGATCACTGACTGGGTCATACCACAGTGACACCCCACAGCCTCAGACGACAACGAGAGGGCCCGGAAGATGTTTTCATCCAGGATATCTCTGTACTTGGCCACATTCATGTTTCCTTCAATTGCAACCAGTCATCTTTTCCCTGCAACACCCCCATGGCATGAAGCTGCCACCAGTGCCTGGTTTTCTCCACACATACTGCTTAGAATTATCACAAAATCTATCTATCTTCATGTCATCAGACCAGAGAATTTATTTCTCATAGTCTGGGTGTCCTTCATGTGCTTTTTTGCAAACTCTATCAGGGCTTTCATATGTCTTGCACTGAGGAGAGGCTTTCATCTGGCCACTCTGCCATAAAGGCCTGACTGGTGGAGGGCTACAGTGATAGTTGACTTTGTGGAACATTCTCCCATCTCGACACTGCATTTGTGGAGCTCAGCCACAGTGATCTTGGAGTTTTCCTTTACCTTTCACACCAAGACTCTTCTCCCATGATTGGTCAGTTAGGCTGGACGGCCAGGTCTAGCAAGACTTCTGGTGGTCCAAAACATCTGCCATTTAAGGATTATGGAGGCCACTGTGCTCTTAGGAACCTTGAGTACTGCAAAAATTATTTTATAACCTTGGCCAGATCTGTGCCTTGCCACAATTCTGTCTCTGAGCTCTCTAGGCATTCCTGCTGGTAACGCTATGCGTTGAGGCAGAAATTTTCTAAGTTTCTGCCGGATCTGCCAAGCCAGGGGCAGATGCAAGTCTGACCCTAGCCTAAGAGTAGGTTGAAAGCACCACTTTAGTGCAGAAACCCCACCCAAGAAAAAAAAAACCTGAAGTGGTGCTTTAGTAATGAATGATGTGGTGCCGAACACGTGCATCCTCACTACATTCGACATTGGGCTTATTCTTGAGGTTTCATACCAATTGACTTTACAATCACTGGAGGTTCCAGCAGTCAGATATCAAGACATTAGAAAAGGTATCCACATTTCTTGTGGATAGTGGTTAACACATTCTTCTAGAAATAAGCCTTCAACTAGTGTGGAGGAAGTTATTGAGGTTAAGTTACATAGTTACTTAGGTAGAAAACATACCTAGGTCCATCAAGTTCAACATTTCCCTAAAGGTACTTTCACACGCCGCAATCTCGCCTGGCGATATATGGCGATATAACGTGCACGGTCACATTTTTCGTGCCCGCCTCAGATCACCGATGGCGGCATCACACGCCGCAATTGCGCCCGGAACCTAAGGTGATGGGTCGCTCTGGAAATCACCTCACCTACAGCGGAACCAATCTTGCCTCATTCCCTCGCCGCTTTACACTTCGCAATTCCAAAGGCAATGTGGGCGTACATGTTCAGCGCGGCAAGGAGATAGGCGTGCCACAGTGGATTACACTGTGCCCCATACACGCTCATTGGACAACGCAACAGTGTTACGATTGGTCAGCCTGCTCTGGAAGGCTGGCTAATACATGACGCCATTGTCTATCGGAGTTTGACACAAATCCATGCTTAAATATGGCGCGCTGTCAACTGACAGCCAATGGGAACACAGTACCAACACCAATCGTTGCGGACGGGGTGCGGACTACAGAACGCTTGAGGCATGCGTACGGGAAATCATAGGCAACACTCTTTCCATCACTATTATCCTATCACACGCCACAACACGGAAATATCGCCTTCATGGTTGCGGCTGATTTCTGAGCACTGGTCAGGAATCAGGCGACGGGCGAGAGGCGATTTATCGCCGCAAAATTCCCCAATCATATGCCGCAACATGAGGCTATTTCATGGTGATTGCTCCGGGGCGACATATCGCCTTTATGATTGCCAGGCAAGATTACGGCATGTGAAGGTACCTTAAGGGTACTTTACACACAGAGATAAATTGCTTGCCACTCACTGGTTGCAGTGAAATCATTGACAGATTGTTCCATTTTGTTGCCTTGTACAAATAGAATAATGTGTCCATGATTTCACTGCAACCAGTGATTTGCAAGCAATTTATCTCTGTGTGTAAAGGTACCCTAAAGGCCAAGTTACACACACAGATATCTGTTCAGATATTGGTCACAGATCTCTGGTTGCAGTGAAATGATGGACACATTGTTCCATTTTGTGGCTGTGTACAAATGTAACAATATGTCCATGATTTCACTGCAACCAGACATCTGTGACCATATATCTGTGTGTGTAACGTGGCCTTAAGAGTACTTTCACATCAGTGTTCATTCAAACCCGGCAGAATTCCCCTTTTTTTTTTAACAAACTGGATCCAGCAACATTACAACAACATTGTGTTCTGACCAATGCATTTGTAATGTAGTTCTGGAAATATGCTTTGACTTGCGGTTTCATCCGGATCTGGCAAATCCGGCACCTCAGGCTTATTTTAGCAGTTGTTTTTGTTCGAAGCCTGAAGTGCTGGATTTGCCGGAACCAGTTGAAACCGCAAGTCGAACCACATTTCTAGAAGTCCATTACAAATGCATTGGTCAGAACGAAACGTTGATGGATCCATTTTTTTTTTTTTCAAAAAAGGCGAATTTCTGCTCTATTTGAAGAATGTTGACGTGAAAGTGCTTTAAAAAAACTCTTGTTTAGATGAACAATCCTAATGTACAGATTTTTTTTAGCTCCCAAGACCAATGATAACCCAAGTTAATTTATGTTTTTTCATTCTTGTTTTTTATACACCATGTTCCAAATTATTATGCAAATGTTCTTTTTCTCTGATTTTCCTAAATGGTCAGTGCAAATGACAGTCAGTGTAATAAAAGTCATCACTCGTTAGAGTATACATCGAATTTTATTGAAGAAACCTCCCAATGATAACAGTATAATCTTCAAAATTAAAAAAAACCTCTAAATGCACTGTTCCAAATTATTAGGCACAGTAGAGTTTCTAAACATTTGATATGCTTGAAAGAACTGAAAGTGCTCATTTGTTGAATTTGCAGCATTAGGAGGTCACATTCACTAAAATAAAAAGCTATTTAACTCCAAAACATGCTAACAGGCCAAATTACATGTTAACATAGGGACCATTCTTTGATATCACCTTCACAATTCTAGCATCCATTGAACTTGTGAGTTTCTGGAGAGTTTCTGCTTGTATTTCTTTGCATGATGTCAGAATAGCCTCCCAGAGCTGCTGTTTTAATGTGAACTGCCTCCCACCCTCATAGATCTTTTGCTTGATTATACTCCAAAGGTTCTCTATAGGGTTGAGGTCAGGGGAAGATGGTGGCCACACCATGAGTTTATCTCCTTTTATGCCCATACCAGCCAATGACACAGAGGTATTCTTTGCAGCATGAGATGGTACATTGACATGCATGAAGATGATTTTTCTCTTGAAGGCACGTTTTTGCTTTTTGTACCATGGAAGATAGTTCTCAGTCAGAAACTCTATATACCAGAGGTCATTTTCACACCTTCAGGAACCTTAAAGGGGCCTACCAGCTGTTTCCCAATGATTATGGCCCAAAACATGACTCCTCCACCTCCTTGCTGATGTTGCAACCTTGTTGGGACATGGTGGCCATCCACCAACCATCCGCTACTCCATCCATCTGGACCATCCAGGATTGCTTGGCACTCATCAGTAAACAAGACTGTTTGAAAATTAGTCTTCATGTATGTCTGGGCCCACTGCAACTGTTTCTGCTTGTGAGCACTGTTTGGGAGTGACCAAATAGTAGGTTTATGCACCACAGCAAGACTTTGAAGGTTCCTACACCTTGAGGTTCGAGGGACTCCAGAGGCACCAGCAGCTTCAAATATCTGTTTGCTGGTTTGTAAGGCCTTTTTAGCAGCTGCTCTGTTAATCCGATGAACTTGCCTGGCAGAAACCTTCCTCATTCTGCCTTTATCTGCACGAACACGAATCAGCCACAAATCTCTTCACAGTACGATGATCACGCTTAAGTTTTCGTGCCATATCTAATGTTTTCATCCCTTGTCCAAGGCATTGCACTATTTGTTGCTTTTTGGCAGCAGAGAGATCCTTTTTCTTTCCCATGTTACTTGAAAACTGTGGCCCGCGTAATATTGTGGAACACCCAGTTTTCCTTTTTTTGGGCTCACCTACCAAACTAATTATCACAGGTATCTGAGATTGATTTCAGTGATCCAAAGAACTCTGAGACACAATCCCATCAATGGATTTCATAAAAAAAAAACTCTATGACACTTGAAACCAATTTGCATAATAATTTGGAACATGGCGTATTCTAGCTTTGGTTTTTCTTGACAGTAAGCCAACAAAAAAGCTAAGATTTTATGGTTGCACATTACAACAACATATTTAATGCCCATCAAAACTATTGCTGTTCTGTCTGTTCTTTCCCCACATTCCTTGGGATAATTTGCAAGCAATCACATTTATACGTGGAACTGATAAGTGCGGTAAAAGTCTTATTATGTCTATAAACAAATAGACTGGTGATAACTGATGGGAGGCTTTTGCAAGTACAATTTTACATAATGGTAAATACAAGCAAGATAATGATGCAGAAGAGATGGAAAGTACAATAAGTTTTCTTGATGTTGTTCTAGACAATTTGCCGTCTCCTTTTATGTGATTATTTAGAGTTCTTTTGCTCTCGTTATTAATGGAGTCAGAGGAAGAGATAAACTCGACGACGCACTTTGAAGACAGTTTGTAATGAGGGATGTGGGAAGATACTTCGCAATGCTAACACTAATGCTAACATTTTAACTGTCTTTGTTGTTCTTCATATCAACCAGGTAAACAGTATGGAAATTGTGAACTAAAGAGTCAAGACACAACTAGAGAGTTTTTAAAATGTTATGGAGATATGAAGGTCGTGTAAAGTTTTACTTATGGAGGAATTGTCAACTCTCCTAACATATCTGTTTTAGTAACCTCTTATGTTCCTAAGGAAAATGCAGTTATGGAACATTATCTAAAAAAGTAGAGAAACCAAAGCACAGTAGGGTGTTATCCTTTAGGCTGAGTTCACATCTAATGGTGTTTACATTGGAATGCATCCATTTAATGGATGTGTCAAACACATGTCTTTTTGGACATGCGTGCCCAAAAGTTGTTTGCGTTAATGCAAGTGTTAATGGAATAGCCTGCGTTTGGTCAAAATCACTTGCATTTTTGTTATGCCTTTCTCTGCGTTCTTCAATGGCCAATTAGGTGGGTGGAAGTCCTATAAAATAAGGTCTGTGTTATAGACAGATAGGATAGATAGATATATAAATGGTAGAATAGCTAGATTGGGTTTACCAGACTCCAGCTGCTACATCCGGGGCCGCCCATTAAGCTACTTGAATATTCACTGCGTTGTCAGCCAAACAGCCAATCACAGAGGCTCAGACTCTGTGAGCCTCTGTGATTGGCTGTTGTAGACAGACTGGATTTCCTCAATGTGGAGAGTGATTCTGCTTGGTTGCCATACACATTAGTGTATGGCAGTGTTTCCCAACTCAGTCTCAAGGACACCACAGGTTATGTTTCAGGATTTCCTTATCATTAGACAGATATGGAATTATCCCTTGCGCAATGATTAAAACTAACACCTGTGCAATCCTAAGAAATCCTGAAAACAGACTGTTGGTGTGTCTTGAGGACTGGAGTTGGGAAACATAGTGTATGGCAACCAATCCTGGTGTATATTGTGTTTAATAATATTAATTTTTAAAAAAAATGCATCAGGATTAGCAGCATTTTTGAAGTCTAACCCGATGAAAGCAAACAGCTGCGAGCTGCCACCCTTAGCTGCGCAATTGTACCTTAGCTGGCAAAATAAAAATGTGTAGGCTCCACCCTATTTTCAATTGCCAGCCAAGGTAAAACTAGGCAACTAAGGGCCGTTATTGTTGACGTGGTAAGCGCTCAATGTTTTAGGGCGCCTCCAAGCTAAAGAATAGCAGCCCGCAGCCATCCCTAAAAATGCCGTATTTATCATAGCGCCATTTCCAGGCGCCTTATCAGGTTCTTCCTGTAGCCCTGGTGGTGGGTGGAATGCTGGGTAATAAGAGGTTAATAACAGCTTTGTTATACCAGCTGGTATTAAGCCCTAAGATTCTTAATGTCAGGCCAACTTAGACCCGGCCATTAAGAATCTCCAATAAAAGGTTAAAAAAAGACACCACACAGAAGGAAAATACTTTATTAGAAAAATATACCCAGACTTGCTTAGGGATGCCATCTTTATTACTCTCATTCATCCCTCCTGGATCCTTGTTTTCTTTCTTCTTAAAATGATGCAGCACTGCTTCATAACTGAGAACAGGAAGAAAGTCCACTCCTTGTGCTCGGTGATTATGAATGAGACTGCTGCTGGTAAGCGGTGACGTCACCACTGACACCGTTCACATAGTAACAAAACAAGCAGTTACTATAGCAATGGTGTGCTCAGGATCACTGCATTCAACCTCCTGCTTAGCAGCGCCTCTATCACCGCAGATTCAAGAGCAGCGTTGATAGCGTACGCAAGTATTTAACTCCTGCAGCTCCTATATGAGCCGCTCATACAGGAGCCGCAGGAGTTAACTCCTTGCTTACCGGTCCGCTATCAACGCTGTTCCTGAATGCTCCCGGTGCCACCGAAAGTAGCAGCAGAGAGCTGGGAGACAAAGCAGAGAGGCTGGTAAAGCTATTCTTGCACCTATATTTGTCTTTCTATGGATCCTATCATCTTTTACAAACACAATGTACTGCAATGCTGCAGATTTGCACACGTTATATTGCGTTTATGTTGAAACGCACTGAAAAATGTTGCAGACCGTGTTAGTCATTGCACTATGAAAAACGCATTGCTCTAACGCAAGCCTTTTTTCTGGAAAAAAAAAAGGCTTGCGTTAATATGTGTATTTATAATGGTAGTCTATGGGTGTGTTAACGCATTGCACTACAATGTGTTTTTGAGCAGAAAGTGCATGTGTTCAAACGCAAGAAACGCTAGATGTGAAAATGACTTTAATCTATTAGGTAGCTTTGATAATATTAGTGAATCATGAGGAGAATGGCTTTTTGCCCATCAGGTACCTGAGGGTGCAAGGACTTAAGTGCAACCTCTAGCTCTAACCTTATTGGATAATCCCTGTATCTATATCCTATTCGGCATTTAGATTCATTGTTGGTATCCTAACTGTAAAGGTCATTATTTTAGCCACAATGAAGTGTTACATACATACCCCAGTCCATTTGATTTTCTAGTTCTCCACGTTGGGTTTTGCCAGTAGCCTAGTGTGCTCTCATGTAATCAATTTCCTAGGCCTATTTAAGGACTCACAATAATGGCATTACTCTAAAACGTGATAATAACTATTTTAGTTTTCTGTGCACAGTTCGACTCCAAAATCATCGCGGACGTCTCCTGACTGTGTGTGGTTTTCCCATGAGTTATTTATTTGCAGTTGCCAGTAATCCTGGTACCTGTCAGTGAAAGACCTCACCTATTTGCTTGTAGTTAACCAGTACCCCAACCTACTGTCATGGGTCTATCAGGAGGCACTAATGAGGCTGTTGGGGATGCTCGCATAGGGCCAAACAGTTCAAATCCTGGACTGTGTTTCTGTCCCTTTAAGAGGTATTTCTCTGCTTGGTGATATCTGGAGGTCACTAGGACCCAGCAGATCTCCTACCTGCCTAAATTCAGTTGTCTATTTATACCCCTTGGCTCCCATGATGCTTTGTTGTTGATAGCTTGTCTGGAGTTTGGTAGTGCTTCCTAACTCAGCAGTGCATCTTTGACTTCCGGAAATGATTGCTGTCTAGATCTCCTTTTAGCTAAATGTTTCTCCCTTCCCCCTTTGTGTGTTTCCCTGCTGTGTTTCTATAGTTGTTAGCTGGGTTTACTAGTGTTCACCCAATCTGATCCCTGAGTAGTCTTAGTTCAAGAATAGTCAGGGAGAGGTATCCTAATCAGCGACAGTTGCAGAGACTGTATAGGGTTGTTAGTGGAGCCAGGCATCAGTGCTAGTTTATTTAGGGCTCACAATCTCCCCTTTGCCCTTAGAGTCAGGGTCTTCTTTTCCCCCCTCGTTATCCTGTCCTTGATATCTCACTACACCCAGTGATACACCTACCTGCCATTTTTCCTGGATGTCTGTGGCTTCCAAGGCATTCAGAATGCCTTGTTACTCCAGATATCTGTCTGATGCCTGTCCCCAGTCTTCGCCTGAGATACCGAGATTGTCAACCTGGCTGTCTGCAGCTTCCATGATATCAGACTTCGTTGTTACTCTGGAGTTTTTTCTGCTACCTGCCTACATCTCCATGACTTCATCTGCTGCCAGAGGTTTTCACTGACCCTGCAATCTGCCTGAGGTTTTCAGTTTACTTTGCAATCTGCCCGAGGTCTTTAGTAACTCTGCAACTTAACTGAGGTCATCAGTATCCCTCCTATCTGTCTGTGGTTTCCACGACTTCATTACATTTTTATTTTGCATTTCTCATGTCCATGTTCCGTTTGCTCCATCAGGCTGCTGAAGTTCATTTTCCCACCCAAACATTGGACATAGAGGATCCACCTCACTTTGT
Source organism: Allobates femoralis (assembly GCA_033576535.1). Taxonomy (NCBI): domain Eukaryota; kingdom Metazoa; phylum Chordata; class Amphibia; order Anura; family Aromobatidae; genus Allobates; species Allobates femoralis. Next base: position 72,087,297 of record JARQOC010000007.1, read on the forward strand.
CAGCTCGCTGTATGTAACAGGATGAGTCACTGGATCAATAAAAAAATGCTTTGTATACACACTACCAAAAACTACACTCTTTAGACATATGCATCCCAAATTACTCCAGCCTTAACATCAAAAAAAGATTTTTTTTCAGCGGTACTAAATGATTTATCGAGCTACAACTGGCCTTCCATACACCAATTAGGCCTCGGACATCCCATATTATGTCTTGATTCGTCCTACGCACTGAGTAGGCCTCTACCAGTGCATGTCATGCTGTTCTATAGCCTAATTAAAGCGAATTGCAACAATTTCAGAAGTTTCACCCATTATTACACCCTACATTAAAAATGTGGCTAACTTCCATAAGCTTTATTAGTGATTTTGGGTGATATACTGTATATAGTAGACATTTAGCCAGAGAAGGACTTTACATGACCCTGTGTTGCATGTTACTGCCCACCATTTTTTCCAATGTAATACATCACTTTCCCTGACAAATAATGGGCCAGTCAACATCTGCTCATCTGCCGTGGGGTTAAGGCCTTTTTTTCCCAAAATACATTATTTTGATTGGCAAAACCCTCGACAGTTAGAATGCACGTAATTCTGAACATTAATTATATTGGGGATGTAGGGCATTTAGTTGTCAACATTATGTCTGTGGCTACTTATATTAAGTTTTCGACTTACATTATAATCACAAAAGATAAGATTAATTTGCGATAAAATGTAAAAGTTTTGCCTTCACCTTGATCTTTCGAGTCCCCAGATGGCTCTGAACTGACCTTAAAACATCTTTTCAAACTCATTTTTTGAACCAGTTATAAAACATTTATGAATTGATTTGCCCAAAATAGGAACAGTGTCCTAAAATTGTCATATAAACTTAAAAAATTCTGAAAGTTGACAAATCATAAGAGAATTATGCTACTTAACTAAATGGCTCAAGCGTGCAGTGAAACGATTCCTTACATATCCAGCAATAAATATGTCTTATTAAAAGGGAAGTGAAAATTATTGGTGTCACGCCACAGACTAGGGAGCATCCGGATATAGTGCTTGACAGTGGTGCACGGATGTATGGGGTCTGGTACACAGCACAAAACTGCAAACAGTGAATGTTGGGGAGGGGGGCACAAATACAAAGGATGGCTCTGTGAATTGCCCACCCCGGGGCCGTGGGGCACTCGGTACCGGGCTCCGGAGTGCTGCAAGGGAGTCATGGGGGTCGAGACCTGGCTTCCATGACCCCAGGGGAGTCAATTCTAGCAAAGGTGGGGTTTTTGGATGGGGAAATGGAGTTTGTGGAATAACGTTTTGTGCCGCCACGTACGGTTCTCAGTCAAGAGGGACTGATGCTGTGGGTCAGACCTCCGGAGTTGTTGGGCTTGCAATCTGGAGTCGTCGCTCCCCGTAGGTGGAGCAGTACCCCGGAGCAGATGTGTTAAATGAAGATGAAAGTGCAAAGCCGTGTTCGAGCTGGGCCTCTGTGTCTCATCTGCATCGGTGGCTCCGCAGGTGACTCACCGTGGCCGGGACTCCGTTTAGACAGGCAGTAGCTTCTTCTTCCTTGTCACGGGTGGACCGCGCCTGCCGGTAGTGGGGCCCGGTTGAGTGCAGATCAAAAAGATGAAAACGTCTTGTGGGAACAGATTAAGGGTTTAATTTGTTGTGACGCCACCTATGAGTGGTTCAGTAACTCTTACCGACGCTGCGGAGCCTCCAGGGGATGGAATGCAGCAAGATGGAAACGCTCCCCACAGGCTAAGCGATGATCTCCGGAGGCTGGAGCTGCTTAAGATGTTGTGCGGCAGCTGCGGATACCTTGAAGTGCGGACAGACAGTTCATAAGAAAGCACGGACACTGTAAGTCTCTGTAACGGGTTGTTTACTGTAACCAGCAGGCAATACATGGTATACAGTTGTAGGTAGCAGACCAGGTGGACTCAGCAGTGATAGGTGTCCCTCAGAGATCCACGGTGTTTCTCTATTCTAACTAAGTAAGTTGCCGTTGTCGCCAGGAATACCAGGTCGGATACAGGGAGGCTGCTTGAATGCCCTATCCGGGGTATACGTTCTGGATGCTTTGGGGAGCCTTGGGTCCCTTGGTGGGTACACCGCTGGTTAGACGACTGGATTTGGCGATGGTGGGGTGCTCCTGTAGAGTGGTCCCTCCACTCTTCTGGTTCGCATAGCAGAGCTGGACTACTGCTAGCTTCAGGACCAGCAAACCGGCTGTAGATGGGCACGGGGTGGTTTTGGACCCGCATTTTGATGCCCGTAGTTCGGTTGGTGATGCACCGGGAGTAATGGTGCTCAACCGTGGTGACGGTAGGGAGATGGCCGGTAGAAGGTGGCCAGGGGGCCGCACGAGACTGTGCAACCCCCTCTCCTAGGTTGCAGAGGTCTTCTAGGTTGCTGTTACCTGCAGACTCCTGCAGACCGTTCTCTTACTAAACCTAAACTTCCACTACACACTACCCTTGCACTCCGCCCACCAAGACCTGATTGGCCCTCTATGCTAGGTGATGCATGCAGGGTATGGATCTCTGAGTTAACCGTGTGACTGCTGGGTCAGAGAATATTGCTGCTGCATTTATGGCTGCAATACCCTCCTGTGACGTACTAGTTGCGTGGGCGCCACACAGGCAGGGAATAAAACAGTTTCACACATCGGTAGAATTATGTATCCGGTTTACTCAATGAAGCTGCAACTGATCACTGGGCACTTCTCTCTGCCAAGTTCCAGTCTGGTTCGTCCCCAAGGAACTGGGAGAGTTTACCCAAGACCCCTTCATGTGCCTTTCATTTCTCTGGTCTCTCTCTCGCTTAGCGCTACTTCCTCGCCTCTCCTGTCGGCGCCTCCACATGCTGTGCCCCAACCCAGCAGCCACGGGCCTTCTTGGGCGAATAGTACCTGTCTCCTGACCCTAGTTCGGATGCTTTCTCAGCGGATGCGTCAGGTTGCAGCAACAGCTCCTTTACACCTTGTGGCATCTGGTTCAGTGGTTCGGGCATACAGCGTCTGCACCAAGTTCAGGGCCAGTCCCTGGTTCTCGACCAAGCCTTCCGTCTGATTATGGTCAGTCCCGGATACGGGAGCACAGGTCGTTTTCACTCCATCTGTGTCCCTGGGGTTTTCTACTCACTACCATTCACTTTTTCTCACTGCTTGCCCCCACCTGTTGTTTCCTAGTCTTCTTGACTGGGCCCTTCCCCCAGGCTCACCAGGGTCCCCTGGGTCCTAGGGTGTGTTGGGTGTTTTGATGGGTGTCTGCATTCACGTTCCAGTTCCCTCAAGGGTTGAGACACCACACCTGTTCACTGGGGGCAGTACCCCTCTTGGCGATCAGACTGCTGGGGCACCACATCTGCTCATAAGAAACAGGAGAAAGGAGACCTCCTGAACTCACCTGCAGCTGAACCCTAGGGTCGCTTAGTGTTCCCATATGGTTTTTTTTACCCCCATTGCCGAGCAGGATATCTGGTCCCTCACTGGACCTGATGTTAGTCCTCACTAGTGAGATGGCCAGCGGGAGTCCAAACCACTGCACTAAAATCAACAAGAGGGTAGGGATACAGACGGGGAAACACCAACACAACTTCACGACTGCTGCCACTCTTCTAGGCAGCAGACAGCTTGACAATGGTCAGCACTCCAGGATCGCTTCTTCCACCCAGGCAGCTTGGCTAGGAATGATGTTCAATCACCAGCAAGGAATGTTGGATCATATGACCATATAAAGAAGATTAGAGTTGTCAGAATGTAGCCACACGTGGGAGGATAAATAATTAGCTTTGCTAGCAGAAGAAACTGACATTAACTCCTGCATTACCAAAGGAACAAACATTTAATATGAAGACTCAATATAGGTATGAGATGAAGGTCCCAAACCTGTCACAAATCTCGAGTATAAGAGAGTCCATCATGGCAATTGGCAGTCATTTTTCTCCTGACAAAAAAATAAAAAAACTGGACCTAATGTTTTATTTCAGAAGAAAGATTGTATGACTATAGCAGGTTCAGGCATGGAGGAAGGTGAGCCCCTCATTCATGACTACCTGTCATGCACTTAGATGGCGCTGACATTGCTAGACGCTGCTGTGGATGTTTGTCTTTAAGAGCTGCATGGTTGATAGTTGTGAAGGTCCTGGCCTCCTGTGCTGTGCTCCAGAACTGCATTCACTATTAGCTTCAACTGCTGCTTGAGGGGATAATGATTGACTCACCTGAAATCCCCTCCCCCTAGCCTTTAAGTAGCTTCTTCTTCCACCAGGTGGTGCTGCTGATAGAGTTTCACTCTATGCCTGGAAGCCATGCTGTGCTGACCAGTGTGCTTGTGTGGCTGCTGTCCTTTCCTTTGGAGTTGCTGTATCCAGGTTCTGTGGAGGGAGGTGAGAGGGGAATAGCGCAGGGCTGGTGGAGGAGGTTAGGAAGGGGCTGGAGGCTCGAACCTTCTCACCTTCAGAGATACCTTTGGGATCAGGTCCATTCAGGGTTTCTAGACTAGTGTCAGACTAGTCTTCCCTGGTCACCGTGCACATAACTGCAATTCCCTCATCAGCATTCTCACTACAACCGGGACATTACCGCCTTGAGAGTGGTACAGTCATGGGTAAAGGAGTCATCTACTGCACTCCTGCACACTAAACAAGGATTTTACTGTCTCATTTAAGCATATATATAAGAAAATATGTCTGTTTTGTTTAATTGAATGCCCTATTATTTGGGTTCCTTTAGACATCTGTTTAATCTTAGACCACAATGCACAGACTGACCAAGCGTCTCCTGACTTGTGTGGGACATCTTCATATATTTCTATTTGGCTGTCATGCTTGGTTCAAGAGATGCATGACAAGTCTGTGTATTGTGCTCTGAGATCAGACCGATGATCATGGATGTCTAAAGAGCTCTTACTTGGTGCAGTTTAGTGATACAGAGAATGTTTATAACCTCTAAAGTATGAAGCAGCACATACACAGTGCTGCCAAGTTTGTCAGTCCTAATTATTACTTATGTGGAGCACAAAAGGATGGGATACCCAGCAGTTGGACCAGTGGTCAGGATTCACAGTGGCTGCGCCCAGTGTTGTGGCCCTGGCTCACATTGGAAAAGAGGATGAAAAATGGAAAAACAAAAATAATAAAGAAATAAAGAGTTTGTGATGCTAGTTGGAGTTTCCAGCCAGTAGGTGGCCGAAACTGCAGGTAATCCTTAGGGCATAGGTGGAATTGTGATTTTTAACTCTCTTAAACCAAGGCTGACTCCTGGATTAGGAGAATTATGTGGGTTGTAGTAATTGTGTTTGGGCAAGAGTAAAGGAGGCACACAAGACAATATCTGAGTTTTTTACCTTTACTGTAGATGTTGCAATAGGTCCAGTGTACAAGCACCACCAGGCTCATGGTCCAGCCAGTCTGGGAGAACTGAAGTACTCTCTGCTGAATGAGGTATAGTGGCCTTCTTGTTGATTTTCTCTAGTTCACGTTTCTAGGGCTTGAGAGCGCAATAAACTGTACACTCCATAGATCTGATCTTTATGGAAGAGTGGCCAGAAAAAGCCTTTACTTACAGAGGCTTGTTTTGAGTTTGCCAAAAGACATTTGGCCACCAAGATAAATGCTATATGAGGCACCAAACCAACACAGTTCATCACCCCAAGAACACCATCCCCACAGTAAAACATTGTGGTAGCAGCATCATGCTGTGGGGAGGTCTTTCAGGAGCAGGGACAGGGAAAATGGTCTGAACCAAGGGGAAAACTGATGGAGTGAAATACAAGAATATTTTGAGCAAAACTTGTTTCAGTCTGTCAGTAATTTGAGACTGGGATGGAGATTCACCTTTCCACAAGACAATCAACCAAAGCTACTGCTAAAGCAACACTCAAGGGGTGTAAGGGGAAATGCGTAAATGTAATGGAGCGGCCGAGTCACAGTCCAAACCTAAATCACATTAAAAATCTGTGGTCAGACTTGAAGATTGTTGTTCACCAGAGGAAATCATCTAACGTGAAGGAGCAGTTTTCCTTGAGGAATGGGCAAAAATCCCCGTGGTAAGATTTGGAAAGCTCATAGAGATTTATCCACAGCGACTTACAGCTGTAACTGACACAAAAGGAGGCTCAACAAACTACTGACTTTAGTGGGTGAATAGTTCTGCACGCTGAAGGTTTCAGTTATTTTGACCTATTTGTTGTTTGCTTCACAATAAAAAGAAAACCAAGTGTTCATAGTTGTCGTCATGTTCTGACCAAACCCTCAAAATACAGTGAATTTGCAGGTATCAAAACACAAAAATTGCCGAAGGAGGTGAATACTTTTGCAATGCATTTCCAGTTTTGTAATAATTTTGGAACGCCATTTTCTGCACCCATTAGCGTGCCTGTGACATGATCGCAGGGTGCCAATTGGTTCATATGATAGACAGGAGTCTACTGAAGACATCTGTGCCTGTCATTACAGAGTTCCCTTTAAACCAACTGTTGACTGGCATTAAAAGAGACCACAATTTTTAATATATACAGCAATACTATGGTATTGTTGTATACAACACAAGTAATCAGATGATTGGTCCTCTAAGGGGACTAATAAATTCAGTGAAAAGTAAAAAAAAGAAGTGATCAAAATATCATCAGGCTAAAAATGGTATTAATAAAACTGCTGACTTTCTCCGAAAAAATAAGTCATCTATCGACCGAAAAATGAAAACGTTAATGGTCTCAAAATTTCAGATTTTGTTTCCCCACTACAATAATAAGAAAGACTAGACATGTTTGGTATCACTATAATCATAATTATGAGCATAATGATGTTTCAATGTAATTTTTACCATATAGTGTACACTGTAATAGCAATTCCCCATAAACAATGACAACATTGCTGTTTTTTCACAATTTCATCACACTTCAACACTTGGAATTATTTTTACCCATTTTATAGTACAGTATTTTGCCTCAGTACACCCCTAAAGTATAATGATACTCAAATAGTAATAATGCAAAACAAAAAGGAAAAGGGGCGCAAATGTGTAGGATTCCCTTATTAAAAACGTCTAAGTGGCGTGGGTAGGTGGCCACTCACCTTATCGGGTTGTGCAAGTCCTGCACAACCTGGTTTACCAGCCTCCGCTGCCTCTCCGTTCTCCTCTCTCCTGGTCCTCGGAACAGGACCTATCCGGTCACGTGACCGCGAAAACCGATTTGCGTCACCGCTCTTTGTTGTGGGTTACCAGGGAAACGCCAGGTCCTCAAGGCAGATCGTTCCTGAGCTGCTCCAGCCGCCAGTCCCTCACAAAGGGAGTAGTTTTCATGTAAAAAATAGTAATGGCGGTCTGATTAGGAGCGATCTAAGGATCAAGCAGACATGTGAGATGTTTTAATAAATGGCAAACCTTTTATTAAATTCTAAGCTCCCCTCACAGCTCCACTACACGTTTCAACTGCATAAAACAGTCTTCATCAGGTGGTGTAAGGGGGTACACTGGACATTGGCATTATAGCAGTTGTGCCATCTCTCCACAAACAAAATAAATATATATATAACGGACTGACCTGACAATACCATTTCTCAGGTCAGCACATGTATGCACATACCAAATATGTATAATTTAAAAAAAATTATTTATGTTGTGTAAAACAAAAATCAGAAATTAGTTAAAAAAAGTATTTTTTTGTCACGATAGTATGAGACCCATAATGTTCTCATTTTTCAAGATCTGGGGATAAGTGTAAGGCTAGGGTCACACTAGCGCTTTGGATTGCGTTCAGGGGCGTTCCGTCAAAAAGATAGAATCTGGCAGCATTAATGTACCGTAACCATAATGGTAACGCTGCTTTAAAGCTGCCAATACAATCCTATGGGTGACGGATCCCCCAGCGCAGTCAAATGCCGGCATGTAAGTGCCGGAATTTGAAACCTTTCCAAGTGCATCACTTCCTTAACCCTAGCCGTAGCTAACTTGTTGCGCTCTGAGCTGACATTTTTAAAATACAATTTTGGGGTAGATACAATATTTTGATCGCCTCTTTCAGACATTTTATTTAAGAAAACAACTCAATTTTGGCATTTCAATTTTTAGAATTATGCAGTTAACTGATTAGATTAATTTATTTTATAAAATCCATAAAAAATACAAATAATGACGGCACTCACCCTGAGATGTCTGTTCAAGTGCAGATTTTTTATTCCAGGTTGGAATGAGGGTTACAGGTGTATAGGGAGGGAGGGTGGTGCGGAGGAGGAAGACGGGCGCACCGTTTCACGTATTATCACGCTTCAACGGGTCCAACTCTTTGAGTGCCGTCATTATTTCTATTTTTATGGATTTTACAAATGTACACACGACTTGAACAACACCCCCCCATCTTCATGCTGGTTAGAGTCCTTTCTAACAAAGTCAGCCACTAGTGCCCGTGACCTTGACATTTCACTTAATTTATTTTATATTTTGATAAATTGGACATTTCTGAATGTGGAAATACCAAATATGTGTATTTTTTATGTTGTTTTATTTTTAATGGGGGTAAAAGAGAGATGATTTGAATTTTGTGTTTTTCTATATTTTTAAAACTTTTTTTTACTTATTACAGTATTTACTAGTCCCCTTAGGAGACTTGAAGCTGCAATCATCCGACCGCTTGTACTGTACAGAGCATCAGCTTCAGCCCTGCTCTGAACAGCAGAAATCATGATCTCCCAAGAATGGTGTCTCGCAGATGGATTGAGATGACAGGGGTCATCATCAGGTCATCCTCAGATGTCAAGACAACCCATCGGCTCCCTGTTATCATGAGATGGGTGCACCGATGGCCAGGATCAGTGAAGCGCTCCCCGTCAGCTCATGTTAAATGGCGCTGTCAGAGATTAACGTAGTTCAAAATTGCAGAGGGTGGACGATGTATACAGACCTGTGCTGCATAGACCAGAAAGAGCAGACGGTGTTCCTCATTATAGTGTTTATTTCCGACGCATTTCGGAGTTAGTCCCAACTTCTTCCTCACACTACCATTCCCTGAGGAAGGAGTTGGGACTAACTCCGAAATGCATCGGAAATAAACACTATAATGATGAACCCCGTCTGACCTTTCTGGTCTATGCAGCGCAGGCCGTATACACCGTCCACCCTCTGCAATTTTAAACTATGCTGACCGTTGTGGTGTGGATCCTTGCAGCAGCTATTACCTTTTGTCCTGACGCTGGTTGTTGTGCTACACAACCCCTCCAGGTGAGTGACTAATTAAATTTAGTCCACCTTTTTATCAATGATAAGACCCTATTGCGCTTCTCTTTCCCTTTTCTAGTTTTGCTGTCGGAGATTGACAGCAGCATTTAACTTGTTAACTGCCATGGGTGTTTCTCTGATCTACCTGTGGCTGTTAGAGGCACTTGATGGCTGATTAAATCAGCCGTCACCTGTGGGAAAGATGCGGGCTTGGTGTGTAAGCCCGTATCAAAAGCAGGGACAACGGCTGATGATATATATAAATATGTCATTAGTCATGAAGGGGTTAAGGAATCTCATTTACTTTGCTTGTTTTGTAAAGTGGTGCATTTTTTTCAGGGGGGTAAATACGCATAGAGGAAAAGCAAAATCGCAGTTTTTTTACCCACTCCCCCAACACAAACATGCTATGGCATTGGGTCAATGTATAAGTGTCATACATTGTCCATAAGATCCCAATCTACACAAAACTATCCTGCACAGTTGTAGTAAGGTTCAACTTAATCAGCTATTTTCCCTTTCTTAAACAATAATTCAACGATTACCTTGCTACTACAAGTCTTTATAAGAATAGAAGCAATGCGTTAAGGTCACTACCCAAAAGGTCAAGTCTTCAATTGTTTTTGTCATTTTTGCATCCGTAAGTTTGATATTAACCTTCGCTAACAAAATTGTCCTAGACGTGATTACAGAACGGTTCTGGATGCCACATTTGCATAACATCGTCTTAGTTTCGTGGGATATATTTAAGCCACGAGAAGCCGAGCATAAGGTTTCACCTCGCTCAAACTGATTACCATGTGTTTACTCTACAAGGTACTATTTCCGATGACAAGTCTGATAAGCGAAAGAATTTAGCATAAATATGAAGCAGATGAACCACCTGAGTGCTCCAGATGTTGTCTCCTAAACATGCAGCATATTGGAGACGCTTGATTTATCGACAAACAGAGAAAATGGGAAACACTACAGAAGAAAAACAACCTGTGCGCTACTGTAATGGGACACTTGACCTGACCGCGGGGCTGACAAGCTGCTCGGCTGATGATCAGCCACATTAGTTGTTTTGGAAAATGGAAAGAAAAGTTTTATAGGTAATGAGAATATGACAACAGTGAAAATCTAGACTAATAGCAAACATAGGGAACCACCAGCCAACCAATTAATCAACAGAATGCCTTATTTATTATTTTTTTTTATAAAATTAATATACTGGTGTAAATTTACACAGAATAATATATCTCCAAAAATAATTTTTTTTATCTGTAGCACAGAAGTTATGCACCAGTTAGGTCTTGGCTGGGATCGGCTCCCTTCTCTACTATTTGCCACTCTTAGCTGTGGCCCATTTTGGGTTTACACAATGCATAATGTGCCTTGGTGAGATCATCTCCCTAAAGGCACATTACATGGCACACCGTTGAAACGATGTCGGCATCGACCTTGTGGGCTGCGCGGTCATTTTTGGCATAATTTCAACATCACTGGTGAGATGTCACACGTCTAGATATCGTGAACAACTCACCAACAATGTAGTGAGCAGGGATCGTTCGCACAACCCAGCGAACGATACCTGCTCCGGCTGTGAATGGGCGAAGTCGTCCGCGATATCGTTATCGCGGTGTCACACAGGACGATGCAGCAGGTTGCTTGAGTTGATACGTCAGGTTTTACAACATGTTGGTAAACATGTCAACTCCGATCCAGTGATTTATCGTAGATGAATCGTGCGGTTACACGCAACGTCACCCTTGCGATGTCGTTTCAATGTCACTCAACCCGTGATGTTTCAGCGATATTGCCCACGATATCGCGCCATGTAATGGTACCTTCAGATTTTTAAGACCCAAGTATTGAAACTCTAGAGTTCAGTTATGGCTTGGAGTATTCCACCATCTGTTCACACAATCCAGTGATTCCTGCATACCTTGAGTCTTTCCAGTTAAACCAATTTTGTCAAACATCTGGTTTAACCCATCATTTGCATTAGGCTAACAACTATTATTTGCCTCTATCCATACTGGGTATTCATTCTTGCATTTTGTCTATGGTTCCTCAGCCTTTATCTTTATGCTTCCTTGACTTTGCCTTTTCCCTCTTCTTCTGCCCTCCTGGTCCTGTGGTTCCAATGTGTCCAAGTGATCGCTCCTTCCTGCACCTTCTGCCCTACTGTGCCAAAGCCCTTCCTCCATGCGTCTACCTGACCTGCGGCTTTATAAATCCACCACACTAGGTGAGTATGACAGCAGAGAAGAAATCAGAACTTATATTTACAAAGATTCATTATTTTGTCCTCTTAAAATGTACTAACATGCTGATGATTTTCAGAAATGTTGAGATCATTGAGTGATTGACAGTGCCTCCTTCATACAGAAAGGGGCTGTTGTCATGTTAAGACCTTCTTAGACTGGAGCATCTGTTAGCTTTTTCTGATAAATAAGCCAAATGTCATTTTTTACCACATAGTTGGTTAATTATGAAGATTTTGTAATCAGAGTTAAGGTACCACTGATTAATTAAAATAGTCTAACTGGGGCTTCCCCTCCAAGGGTAACACTGAGCTCCATGGCATCTATGCAAAAAATTCATATGGTCAGGGCCACACCGTCCGGCATTGGAGAAGGGGGCGGCTCCAGCACCAGAGACAGGCTCCCAGAGTCACCCGCAGTGTCACCCGGTAAGAGGGCGGCGGCGCTGCATCAGTGTGCCAGCACCCCCCCCCCGGTCCTCACCCGCGGCGCTGGACTCCGACGGCACCTCCCCCCGGTCCTCACCCGCGGCGCTGGACTCTGACGGCACCCCCCCCAGTCTTCACCGCGGCTACAGTGGCGGCAGTGCTGGACTCTGACAGAACCTTCCCCCCCCCTGGTCCTCAGCTTGTGGCTCAGGTGGCAGGAGGGCTTGGTGCACCCCTGCATATGGTGTACAAAAAATGAAATTGGAAAAATCAGTAATAAACTGTATAATTGAAGTATATAACTCTTTCTTAGTCTGGTAAAATATAGCATCATCTTGTTGATAATAACTCTTCTTCATTTACCTTTCATTCGGGCAGATTTATAGATTTATAGAAGAAATGTACAATATTTTATTGTAAATTTTCATGAAACTATCCAAAAAAAAAAAAAAAAGTTGATATATTCAAGTATTCACACTGTATTCAATTGTTAGCTTTGCTGTATAGATTGTGACAGATTGAGCAGGGTCATCTCATTGTCATATGAAGCTGAGCATGTTTATAAAAACTTTATTGTACTTCTGCAGTCTAAATAATTCAGGTTAGTAAAGCTATCTCTACTGAGACCTTCCTACACTAGCGATCAAAATTAGAAACAATGTCTGATCACTTGATCTTTTCAGACAGAATGTAATCTACAATGATGACACTTTGCGGTTTCTATGTAAGGGGTGCACCATGCCACTAGCGCAGGGTTTTACAAAAAGAATCAAATTCATCAACTTAAAATCTTTATTTTACACAAAATGTGATGATCATAATTAGAGAACAGCAATGACTGTAGATAGAGGAAGGTTAAAACTAAATGCTGTGAAGGTTACAACAGTCACCAATCAGTAGATGTGTACAGGCCTTTGCTTTGTGCAGGCCTTTGCTGTGAATGCCTTCAGAACATCTGCGGCCACAGGACATCACTAGTCTCTTCCAGTCTTTGGTGCTGTTGTAGATTTCTTGGCCATAACTTTGTCACCAAGGATTTTCCAGAGGTTTTCTGTTGAGTTTAGATCAGAACTCTCGGCGGACATTTCATTGTTTCAATGTTTTCTGTTTCAAGGATCTGCTTTACCTGTTTTGCTGTGTGACAGGGGCCATTGTCCTGCATGAAATTGGTGTCTGATTGAGCACTGCTGTTGTAGAATAAGGTTCTGAAACACACATGAATTCACTTTGCCATGTAGCTGTATGAGGTCCAACCCCTGCAGCAGAGAACAAATCCCTCAAACCATAACACTTCCTCCACCACCTTTCACTGACTTCTTTACACACTTTGGGTTCAGACTTTCCCCAGTTTTCAACAAACGTGATGTTTCCCATCAGACTTAAATAAATTAAACTTGCTTTCATCACTAACATGAACTGTGGACCACTTCACCTTTGTCCACACAGCATGTCCTCACCAAGGTGAGACTAGTCTGTTGATTCTTTCTGCTAATGAGAGGTTTGGTCACTGCAGAGTTCAAATGCTCATATAAGTCATGACACTGTACGATAAGACAGATCCTTACCCTGTTTAGTGCTGAACTGGCTATTCCAGCTGCAGTGTTCAAACGATTACCCATGGAGATTCTCCACATTATCCTGTCTTCACTTGCATTTGTATTTCGAGGGCAACCAGCCTCCTTGGGGGACTTGAAAGAGTTGTGATGTTGTAAAGTTGCAATCTTCTAGAAATCACAGACTTGGAATGACCATCTTCTGTTGCTATGTCCTATTCTGTCCTTTACAATAATTCAATTTTGAAATCAGTTAAAATACTGTATTTACTCATGTTAGTACCGAATTTTTGGACTATAAGATGCACTCTACACACTGATTACCACATTCAGCATACATAGGAAGACATCGCTGGGTGTCCTGAAGGCGGGATCACTGGAGAGGGTGAAGGTGATTGTCCAGTACATTCACTGTTCAACAGCCCTGATGCTTGAGTAACATAGAATATACAGAAATACAACCACTGCAGCAGGTGGGACCGATGGAAGCTTAATTTTTTTTTATTTAAGAGATGGTGGTCCCATGTATCAGAATGGGGGGTCATGTATATATAAACCAGGATGGGGGATCATATGTACAAACCATTTATGGGGGTGTTTTATATACATATAAATATATACATATATTCCCTGAGGAAGGAGCTGGGTGTTTAGCTCCGAAACGTGTCGGAAAATAAAGCTGAAGATTACTTGCTTAAAACGTTCCTGTGTTTCTGATATTCATTTGGAGCAGCGGCGCGGACATAGAGGCACTGGGTCCCAGATAGAGTTTCACCCCCACGCTGTGGAAGTGCGGTTCCTGCTGCGGCTGCTGTGTTTGGGCGATTGAGCTGGTTGTGGGCTGCACAACTGAACCAGGTGAGCAGTTTGTATACTGTATGGGATTCACCTCCTATATTAGGATAAGACCCTATGCGCATTCTCGTTTTTTAGATAATCTGGTCCGGTGGCACACCTGACCTAGAGGGACCCAGTCCAACAATGGAGGACAGCCTCCACGAGCGGTACAGGAGTTCAGCCCTGAGCCGCCAAACCAGAAGGATGCGAGCTACTCAGAGAGTCGTGACCAAGCCTGGCATAATTCCCACAAAGGACACCATATAGGGTCATGAACCCCTTAGTAAAGGACTACCTCTACAGAGACCGTGGGGACCGGCGAAGAGCTCTGCGCTGGGCCGTGCTAGGAAGGACAGGAGAAACAGCGCAGTGTAAGGACAGAGCAAGAAACCGGCAGGAACACCACTGAAGGCCTCAAAGAGACATCTTATCCCATGGTGACTACCCAGGCCAGCTACCCGTGACCATTTGAAAGCTGCCTGAAAGTTACCAGTAAACCTGTGAAGAGCCTAAGCAGTGTGTGGTGTCTTATTTCATCATGCCAGGGAAAGTCACATCCCAGTCTCCTCAGGCAGACTGCATCCAGCCTTCACCTGCAGAGCCGCCTTCCTGCGTGAGTTCTACATTTCAATCACTAACCCAGGGATCCTGCTCCACCTGCGGGGAGCATTTCCATCCAGCTGCCTACCATCATCCCTGGAGGTCTGAAAGCAGCACTGGTAACACTAACAGGTACTGTAAGTGGCGTCACAAGCATTTTATTATCTTTATTTTATTTTACTTTTTACACATTTTTCAGCGACCACCAGGGCCATGGACCCGGGCACTGGACACCAGTGACAGCACCCTTGATCAACGCCCGGGATCCGAGTACCCCCATGGCCCTGGGGTGGGTCAGCTTTTGGCGTCTACAAACAGGATAGAACCAATCGGTAACTAACAGGTATTGTGCACCTTAAAGACTTTAAACTCTGCCTAAAGACTGAACTTCTTCTAAAAAGAGCCCAAAATGGCGGGCCCAAAGATGTAACAACATGTGCTGGCCCAGAGGCGTACCTCGGCCCCTCATTGTGGGAAGGCCATGCCAGAGGTGCAAAAATACTTGCTCGCCCCTATTGCCATCGAAAAAGTAAGGGGGTGGACCAAAGATCTCTGCCAGATACTTTAAGAAGCAACAGGAAGGGTGCGGCCGGAAGGCAACCACTCAGCACGGGTACAGTTGACGGATCGATCACGATGGTGGCCATGAAACTAAGTGACCTGATGCGAAAGGTTGAGGAGGAAGCCCGAGCTGCAACTGGAGGCCCGGGGGCAGTTTCCCTCCTGACCAACGAGGGGGATTCAGCCTTCTGGGAAGCAGCGTTCCAGAATCTGAGAGTCCAGATTAACGAGACCGTTGAGCGGACTATCAGGTGCTGGAGTGCTGAAATCAGGTTGGAGGTGTCCCGCAGAGCTGCGTAGAGGGGGTCCAGCAGCCAACAGCTGGAGCTGAGAGTAAGAGACCGGGCTACGGTTGAACTACCGGCTGTCAGAGAGAACCCGCTGGCTGAATCACCACCCTTCACCAACATAGAAGTCAGGGTATCCGTGCCCTGCACGGAGCAAGATGACCCCAAGGTCCTAGCGGATGATGACAGTGAGACGACCGGAGCGGAGCCCGAGAATCCGGAGGAGGTCACCGAGCCTGATGTCCCAAAGGTGTCCACAGAGAAGCCCGACGTGGTCGTGGGGGAGTCACCCAGCCCACCGCACCCGAGGAGGAGGACCCCAAAGAGGACGACCCGGACGGCAGCGATGAGGAAGTTGGGGCATCCGGGTCCAGCACAGAATGGTGCAGTGATCACCAGTACCGTCCGGTGGAGATAATCGGCCAAGATGCTATCACCAGAGGTCAGAGTCAGGCCTCCAGTCCCATCCACAAGCAGCCTGGCTACGTGGAGCAACAGAACTTGGCCGACCAAGTGGTGCGGCAGCACCGTCGTGAGGAATGGTGGGCTAGGGAGCTTGAAAACATGAGGCCTGAGCCCAGGCCCACCTCCAGCCACCTGTTCCACCCGAGAACCGGAAAACAGGTACTGTAACAACCTTTAATCTGGAGAGCGGGTGGAGCTTTATCCGGGAGCTGGGTCGCTATGAGGAGGTGCTCGTGAGCTGTTGTGATGTGGAGGCTCACCTCCCAAAGGGGCACCCAGACCAGGACTTGTATAGGAATGACCGGGCTAGCCATGAGATACATGCAGGGCCCTGCAGATAGTATGCCCTGCGTGTGTACAAATGTCATAACTGAACTGAAAAATCCGGTCATGTAGTTAATTTTGAAAATGCTGCACCTTTTACAGACTCACAAACACTGATGAGAACTGCTTTATTTTATTGTTGAGCCTGGACTGTGAATATTAAGCCAGAGACTCTGTGTGATAACTTATTTAAAGCAGCCCAGCGGTGACAAGACACTACGTGCAAGAGACAATTTACACTGGGACTGTGTGTGTGTACCCGACCCCGTTAGACCGATCTAAATAAGAGTATATTATGTTGGTCCCGTTGACCCAGTAAAATTTAAAAGAGAGCCTCCCAGACGGGAAGAAAAGTTATTAATAAAAATGTTATTACTTTGTTGTTATAATGCATAAAAAAATGTAGCTATGTACTGGGTACAGGTGGGATCACTCGCGGACAAGTAAGTTCAACCAAGGGGGAATGTGGCGCCACACTGATTGGGACGCCACGGAGGGGTACTGCATTCAGTCGGATGAGAGCCTGAGGGGCAGAGCAATGACTTGCTCACCTCAGAAGAGAACAACCCTTTATAGTGCTGAGAGAGAGAACGTAGACTCACCAGAGGCAGAACACCCAGTAAGAGAGAGAGAGGGCAGAGTGTAGTGTACACTCTGAGGAAGGGGACCGCCTATGTCCCAGAAATGCATCAGTGAGAAGGATAGGAGACTGAGACACCAAGCAAACAAGACTCTATGACGGTTCCGACTGAACGCTAATACTCCACCCTAACCCCGCCCACTTGACGCTGTCATACGGACAAGGAGAGTGACGTCATCAGGAAGCGGAAGCTCCAATCTGATACGTGGCACCGCAGTGCAAGGAGAGGACGACGAACAGCGAGGAGGAAGAGAGCACAGCGTGCAGCGAGCAGAGGGACCAGAGCCGGTATATGGGGAGGTATGAGCACCAAACCGCTATTGAAAAGACGGGTTCCAAAGTGACATCCATGGTAAACAAGAGGAGATAGAAAACACACAGTGGGAGGTGATAATGAGAACGCACCAAAATCCTCACAGCTAAAGGGCACTGAGAATCTTAAAAAGCTACTACATACAGGAGAGGCATTATAGAAGGAGACCCTAGTGTAAGGATTCCTGTTACTAATTGAAGAACACAATTCATCATAAAGAGTGGTGTCCAAAAAATATATAAGAAGAAATACCGGACTAAGAATATAAATTAATTTCCAAGAGTGGATTATTATGTACAAAGAGAAATAGTATATTTTTTTATTAATTTTTTATAATTTGATTATGAATTTTTAATACTTTAATAAACCATTTGATAAGAAAAACAAAGTAGTGTGAATCAATCGATAGAGATAACACATAGCCATTGATTTTAGGAAGATATGCACTGGGCCCTTATAACTTTACACAGTATCTCGGACCTGCCTGGTGTGTTCCTTGGTCTTCATGATGCTCTCTGCACTTGAAACAGAACCCTGAGACTATCACAGAGCAGGTGCATTTATACAGAGACTTGATTACACACAGGTGGATTCTATTTATCATTACCAGTCATTATGGACAACATGGATCATTCAGAGATCCTCACTGAACTTCTGGAGTGAGTTTGCTACACTGAAAGTAAAGGGGCCAAATAATATTGCCCCGCCACAGTTTTCAGTTTTTTATTTGTTTAAAAAGGTTAAAATATTCAATAATTTCTTTCACTTCACTATTGTGTCCCACTTGTTGACTATTCACAAAAAAATTTAAACTTTATATCTTTATGTTTGAAGCCTGAAATGTGGCAAAAGGTTGGGGGATAATATAGATAAAGCAGGATGGGGGATGATAATAAATCAGATGGGGGATCATACATAAAGCAGATGAGGATCATACATAAAGCAGGATGGGGGGATCATATAATAAAGCAGGATGGGGGGATCATACATAAAGCAGGATGGGGATCATACATAAAGCAGGATGGGGGATCATATATATAAATCAGGATGGGGGATCATACATAAAGCAGAATGGGGGATCATACATAAAGCAGGATGGGGGATCATATATATAAAGCAGAGGGATCAACATAAAGCAGGATGGGGATCATTACATAAAGCAGGATGGGGGGATCATATATATAAATCAGGATGGGGATCATACATAAAGCAGAATGGGGGATCATACATAAAGCAGGATGGGGGGATCATATATATAAAGCAGGATGGGGGATCATACATAAAGCAGGATGGGAGATCATACATAAAGCAGGATGGGGGATCATATAATAAATCAGGATGGGGGATCATACATAAAGCAGGATGGGGGATCATATATAAAGCAGGATGGGGGATCATATATATAAAGCAGGATGGGGGATCATACATAAGCAGGATGGGGATCATACATAAAGCAGGATGGGGATCATAATAAAGCAGAATGGGGGATCATATAATAAGCAGGATGGGGCTATAATAAAGCAGGAATGGGGATCATATACATAAAGCAGGATGGGGGATCATATATATAAAGCAGGATGGGGGATCAATACATAAAGCAGGATGGGGGATCATATATATAAAGCAGGATGGGGGATCATATACATAAAGCAGGATGGGGGATCATATATATAAAGCAGGATGGGGGATCATATATATAAAGCAGGATGGGGGATCATATATATAAAGCAGGATGGGGGATCATACATAAAGCAGGATGGGGGATCATATATATAAAGCAGGATGGGGATCATATATATAAAGCAGGATGGGGGATCATATACATAAAGCAGGATGGGGGATCATAATATAAAGCAGGATGGGGGATCATACATAAAGCAGGATGGGGGATCATATATATAAAGCAGATGGGGGATCAATACATAAAGCAGGATGGGGGATCATATAATAAAGCAGGATGGGGGGATCATAATATAAAGCAGGATGGGGGATCATACATAAAGCAGGATGGGGGATCATATATATAAAGCAGGATGGGGATCATATACATAAAGCAGGATGGGGGATCATATATATAAAGCAGGATGGGGGATCATACATAAAGCAGATGGGGGGATCATATATATAAAGCAGGATGGGGGATCATACATAAAAGCAGGATGGGGGATCATATATATAAAGCAGGATGGGGGATCATATATATAAAGCAGGATGGGGGATCATATATATAAAGCAGGATGGGGGATCATATATATAAAGCAGGTATATATAAAGCAAGATGGGGGGATCATATATATAAAGCAGGATGGGGGGATCATACATATAAATCAGGATGGGGGATCATACATAAAGCAGGATGGGGGATCATGTATATAAAGCAGGATGGGGGATCATATATATAAAGCAGGATGGGGGATCATATATATAAAGCAGGATGGGGGATCATACATAAAGCAGGATGGGGGATCATATATATAAAGCAGGATGGGGGATCATATACATAAAGCAGGATGGGGGGATCATATATATAAAGCAGGATGGGGGGATCATATATATAAAGCAGGATGGGGGGATCATATATATAAATCAGGATGGGGGATCATATATATAAAGCAGGATGGGGGATCATATATATAAAGCAGGATGGGGGATCATATACATAAAGCAGGATGGGGGGATCATATATATAAAGCAGGATGGGGGATCATATATATAAATCAGGATGGGGGATCATACATAAAGCAGGATGGGGGATCATATATATAAAGCAGGAAATGGGATCATACATAAAGCAGGATGCGGGGATCATATATAAAGCAGGATGGGGGATCATATATATAAAGCAGGATGGGGGATCATACATAAAGCAGGATGGGGGATCATATATATAAAGCAGGATGGGGGATCATGTATATAAATCAGGATGGGGGATCATATATATAAAGCAGGATGGGGGATCATACATAAAGCAGGATGGGGGATCATATATATAAAGCAGGATGGGGGATCATATACATAAAGCAGGATGGGGGGATCATATACATAAAGCAGGATGGGGGGATCATGTATATAAAGCAGGATGGGGGATCATATATATAAAGCAGGATGGGGGATCATATATATAAAGCAGGATGGGGGATCATATATATAAAGCAGGATGGGGGATCATATATAAAGCAGGATGGGGGATCATGTATATAAAGCAGGATGGGGGATCGTATATAAAGCAGGATGGGGGATCATGTATATAAAGCAGGATGGGGGATCATACATAAAGCAGGATGGGGGGATCATATATATAAAGCAGGATGGGGGATCGTATATAAAGCAGGATGGGGGATCATGTATATAAAGCAGGATGGGGGATCATACATAAAGCAGGATGGGGGATCATATATATAAAGCAGGATGGGGGATCATGTATATAAAGCAGGATGGGGGGATCATATACATAAAGCAGGATGGGGGGATCATATATATAAAGCAGGAAATGGGATCATACATAAAGCAGGATGGGGGGATCATATATAAAAGCAGGATGGGGGGATCATATATATAAAGCAGGATGGGGGATCATATATATAAAGCAGGATGGGGGATCATACATAAAGCAGGATGGGGGATCATATTATAAAGCAGGATGGGAGATCATATATATAAAGCAGGATGGGAGATCATATATATAAAGCAGGATGGGGGATCATACATAAAGCAGGATGGGGGTCATATATAAAGCAGGATGGGGGGATCATACATAAAGCAGGATGGGGGATCATACATAAAGCAGGATGGGGATCATGTATATAAAGCAGGATGGGGGATCATATATATAAAGCAGGATGGGGGATCATATATATAAAGCAGGATGGGGGATCATATATATAAAGCAGGATGGGGGATCATATATAAAGCAGGATGGGGATCATATATATAAAGCAGGATGGGGGATCATATATATAAAGCAGGATGGGGGATCATATATGTAAAGCAGGATGGGGGATCATATATATAAAGCAGGATGGGGGATCATATATATAAAGCAGGATGGGGGATCATACATAAAGCAGAATGGGGGATCATACATAAAGCAGGATGGGGTGATCATAAATATAAAGCAGGATGGGGGGATCATAATATAAAGCAGGATGGGGGATCATGTATATAAAGCAGGATGGGGGATCATATATATAAAGCAGGATGGGGGTACAAAAATAAACCTAAAAAATAAAAAAATCAAAAGCTACAACCTTTTCTACTAAAGAGCAAACACATTACTTATTTTTCTCATATTCCATCTAACTAATAAAACTGAAATAAAACTCGTGACAATTTCCTCCAAGTTTTCCATTAACTGTAATAAACAAAGAGAAGATAATTTTGGAGATCATTTTTTCTTTTCCATCAAACCATTGTTAACCTTTCCCATAATAAATGATACATTACTAGTTCTCGATTTCTTGCCGTTCATTAGACTTGAAGTGTGAAGTCACAGTCGACACAAAACATATCTTACCAAATTCATTTACAAATCATTTTATTTCAACTCGTAAAAGAATTGCAGGACCCATAGAGCACATCACGATCAAGGTAATGAGCTCCAGATGGGATTTAAATGTACTAATTAATTGTACCGATGTGTTACTATTCACATCTGTGAGTAACGCTTGTAATTGACCTGACAACCTTGAGCGTCACAACCAAACTGATATTTGCAATGTTCTCTTAGAAAATTATGATTAAAATAATACTTTAAATTAATTACATCTAAGGCAAATGATGATGATACAATATGTGGTACTGAAGCTTTAATACTTTGGATAAACGAGTGATTATGAGATCAGTCATTTAAAAATTCAAATTAAAGTGATATGTAATAAAATATAAAATATATTAAAGTGGTTTTTATCTTTTGTGACATTTTTTTTTTTAGCTGAAATGCATGTATTTCAGTCTAAGAATTCATTTTTGCAATTGTGTTTCATTAAAAATTTGTCATTGTTTCCTTCCTTGGTGCACTGTCTATTACAGACTGCAGAAGGGTTTAACTGAGTCTCCAACAGTGAGCTTATTCGGACAGTCTGATGGTAGAGTTTGTAACTTTTATCTCTCATTTTAATTTATGATCATAGCCACATCAAATGTGAATGTGCAAGGAAACAAAACAAAGAGTCTGTATAAATGACATGGTGCAAATTTCATTTAAATGAGATCCAAATGAATATGTTTAAGTAAAAAAATGTCTTGAAAGGTGGACAACACCTTTAAAGGTACCGTCACATGCCGCAATCTCGGCTGGCGATATGTGGCGATCTAACGTGCTCACGTTGTTCGTGGCCGCCTCAGATCACCGATGGCAGCTTTACACGCCGCAATTTCGCCCTGAAGCTAAGGCGATGTGTCGCTCTGGAAATCGCCTCCCCTATAGCAGAACCAATCTTGCCTAATTCCATCACCGCTTCATACGCCACAATCTCAAAGGCAATGTGGGTGTACATGTTCAGCGCGGCGAGGAGATAGGCGTGCCACAGTGGTGTATACCGCACCCCATACACGCTCATTGGACAACGCAACAGCGTTTCGATTAGTCAGCCTGCTCTGTATGACATGACGCCATTGTCTATCGGAGTTGGCACTGAGTTTGCGGACGGTTGTGTAGCTGAAGATGTGTGTGGTGCTGAACGGACAGCTCTTCAAATATGGTGCGGTGTCAACTGACAGCCAATGGGAACACAGTAGCCCACACCAATCATCTCAGACGGGGCGCGGAGTACAGCACGCTGAGCCACGCCTGTGGGAAATCATAGGCAATGCTCTTTCCATCACTTTCGCCCTGTCACACGCCACAACATGGAAATATCGCCTTAACGATTGCGGCTGATTACTGAGCACTGTTCAGGAATCAGGCGACGGCCGAGGGGCGATTTATCGCTGTGAAATTCCCAAATCACACGCCGCAACCGTGAGGCAATTTCACAGCGATTTCACCGGGGCGACACATCGCCTTTATGATTTCCAGGCGAGATTGCGGCGTGTGACAGTACCTTAAGAGAAACCTACTCATGATTTCTTTCTTTATATGCTTAACATAAGAGCTGAGAGGTGCATATTATATCATAATCATTATCATCATCATATCTCATAATTATCATAATCTTCATATCTCATAATTATCATAATCATCATCTCTCATCATAATCATCATCATATTTTGTCATCATATGTTATCATTATATGTCGTCATCATCATCATCTTCATCATCATATTTTATCATCATATCTCATCATCATCATCATATCTCATCATGATCATTATCTTCATAATCATCCTCATTATTATATCTTATAATCATTATCTTCTTCATCCTCATTATCATCATCATCATCATATCTCATTATTATTATCATCCCCATCATATCTCATCATTATCATAATCATCATCCTCACAATATTTCATCATCATCATTATCATCTTCATTATCATATTTTGTCATCATCACATATTATCATTATATCCCATCATCATCATCACGTAGAGGATGCCCCCTTGTCCCCGTCTCAGGCCTAAGAGTAAAGAGATCATTAGAAAGGTCTCTGTACTGCCCCCTCATATATTTATACATTATTATAAGATCACCCCTAAGCCTTCGTTTTTCCAAGCTAAATAACCCCAAGTTTAATAACCTGTCTTGGTATTGCAGACCCCTCAATCCTCTAATGACTTTTGTCGCTCTTCTCTGGACCCGCTCTACTTCAGCTATGTCTTTCTTATACACCGGAGACCAGAATTGTACACAGTATTCTAAGTGTGGTCGCACTAGTGACTTGTATAGAGGTAAAATTATGTTCTCCTCATGAGCATCTATGCCTCTTTTAATGCATTCCATTATTTTATCTGCCTTTATCTGCCTTTGCAGCAGCTGCCTGACACTGACCACTAAATGTGAGTTTATCATCTACCCATACACCTAGTTTTCAAAATAGGGTCACTTGTGGGAGGCTCCCATGTTTAGGCACACAGGGGCTCTAAAAACGCGACATGGTGTCCGCTAACAATTTGAGCAAATTTTCCATTCAAATTGTTAGCGGACAGCATGTTGCGTTTGGAGAGCCCCTGTGTGCCTAAACATGGGAGCCCCCCACAAGTGACCCCATTTTGGAAACTAGACCCTCCAGAGAACGTATCTAGATGCATAGTGAACACTTTGAACCCCCAGGTGCATCACAAATTAATCCGTAAAATGAATAAAGAAAATGTTTCTGGAAAAAAAAAGAACTTTTTCATTTTTACGGATCAATTTGTGAAGCACCTGGGGGTTCAAAGTGCTCACTATGCATCTAGATAAGTTCCTTGGGGGGGTCTAGTTTCCAAAATGGTGTCACTTGTGCGGGAACTCCAATGTTCAGGCACACAGGGAGGGGCTCTCCATACACTAGATGATTTCCGCTAACAATTGGAGCTAATTTTTTCATTGATATCATTAGCGGACACCATGTCGCATATGGGTAACCCGTGCGCCACCAGCACAAGGGCAATTAGTAGAGTTGGGGTATAGCACCAGAAAATAGCGCCTCTAATGAATGCGCTATTTTATGGGGTGGCTGTGGGTTGCAATTTACAGCGTGGGGGCCCACATTTGGGTCTTTCCATGCTGAGGATTCCAGCCACCCCGCTGCTAAGTTGTACCTGGCTGGCAACCACAAATACAGTGAAGGCCTTTTTTTTTTTATATTTCTAGAACTGATTTTAGAAAAAAATTAATGACGTGGGGCTCCACCATATTTTTGGTCCAGCCAGGTACAACTTGGCAGCTATGGACTGCCACCAACCCCCAGCTGCCTCGTTGAACCTGGCTGGCAATCAAAAATACAGTGAAGCCCATTTTTTTTTATTTCTAGAACTAATTCTAAAAAAAAAAATGATGTGGGGCTCCGCCATATTTTTGGCCCAGCCAAGTACAACTAGGTAGCTGGGTGCTGCAATCCTCAGCATGGAGAGGCCCAAGCATTCTGGGTCCCCCATGATGCGAAAAATCTTTTTATTTAAAAAAAAAAACACAAACAAAATTCAGACTCAATCTTTATTATAAAGATCTGATGTAGTCCACAATAAAGGCCCCGCGTCACTTGCTCGCCTCCGAAGTAGTCCACAACGAAGGTCCCACGACGCTCGATCACCTCTGCTCAATCCAGAGACTGCAGCAAGGGATCAAGTGTCCTCATCCTACATTCTCTGGGGTCAGAGTTATGGTGCACTGTATGGCAATGATCTGTCATACAGTGCACCATGAATATGATCCCAGAGACTACACCAAGAGGACACGTGATACCTTGTTGCACCCATCCATCCACCCATGCACTCATCCACGCATGCACCCATCATCCACGCATGCACTCATCCACACATGCACCCATCCACGCACGCACGCACACACATCTATCCATGCACACAACCTTCCATGCACACATCCATCCATGCAACATCTATCCATTCACGCACGCATCCACGCACCACACATCCATGCACATGCACATCTATCCATGCACACATTCATCCATGCACGCACACGTCCACACATGCATGCATCCACACATCCACGCATGCACACATCCATGCATGCACACATCCCTCCATGCACGCACACATCCATCCATGCACCCATCCACGCATACACACACACAAGTATCCATACACACATCCATCTATGCACACATCCACACATCTGCACATGCACGCATCCACACACGGATCCACGCACACATCCATGCATGCACACATCCCTCAATGCACGCATACATACATCCATGCACCCATCCATCAATGCACGCACACATCCACACATCCATGCATGCACGCATCCACACACGCATGCACATATCCATGCATGCACGCACACATCCACACATCCACGCACACACACATACATCCATGCACCCATCCACGCATACCCACATCCATGCATGCACACATCCACCCATGCGCACATCCATCCATGCATGCACACATCCACACATCAATGCACGCACGCATCCACACATCCACGCACGCAACCACGCACACATCCATGCATGCAACATCCACCCATGCACACATGCATGCACGCATGCACACATCCACACATTTACGCATGCACACATCCATCAATGCACACATCCACGCATGCACATATCCACCCATGCATGCACCAATCCATCCACCCATGCATCCATCCACCCATGCATGCACCCATCCATCCATCCACCCATGCATGCACCCACTCACCCATCCATCCACCCATGCATGCATGCATGCACCCACTCACCCATTCATCCATCCACCCATGCACCCATGAATGTATGCACCCACTCACCCATCCGTCCATCATCTATCCACCCATGCATGCATGCACCCACTCATCCATCCATCCATGCATGCATGCATGCACCCACTCATCAATCCATCCATCCATTCATTCATTCTTTCATACTCACCTCATCCAGGAGGAAGAGCCTGGAGAGGAGGAGGGGCCCACACCGGAGCTGGCCGGTGGGTGAACTGTTACCGCTAGGTGGGGGGGTAGAAAAGGGATCGGGGGGTCCTGCAGCGGGAGTGGGCTAGGAGGGGGAGGGCACCTGCCATCCCACCCCTCCAGGTCTGATTGGAAAGCTCCAATCAGATCTGGAGGGGGTTACTCGGTCTGATTGGCAGTCTCAATTTTAACTGCCAATCAGAGCGAGTTTAGCCACGGGGGGTCTAAGCCACCCCCCCCCCCGGGCTAAAGTATGGGTCCTTGCAATCCTGCAGCCCCGGTGACTTCTAACTGACACTGTCACTGGAGCTGCAGGACCGCAAATAACCCATGACGTTATAGAGACATCATAGGTTGGGAACGCACCGACTTTCATGACATCTCTATAACATCATAGGTCGGAAAGGGTTTAATTCCCTAAATGCTTTATTTTTGTCACTTATTGCGCCCCTTACAGGTTTATTTACTCCTAGTGGTTTCCTCCTATTTCTAGCACGTTTATTCCCATAGGGTATATATTGTGCACAGGTCCTATTCAGGATGCTAATAAACATCTCCCATTTGCTTTGTGTACTTTTATGTCTCAGGACATCGTCCCAGTTTATTGCACTGAGATCATCTCTCATCCGTTGGAAATTTGCCTTTCTGAAGCTTAGTGTTCTTGTAGCCCCTCTACTACATATCTTATTAAAGGATACTTGAAAACTTATTATTTTGTGATCACTATTACCCAAGTGACCTCCAACCCTAATATTTGATATGCGGTCTGGCCTGTTGGTTAATCATACCAATCAGTCTGTTTATCATCATATCTCATCATTATATCTCATCATCATCATTATCTTAATAATCATCATTATTATTATATCTCATCAGCATTATCTTCAATATCCTCATTATTATCATCATCATCAACATATTTCATCATTTTCTTTACCATCATATTTTGTCATCATATCTCATTATACCTCATCATCATAATCATCATTATCTTCATCATCCTCATTATCATCTTCATCATTATTATCATATCTCTTCATTATCATCATTATCAACACCGTCATATCTCATCATCATCATCATATCTCATCATCATCATAATTATATCTCACCATCATCATCATTATCATATCTAATCATCCGCAAGGCGTGACGGTAGCTCAGTAGTTACAACTGCAGTTTTGGGGTCCTGGGTTCAAATCCCACCAAGGACACCCAACATCTGCAAGGAGTTTGTAAGTTCTCACTGTGTTTGTGTGGGTTTTCTCCAGGTTCTCCAGTTTCCACCCACACTCCAAAGACATACTGATAGGAAATGTTGATTGTGAGCCGCAATGGGGACAGTGTTTGCTGATGTATGTAAATTTCTGTGGAATTAATGGCGCTATATAAGTAAATAAATGTTATTATTAATATAGAGCATGACACAGGGATTTAAAGACTAGGGATGAGCGAACACCTGAGTGTGTGGTGCTGTTTGCTGAAATGTAGGAAAACAACCAATCTTCAGTCTTTGTTGAATTCTCTTGAATATATAAAGTGGGTGAATCCGCCCAAACAATAAATATGCTACACCTTTTAACAGCTTCAAGGCTTTCAAACCCTGAAGTGGTTAAAAGAGGAGATATTATTAAATTGTGCATTATGTTTATTTTTCAAGCAGATTCCAAGAGTATTCACTCAGATCCCTACACTTCTGATTTTTTTCTGCTTGCAATGCCTCAACGTAAAGAACTGACTGTTAGTGATTGGCGAATTGGTCGGGGTCTGTAGTGTTGGGGACCGGAATCAGACTGTTAAAGCAAGCAAACAGTTAATAAATATAATATACTTACCGCGTCTGCATTCTCTCTTCTTGCTGTGCCGAGGCGCTGCGTCACTTCCGGGCCATTCATTATCTACAAAGCGTATGTGGTTGGCTGTTGAAGCAAGTAAAGTGAATATTTCCATAAAATAATGAGCAGCCCAGAAGTGATACAGTGCCACGGGACAGCTAGAAGGGAGAGCGAGTACCTGGTAAGTATACTTATTATGTTTATTAACTGTTTGCTTGCTTCGCTCCCAGCTCCCTGGTGCTGCGCTCACCACCCGGTCCTAACTTAGGAACGGACAGGGAGGCAGCAGTGGAGCGAGGCACCGGATGGGGGAGCGAGACAGCGTGAGGGAAACACCGGCAGTGAAGTCTTTTCATCGCCGGCTTTCCTACTGGCTATTTTAAATGAAGATCTGATGCATCAGCTGTTTGTTTGAAATAGGCGGTGGGAAAGCTGACGGTGAAGTCTTTTCATCACCGCCTTTCCCGCCGGATATTTCAAATGAACAGCTGATGCATCAGATCTTCATTTAAAATACCCAGCGGGAAAGCCGGCGATGAAAAGACTTCACCGCTGGTTTTCCTCTCCGGTGCTTCGCTCCCTGGTGCTGCGCTCCCCGCCCAGTCCTAACTTAGGATCGGGCGGGTAGGAGGCAGTGGAGTGAAGCATCAGGTGGGGGAGCGAAGCAACGGGGAGGAAAGCACTGGACAGGAAAGTTGGCGGTGAAGTCTTTATATCGCTAGCTTTCCCGCCAGTTATTTCAAATGACCAGCTGATGCATCAGCTGTTCGTTAGAAACAGGCATCAGGAAAGCCGGCGGTGAAAGACTTTACCACCGGCTTTCCCGTCCGGTACTTCGCTCCCTGGTGCTGCTCTCCCCACTCCCTGGTGCTGCACTCCCCACCCAGTCCTAAATTAGAATCGGGCTGGTAGGCGGCGGGGGAGCAAAGCACTGGGTGGGGAGCAAGACAGTGGGGAGGGAAGCACTGGAAGGGAAAGCCGGCTTTTTGAAACAAACAGCTGATGCATCAGCTGTTCATTTGAAATAAGCATCGGGAAAGCCAGTGATGAAGTCTTTTCATCGCCGCCTTTCCCGCCAGCTATATAAAATGAATAGCTGATGCATCAGCTGTTCATTTAAAATAGCTAGCGGGAAAGCCGGCGATGAAAAGACTTCACCGCCGGCTTTCCTTTCCGGTGCCTTCCACTCCGCTGCCTCGCTCCCCCTCCGGTGCTTTGCTCCACTGCTGCCTAAGTTAGGACTGGGCAGTGAACACAGCACTAGGGAGCGAAGCAACGGACGGGAAAGCCGGCGGTGAAGTCTTTTCATTACTGTCTTTTCCGCCGGCTATTACAAATGAACAGCTGATGCTGTTCACCGCCCGCTTTCCCGCCTCCTATTTCAAACGATATATCAGCTGTTCATTTTAAAAAGCCAGCGGGAAAGCAAGCGATGAAAAGACTTCACTGACGGCTTTTTCGCCACCTATTTGAAACGAACAGTTGATACATCAGCTGTTCTTTTGAAATAGGCGACGGGAAAGCCGGCGATGAAAAAACTTCACAGCCAGCTTTCCGGTCTGGTGCTTTCCCCCTCACTGTCTCACTCCCCCGCTCGGTGCTTCGCTCCACCGCCACCTCCACGCCCGATCCTAAGTTAGACAAGTAAAAGATCTAGAAACAGATCGTGCTTCAGTAATCCGCGTTGCCGTCCACAAAGGAAAGCCAAGGAAATGAAGAAACTTGTATGCTGCTCCTTTATTCCATTAGTATTTCCAACGTGTTTCGGGCAGACTTTGTACCTTCCTCAGGGATCATTTGAAAAAGCTGGCGGTGAGAAGACTTCACCGCCGGCTTTCCCGTCCGGTGCTTCCCTCCCCACTGCCTCGCTCCCCACTCGGTGCTTCGTTCCACCGCCGCCTAAATGCTCGATCCTAGGTTAGGATCGGGTGGGGAGCGCACACTAGGGAGCAAAGCACCGGATGGGAAAGCCGGCGATGAAGTCTTTTCATCTCCGACTTTCCCGCCGGCTATATAAAATGAATAGCTGATGCATCAGCTGTTCATTTAAAATAGCTAGCGGGAAAGACGGCAATAAAAGACTTCACCGCTGGCTTTCCTGTACGGTGCTTTCCTTCCTGCTGCCTCTCTTTCCCGCCGGTGCTTCGCTCCACTGCTGCCTAAGTTAGGACCGGGCGGTGAATGCAGCACCAGGGAGCGAAGCAACGGATGGGAAAGCCGGCGATGAAGTCTTTTCATCGCCGGATTTTTCGCCGGCTAATATAAATGAACAGCTGATGCATCAACTGTTCATTTGAAATAGCCGGGGGGAAAGCCATTGATGAAAAGACTTTACCGCTGGCTTTCCTGTCTAATACTTCGCCCCCTGGTGCTGCGCTGCCCACTCTCTGGTGCTGCGCTCCCCTGCCGGTCCTAAATTAGAATCAGGCGCGTAGGCGGCAGTGGAGCGAAGCACCGAGTGGGGAGCGAGGCAGTGGGGAGGGAAGCACAGGACAGGAAAGCCGGCAGTGAAGTCTTTTCACCGCCAGCTTTTTCAAATGAACAGCTGATGCATCAACTGTTCATTTGAAATAGCCGGCGGGAAAGCCAGCGATGAAAAGACTTCCAGCCGGATTTCCCGCCGCCTTGTTCAAATGAACAGCTGATACATCGCTGCCCTGTCCTTTGCTCTCCCGCCGCCTCCCCACCCAATCCTAAATTAGGACTGGGTGGGGAGTGCAGCACCAGGGAGTGAGGAGCGAAGGACCCGGGCACAGAGCATGCATCAGCTGATTGTTTAAAAAAGCCAACGTTTTTTTAAACGCCCAGCTTTTAAACAATCTTGCAACCATCTCAGCCTTTTCCTCAGCCTCCAGATTGTTTTGTAGGGTCCAGCAGAATTCCTGGCATTACTCACATTTCTCATTGACTTATATTGGACTCGCTACTCCTAACGAGAAATTACAAGGAAACTCGCGGAGTAACTAGTAGCCTGAATACTGTACTATTTGGTGAGTACCGAATAGTAACGAGTATACTCGCTTATCCCTAGTCGCATGGTCTAAAACTGATAATTCTGTAGTCATTTGACATGACTACAGACATATCAATCCTTCCAGTGTTGCGCTGTGAGGATTCTAGGTTTCTAAACTGGGAACGGACTGCAGTTATGTGGTATGCAAGTTCCCGGGCAAAAGCCAACAAGTGGGCATGGCCTCGCTCAATACAAGTATATAAAGCAAGACCGCACCCACTAGATGGCTGTTCCCCTAGTCGAATGCACCCACTCCACACTCTTGTATTGAATGAGGTCTCGTCAACCAGTCGTGCGGTTGCTGGGAACATGTATATCGCATAATTACGGTCTGTTACCGGCTTAGAAACCGACAAATTTTCGCAGCACCCAATGTGGGCCCTAGGAGGATTCAGAATTTAGAAGTCACATCAAGTGACTTCAGAATTATTAATTTTAGACCGGACAACCCTTTGAATACATTCCACCCCTTGGTTGGTGCCATTGTAATAAATTAATCAATATTATTTAATTCCCCTATCGATAGTTTAATCTTATGGCTGAATGCTTTACTGTATAGGCCAGACCACAACTGTCATCTGTTGACCATCGACTCTTTATCATCCATGAATGGTAGTAATTTTTGGTGTGGAAATGACAATGTTTCAGTATAAAGTGTCATAAAACAAACAAAAAAATTACTTCTTTTTATAAAAACGTCCCAAATTGAATAAAGTTTTTGTTTCTTTTCTATTTGTACTTTCCGGTTTGACAAAGCAGAACTTGATGATTTTCCCTAATCATAAAAACAACAGCCCCGAGCTGCGTACAGTACAGAATAGTGTAATGAATTAAATGAAATTACCTGAGTAAAAGATCACTTCAGTGGCAATGATAAATGACTAATCTTGGACCTAATCTCAGGAACGCCCTTCGGCAGTGCGACTCAAGGTCAGAAATAACATCACATCGCGGCTAATTGAGTTTATTACTAAACTTTAATTAGTAAATAAAGCAAAATTACAGCGCATTTGTGGATCTAAAGAACAGCGGAACACTTGTGATGCATTCCCTGTCTGGAGGACTTAGACTTTCTCATTAGTAAGTGTAGCTATTCTCTGTACGATAACACTTTTCAATGATTTCTCTACAAGGTTTATAAGCCACTCATGCTTGACTGATAGAAAGTCTTGGGGTTTATATATAAAATAACCAGAAGATGAGTGGATTTCAGTGGGTTCTCCTCACTTTCCTTTGAAAAAGTGTAATGTCTCCAGTGGGAGCCGTCTCCAGAGGACAGGGAGATCGGATCCCGTCATGCAGTAGACATCCCCATGTTCCCCGCTGTCTTATTTACCCAGCCTGTGCTCCTGCGATGTCCCTCCGTGTACAGGAGTGGGGGGGGCATAGGCAGCATGCGCCGCTGATTCCCCTCATTTAATGGGCCAGTGCACTCTTTTGTTTTTAAATCACCTCTCAGCCAATCGCTGGGAGGTTTTTGTGTATATAAGGCCCTCAGTTTCTTAGGGAGGTGCCTGGGCAACTTTGTACTGTTGTTGAAACGTTGCTGTGCTCAGATCCTTGGATCAGCGCTTGCTCGCAATTGCCTTGCCATTGCTTGATATTAATGTTTGGTGTTTCCTTTTAGTGCTAGTGTACCCATCCTCGTCATATGGCTGCCTGGAGTCTCGTCATTCTAGCCTTCATTCCTGCCGACTCAGTCAGTACCCTCCAGACCCCTCGGTGACACAGTCTTGTGCCTCCTCTGGATTTTCCTGGCTATCCCGGTCTCTTGTTGATTTGCCCAATCCATTTTCCTTGGACCTCTTGCTCCCTCTCATAGACTCTGTTCTACTTGGGTCGCCCCCTCTGGTCTCGGAGTCGTTGCACTCAAAGCTGTGGCTGTGCTGGGTCAACCCCTTCTGAGGAGTTCGGTGCCTTGGCTTAGGGGGTCCTCCCTTGTGGATTCTCCTAAAAACCCTAATTAAACTCTTGCATTTCTCTGAACGCTGGTTCTTTTGGTTCAGCTTCCACAGAAGTCTCTATGGTCTAGTGGGTAGTGAGTGTAATCGTTACTAATTGCTATTCGCACAAATAGTACGGTATTTGCAATACCTGTTACTCGGCTAGTATTGCTGGTGCTCGTGAGTGATATGTTGATCGTTATCAATCTGACAAAAATTGACAGCTCCCTTTAGTACACAAAGTGAGCAGGCACCTCAGGGAGAGCAGATTCAATGTTAGGCTATCTCTTGGGGGCACAGCAAGGTGTTTTATACAGCAGAAATGTAAAAAAAAGTCCACTCTCCTGCCTTGTCCTGGAAAGATTAATTTTAGGTTTGTTTCATGCAAAACATGGACGTGTGAGAAAGGCAGTTTTGTGGGGGCGGTACTTCCGTGGTGTCACTTATGTTACATATGTGTGCTGTACGTGTGCTATCTGTGGATAGCTCATGGACAGCCTGTCATTTCATATTCACCTCCCTCCAGCACTGCCTGCTCCTCTCTCTTCAGGAGCGGCTGCAGCTCTCAGTGAAGTGAATATTAGATGAGACTAATGAGCAGGCCACCGGAAGTGAGAGAGTAAACAGCGCTGGAGGGAGGAGAGTATGAAATTCTTTGTTTTTAAACAAAACTTGGTTCTGGTCCGTGCACACGAATGTCACATGGATGACATCCCAGTACCAGACATTTTTGCACGGACCCATTGACCTGAATGGGTAAATGGGTCCGTGATTCTGCTTTAAACCAGACATGTTGCCGTGTGGAGTACACGGACATGCATCTGCTTCACATGGCAACATGGTCCTAGCTTAATAACGGACATCTGAAGGGGGCCATAGGGTATCATGTGTCCCTGTATGTGTCAGCACGGACTGCATGCACGCGAAGGCACAGATGTGTGAAACAGGCCTTATGGACCGATGTGTGTGCCTATCACTAATTAACTAACATTGGACTCGCTATTCGGACAAATATGCGAGTATTAAAAAAGTACTCGTTATGAGTATAGCGAATGTGAATATTACGCCACTCGCTCATCACTACTAGTTGGTCTACTTTACATATACATCTCCTACGGCATAACAAAAAGATATTAAAACTGAGGAGTGAACTATTTACTTAAAGGGCATGCAACTATTAGTAATACATGGCTTTTTTTTTTTTTAAAACAGCCCCACAAATATCCACAGGTTGTTTCCGGTACTGCAGCTTAGTCTCATTTGCTTCTAGAAGGATGAGTTACGGAACAGCATACTTCACAAGTTCTCAACTGAGTTCCGAAACGCAATACCCATGGACCTCATAAACAGACAGATTTTCCCATTTTAGACTATGTTCACTTGGCATTTAGACTGCTGTTGGTGGCTTTGTTGGGGCTTATGTCCGAAGCCCTGGAAAATGGGATTTGGATGTTGGTGCTGAAGATGCAAAAGACAAAGTCATATTGTGCCCTCTCCGATATCATTTTTGGCACTGCAGCATCTGCCAATTTGAGGTGAGCAACAATGCATGGTCAACTATGTCATTGGTATCCACCTCATATAGGCAGATACTGTTAAAATTGACTTCTGAAAGAACACAATATGACTGTGATCTCTGCATAATTAGAAGGGTTGTTCACTACTCAGACAACCCCTTCTTAATCAGTATATTTCCTCCTTTTAAAATAACACTTGTACTCCGGCATCGTCCCAGTGGTTTTGACACTTGGTCTCCCGACAGTGGCGTAACAGTCTTACGTGATGTGAGTCCGGCAGACAATTAGTGGACAATTATCTCTCCCAGCCTTCAGACTTATCACATATATCCAGAGGAAGAGATGTATGATTAGCATTTACTTCCTTCAGATGTACATGATTTGCAAAAGGTTTGTCCACGTAGTGGACTACTCCTTTGAAGTCAAAGGCTCTGTCAGCACAAATGTCCAGATTTTAATAAAAGTGATCCTTTTCTTTTTCCTTTGTGCAAGAAACTGTGATTGCCTCATTTACTGGAACAGAGCTGTGTTCCCATTTCCTGCACAGAGAATTGATGGGAGCATTACTTCATAATTCCACTGCTCAGTGCGTCTAGGACTAATAAGTGACAAGTTGCTGTACCTATGGAATTAAGGTGTGCTATTCTGTCAGTTTGGTGAGTGACAGCTCAGTTGTCCAATCTAGTACTGGGGTGTGCTGAGCTGTCAGTGTATTGAGTAACATCTCAGTTGTCCAATCTGATTCGGGGAGGTGCTGAATTGTTCAGGTGTTTTCTCTTTCCAGTGATTACTCAGCTGCTTAGCTGAGCAGTTTCTCCAACAACTCTGCCAGTCGTAGCATTCTGTTCAGTGGTACTTGTTGGCCTGTATTTCTGTGCTCTGTTTGATTAATCTATTGCTGACTGACTTTGGATATCAATTTGATCATCAATTTGTTTAACCCCTTTGTTCTTGTCCTCTACCCTCCAGGTATTCTCACTCTAGGCGGCAGCATGACTATACCTCTGTTTATCCGCTTAATCCTTGACATGCTTTCCAGGTACCTGACTCCAGAACGCTTTACTACTCTGCTTTAAGATTTGTTGTTAATGAGTTGGGCCACAATTACTGAGCAAAAAACAAGTTGAAAGGAATTTAGCCATTTGTCAATGATTTTATTAGGGCTTTCAAATTTAGACCCTTAGATCCACTAGTAGGGCTTGCCCTATTATGTCCAGTCAATTGCGGAATATTTTAGCTTATGTCTCAACCATTAAAGGGTTTTACAGCAAAATAAAAATGTTTTTAATGTGCTTAAAGTTGTGAGACATTGGCAAGGTTCACACCTTTGTTTGAGAATGCTGTACTACTCTTTCCAGTAAAATTATGCACAATAATGGAAATTCAACTGACTCTATTGTCAAAAAGGTCTGTCTATCACCATTGTGTCATTCATTTGATGGTTTGTTTTCTTCCCTAAATTCAGTTTCTGCTTTCCTAATACGACTTGGTGTAGAAATGTATCCCCAACCTGTAGCTACAGGCTCAAATCCTGGCTCCTGAAAGCTCCTTTTTTTGATTTGTATACAATACAGTACAAAACTGTATATAGAGGGGGAATGGCTGATTACTCATTTCAGTAGCAAAGCCAGCTTATTCTCTGCTATTGGGGTTAGTTTTCAAAATCCGAATGAGTCTGCTTGTATGATCCGTGCTGCTGTCGGTATAAAAGACAAGGAAGACAAGGCTTCTTCAATGCTGCTCCTTTTATCCCTACGCGTTTCGGTGCTGTCCCAGCACCTTCCTCAGGGAAGCAATTGATTGTACCCCTAAAGAACGTGATGGGACAGCACTGAAATGCGTAGGTAATAAAGGAGCAGCATTGAAGAAGCCTTGTCTTCCTTGTCTTTTATACCGATGGCAGCACGGATCATACAAGCACTACTCCTTCGGATTTTGAAAACACCACCACTGTGTATGTGGAATGCTGGATCCAGCAGCAGATGTCCAGGTGAGTATACTGGTTGTGGGTTATCCCAACCGAACCAGTGAACAGATACACTCACGGTCAAACAATTTTATCCAAAAGATAAGACCCATTTGCACCTCTCTGTGTCTCTCTTTTTTTTTTAGATTGGGTTGGTTTAGCTATTGAAATAAGGAGTCCGGCAGATCCCTTCCCACATAGCCCTGGGTAGTTGCTAGCACAGCAGTGCAGTCTTGTGTCAGGTACAAATAAACTAAGTCCTGCAGGAATCTGGGACCATATATCATTTTTGAAATTCAGGCAATATTTAGGTATCAAATATTTTACCGTTGTAAAGGAAGTGTTACTTGATTGTTTTTACTCCACTCTTATGTATCCTCATGTAAAGCGCCATGGAACCTAATGGCGCTATATAAAATAATAATTAATAATAATAATGTTTAGTTGGTTTCTTCTCCAGTGGAGCATTAGTTTACAATGGTAAACTGAGGTGCATGTCAGATATTAATCTCTTGACCTCTTTAGGCCACTGCAGGTGGCAACATCCCACCTGAGTAATCAGGTCTATAGGTTTGCTGGGCTAAGTGTGCATCATAATGAACTCTACTCTGCTATTCACACACTCTGCATACAAACGTCCCTGTCTGCCAACACAGCTCTAGTTCTCTAAGGTACTGTCCTCACACTTATCTGTACTATACCAAAGTGCCTGTCTGCCAACACAGGTCTACTGTCCCAAGGTACTGTCTGCACACTTAGCTCTTTAATACCAAGGTGCCTGTCTCCCAATTGTGGCTCTATTGTTCCAAGGTACTGTCTGTACATTCAGCTCTGCAATACCAAAGTGCATGTCTGCTTACATGATTTGTATACCAAGGTACACCTAAGACCGCTGTACAAGGAAGCTTCACTACCTACATGGCTTTACTGTTGCAAGGTGCCTGTCCACAGTCTTGGATTTCTGCTGCAAGGTGCCAAGATGGGATACTTCAAAACGCATTGACAAATAAACCGATTGCTATTGATATGATAATTGTATTAATTCACCTAGAACCTCCAGCCAGCACAGGATTTATCCCCTTTATTACCAGTTGTGTTACGCCCCTATTTTGTGGGTCTGCAGCATCCTGCTTTCAAGTGTACAAAGTGGTTGAGCTTGACACAACCCGCCCAGGTGAGAACATGCTTGTTTTTTGTTATCTCCAGTACTCAGATAACACCCTATTACTCTATATTTTTGATGCGGCCAAAGGCTAGGGGTACTCAGATCACCGGGGCTGATGACTTGAATAGGGAGTCACGGGTGGACTGTAACCCGGTTCTGTGCCCTGGTTATCATTTGAAGTAGATGGTGGGGGAGAAGGGAGTATTTACAGGGGATCGTGACGCCACCTGTAGTTCCCGGTAATATAGGTACCGGATGCTGCAAGCCAGCCGCTGAGGTGATGGTGGGTGCAGCAGAGTGTGGGACAGCTCCTTACAGGTGGAGCTATTACCTCAGGGCAGCGGTGAAGGAAAATGGTAAGGGAGCAGTAGTGTAATGGTTGGTGCTGCAGTTCTTACCCTTCTGCTGAGCTGCTGATGTTGCTGAGCCCTCCGGGCACCGGTGGGAAGAATAACGGAAACCAGTTCAAGTTTAACTCCACTTTTACCAGGTACCGGATGATAATAAAACAGGACAAGTACACTTTGGTTTACAGGTGGATGTTGCCAGCTCAGGATTCCCCTTATGGAGTCTCTAGATGTTTGTGCTCTTTGTCTTTCAGGGTCTCCTTTCCCCTTCCTAGCTTCTACCACCCTCGCAGAGCTCCCCCACCAGTCCCCTGATCTCTCACGCTGGGATTCTCCTTTATCGGTTCAGGCGGGGCCTGTTACTTCACCTGCCACCGGTACTCGGGCCGTTACTCCTGTGGTCCAGGATTGTTTGTGGTCCTGAGGGAGAGGTACCTTGTGGCGCCGTCAGTAACCCGGTTTCTTACGGCCTGCAGCTCGTCAGTCTGCAGATAGAGCTGAACTTCTATCTGCCTCGGTTTCCTGCATTGCCGGTGTTCCCTCAACGTGACCCAGCCAGCTTCAACCAGTCCTGGCCCATTGCCTTCTGCCCTGGGCCCCCACTTGAAGATGGGGCTCCCTCCTGTTGGCTGTGCTGTCAGGCCTGTCCTTCCTGACTGCTTCCCCAGCACTGACTAGAAACTGTCTCTCTCTTACTGCATCTACCCTAGGCTCCACCCCCTGTTGGGACCTACTAAATTACCGGTCCCCTCTACACTAGTGGTCTAATCCTAGGTGTGTGCACGTACAGACTCCACAGGTTTAACCCTGAACTGACAACTTACAGGGTAAAGAAAAACACATTATTGTCACAGTGTAGTACTTCCCTGTGGGACCTAGCCGCAGGGCGCCACATTTTGTTTACTCTTCTTGTCTGTACACTTAACACTGCTCTCCCCTGATGCTCGACTTCCTCCATGGCTTTGCTGTTCTGAGGTGCCTTTTTGCACTCTTAAGGCCCTGTTACCCGCAACGATATCACTAATGATATCATTGCAACAGCATGTTTTGTGACATTGCAGCGACCTCGTAGCGAAGTCGCTGCATGTGACATGTACCAACGACCAGTGAGCAGCTCGCTGATTGCAGATCGTTAGTAAATGGCCAGGACCATTTAGCATCGCACAGTATACGCTGGGATATGGTAACCAGGGTAAACATCAAGTAACTAAGCGCAGCGCTTTGCTTATTTACCCACTGTTTACCCTGGTTACCAGCGTTCTTGCTGGTCGCTGATCGCTGGTGAGTCTGCCTTTGTGACAGCTCACCAGCGATCAGATATTGTCCCAGTGACCTGATCGTTGGTCGGGTCGCTGTGACATTGTTATGTGTAACGGGGCCTTTAGATTTGCAGCTCCAAGTTGCCTATCTGCACTCTTGGATTTGATGTCACAATAGGCCTGTCTGCACACTTGAATTTACTGGTCCAAGGTGCCTGTCTGCACTCCCAGATTCACTGCTCCAAGGGGCCTGTATGCATTCTCAAATTTGCTTTTACAATATGCTTGTCTGCACTCTCGGATTTGCTGTTCCAATGCGCCTTTCTGCATACCTTGCTCCAATGATCCACACTGTTCTTTGTGCTGTCTGTGTCTGCTGAATCTTGCTACACTCTTATTTGTTTTGAGCAGGTCAGCCTGACCTAAAGCTTAGTGACTACACTTCACCAAGTGAGAAATAAGAAGCCTTGCAACATGAACATGTTATTTACTGCATGAAGAAAAGAGGGTGCTTGGCTTGCACAGTGCGATAATTTCCATAAATCTTACCTAATAGTCCGAGAATCTGATAATTTATTATTCAGTATT
The DNA here is from genome assembly GCA_033576535.1 of Allobates femoralis. Lineage (NCBI taxonomy): Eukaryota > Metazoa > Chordata > Amphibia > Anura > Aromobatidae > Allobates > Allobates femoralis. Next base: position 72,127,905 of record JARQOC010000007.1, read on the forward strand.
ATTTATAAAGCCATTCATATCCCATAGTAATGTATCATACGTCCGCGGCATAATTGTATTTATTACACATCTGAATTGTACTTCCTTCCCAGCAATATAACTTTAGATTAAAAAGGATACCCACTCCTTTATTACATCTCTGCTACATTAGTTTTGCAATAGGATTTCATTCCCCCGCAGCCACAATTTTGTACAAAGCAAAAGAAATAATTGTGTTTCCACATAAACAAGAAACGAGAGAGGGTATTTTACAATCCAATGATACAATGTATAGGCGCTGCACAATACATGGGTGTGGAGACATGGAAAGAACCGTAAGTGTCCCTGTATGTCCCTGTCCCTATTATATGCCATATAAAGTGAAGGTCAGAGGTTACATCATTGAAATAATGAAACTCACCGGGATTTTATAATGAACTGCACGGAGGACATGACAAAACAGCTAAGAGCTCAATGACCCTGGACGTGTGCCCATGATTATTATAATTTATTTATAGAATATTTTATTTTCAAGTGGAGAAAAACTCAATAGGATCCAGAGAGCGCAGATGGGCGTCTAATTTGAACTATTATTTAGAATGAACTGGGGGCGAGTGATGGAAATCATTTCATATGTGCAGAACCAAGTCTGAGGAGCAAAAAGCAGAGACCACATTGTTCCTGAGGCTTTGTAGCCTGATGCATTAATGAGTTTGTAGATATAATAAATAAATAATCTAACAAATTAAGTGAATTCATTTAAATACAAATATACTGTGGATAATATCACAAAGGTCCCTTAACCCTTTAAAGGCCAGAATATTTCTTACCTGTCAGTCAAAACTATGGTGACGCTGGCTTCACATTGCGGTCAGGTCCGATCTGGGGCTGTCCGGTGTAAACTGGACAGCCCCGGACCCGATTTTCACCCCATGCAGCCGGATGGAGCCGGATGGCAACTGTCTGCCATCCGGTTTGCATGTGTCCGGGAGAATCCGGGAGGAATCGGATTTTTCTCCAGGGCACAAAATCGGAGCTTGCTGCATTTTTGTGTCCGGGCAGAAAAATTTCCCCAAATCGTATCCTCCCAGATCAGGGACAATCCGGCGCTCCCTAACAGGGGAGTCTGTGGGGCCGGATTGTCCCCGATCCGGGAGGATCTGGGAGGTTCCAGGAACCGGACACCTGCAGCTGAAGTTCAGCATGAGCTACGCAGACTTTCAGCACCCGGAGCTGTCCCCTGTGAAGCGGTTCAGCACCACTTCGCAGGGGACAGCTGAGCTGTGCTGCATCCGGCTTGCACACCGGACCGAGGGCATATTTGCCCTCCCGTTCTGTGTCCAGATTCAGTCCGGGGATGTCAGGTTCACCCCCTTCAAAAACAGGGATGGTGTGTGTACAGTCCGCGCTGCTTGAAATGATCACTCCAAAGTCTTGAATGAAAGACCCCCCTTTTGTTTATTATCCACCTATGCATTTCGATGCTATTCCAAGCACCGTCATCAGGCTATTTTGGATATTCTTACACGTATTCGTGGAGGTGGAGGTCCTGCGGCAGCTTTCTAAACCACATGCGATTAAAACTAGTTGTGGTGTACACAACTAGAAAAGGTGAGTGCACCATTTTGCGATCTATATGCAAGATCCGTGTCATATTGATAGGCACTATTGCACCTCGTTTGTCTCCTTTATTTCCTTAAGGTTCACCCCCTGACAGCCCCGGATCGGACCTCACCGCAGTGTGAAGCCAGCCTCTGAGGACTCTGAGCATTTGGAGAGGATCCAATCCCTTTGGCTTGATTGAAAGGTTTCACTATTTATAGGAAAATACCTGTCAATCAATCCCAGCTGGGCTGGTAGGAGCTTCTTATCCCCGTATCAGGGTGGTTAAGCTATGAATTCTCTGACATTGACATACCAATGCATTTCCAGTGAAAGTGTTTGTAACATTTGTGGATACCCTGAGGAACCAGATAGCGTGGGACCAGACAAGACAGACATAAGGTTTTGAGTTTGTCTGTATTCACACGTGAGGAAAATAAATAAAAAAGCAGAGCAAACCAGTCTATGAAGTAGAAACAAACTGAACATTAGTCCTAAAATTATATGCAAAGTGTGACTGGCATAAACTAAATAGTCCAGAAACAGTCTTAGCAGATTTCTGCACAGCAAACAAATAGTTAACCAATGTGCGTTAGGGCTAAAATAAGTCCCACACAAAGTCCATCAGTGAGCAAAGTCCCAGATTATGTACACTGGCAACTAAACAGAAAGTCAAATGTATTACGGACTGTGTATTTTCAGGCAGACTAGCTGTGCTCTGCTCTTTGGAAGTCTTGAAGGATGAAAGCAAACAGCCAGGATCTGGAAAAATGCACCGATAATTGCAAGCAGCTGAGCAGTAGAAAGGTTAGAGTAGCAGAGCTTAACAAGCAGCAAGAAGTCAGGGAGCTGAGTCTGGAGTGATTTAGAAACCAGACAGCAGAAGATACTCAGGCAGGGAATAGATCCAGGACCAGGACTTAAATAAGCAGAAATGTTGGGAAGTTCAAGATCATGACAAAGCATCAGACTCCATCTTGGATGCGGACAAAGAGGCACAAAAATTTCCATGAAAAACCAGGAATCCTAACAGTGTTGTGCACGTACGTATTGGTAAGGGTAGAATAAAGTCTACTAGCTCCTGTACAGACTATTATCCCAGCTGCACAACAACCTAATGGTTCCTGCACAGACAAGAATATCCTTATCCATACAATTACAATACCAGAACTCAGAGCTGTCTACCTAAAAGGCCGTCAAGTTGTTTTTCATACCTCCTGAGGAACTACAATGGAGGTTTCTATGCACTTAAAACCAAAGTAGGGAAAGCATGCAGAAATAGACAGGGATCCAAGGTGAGGAAATAAAAACATATGCACAAGTGGAAACAGGAGAAATAATAAAAAGAAGTAAGAGAAACCTCTTACCAACTTAATAGAAGACAGAAGAAAGGTGAAGGAAAGGCAAATGAGCAAACACAGAATTAATGTAACACTGGTCTCTGGCAAATCCCTAGATGCAAGGCTGAAACTCCTTTGAAGTAATCCACGCAGAAATATAGCCAGCAGAGAAGGCATTTTTGATTCATGAGGTTTTGCCAAATGTAAAAGTTGTATTTATTTTAGTTGTTTACTTTTTATTTTTGAACTTTTTTGCAACAGGTCCTTAAATCACTTCTTCTATACTCTAGTGAAATCAATCAATTACAATGCAAAAGGCGTGACGAGGCTAAAAAAACATGGCTATCATGGCTGAACTTGAGTGAGAGTGCCGGATGCAATAAAAAAGCATCTACCCCATGAGCGAAGCCAAGGTATTGTCAAGGGGTGGTAATATCGCATGAGTGGAGTAGTAGCAGAAAGGCAGAGATGAAGTGAGGAAATCAGGGAAGCTAGTCTGACCCTGTAGACTGGGATTCCCTAGCTGACCCTGATCCCAGAGTCACCCCTAAAGATGGAACCCGCAGAAGTATCACTACACTATACGAAACGGTACCGTCGTTCCGACGGCCTCTCACTCCCTCTCCCCACCGCACTAACAATGTTTTAATGGATTGATTTTCCTGGATTAAAACACCCTTCCACCAACCTATACGGTGAGTGCCGCCTTTCTTTATTCTCTTTTTTGAATCTCTAAAGATGGAGATGTCTGGACCTCCAACCTTGCCCCTGCTCCTATTTAGCCCTGAGCTAAACCCCCTCACCTTCACCCAGGTAAAGGAACAGCAACTCCCAACAGATGATTCTCACAAAGCAGTTTGCTTTAGGAAAGCTTCAGTAACACAGCACTACCTCCTCATAGACAATGCATGGGGCTCGCCACAAGTGCAGCCGTCAGGCGGCAAATGCGGCAGATGGTGTTTTCTGTCCTGATCTGCCGGATCCGGACAGAAACACTAGTGTGAAAGGCCCCTTAGTGATACACATTGCATTATTTAAAACACATTGGGGGTTGTTGAATATTACTACAAAAACAGCCTGACAGGTTCCCTTTAATCCATTCTGTTTAAATTGAACTTAATTCTAAAACACAAGACGGTAGCTCCCTCTGATTGAAGGCAGCCAGAATTTTATTACCTAACATTTTGCAAAGAAGTTTTACTGCTTTAAAGATATGTTCCAGTTGGCCGCATTAATAGCACATGATGAATACAAAGAATATGCCGGCGTTTTTATGCAGAGATTGTTCCCTCACATCCTCCCTTTGTTTAATTTCCTTAATTGTATTTAATGGGCAACTATTGTTAGAAAATGCCCTAAAATCATCTTTACGTTTTTGTACTAAATGTGTTTTCTAAAAAATGTGTTAAATATCACAATATTTAGTACCAATAAAAATATAAATGTTGGAATTATCACACTGCCCACTGGACCTTTTTTAGACTCTAATATCCTTTTGTTTCAAGAAAGAACACATGTACATACCACAATGGTCAGAACCTAACCAATCTTTTTGTTGAAGCACCTAATAAGTATGTAAGTATTATAATGAAAGGAGGTCTGCTGTGACACAGATCACCTCTTGTGTTTGGTGGATCTATGTTATCAGCTGTATAAGAGGTGTATCAGTTTTACACAGGAGGAGGAGGTGACTATGACATCATCTGTTGTGAATTGTTGATCCTGTGTTATCTACAGTATAAAGAGGTGTTATCAGTCATTGTACAGGAGAAGAGGTGAGCTGTGATATCACCTATGTGAATGGTGGATCCTGTGTTATCTACTGTATATAGAGATGTTATCAGTCATTGTACAGGAGGAGGTGAGCTGTGACATCACTTATTGTGAATGGTGGATCCTGTGTTATCTACTGTATATAGAGTGTTATCATCATTGTACAGGAGAGGTGAGCTGTGATATCACCTATTGTGAATGGTGGATCCTGTGTTATCTACTGTATATAGAGATGTTATCAGTCATTGTACAGGAGGAGTGAGCTGTGACATCACTTATTGTGAATGGTGGATCCTGTGTTATCTACTGTATATAGAGGTGTTATCACTCATTGTACAGGAGGAGGTGAGCTGTGATATCACCTATTGTGAAAGGTGATCCTGTTATCTACTGTATATACAGGTGTTATCAATCATTGTACAGGAGGAGAAGGTGAGCTGTGACATCACCTATTGTGAATGTTGGATTCTGTTATCTACTGTATATAGAGGTGTTATCAGTCATTGTACAGAGGAGGTGAGCTGTGATATCACCTATTGTGAATGGTGGGTCCTGTGTTTTCTACTGTATATAGAGGTGTTATCAGTCATTGTACAGGAGGAGGTGAGCTGTGATATCACCTATTGTGAATAGTGGATCCTGTGTTATGTACTGTATGTAGAGGTGTTATCAGTCATTGTACAGGAGGAGGAGTGAGCTGTGATATCACCTATTGTGGATGGTAATCCTGTGTTATCTACTGTATAAGAGGTGTTATCATTCATTGTACAGGAGGAGAGGTGAGTTGTGATATCATCTATTGTGAATGGTCGATCACGCGTTATCTGCTGTATCTAGAGATGTTATGTACAGTTTTGTTCACTTTTAAAAATAACACCGTTGAGCAGAGGCGAGGTGGAGCTCTGTTGTGAATTCATTGGAGCTCCCTCCGGTGGTTGTTGCTGGTGATGCAGCTGACTGTGTGGGTTTCACAGGTGATGGTGATTGGCAATTTGGTTCTTGGAGCATATAATGGTTGGAAGTGGATCAATCCTTGCCTGTTGTCTTTTGTTCCTGGAGGAGTTAAAATCTCTCTGATTTCTTCTGCTCTGTGGAGATCTTTGCAAGATAAGTGAATGTTTTTTTGATATTTTGTGGCAAACTTTTGTGTGCTTAAGGATCTGCTTATGTTTTGTTTTATTCTAAGATGTGGGTTTGCTATGTAGTCTGTATATTTGTTTATCTGCACTCAGGAAGTTTTCTTACTTGAAATTTTACCATTCCCTATTATCTGTTATTTCCAGTTCTGCTGGCATTTGATTCATAGACGTCTGCAGATGTAGAGGTCGCCGACTCAGGGTAATTTTTCTAATAACTGCTGTTGGCGGTTTTTTAAAGTGTTTTATACCGACCACAATAGTATTCTATCCTGTCAATCCTATATAGCTAGTGTGGCCTCTTTTGCTAAACCTTATACTCTGCCTGTGTTTGTATTTCATTCTCTTGTTTCCCAGGTAATATCTGTGGGGGGCTTGCTATTCTTTCGGGGTTCTGCTCTGAGGCAAGATAGCTTTTTCCTACATCCATGTTTAGGAGCAGTTAGTTCTCCAGCTATGCACAGGTGTCCTAGGTCTGGTTAGTTACATCCCAAGGCTACTTCTAGTTGCAGTGTGTAGTCAGGGATTGCGGTCAGTACAGTTACCAACGACTTTTACGGAATCTGAATGTTACTCCTAAGTCATCGTTTCATAACAGAGCTCATTACTGGAAGTGGGGACAAATTCTGATCATGCGCAGTGAGCCTCTCTGAAGCATTGAAGTTCAATACTTGAATATGCAAAGCTGAATGCACTTGCTGCTTCATATGGTTATGCCGATGATGCTGCTGTGGTAAAGCATGTTATCACACCCACAGGAGAGAGATAATATGCTATGTGGGCTAACTAGTTGGGGAAACTAATACCCCCTCGACTAGTGAAAGCCCCAATTAGCATCTAAGAAACAGTCTTTAAAAATACCTTTTCTAAATATCTGTTTATGGATGCTACAACATAGAGGGGCTGTTAGGCAGGGATTATAGATATAGGCACACAACTTCTTGTGGTTCTGTGTGCTCAGGCGATCTTACAAGTTCCCTTTCAAATACATGTAACACAAAAATCTGATTTAAATACTTGAATATTTTCTGTTTATAGCTTCCCTTTATCTGTCAGTAGATTCTGCATTTATGAAATTATACAATTTTCCATTCCAGTTCAAAAATGTAAAAGGCCAGTTGGACCTTTGAACTGAGTGGATTATTCTGCTTGACTAGTGTGGAGACACTGGGGTCAGTGACTGTTCTCTTCTGCAGACCAGGATGCCTTTAGAGAGACCAGGGTTCATCCCACTGAATACCCAAACTCCTTATCCAAGGGCAGAGCACTACTCAGACAACACAGGGTGAGGGAACCACTCATTAGTTAGACTTTATTGCATTACCAACAACCAAAGGAGGCATATAACACATATTTAGTGAGAACACATAAGGTACCTTACACGCCGCTACTGGAGGATGGATACAACCCGCTACAAATGTAGCTTGTCCGCCAACATCGCCCGTAGTAGCGGCGTCTGAAGACGGGACGACACAGCCGGCTACAGATACATCTGTATCCGTGCACTGCCCATAAACAGATGGCAACAAAGCCGATTGTAGCGAGCTGTATCAGCGTGTAAAGAAGGAACAGAAGGGTTGTTTCTACACCATGCTATGTAGCTGGGGCGTGACACAGGGTCCGGGTTTTCCGCGCCCCCTTCAGCGATCATTGGAGGAAGCTCCTGTGTTGCGATTGGTTGTCGCCGCACAGGGCGGCATATTTAAGGAGCTGACGAGTCACACTACACAATTGCTCGAGCGTCAAGTATTAATCTGCCTCCTGCGATGCCTGTCCAATCATGGTATTTTTGCTTTCTCCTATCAGCGTACGGACGTCTCGTAATCCACGATTGGAGCACGCCTATGTGCTGTCCCTGCTGCACCAGGTACGCCCATAGTAGCTGGTTGTAGCGGTGTGTAAATGAGCTACAGATGGCTACTTGAGACACCCGGCGATGTATCTAGCTGTAGATGTAGCGTAGCGTAGCGCACCTTGTGGTGGCGTGTAAAGAGGGTGCGTTTCCCGTTTGTAACCGTTTGGGCGTGCTCGTGCACGTGAAGTAGCGGTTGGTATCCATCCTGTTGTGGCGGCGTGTAAAGGTACCTATAATGTAACAGGCAACAGAGTCTCAACATTCCACTGGCTCATCTTTGAGGCTTGCAGGGCCAACTACTCCAGTCCAGCAACACCCCACTTTTGGTGGTCACGTATGGAGAAAGGAATAGTGGCAAGTTTAGGAAGCTGACCAAGCACAGCAAAATCAGAAGTCAGGTGACTAAATTGTCCCAACCTACAGTAGGTTACAGTAGGTTACTTAAGTAGTCTCTGATCGTCAAGCCGAAACCTAGAATCCTAGGCTAAACTCCTGCAGAATATAATCCAGTTTTGGTGCTCCTCTAGTCGGAACTGAAGCTCCTAGACTGAGGCCATACAGAGTAGGATGACACGATGTGTTCCTGGCAGCCAGAATCAAAGTTACTAGGCTGACACCCTGTAGCAAATGAACAACTGGTAACTGAAGCAAGACCATTGTATAACCCGAGGCTTCACCTAAGTGTATATTGTGTTCTTACAGGATTGGTGTGATAAGGCTGCTCTCTTATTCGTTGGCATTTCAATCCGACTGCATAATTCTCCTCTGAATGATGTAGACAGAGGTGGTGAGGTAATTTATATTAAATTAACAATCCATAAACTGAGGAAATGCAGGCTCCAAGCAGTCTGATAAGAAACAATAAACCACTTCTCATTAGTCAACAAACAACAGAACAATACATCTGGCCAAATTAAGAATTTTAACCCACACATTAAAAAGGGCTGTGTCGTCACAGCTAGTCTACTAAAAGTCAAAGATGTTACCAGCCAAAAGGTTTTGGTTGCGTTCTAACAATTGTTTCACCTTTTCTTGGGCTCAATGTTAATCAATTATGGTCCCAGTCTCGAAATTTCCACAAGTTTTGACTTGTGATTTTTCTATTTCTAACTAGAGAATTGTGTTCACTTTGTGCTGTCGATTGAAGTTAATATCTCAAGCAAATAGGCGCTAGTAGTGACAGTAGCCATGAAACATTCAGAGCATTGGCAGTGTACATATTAATAAGATCACTCTAAATGGTACCAAAGTTTGTAAAACAGTTTATCACACATCGTGTTATTCCAGAGAATTCCTAGGCCGACTTCACACCGCGGTGTAATCAGGTCCGAGGCTGTCCGATGTGAATCGGACAGCCCCGGACCCGATTTTCAAACAGAACCAGAGGGCAAATATGCTTCTGATAGCAGCCTCAGCTGCTGCAATTTCAAGATCGCTGCTAGCGGGGAGCTAGCCACGGTCCTGAAATCACTGCAGGGGACAGCTGGTGGTGCTGAAGCTTAGCAGGGCTCGCTGCTAAACTTCAGCTGCCGGTGTCTGGTTCCCGGATCCAATGTTTTTGTCGGACAAGGGTGATCCGGCGCCATAGACTCCCATGTTAGGGAGTGCTCGATCTCCCCGGATCCGGGAGGATCCGATTTGGGCAGAATTTCGTAAGCAACGTTTTTGCGTCAGGGAGGAAAATCCAAATTCACCTGGTTCCTCCCGAACAGATGGAAACCGGATGGCACATAGCTAACATCCGGTTCCATCCGGCCCCATAGAGCTGCATAATGTCAAAATTGGGTCCGGGACTGTCAGGTTTAAACCGGACAGCCCCGTACCTGATCACACCACGGTGTGAAGCCCACCTTCTAGGTAATGTTCTCGAGGACTGCACTTCAAATCTCAATTAAAGTGAACATGTCGCCTAATTAAATCACCCCAGGGTATTACTACCTGTCCCTGCACTTTTCTATTACACTGTGTGCAGTGTTAGTGTTAGTGTTAGTGTTATTAGGCAAATGAGTATTTTGATCACATGATACTTTTTATACATGTTGTCTTACTCCAAGCTGTATAGGCTTGAGAGCCAACTACCAATTAAGTAAATCAGGTGATGTGCATCTCTGTAATGAGGAGGGATATGGTGTAATGACATCAACACCCTATATAAGGTGTGCTTAATTATTAAGCAAATGCCTTTTCTTAGGCAAAACGGGTCAGAAGAGAGATATGATGGGCTCTGAAAAGTCCAAAATTGTGAGATGTCTTGCAGAGGGAAGCAGCAGTCTTGAAATTGCCAAACTTTTGAAGCGTGATCACCGAACAATCAAGCGTTTCATGGCAAATAGCCAACAGGGCCGCAAGAAGCGTGTTGGGCAAAAAAGGCGCAAAATAACTGCCCATGAATTGAGGAAAATCAAGCGTGAAGCTGCTAAGATGCAATTTGCCACCAGTTTTGCCATATTTCAGAGCTACAATGTTACTGGAATATCAAAAAGCACAAGGTGTGCTATACTCAGGGTCATGGCCATGGCCAAGGTAAGAAAGGCTGAAAAACGAGCACCTTTGAACAGAAAACATAAGATAACATGTCAAGACTGGGACAAGAAATATCTTAAGACTGATTTTTCAAAGGTTTTGTGGACTGATGAAATGAGAGTGACTTTTGATGGGCCAGATGGATAGGCTAGAGACTGGATCAGTAAAGGGCAGAGAGCTCCACTCCGACTCAGACGCCAGCAAGGTGGAGGTGGGGTACTGGTATGGGCTGGTATCATCAAAGATGAACTTGTGGGACCTTTTTGGGCTGAGGATGGAGTGAAGCTCAACTCCCAGACCTACTGCCAGTCTATGGAAGGCAACTTCTTCAAGCAGTGGTACAGGAAGAAGTCGGTATCATTCAAGAAAAACATGATTTTCATGCAGGGCAATGCTCCATCACATGCATCCAACTACTCCAAAGTTTGGCTGGCCAGTAAAGTTCTAAAAGAAGAAAAAATAATGGCATGGCCCCCCTTGTTCACCTGATCTGAACCCCATAGAGAACCTGTGGTCCCTGCTAAAATGTGAGATCTACAGGGAGGGAAAACAGTACACCTCTGGGAACATTGTCTGGGAGGCTGTGGTGGCTGCTGCATGCAATATTGATTGTAAATAGATCAAGCAACTGACAGAATCTATGGATGGAGGCTGCTGAGTGTCATCATAAAGAAAGGTGGCTATATTGGTCACTCATTTTTTTGGATTTTGTTTTTGTATGTCAGAAATGTTTATTTCTAAATTTTGTGCAGTTATATTAGTTTACCTGATGAAAATATGCAAGTGAGATGGGAATATACTTTGATTTTATTAAGTTGCCTAATAATTCTGCACAGTAATAGTATTAGTTTCCTGCACAAACAGATATCCTCCTAAGATAGCCAAATCTAAAAAAAACACTCCAACTTCCAAAAATATTAAGCTTTGATATTTCTGAGTCTTTTGGTTGATTGAGAACATAGTTGTTGATCAATAATAAAAATAATCCTCTACAATACAACTTGCCTAATAATTATGCACACAGTGTACTATTCTAACTATCCCTCTCTCTCCTAAATGTGTCGTGTAAATGCGTTTTAAAAGGTTTTTATATCTTACTGCCTCCTATGATAATGAAGCGGGGGCTACCATTATTAGCCCCCCTGGGCGTCCTCTTTAGCTCCCTCTCGCCACCTCCAAGAGTCTTTATTGTAATTTCAATGCGCGCCGCCAGACTGCCCGGAACCCTCTGTGCAGTTATGGATATGAAGCCGAACGCCTCATTTCCGATAGTGTATCGCCCAACATGAGGCTGCGCATTGCGTATGCTCTGTGAAGCACATTAAGGCAGCTCTCACACCACACATTTAGGAGAGAGAGGGATAATTAGAATAGTAGTAGGAAGGTGCAGGAACAGGTAGGGATAGCCTGGGGTGATTAGGTGACAGGTTCACTTTAACTTCTTTATTAAATGTAAGAGTAGATTTAGGGACGTAAATATTCACCGTCAAATCTAAACCCCAGCACAAAATTCATTATTTTTTACTTTCCTTTATTACTTTCTATTCTGATCTTAAAAAGTTCACAAAAGTTATCTTTTTTAAGCAGCTGCTTATTACATTTTTAAATATACAGGTAACAATACCAGCTTTGAATCAATTCAATTACTGTGCCAATCTGAAGTGATAGGTCATTTTCTGTCAATGTCAATGACTGATAACACCTCTATATATAGTAGATAACACAGGATCTACCAATCACAATAGGTGATATCACAGCTCACCTCCTCCTCCTGTACAATGACTAATAACACCTCTATATATAGTAGATAACACAGGATCTACCATTCACAATAGGTGATATCACAGCTCACTTCCTCTCCTGTATAATGAGTGATAACACCTCTATATACAGTAGATAACACAGGATCCACCAATCACAATAGGTGATATCACAGCTCACCTCCTCCTCCTGTACAATGACTGATAACACCTCTATATACAGTAGATAATACAGGATCCACCATTCACAATAGGTGTTATCACAGCTCACCTCCTCCTGTACAATCACTGATGACACCTCTATATACAGTAGATAACACAGGATCCACCATTCACAATAGGTGATGTCACAGCTCATCTCCTCCTATACAATGACTGATATCACCTCTATTTATAGTAGATAACACAGGAACCACCATTCACAATAGGTGATATCACAGCACACCTCCTCCTCCTGTACAATGACTGATAACACCTCTATTTACAGTAGATAACACAGGATCCACCATTCACAATAGGTGATATCACAGCACACCTCCTCCTCCTGTACAATGACTGATAACACCTGTATATACAGTAGATAACAGGATCCACCATTCACAATAGGTGATATCACAGCTCACCTCCTCCTGTACAATGACTGATAACATCTCTATATACAGTAGATAACACAGGATCCACCATTCACAATAGGTGATATCACAGCTCACCTCCTTCTCCTGTACAATGACTGATAACACCTCTTTATACTGTAGATAAGACAGGATCAACAATTCACAACAGATGATGTCACAGCTCACCTCCTCCTGTGTAATAACTGATAACACCTCTATATACAGCTGATAACATAGATCCACCAAACACAAGAGGTGATCTGTGTCACAGCAGACCCTCCTTTCATTATAATACTTACATACTTATTAGGTGCTTCAACAAAAATATTGGTTAGGTTCTGACCATTGTGGTATGTACATGTGTTGTTTGTTTACAGTAGATAACACAGGATCCACCATTCACAATAGGTGATATCACAGTACACCTCCTCCTCCTGTACAATGACTGATAACACCTCTATATACAGTAGATAACACAGGATTCACCATTCACAATAGGTGATATCACAGCTCACCTCCTCCTGTGCAATGACTAATATACCTCTATATACAGTAGATAACACAAGATCCACCATTCACAATAGGTGATGTCACAGCTCACCTCCTCCTCCTGTACAATGACTGTTAACACCTCTATAACAGTAGATAACACTGGATCCACCATTCACAATAGGTGATATCACAGCTCACCTCCTCCTCCTGTACAATGACTGATAACACCTCTATATACAGTAGATAACACATGATTCACCATTCACAATACGTGATATCACAGCTCACCTCCTCCTCTATATACTGACTGATAACACCTCTATATATTGTAGATAATACAGGATCCACCATTCACAATAGGTGATATTACAGCTCACCTCCTCCTCCTGTATTATGACTGATAACACCTCTATATACAGTAGATAACACATGATTCACCATTCACAATACGTGATATCACAGCTCACCTCCTCCTGTATAATGAATGATAACATCTCTATATAGAGTAGATAACACAGGATCCACCATTCACAATAGGTGATATCACAGCTCACCTCCTCCTGTTCAATGACTGATAACACCTCTATTTATAGTAGATAACACAGGATCTACCATTCACAATATGTGATGTCACAGCTCATCTCCTCCTCCTATATAATGACTGATAACACCTCTAGATACAGTTGATAACACAGGAGTTACCATTCACAATAAATGATGTCACAGCTCACCTTCTCCTGTACAATAACTGATAACACTTCTATATACTGTAGATAACATAGGTTCCACCATTCACAATAGGTGATATCACAGCACACCTTCTCCTACTGTACAATTACTGATAACATATCTATATACAGTAGATATCACCTATTGTGCATGGTGGATCGTGTGTTACCACAGCTAGATTCCCCTGTACAATGACTGATAACACCTCTATATACAGTAGATAACACAGGATCCACCATTCACAATAGGTGATGTCACAGCTCACCTCCTCCTCCTGTACAATGACTGATAACACCTCTATATACAGTAGATAACACAGGATCCACCATTCACAATAGGTGATATCACAGCTCACCTCCTCCTGTACAATGACTGATAACATCTCTATATACAGTAGATAACACAGGATCCACCATTCACAATAGGTGATATCACAGCTTACCTCCTTCTCCTTTGTTCTCAATGACATCATCAGATGCTTTAGTACAAAAGTACATTGTAGCATCTATGCATTGCATCAATGTGTTTGTGCTGTTAACTAAAAAAGCAGCAAGTTAGATGCTAAAAAATCTCAAATGGCCAGTTCGAAACTTGCTGGATTTTAATTTTATACAAATTATGATATCCAAAAAAACGTAACGCACCACTTTGGCATTGCGTTTCTTTCAGTGCTGGAGTGGGGCTTTATATTAAACTTACCTGAGAAAGCCTTAAACGTTTTGGAAGAATGTTCTCTCTTTTTGGGCAAAAGCATCAACACAGAGTTTACAGGAGAAAAAAAGAGGCATTCAAAGAAAAGAACACGGTCCCTACAGTCAAACATGGCGGAGGTTCCCTGATGTTTTGGGGTTGCTTTGCTGCCTCTAGCACTGGACTGCTTGACCATGTGAATGGCATTATGAAGTCTGAAGACTACCAACAAATTTTGCAGCATAATGTAGGGCCCAGTGTGAGAAAGCTGGGTCTCCCTCAGAGGTCATGGGTCTTCCAGCAGGACAATGACCCAAAACACACTTCAAAAAGCACTAGAAAATGGTTTGAGAGAAAGCACTGGAGACTTCTAAGGTGGCCAGCAATGAGTCCAGACCTGAATTCCATAGAACACCTGTGGAGAGATCTAAAAATGGCAGTTTGGAGAAGGCACCCTTCAAATATCAGGGACCTGGAGCAGTTTGCCAAAGAAGAATGGTCTAAAATTCCAGCAGAGCATTGTAAGAAACTCAGTGATGGTTACCGGAAGCGGTTGATCGCAGTTATTTTGGCTAAAGGTTGTGCAACCAAGTATTAGGCTGAGGGTGCCAATACTTTTGTCTGGCCCATTTTTGGAGTTTTGTGTGAAATGATCAATGTTTTGCTTTTTGCTTCATTCTCTTTTGTGTTTTTCATTGAAGACAAATTAAATGAAGATAATAATACCAAAGAATTTGTGATTGCAATCATTTTCAGGAAGAAACTGAGTATTATCTGACAGAATTGCAGGGGTGTCAATACTTTTGGCCACAACTGTACATATACAAAATTCTCAATGTTTTCTATGTGATGTCTATGACAATCATGGTGTCTCCTATATGACATATATACGGAAATATCAGTATCTTTTGTGTGATGTGTACTGCCCTCTCTCTCTAATGGAATGTAAATACAGCAGTCTCAGTGTGTATTTAATGTGCTGTATACAGCCCCCTCTGTTTATCCTATGTGATTTATATAGAGCAATTTTCTTCTCTCCTATGGTATGTATATACAGCAATCTTGATGTCTCTAATACAATTTATATACCACATTTTCTCTGTGTGATGTTTTGAGCTTTCTTGGTGTCTCCTTTATGATGTATTCAGCAGTCTCAGTATCTTCTATGTGATTTATATACAGCAGTCTTAAGTGTCTCTTATGTGACATATATACTGCAGTCTTGGTGTCTCCATGTGATGTATATATACTGCAGTCTTTGTATCTCCTATGTGATATATACTTGCACACCTCCCACTGCTTGAGTTCTATAAATGTAACAGGAGCTGTGATGAATTTCTCACTTTTAGGAGACTTGCAGTGTAGAATACATTTTCAGAACAACTTACTGTTACATAGAGGTTATATAGGATTAATGTGATGCTGGTTGCAAGTAATAACTAGTCTCAGAGGAGCAGCTAACTAACTGAAATAAATGGAAAGTAAATATAACAATTATACTACCGTATATACTCGTGTATAAGCCGACCCGTGTATAAGCCGACCCCCCTACTTTTGCCCCCAAAACCTGGGAAAATCTATTGACTCGTGTATAAGCCGAGGGTGGACCCTAGCACAAGTATACAGCCCCCAGCAGTGTGGTATACACCAGTCCCAGAGGTAGATACAGCAGCCCCAGTGGTAGTATACACGCAGCCCCAGTAGTATATACAGCCCCAGTGGTATATACAGCCCCAGTGGTAGTATAGACGCAGCCCTAGTAGTATATACAGCCCCAGTGGTTTATACAGCCCCAGTGGTAGTATACAGGGCCCCAGAGGTATATACAGCCCCAGTGGTAGTATATAGCAGCCCCAGTGGTAGTGTATACAGCCCCAGTAGTAGTGTATAGCAGCCCCAGCGGTAGTATACAGTATCCCCAGTAATCCAGGGCCCCCCCAGCCTGACTCCGGTCACCTGTAAAGCAAACTATACTTATCACTGTCCCGCTGTCCGCGCCCGCTCGCCACTGCCGTCCGCGATCCTCCATCTTCATGCGTCTTCTTCCTGTTTCCTGCTCATGGAATGACGTCATTGCCTGCGACGAGCACAGAAACAGGAAGGAGACGCATGAAGATGGAGGATCGCGGACGGCAGCGGCGAGCGGGCGCGGACAGCGGGACAGTGATAAGTATAGTTTGCTTTACAGGTGACCGGAGCGAGGCTGGGGGGCCCTGCATTACTGGGGATGCGGGGGCTGCTGTATACCGATGTATACATCGGTATGTACCGATGTATACATCGGTATACAGCACTGACTCGCGTATAAGCCGAGGGGGGTACTTTTCAGCCCAATTTTTGGGCTGAAAAACTCGGCTTATACGCGAGTATATACGGTACTGTGAGGTAGCAACCGGGGAACCCGCTTGCAAAACGACAAGAACACGTGTTTTCAAGTTAACCAATGTCTACCCGTTTATTTTCACATATTAATCACATAACCCGGTAGCATGTCTGACACATATCACATTGATTAACAACACTTTACATAAATACATCATACATTTACATTTAACATCACATAACACTTATATTGCACATAACGTTTTATAGTAACCCGGGACCTGTAACCACGACTCTCTGTCCCCATTGGAGCTCTACTAACAGCTCCCGTGGTGGCTACGGCCTCCGGCCTACTTACACATCTTACAGTACCTTTATAATAAATACATTTGATATACTTCGATGATGACCCTTCCGGGTTCATAACAGGGATTGGCAAACCCTAGTAACCCGTGGCTGCGGCCTCCGGCCTAACCACGCGTTACCCAGTACGGGAGCCCTTCTAACCCCTGCTTCTGACCTTCGTTACATACGCCTCAACGGGCCCTGTGGGTCCCAATGGCGGTACCTGCCGCCTGGCTTTAGTCCCCCAGCATGATGACTCAACACTCACCCGTAGTCAGGAATCCTGCCTGACCGGGTCCTTACATACCGTATGTGATCCATCATTCAAACGTCCATGGATCACACACCTGCTCACAGCCCACAATCCATGGACTGTGGCCCCTCCATGGCCCATTACAGGGATTGGCAAACCATAGGTCACGGGAACCTCTACATCCGTTACCTACTGGAGCCCTCTTACCCCTGTCTCTGGCACCACAGGCACACTCACCCCATTAAAGGTCGTGGTTGAGGGATCAGGTACCCTCTGCAAGCAGCAGGGCAAGCCTCCCTCTCGTCCCAAGGACGGAACGCCTCCAACATCATCCATACCAGCTGGGTCACTGTCTCTCCACATGATTATACATGGGTCTTACATCGGTCATCATCTCTCATTCAGGGCCATTACTTACGCCCTCATACACATAGTTCATCGGGTCCCTTAACGGAGTACTCTGACTCGGACCCAAAGGCGGTCTATGCCCGCCTGGCACACTACATACAATTGCCTCCACGGGCTACATACATTCCGGTTCATCAGGACCTTTAACGGACTCCACTGAGTCGGTCCCAAGGGCGGTCTATACTCGCCTAACATGATTTACGCACACCAGGTGCACAGTTCACACTATCGCTTGGGAACTGCTTTCTTACCGGGCACGGATCCGGGTCTCGCTACCTGGGTCACAGGTTCCACCAGGCATCCCCACAGGCTCCTTTCCCGGGCGTGTTTCACCCCACGCCCGGTCTAGCGTCCACGGGTCAACCACGGCTTCCCCCTCTAGGTGCGGACACGACCACGGACCTCGGCACCGGCATGGAGCTAGCATGCTCCCATCATGTCATGCACACAGAGCCTTGGACTGCTCTGCACTCAGGCTGGTCTCAGCTTCCATATGACTCAATCTCAGCTTCCAGGATCAATCTCAGCCTCCAGAATGAATGAATCTCTCAATCACTCAGGTGGCCGGCTCTTATCGTGCCAGCCACTCCCACATGGACACCCCCCCTCAGCTGCTCGTAATCAGCCTGTCACACAGCTCAGGTTAACTCCCTGTGTTCCGGGTTGTCAGCACTCACTCATTACATCCTATTCCTCATGGACTCCTCGATCTCAGCCCACTCTCACTGCCGCTCATTAGGCTCATGAAACCTCATTGTGTTCAGGTTGGTTCACACAGTATTATCAACACAGGAAAACCGGCCAGTGTGCACAGGATCATCCTCTGATCCTACATGTGATGTACCCCGGCCATGCGGATCATGCCGGCGGTGCCTCACAGTACTTACTGGTAGTAAAGAGAGGTCAAAGTAATTGGCGGTCAGGTCCAGAAAAAGATGCAGTACAGCAAAAATCAGAAGCAAAATCCAATTCAAGCCAAAGCCAGGAAACCGGAGAGACAGAAACAGAGTACATAGGTACAAAAACAGAAAGAGAAATCAGGTCACTAGCAGAGGGTCAAGTCCAGGTAAGAAACAATGTCAGAAAGGGTCTGGTTCAGAACACAAAGAGATCAAGTCCTACACAGCCAAAATGTACAACTGACCCAGAGCAGAGCTGCAAGCTAGTTTAAATAGGCTCTTAATTAAGTGAGCTGAATTCAGGTGATTGAGGCACAGAACCAGCCCAGCCTGACAGTCTCCACAAAACTAGAATAACACAGGCAATATGGAGATCATGACAATTTATAAATAAATATTCTAAATATAATTATATGAAGGCTCTGAAAGTTATATCAGTATTCAGTAACTATTGAACCTATACTCATTGTTATATACTAATAGCGATAAAGTTCACATGGTAAAATCAAACTTGCATGATTTGCTGGAGACATGAGAAGATGCTGCTTGTGACTGCAGGAAAGATTCACTAGGATATCGAGAATTTGTAAGATCTTTATATACCCTGAGGCTGAACATAGACGCATCAGATAGTTTGTGTTGGAAACGGCTATATCTATATCATCGCTGCTGGGTATTTTCTCCACAATTTCAGCTGTCAATTTCACTGGCTGATGAATCTGTTTTCCATATTAATGCATATAATGAGATGACTGTCATGGTATCAACAATCATGAAAACAATAACTTGTTGAGTTGTCAGATGCGTTTATATAAAAACTAATTTTTTATATGTGGAAGTATGCTTGTCAATCAGGTAATCAGGTAATATGAAGCTCATATTGCCTATACTTTGCTTGCAGCGGCCACTAGAGGGAAGGTGCAGTATTGCATTCCACGCATTAAAATGAGTGGCTGTTTCAAGAGGGGACCCCTTTATAGCCTCCGTGTGTACTAGTATTATTTATGGAAAAAAAATTCCTTAATGAGACAACCACCTTTCATTTCAAAATAAGCTTTGACCATTTTTCTACACAATAGTCCATAGAGAAATAATCCTCGTACTTACGATAAGCGAATTTGCTGAAATTAGAATTTGATATAAATCACATGTGACTTATTACATTCTCATACTTCTCTAGACCACTGTGAATAATAAATATAAAGGGTTAAAAATGTTTTAAAATAATGCACTCAACTTACCACCCCAAATCTTTCACCACCGCAGCTCTCCGTCCATTGCTCCTCTTGTTCGGTATGTCTTAGACATCTTCTACTCTACACTGGTGGTTTCTGCTTTGATTAGGCCATGTTGTAATGTTTGGAGTTCAGAAAGTCACGTTGTTTGTTGGAGGAAGCTGGGCAAGAACTGGGTGGAGATACAAGACCCGATGAAGAAAAGTGTTGTGCAAAATGGCCATCATACACGGTGCTACCCGCGTCCTCCTTCATTCATGGTTTTTAAGCAAATGCTTTAAAAGACTTGTTTGGATTGGTGAATGCCACCTTTTCCTTCTAGAAAAAATAGAGGAAATATGTGTAATCCTACTGTATAATTGATCACATACCAAAGAAATCGATGAATGTAAGTGGCTTTATTCAACGTGTTTCAAGCTGTATTCCTCACCCCTTCATCAGGACAACCAACAATACCAGTTGGTGGGTGTCCTGATGAAGGGGTGAGGAATACACCTTGAAACACGTTCAATAAAGCCACTTGCATTCACTGATTTGCTTGGTATATGGTTGTACAGCAGGGCAATTGGATTCCACATGTTTCCTCTATCTTTCTACTATTGCTTTGGCCTACGGATACTGCAGCAGGTGTATGAATCCTTTCATACTGGTTGTGTGAGACAACCCTCTAAGGTGAATCTTCATATTCGAGATAGGAGCTGGGTTCTAATGCGCTGCTAGAAATAACTGCAGGTTCATAATCTGAGTTAGGAAGTTTATTTGGTCAACGCGTTTCAACCCTCTAAGGTGAGCAGTTTCCCTTCAGCTTACCTATCACCAATTTTATCAGATAAGACTCTATTGCGCTTTCTATCCTACAGTTATTCATTCACCTTTTCTTCTATACCTTGATCTAAGCACTGGGGGGGGAGCTGCAATAGGAGAAATTTGAGCATACTATACTATTTTATTCTATCTCTTGTCCCTTTTATCGGACCTCCATGACCTAGCAAAATGTTGGCTTGCGGGCCGCCATTCTGCAGTGAATACAAACCGATCTGCCTATTGCTACCAATCTTATCAAAGATGCTTATTTAGTATAAGAAGACCCGTTTAGCTTGAGATTTACAAGACAGATGGTTCTTTTCCTTCAAGATGAAGTAAAATTGACTCAAAAAAAGACTCCTTACTCGACTTACTTCCTATATTGTTGCTAACAACTGTCAAAGTCTTTAGTAACAATCCGGCCTCAACAAGCTGCTTTCATTACTCGTATCTAACATCCCATGGTTCCATTGCAGCAATGATGTGGCTTCAGTAAATTAGGCAAAAAGCAGATTTTAGAGAGTTCGCTCATCAATTTTTCCACTTTTGCTTTTACGTTACAAATAACACAATTTGATGAATTAAAAGAAATGAAAAGTGGACACGTTTAGCCCTTTCACAAATACAAAGAGGCGCAAGAAAGAGTTGGCCAAAACAGCTTAGGAATAAGGTAAGCTAAAAATAATGAACTGAACGGCAGTTTGCCAGAAGAGAAGAAAACTTAAAAGGTGAAACTAACAAAGGATTGGAACTGTGTGTACTTTTTGATTCCAAGTTTTATATATATATAACACTGACTGAACTTTCTACCGAAAAATCATTTCTGAGAACGGCCTAAACGTACGAGCAGCCGTGTAATTTCATCATTGTTTAGTGGAAATAGTCAAAAACGTCTTTTCATAAACAGCAATATTCAGTTATTTTTGCAAAGTGCAGTCTTTACAAGGAAAAACAGTTAAGAGAAACATCAGAACAAATTTGGAAAAACTGATCTTTTATTCCTTTGTGACCTTTCAATAAAATGACTCCAATATTGAAGTTCTCGGCAATCATATCCATTTACAGTATACGTCTTTTTAGTGCCATTTTCATGACTTCTACCCTTCACTAGAATGAGAAAGTGTTTTCAAAATGTTTACCTACCCTATTAATTAATTAAAAGTGCTCATATATGAAGACCATGTAGACCGGGTTCACACAACTGTCTTTCTCACGAACCAAGAAAAAAGGTCTGATTATGCTAATAACATCACAAAGCACTCACTGATCTCAAGGAGATCAGTCAAGAAAAACACTCCGGGCAGCAGGCTACAGCGCTCAAACAGTGAAATCCACAGTTATGGTGTTCTCCGCAAGGATTCCACCCCAGGGCTAGGTCCTTCCCTGGAGGGATATCTGGCTAGTCCTGTGTTTGAGACTCTTAATCGAGGCTCCACGGACTCCATTTGATTATGCTAATAAGACTCTGTTCAGACTCGGATCCATTTTTCGCGAACATGGGGAGAAAAAAAAGCAAGTTTGGCTAGGGTCACATTTAGAATGTTGAGACAAATCTACTGAATGTTAACTTCCTTGATAAGTGTCTACTACCATGTTTTTCCAAAATTAAGACAGGGTCTTATGTTATTTTTGCTTCCAAAAAAGAGGGCTAGGCTTATTTTGGGGGAGGGCTTATTTTTTTTCCATGAACAACAATCACACATTTACCTTGAAGGTGCACGGCCAGCTTCAGCTTGCAGGTGTATGGCTAGCTTTAGGGTTAGTAACCTTAACCCTAACTTACTTTCATAATTGCTGGTGTAGTGTCAGTGTCTCTTACTGGTCCTTTCAAAACACTTTGAATGGCAGCGGCACTCTTCTTCTCTATGTGGCTGCAAGGGGGCAGGAGGCGGCTGTCTGGAGCGGGACTCGAGAATATGCAAATAGAGTCTGTGGAGCCTCGGTTAGGAGTCTCAAACACAGGACTAGCCTCCAGGGAAGGACCTAGCCATGGGGTGGCTCCTTGCGGAGAACAACATAACCAACATATTAAGTGGCCCTTTCATTCAATATCCAGCTCTTTTGAAAGATTAGAGATATGACAAGGGAATACCAAGGCCAGGTATCCATCCACAGACAGCTGTTTCGGGGTGTTGCTCCTCATCAGTGTGGAGTAGGATTCTGGCTAGGTGTGAGCAATGCCTAGTAGACCAACATCACAAAGCATTCACTGACCTCAGTGAGCGGGACTCGGGAATAGTGGTTTTGACATCATATGACATCACATGTGGCTGCTTCTGCAGGAGCGAGCAGGACTGACTGGGAGGCAGAATTCAAGAGGGGCACCAAGGAGGCACCAGGTGGGACTCTGGAGTGGCAGCCAAGCCCACACCATAGCGCAGTAGCGGCCAGGAGGTGGGACCCAGGAGGAAGCATTTGGAAGGCGGGACTCAGGAGTGGATTAGCAGATTTTACCTGCCATGATGGCAGGAAGTGACCGGATGATTCGGGAGCTATATTATGCCTATACCAGTGCCTCCGGCATTAGGTTATGTCTCCGTGATGTTAGTGACATAACCTAGCGTTACGTGACATAACCTACTGCTGGAAGTGCTGACTAACTAGGCCTTATTCTTTGAGTATGGCTTATATTTAAATCTTACTCCAAAAATCCCTAAAAATCAAACTTGGGCTTATTTTGGGGGGAGGCTTGTTTTTGGAAAAACACGATACTGCAGAACTCCTTGTCAATGGATGTACTTTTCTCAGTAGGGCTGTTGAAAAATATTAGCCCTATATTCTGGGTCAAACCACAACTCTCACAATTTCTGCAATTACATTTTCCTAACCACAAAGAAGAAAAAACAGCAAGCAATAACCTTTTTAATTCTAATGATAATTTATATTCATTGTAAACTGCAACCAATACTGTAATACAAAAATCAAGTGATGAAAACATGTTCTGCCCACCCTGTATGTCTTTAGAGAAAATCCTTCATCAAGTCCAATGCTCACAAGAAATGGTAGGTAATAGATAAAGTGTCTGAAAATGTTTTAACGACAAGCCATCTTGGTACAACGTTTTAGGGACTAGTGATGGGCGAATCCTAAATTACTCGGAATCGCTTGACTGTAGCGAGTCCGAGCCCAGGACTCGCTACTCGTTGCGAGTCTAGCGAGTCCAATGTTAATGAATGGGGAAGCGAGTAATAGCGAGTAGTGTGAGATTTACAAATCGCAGATGTGTCTCGGAAGCTTCAGCCTGAAGCAATCCTAGTTTTGTCATTTATTTGCATTGGACTCGTTTAGTTTGTAAGTAATCGCTGGGAAACTCGCACAGATAAGAGAAGAGTCCTGTCTGCTCTGTGCAGCTCCAGGGTCCTAGAGCCCGCCTGCTGCCTGATGTAGCAGAGCTGAGATTGTTCTCAGTCTGCACATTCCCTGTGTACAGACATGAATGTCTGTGCACAGAGATGATGTAGCAGTGCTGAGATTGTTCTCAGTCTGCTCATTCCCTGTGCATAGACATCTATATCTATACACAGGGGATGTAGCAGAGAGGACATCGCGTTTTGGACTGCGTCGGACGGAAGAGGATTTTCTTAATTAAAGATGGAGTCCCTAATGGCTTTTTTTTTTATTTCTAATAAAAAAATTTCTCTGTGTTGTGTTTTTTTTAAAACAATTTAATAGAAATTCATGGCGGTCATGTCTAATATTGGCGTGACCGCCATAAATTTCGGGCTTAGGGCCAGCTGATAATACAAAGCTGGCCCTAACCTCTATTACCCAGCGTGGCACCGCCACCAGGGCCGCTGGAAGAGCGGGGTTCAGCGCCAGAGGATGGCGCTTCAATGAACGCGCCATCTTCTGGGGCGGCTGCGGGCTGCAATTTGCAGCGGGGGGTGCCCAGAAAGCTTGGGCATCCCTGCGCTGCGGATTCCAGCCCCCAGCTGCTTAGCTGTATCTGGCTAGACATAGAAATTGTGCGGAGCCCCACGCATTTTTTTGACTCCGACTCTGAGACGACTCCGACTCCGACTCGACTCCGAGACGACTCCGACTCCGAGACGACTCCGACTCCGACTCCGAGATGACTCCGACTCCGAGACGACTCCGACTCCGAGACGACTCCGACTCAGACTCCGACTCCGAGATGACTCCGACTCCAAGACGACTCCGACTCCGAGATGACTCCGACTCCGAGACGACTCCGACTCCGAGACGACTCCGACTCCGAGACGACTCCTACTCCGAGACGACTCCAACTCCGAGACGACTCCGACTCCGAGACGACTCCGACTCAGACGACTCCGAGACGACTCCGACTCCGAGACGACTCGACTCCGAGACGACTCCGACTTCGAGACGACTCCGACTCCGAGACGACTCCGAGACGACTCCGACTCCGAGACGACTCCGACTCTGAGACGACTCCGACTCAGACGACTCCGAGACGACTCCGACTCCGAGACGACTCCGACTCCGAGACGACTCCGACTCCGACTCCGAGACGACTCCGACTCCGAGACGACTCCGACTCCGAGACGACTCCGACTCCGAGACGACTCCGACTCCGAGACGACTCCGAGACGACGACGACTCTGACTCCGACTCCGACTCGACTCCGAGACGACTCCGACTCCGACTCGACTCCGAGACGACTCCGACTCCGAGACGACTCCGACTCCGACTCCGAGACGACTCCGACTCCGACTCGACTCCGAGACGACTCCGACTCCGAGACGACTCCGACTCCGAGACGACTCCGACTCTGAGGCGACTCCGACTCTGCATTTCTGTCCGGATTGGGCAGATCCAGACATAGAACCGCATCTGCCACCTAATGTCTGCATGTGCAGTACACTTGTGGCAAGCCCCGTGCATTCTATATGGGGCTTGTGGCAAGTGCGGTATTGCTACAATCCGGCACTTGCGACAGATGCGGCCACAAAAAAAAAAAACGCAGCTGACTGCATTTTTTTTCGCGGACGCAACTGCCACAAGTGCCGGATTGCAGCAATACCGCACTTGCCACAAGCCCCATATAGAATGCTTGGGGCTTGCCACAAGTGTACCGCAAGTGTGGACATTAGGCGGCAGATGCGGTTTTCTGTCCGGATCTCCAGAACCGGACAGAAACGCAGGTGTGAAAGGGGCCTTACTGTATTGCTATACGATTTTTTGCTCTATATATCAAAACTTACATTACCTTTATTATATGAGTCAGAGTGATTCAGTTGATACAAATTGTGTATACAGTAGTTTTTGTATGAGAATAAAATTTGTTGCAAATCTTTAGGAATTATCTCAAGCTGGTGAAGTTAAACAATACATGGTCTACTTTGATCAAATTATGTAAAAAGGACACCACTAGAGATGGGCGAATCCTAAATTACTCGGAATCGCTTGACTCTAGCGAGTCCGAGCACAGGACTCGCTACTCGTTGCGAGACTAGCGAGTCCAATGTTAATGAATGGGGAAGCGAGTAATAGCGAGTAGTGTGAGATTTACAAATCGCTGGGAAACTCGCACAGATAAGAGTCCTGTCTGCTCTGTGTGCTGGCTGCCGCAGCTCCAGGTTCCTAGAGCCCGCCTGCTGCCTGATGTAGCAGAGCTGAGATTGTTCTCAGTCTGCTCATTCCCTGTGCATAGACATCTATATCTATGCATAGGGGATGTAGCAGAGAGGACATTGCGTTTTGGACTGCGTCGGACGGAAGAGGATTTTCTTAATTAAAGATGGAGTCCCTAATGGCTTTTTTTTTTATTTCTAATAAAAAAATTTCTCTGTGTTGTGTTTTTTTTTAAAACAATTTAATAGAAATTCATGGCGGTCATGTCTAATATTGGCGTGACCGCCATAAATTTCGGGCTTAGGGCCAGCTGATAATACAAAGCTGGCCCTAACCTCTATTACCCAGCGTGGCACCGCCACCAGGGCCGCTGGAAGAGCGGGGTTCAGCGCCAGAGGATGGCGCTTCAATGAACGCGCCATCTTCTGGGCGGCTGCGGGCTGCAATTTGCAGCGGGGGGTGCCCAGAAAGCTTGGGCATCCCTGCGCTGCGGATTCCAGCCCCCAGCTGCTTAGCTGTATCTGGCTAGACATAGAAATTGTGCGGAGCCCCACGCATTTTTTTGACTCCGACTCCGAGACGACTCCGACTCCGACTCGACTCCGAGACGACTCCGACTCCGAGACGACTCCGACTCCGACTCCGAGATGACTCCGACTCCGAGACGACTCCGACTCCGAGACGACTCCGACTCCGACTCCGAGATGACTCCGACTCCAAGACGACTCCGACTCCGAGACGACTCCGAATCCGAGACGACTCCGACTCCGAGACGACTCCGACTCCGAGACGACTCCTACTCCGAGACGACTCCAACTCCGAGACGACTCTGACTCCGAGACGACTCCGACTCAGACGACTCCGAGACGACTCCGACTCTGAGACGACTCCGACTCCGAGACGACTCCGACTTCGAGACGACTCCGACTCCGAGACGACTCCGAGACGACTCCGACTCCGAGACGACTCCGACTCTGAGACGACTCCGACTCAGACGACTCCGAGACGACTCCGACTCCGAGACGACTCCGACTCCGAGACGACTCCGACTCCGACTCCGAGACGACTCCGACTCCGACTCCGAGACGACTCCGACTCCGAGACGACGACGACTCCGAGACGACTCCGACTCCGAGACGACTCCGAGACGACGACGACTCTGACTCCGACTCCGACTCGACTCCGAGACGACTCCGACTCCGACTCGACTCCGAGACGACTCCGACTCCGAGACGACTCCGACTCCGACTCCGAGACGACTCCGACTCCGACTCGACTCCGAGACGACTCCGACTCCGAGACGACTCCGACTCCGAGACGACTCCGACTCTGAGGCGACTCCGACTCTGAGGCGACTCCGACTCTGAGACTCCGACTCTGAGACTCCGACTCTGAGACTCCGACTCCGAGACTCTGACTCTGAGCCTCTGACTCTGAAATTCATTAAATAATTAAAAAAGTCTCAGAGTCAGAGTCTCAGAGTCAGAGTCTCAGAGTCAGAGTCTCAGAGTCTCAGAGTCAGAGTCTCAGAGTCCAGTCTCAGAGTCAGAGTCTCAGAGTCAGAGTCTCAGAGTCAGAGTCTCAGAATTTCATGAAATAATTAAAAAAAAATGCGTGGGGATCCGCGCAATTTCTATGTCTAGCCAGGTACAGCTAAGCAGCTGGGGGCTGGAATCGGCAGCGCAGGGATGCCCAAGCTTTCTGGGCACCCCCCGCTGCAAATTGCAGCCCGCAGCCGCCCCAGAAGATGGCGCGTTCATTGAAGCGCCATCCTCTGGCGCTGAACCCCGCTCTTCCAGCGGCCCTGGTGGCGGTGGCACGCTGGGTAATAAAGGGGTTAATACCAGCTTTGTTATACAAGCTGGTATTAAGCCCGAGATTCTTAATGTCAGGCCACGTTTGACCCAGTCACTAAGAATCTCCAATAAAGGGTTAAAAAAACACAACACAGAGAAAATTTTTTATTTGAAATAAAAAAAAAAGCCATTAGGGACTCCATCTTTAATTAAAAAAATCCTCTTCCGTCCGACGTAGTCCAAAACGCGATGTCCTCTCTGCTACATCCCCTGTGCATAGATAGATGTCTATGCACAGGGAATGAGCAGACTGAGAACAATCTCAGCACTGCTACATCAGGCAGCAGGCGGGCTCTAGGACCCTGGAGCTGCACAGAGAAGACAGCTGGACTCGGCTCGCAAAGAAACAGCAGTTACTTTGCGAGTTTCCCTGCTATCACTGGCACAGTAGCCAGTGATTACTCGCACGAGTCTAATGCAAACAATGGCAATCCTAGTTTTGTCAGCGTTTCTGACAAAACTAGGATTGATATTGATTTGCATTGGACTCGTGCGAGTAATCACTGGTAAACTCGCAGAGTTCCGAGTCCTGCGAGTCCCTTACTACTCGCCGAGTAACGAGTCCTAGCGAGTAGATTCGCCCATCCCTATTAGGGACACGTCCATTCTTCAGGAGTAAATGTGAATAACCTGAATACGTCTCTACTACTCCAGAACTCATTGTGAATTGATCTTTTACCGGTAGCACAGCTGAAAAATGTACTCTTTTTTGGGCCAATCTAAGACTCCACTAATTTCTTCAATGACAGTTTCCCAAACACATTATCACTGTAGTGTTTACCCTGCTTTATTGCAAAGTCTATTTTAGAGGATTTTTTTTCTTTTATATTTGAAACATTCAATTTTTTTTCCAGTTTTTCATCAATATACCGGTAGTTTATTATTATAAATTATCACTTAGGCCCCTTTCACATCTGCATTTCTGTCCGGATTGGGCAGATCCAGACATAGAACCGCATCTGCCACCTAATGTCTGCATGTGCAGTACACTTGTGGCAAGCCCCGAGCATTCTATATGGGGCTTGTGGCAAGTGCGGTATTGCTACAATCCGGCACTTGCGACAGATGCGGCCACAAAAAAAAAAAACGCAGCTGACTGCATTTTTTTTCGCGGACGCAACTGCCACAAGTGCCGGATTGCAGCAATACCGCACTTGCCACAAGCCCCATATAGAATGCTTGGGGCTTGCCACAAGTGTACCGCAAGTGTGGACATTAGGCGGCAGATGCGGTTTTCTGTCCGGATCTCCAGAACCGGACAGAAACGCAGGTGTGAAAGGGGCCTTACTGTATTGCTATACGATTTTTTGCTCTATATATCAAAACTTACATTACCTTTATTATATGAGTCAGAGTGATTCAGTTGATACAAATTGTGTATACAGTAGTTTTTGTATGAGAATAAAATTTGTTGCAAATCTTTAGGAATTATCTCAAGCTGGTGAAGTTAAACAATACATGGTCTACTTTGATCAAATTATGTAAAAGGACACCACTAGAGATGGGCGAATCCTAAATTACTCGGAATCGCTTGACTCTAGCGAGTCCGAGCACAGGACTCGCTACTCGTTGCGAGACTAGCGAGTCCAATGTTAATGAATGGGGAAGCGAGTAATAGCGAGTAGTGTGAGATTTACAAATCGCTGGGAAACTCGCACAGATAAGAGTCCTGTCTGCTCTGTGTGCTGGCTGCCGCAGCTCCAGGTTCCTAGAGCCCGCCTGCTGCCTGATGTAGCAGAGCTGAGATTGTTCTCAGTCTGCTCATTCCCTGTGCATAGACATCTATATCTATGCATAGGGGATGTAGCAGAGAGGACATTGCGTTTTGGACTGCGTTGGACGGAAGAGGATTTTTTTAATTAAAGATGGAGTCCCTAATGGCTTTTTTTTTATTTCTAATAAAAATTTTTCTCTGTGTTGTGTTTTTTTTAAAACAATTTAATAGAAATTCATGGCGGTCATGTCTAATATTGGCTTGACCGCCATAAATTTCGGGCTTAGGGCCAGCTGATAATACAAAGCTGGCCCTAACCTCTTTATTACCCAGCGTGCCACTGCCACCAGGGCCGCTGGAAGAGCGGGGTTCAGCGCCAGCGGATGGCGCTTCAATGAACGCGCCATCTTCTGGGGCAGCTGCGGGCTGCAATTTGCAGCGGGGGTGCCCAGAAAGCTTGGGCATCCCTGCGCTGCGGATTCCAGCCCCCAGCTGCTTAGCTGTACCTGGCTAGACATAGAAATTGCGCGGATCCCCACGCATTTTTTTTTAATTATTTCATGAAATTCTGAGACTCTGACTCTGAGACTCTGACTCTGAGACTCTGACTCTGAGACTGGACTCTGAGACTCTGACTCTGAGACTCTGAGACTCTGACTCTGAGACTCTGACTCTGAGACTCTGACTCTGAGACTCTGACTCTGAGACTCTGAGACTCTGACTCTGAGACTCTGAGACTCTGACTCTGACTCTGAGACTCTGACTCTGAGACTCTGAGACTCTGAGACTCTGAGTCTGACTCTGAGACTCTGACTCTGACTCTGGCTCTGACTCTGAGACTCTGAGACTCTGACACTGACTCTGAGACTCTGACTCTGAGACTTTGACTCTGAGACTCTGACTCTGAGACTCTGACTCTGACTCTGAGACTCTGACTCTGAGACTCTGAGACTCTGACTCTGAGACTCTGACTCTGAGACTCTGACTCTGAGACTCTGAGACTCTGACTCTGATGGTGGGTTTACACGCCGCGATATCGGCGTCCAACTCCGACCCAACTCCGACAAAAAGTCACGTGGGTCGCGAGTTGGACCCGATATCGTGTGCGCGTTGTACGGTTTGAGAGTACAACGCGATGCTGGAACGATGCCAAAACGATATCGGAGTTGAATAGCAGAGCTATTCAACTCCCCGATATCGCATGGCCGTTACAGCCCAACTCCGATGTGTACTCGCACCTCACCCATTAACTCCCATGTTAAATGGTCGTTACTGGGTTGGTGGGCGTACACATCGGAGGGACTTTGTTTCCCGATATCGCAGCGTGTAAACCGCCGATGCGATATCGGGAAAAGGGCTGAAAAAATGTGCGCTCCCGCGCCGTTGCCTCAATATCGCCGCGATATCGGGACGTGTAACCCCACCATGAGACTCTGAGACTCTGACTCTGAGACTCTGACTCTGAGACTCTGACTCTGAGACTCTGAAATTCATGAAATAATAATAAAAAAATGCGTGGGGCTCTGCGCAATTTCTATGTCTAGCCAGGTACAGCTAAGCAGCTGGGGGCTGGAATCTGCAGCTCTCTGGGCACCCCCGCTGCAAATTGCAGCCCGCAGCCGCCCCAGAAGATGGCGCGTTCATTGAAGTGCCATCCTCTGGCGCTGAACCCCGCTCTTCCAGCGGCCCTGGTGGCGGTGGCACGCTGGGTAATAAAGGGGTTAATACCAGCTTTGTTATACAAGCTGGTATTAAGCCCGAGATTCTTAATGTCAGGCCACGTTTGACCCAGCCACTAAGAATCTCCAATAAAGGGTTAAAAAAACACAACACAGAGAAAAAATTTTATTTGAAATAAAAAAAAAAGCCATTAGGGACTCCATCTTTAATTAGAAAAATCCTCTTCCGTCCGACGTAGTCCAAAACGCGATGTCCTCTCTGCTACATCCCCTGTGCATAGATATAGATGTCTATGCACAGGGAATGAGCAGACTGAGAACAATCTCAGCACTGCTACATCATCTCTGTGAGCAGGTGGGCTCTAGGACCCTGGAGCTGCACAGAGAAGACAGCTGGACTCGGCTCGCAATGTAACAGCATGCAGTTATTTGCGAGTTTCCCTGCTATCACTGGCACAGTAGCCGAGTCTAATGCAAACAATGGCAATCCTAGTTTTGTCAGCTTTTGCCATTGATTTGCATTGGACTCGTGCGAGTAAACGCTGGGAAACTCGCAGAGTACCGAGTCCTGCGAGTCCCTTACTACTCGCCGAGTAACGAGTCCTAGCGAGTAGATTCGCCCATCCATAGCCACCACCACATTGCTACCTAAAGGTGGCGCTAGAGTTCATCCGCTTCTTCATTGAAGACTCACTGAGACTGAGAAACGTCTAAGAGCAAGGATGAGGTCTCATTGTCAAACAATTACACACAAAAAAATCAATTTTCCAGTAGCGGAGCATTTTTCTGGCCAGGGACATAACATTGATAATATGAAGGTTTTAATATTGAGAGGTAATTTGAAATCCCAAAGCATTGACGGACTGAACATCGCTGATGGTTTTATGGCTCATTACCACGTCTAAACAATGTTGTTCAAAGACATGGAAATCTTGGACACCAGGTTTTCTTATAAATTAGTGTCCTAGAGACTTTATGACCACTGGGCCTGCCTGATTGAAGATCCTCTCCAAGGCTGCTTTGTTTATTTTGCCAAATGTCCAGTCCTTGTAATGTCTAATGTTTATTCAGTCAAATGTCCAATCATTTAAGTTGTGCATGCATATATTTTGAGTTTCATTCAATATCTTGTCATACCATGCCTGATGAAGAGACCTGAGTCGTCTCGAAAGCTCGCCTTATAACACGATAACATACAACAGAGGATGAAACATTTCTATACTTCACTGCAATCATACCTTATATACAACAAGAAGAAGAAGCTGTACAGACTTTGACTGAAAGCAGGATTATACTCAAACACTAGCCACGTTCCTCATAACCACAACAGCATGGAGCCGAACCGCCGAAAGGACACAGGTACTGTCAGCTGTGTTATTAATTTGTCATCTCACAAACCCACTAATCTAGAACTCAGTGTGATTTCTAGAGGTCTCACATTTTGTCCCACAAAATCTCTAGACAAAACTGAACTGTGTAGTGACATGGAAGAATATTTCAGGAGGTTGAGACTGAAGGAGTTCTTTGATGATAAAGAGAACTCGAGGCCTCTAAGCAGCCAAACACAAATGCAACAAAGGAAAAAGAAAACCTCTGACTGGACACCTGACCCTGGCCGCAACACCAGTTTGGACCAATATATTGAGTCATTCAGACATTTGGTACAATCCACAATATTAGATAAAAAAATAACAGAAATATCTAATATTACTGTGCAAGAGAGAAGGGCAATTTACAGCCTGAAGAACAACAGGGAGATCACAATTAAGCCTGCAGACAAAGGAGGGGCCATAGTTCTCCTGGATACAAAGGACTACGTCAAAGAAGCACACAGACAGCTGATGGATTTACAATACTACACCAAACTGGACGAGGACCCAACTCCAAAATATACGAGGCAGTTGAGAAGACTCATCAAATGTTTAGGTGCGGATTCCACAAACCTTCTGGACTTAATTCCTGAGGATCCAAGGATGGGAGTTTCGAAAGCTCGCCTTATAACATCATTTATTTAATTTTTGTTAGCCATTAAAAGGTATCGCAACCACAAGATTTTTATCTTCTTTCTCACACTGAGAGCAATCATCATATTTTGTTTTTACCCTACATTTATTATGCTGGAAATGCATCCCTAAATAGCAAATTTGATCAGTATTTGAATAAATGTGATACAAAAATAATGGCAGAATTGAAGCAAATCTGCCATAGTTACATTTTGCCAGATTTGATTATCTGTATTCCGATTACTTCCCAGACCTCCTTTGGGGTTTAATTCACATTGTTAAGGGGAAAAAAACATATTCCCCTTAGATAGAGGCTGTATTAGATGGAACACCTCGTTGCCACTTTTTGAAATGTCTGTTTTTTTTACGAGTGGCTTCAGTGATTGCAAATGCAGCAATCTAGAACGTTGCGAACGTCTTCATTTCATGCTCACTTCTGTTATTCTTTGAAATGTTGTAAAATGAAGCAAATTATGCACTTGCGGTGTCTCATCTTTTTCGAGAGTGAATTAATGGAATATGAAATGAAATAATTTCATTAGGCTCAGAGTATATTAAGGGTAATTTGTTTGGCTGGTTGCATTAAAATTGTCGATAATGTCATACTGTTCTGAATCATACAGATCTGGCCTTCCAAATCACATTTAATAATGTCTTACACATCTCAGATATCAAAATAATATAGGCTCCGTGGTTGCCTCTCATGCACTACAGTGCCCACCTCATTCATCTTCTAATACAACAGGGTATTATTTGGCAATAATTGGTTAATGTTCGACCCGTGGGACCAACTAATCTCCCTCTATGGTCCAGAGTAAAGGGATTTATCACAAATCTTTGGGTCCTCTGCCAAAAGCCTGTAGGTTACTAATAATCTCTTTATTGCAACAAAGATTTAAGAACATTATTTTTCCCACTATGAAGAATCTGGATGAGATAATAATACACTGTCCACATTTTAAAGACATATTAAATATGGAGAGAAAAAAATAAAATAATTAAAAACATTAAAAAAAACAAAAGCATCTTAGCAATTTCTCTTGTTTTATTTTAATTTTAGATTGTCTCATATTAAAAATAAAAATGAGAAATATATAAAGAAATATATGTGTTTCTCTGGAGCTTAGATTTGTCCCTTTACTCCATCTCAATGTGCTTTGTCCGACTGAAATATAAGTGGTAGCTTCAGCAGGAACCTCCCCCTTCTGCCTTGTCAGGTTGGAATATAGCTGGTGGCTTCAGCAGGAGCCTCCCCTCCTTCTGCCTTGTCAGGTTGGAATATAGCTGGTGCCTTCAGCAGTAGCCTCCCCCCTTCTGCTTAGTCAGGTTGGAATATAGCTGATGGCTTCAGCAGGAGCCTCCCCTTCTTCCTTGTATGGCTGAAACAGCAGTTGGTGGCTTCAGTAGGAGCCTCCCCCTTCTGCCTAGTCTGGCTGGAATATAAGTGGTGGCTTCAGCAGGAAACTCCCTCTTCTACCTAGAATATAATGGGTGGCTTCCAAAGGAGCTGGAGCCTCCCCCATCGGCATTGTCTGGCTGGAATATACGTGGTGGCTTCAGCAGGAGCCTCCCTCTTCTACTTAAGCTAAACAGAATGGTTTCCACGGTCCGCGCTGCTGCTAAGACAGAAATGTCATCAAGGTCTCCCTCATCTGCTGACTCTTCCATGCCCATCGCCAGTTCGTCCTCCATTTCTTCCTGGGCTCCTGCACCTTCCTCCACAGTTTGGTTGCTACCATGCGCCCTCATTAATCCCTCTCCCCCACCCTCCCATGCCTGCCGCCTTGGTGCTGCTGACCGTCTTGACCTTGGAGATCTTGTTATCACTTCCACATAGGACTCCTCCTGTATGTCCTCCACCTCCTCTTGTCCCACCACCTGACTCCGAAAATTGTTTCGAGTGTGCTCCAGCATGTAGATGACCGGAATAGTCATGCTGATAATGGTATCGTCAATGCTAAACATCTTCATCGCCATATCAAGGCTGCAGAAGGGTGCATAGGTCCTTGATCTGAGACCACTCCTGCAGCGTGATCTGCCCCACCTCTGGATCTCGTTGGCCCAGGTAATACCTCATAATGTATTGCTCCAGGGCTCGGCAGTGCTGCCACAGTTGCTGCAATATGTGAAGAGTAGAATTTCAGCCGGTGAACGGGCAAGCCGAAAGACTTCTGGAGCGAAGCAAGTCATTGAGCTGTGGGATGCAAACGCCGGAAGTGAGCACACAGCGACCGTGCCCTCTGCCAGAAGCCCATTTAGGCCGGGAGAGTATGTCAAAAATTGCTGGACAACCATTTTCAACACGTGAGCCATACAAGGCACATGTGTCACATTGCCCCGGCAAAGGGCCGCACCCAGGTTTGCAGCATTGTCGCACATGGCCTTCCCTGTCTGCAGGTTGAGTGGAGACAACCATTGCTTAAACTCGGTCTCCAGAGCTGACCACAACTCCTCAGCTGTATGACTCATATTTCCCAGCATTTCAAGGTAAAGACCGCCTGATGGCGTTGAGCCCTGCTGCCAGCATAGTAAGGAGGTGTGCAGGATTCCTTCTGTGCAGTTACAACGCGGGTGGCATTATCAGACAGGCTTTGGGCAGAGGTGGAGGACCGAGACGAGGTTGAGGAGGCAGAACCAGTGGAGGAACTTCTACCTACAGAGGATTGATGCACAACTCGTGGGGACGGCAAAACTTGGACAGCAGCCCCTTCTCCAGCTCTCACCATAGTTAACCAGTGCCCAGTCAGTGACATGTAATGCCCCTGTCCATGCTTACTGGTCCAAGTGTCTGTGGTGAAATGCACCCTGCCACACAAACAGAGTTTCTCAAGGAAGCGGTGATGTTGTCTACGACATGCTGGTGTAGTGCAGGCACACGTTTCTTGGAAAAGTAGTGGCGACTGGGCATCTGGTACTGGGGCACTGCAACAGACATAAGGTCTCAAAAATCTTCTGTGTCCACCAGGTGGAAAGGCAGCATTTCTGTAGCCAACAGCTTGCAGATGGTGAAATTCAAGCGCTTAGCTTTCTCATGACTAAGAAGAAATGGTCTTTTACTTGTCCACATCTGAGGGACGGAGGGCTTGCTGCTGTGCTGAGATGGGGTTTAGTAGGGTGTCCCCGGCAAACTGCTGGTCTGTGAGGGAGGTGCAGGCGAAGATGTAATGTTGCCTTCATCCAAAGGTAGTGCTCTCGATGTCTGAGAGAGCTCAACACCAGCAGCATTTTCCACTTGAAAACCAAATGACGACCTGCCAATCACACTGCCTGTTGCGTATAAAGAGATGGAAGGTCTGCGTCCAAAAGCATGTGTGACAGCTGTCCCAACAGTCACAGACGATGAAGAGCACATAGTTGCACTTGATGGGGCAGACGGTGGTATGCCCGCCCCGCTAGCCCACATTCTAGCACAGTGAGCTTCCCACTGCGACTTGTGCTTCATTTCCATCTGGCAGTTCATGCATGAAGTACTCAAGCTAGTGAGTTTTTGGGCTCTACTCAGAGATTGGTGACAAATCTTGCAGATGACATGAGTTGGGAGATCCTTGGCGATGTCAAAAAAGGCCCAGGCTAGGCAAGGCTTAGAGCCTATGCGAGTTGCAGAACCACCACGACTTCTGCTCAGAGGCAGAGTTGTGGCTGCGGGTGCAGTTGTTGACATGCTTCCAGTACTCCTTCTATGTCCAGGAAGGCGCAACCTAACCTTG
Source organism: Allobates femoralis (assembly GCA_033576535.1). NCBI lineage: Eukaryota > Metazoa > Chordata > Amphibia > Anura > Aromobatidae > Allobates > Allobates femoralis. The sequence continues at coordinate 72,165,179 of JARQOC010000007.1, forward strand.
TCGTCAGTAGCATCCTCCACCTCCTCTACTGACCTCATCGACTGGCTGACTGTGGGTTGACAGTAAGTGGGATCTCCAACCTCATCATCACCCTCTGTGTTCTCCACACCCCTCATCCTCAGAGACAACCTCTTCCTGCCTTGACCGAAAAGTAAATTTGTCAATCCAATCCCGTATCTGAGTCTCATCAACATCATACTCATTGTCTATAGAGGAGTTACAGTTTGGGAATGAGGGTCTACATGAAGCTCCGAACCTTCTTCATCTGGGCCTGGATCTGACTCACAAAGCTTCTAGGCATCAGGGCAGATCATTAACTCGTCTGGACTCACTGCAGCTTTGGAGCAGACCTCTGATTCCCAGGCTACAGTGTGACTGAACAGCTCTGCTGACTCAACTATGTCTGTTACCTGAGACTCAGTAGGGTGGCTGGAGACTTGGGAGCTGGGAGGAAGCAAGTGCGATTGGGCTGACACTTCAGATGACTGGAGGGTTTGTGATGTAGAAGTTGAGGTGGAGGAGAAGCCACTTGATGGAGCATTTGCGATCCATTCAAGCACCTGCTGTTTTTTGTGCCTCATTTACAAATGGTATTGATGGTCGTGTCCATAAGAAAGGGATCATATCCGAATGGCCATGTAAAGAAATAGACATCTTACTTTGGCTTGAAGATTGTCTTTCTTCAGCAGATGTTAATGTAGCTTTAGCATCTACCCCACGGACACAAACCTTTTTTCCCTTTCCACCACGCCTATTCCCCTTTCCACCAGCAGCATGCCTTTTGCCACTCATTTTGTATGTGACCAAATTGGCAACTGTGCAGTTGTTGGATAAAAAAAAGTAGGATGTAAATCAAGCAGAGGTGACTGAACCAACACTGCTACTTGACCCAAAGAGAGACCTGGGCTAGGTGCAGTTAAAAATTACTAGGAACTACACAGGCAGTGTAGTTTGTGTTATCATAATTGGCCTACACCACTGGTTTTTGTGACACTGCTACTAGACCCGAAGTGATAATCACCGAAAGGGGACATAAATTCAGAAAAACTCACTGAAAATTAGCCATGTAAAACATCCATTTCACCGAGCAGTAGGCTGTCATCTCCGCTGAGAGGTAACACAGGTGTCTGAATACCGATGCTCAATCTCCTGCAACCAACCAAAGCTATGGGGCGGTTGTGGCACCTGCCTACAGCCATGCTATGGGGGAGGTGACTGGTGGTGTTTATAGACACAAGGTTATCTTTGGGCATCAGTCATCCAGGCACATGTGATGCAAAGTGTCAGATTGCAGCCTATTGGTCACACCCTGCTATTAGATCAGGCGGGCTGCACCGCACTATGTATATGCATCACAATGACCGACGCCCCCAGAGGGCTCAGTCACATACTGCAAAAGATATAAAGGTGCAATGAAACACTAAAAGATGAAGATGTGAGGTGTTTGTGGATATTTGGCCAAATGCGTAAGCTTGTAACCCATGCTGGATCCTCACGCTGGTTCGTCCGGTACGGTGCTCGACCCGCCTCCTTGTTGTTTGATAGCAAGGGGGGGCGGGGAGACGCTTTGGCGCCTCTTGGCCCTTCTATGCTGAGGGGCCGAGGCGCGCCCCTGGGCCAGCACATAGTTCTTTTTACATCTTTAGGCCCACCCACCACAAGAGTCCTATAGGCGAGTCTTTCGGGCCTTTCCGATGCCCGCCACTATCTTCGTCACTCTTCGGCAGAGCGGAGGGGCGGGGCTTATTTTCCCGCTCTTTCCTCCTGCGGGTGACGCAGTTGTAATTCCTGAGGCGATGTAATGGCGGCTCTACTTTGTAATTTACAGTAACAGTACACAGTCAATAAAGTCTTTTAGACACACTTTACCTGGCTTTACCAGGCTGGTTCTATCCTGTTCGTAGATGCCAGAAAATGATGAGCCCAGAGCTAGGGGTACTTGGATACCGGGCCTGAGTCTGATGGTTTTAGCTGGGGGAATCATGGCTGGTCAGGTTCCCGGTTCCGTGCCCTGGCTGTCATTTGTTAGATGGTGGGGAGGGAATATTTACAAGGGTACGTGACGCCACATGTAGTTCCCGGTATTAAAGGTATCGGTGCTCCAAGACCCTGAAAGACTAAGAGGGAACATCTGGAGACTCCATAAGGGGACCCTGAACCAGCAACAGACACCCAGTAAACCAGACTGTACTGTGTATCAATTAACATCTGCCAGTACCCAGTAAAGTGGAGTTAGAGTTAAATTGATCTCTGTCTTTCTTCCTCAGAGAGAGAGCCTCAGCATCACCAGCATCTCACCAGAGGGGTAAGAACAACCACTACTCCCCTCATCCTCCTCCATCACCACTGCCCTGTGGTATAAGCTCCACCTGTGGGGAGCTGTACCTCACTCTGCTGCACCCATAATCACCTCAGCGGCTGGCTTGCAGCGCCGGTACCTTTATTACCGGGAACTACTGGTGGCGTCACATACCCTTGTAAATACTCCCTCCCCACCATTTAACAAATGACAGCCAGGGCACAGAACTGGGAACCCGACCACCTGTGATTTCCCCCAGTCAAAACCATCAGACCCAGGCCCGGTATCCGAGTACCCCTAGCCCTGGGCTCATCAAATGGATTGGGGAAGATCCAGGGTGGGGGCTTATAAGAATGTTGCATGGGGCAGATCTAGGGTGGGAGCTATAAGAACAATGGATGGGGTTGATCGAGGGTGGGGCTATAAGGACAATGGATGAGGGCACATCTAGGGTAGGGGCTATAAGAACAATGGATGGGGACAGATCCAGAGTGAGCGCTATGGAAGTCCATTGCATGTCATAGATCACTTCCTTGAAGTCTATAACATGCGCTCATGTACTGTTCTGCTATCGCCACTGTGCTCTCTTCTTCCCCAGCAGGATATATGTTTTCCTGGTATGGTAAAATGAATAATGTCATTCAGAAGAACAACTCGTCCCACAAAAAAACAAGCCCTCATTAGGCTATATTGACCGAAAAAAAAAAGTTATGGCTTTTGTAAGAAGGGGAGGAAGGGAGAAACGCTTGGAAAAAGGGTAGGAAGGTAAAGAAATGTAAAAAGAAAGAAAACAGCCATGGTGTGAAGGGGTTAAGAACGACGGGCATTTATGATTGGAATTGTGGTATTTATGGGAGGCGGCATAAAGAAGAACCTAAACGATCACCGAATTTGGAAATTGTGGTCCGTGCCTAAAAACCAGCTCATCTAACCTCTGCGTATTATCAGGCATATTTGTGTTTAATTTTCCTACCTATACTAACACATGATGCCAGGACTCTACTCTCTATGGACTTTCCCTATGAGACCCAATATCTTTCATTTAGACTCATGATTAGTAAAATGCACTGATACTCTTCTTTCACATGTGAATTACATGGAAGTAAATCTTCAGGCCTCGGCGTGAGACAGCGCTTGTCTTGTACGGCATCTACAGTAATTACAATCCATCATTAACTAATACTGACTAACTACATTCCCATATAATTATTGCTATCTGTTTCCTTGCAAATATAACTGCTGCACTGAGCTAAAAGACTAATGGCATATTTACAGAAGGCAGCTAATTAAAATGAACTTCAATTGCTCTCAGTTTGCCAGAAGGAGCCATTTTCACAGCTACAATGGTGCAGAATCTTCCGGGCTTGCTCCAAACATCGAGATTAGACATAATTCAAGGTTCCCAAGATAAAAATTCCCATCAAGACAAATTTACACTGACAATAAAATACTCATTAAAAGAGAGGTGGAGTTTTATCTGTTTCCGCACGGAAAATAAATCTGAAAACAATTTTATGATTGTTAGAGAAAAGAAAACTGGTTTGTGCTGTGAAACTATTTTTACTTGGAACCAAATTACCGTTTAGGGCTTTGTTCTTGAAGGCGGGTTTCCACTGTTGGAAACATGGACCTTAAATGTCTCCTAAAACGAAGAATGAAAAAATCATATAATGCTCATCCTCCAGGGTGCGGCACCAACTCCTCCTTGTCGCTTGTTGACAGCTTTGCAGTCCACATGTAATGCTGCTGAAGTTTAATCAGAGTTAATTTCCTTTGGCACTTCCAGAGTTAATGCCAGAATGCTGCTGTAGTCTTTGCTGTGTGTGGCTCTGCAGGTGGAGGTTTGTGTCAGTGCTCTTGATCTCCACTTCCTAAGCCTTTAAGAAGTTCCACTTCCCTCCACCGAGTGTCGCAGATAGAGTTCAGTTTCTTCTTAGACCCCGTGCTGTTAGGATGTGCAGTGCAGCTACTGTTCTCTTCCATAGGAGCTGTTGCTTTTTTCCATTCCATGGGTGTCGGTAGGGGCTCTTAGCCTAGGGATGATATGGAGCAAAGCGCAAGGGTGGTGGCCTGGACATCCTCACCTTCAAAGGTAATTCTGGGATCAGGGTGAGACAGGGACCCCCAGTCTAATGGTCAGACTAGATTCCCAGTTTTACTTTGTCCATCTTACCATCCTGCTTTCTCATTCCCTATCCACTATACCACCCTGTAATACTCCGGTCTCAGTGTTTTGGGTGCAGCGGTGACTCCACATCAACAGCTCACATCTCTACTGCACCAAAACCTAACCAGCCTTATGAAGATTCTTAACTGGTCACAGTTATTTCAATAAAATTTGCATAAATGAATAGTGAAGGTAATTATAATCTTTCATTACATGTTGTCAGAGGAATGTTTTATTCTCCACCTATGTGCCACGTCTTCTCCTCCCCTATCTGCTGTACTCACTTTTCACTGTGAAAAATTGCTAAAATCCATCTTGCTCATTAGAAAATGGTTTGTCATTCCATTGAGGAATCAGAATACATTTTTATCTTTGAATAAGGGATAGGGAAGGATGATTAGGGAGGAGTACAGTGAAAGAGCTGATGATTTCTAATAAGAGTTTTATCTCACCTGAGAGCTGGATTCACAGCTACACTGTTCAGTACTATTCTATAATGTCCTCAATGCTGCGGCTCTTTCTATGGATTTGTTTCACAGGCATTGAGGAATCTCTCCTGTTTCTGTAGTCAGTCTATGTTAGATATTATAGCAGCTAGTCAATACCCACTAGGCAACTGAACTCGGGAAAAATTCAGAATACAAGCCATATCATGTCCAGAATAGTATTAGTAGTATAATTAGTAATAGTAGTAATAATATTAGTAATAATAGTATATATTTCTTGCAAAAAAAAAAAATAACATATTTCAAAAAAGTAACTGGAAAAAACTGAAATACTTTAATTAAAATCTTGTTTAGTTTTAAGTTGACAGCAACTAAGTAAAACTGTACGTCCCCATGGCAACAGACTACAAGCTCTGTAGTCTGATTCTGTGCACAATTGAACAACCATTTGTCCCTTAGATGAGATGTCTTGGAACTTGACATTGGTTTCCTATGCTCAGCTCAGGCCATCGATACCAGAACCTAAAAATGCTACAAAAGGTATGGAGCTGTGACTAACAAATAAAGGCAATTCTCAGGTTACAAACTAGATAGATTCTGTAGGACGGGTCATAATCTGAACTTACATGTAAGTTGGAACAATTACAGGGCTGTCACCCCCCCGACCACAAGATAATATTCATCTCAATGCTGACCTCTCCAGTAGTCCAGTTGCTCATTTTCCACCATTTGGTCTTTTTCTTTACACCACGTAGGAGATGCCTGCATGTTGTAAGGATGCATTGTGATATCAAAATATGTGCTGTGACATTATGACATGCATTGTCCTTAAAAATTTTGTAAAACGTCATGTTTAGTTCATGAGTTAAAAAAACATATAAAAAACATCAGGAAAGTAGACTGTCATACAGTCTATGTATTTCAGGCATATGACTGTCCTTAATCATGATTAAGGGCATTTACTGTATATCCCTGAAACTCGAAGACTGTATAGCGGTCTACTTGCCTTTTTTGTATAATATTTTTTTTAACTCATAAAATAAACATGAAGTTATAGAAGATCTCCTCATATGCAGATGTTGGATCTCTTTTTCCTCAATTTTTGCTTGTCTTCAAGACCCAGCTTGATGTATAACCAAGCATCGCCTATGCGCTGGATAGTCTCCTGTGTCCTAAGTGAGCTGTTGTGATTCCTTTTCTAGTGTTCCAGTGTCCTCCAATGCCTGGATGCAACCGTACATTCTGCTTTATAGGAAAGTGGGCATAGATGCAACACAAAAAGGTTGAAAGTATACGACCGAAAGAACGTAAAATGAACAGCGAGGAGGCGGGAGAGGTGAATTTTCCTTTTTTTTACTAATATATACCTCATAGGTCAGCTCTGTGGCCACTTCACTGTTTACCATCCATTCCCCAGTTTGGCCATGACATCTATGACCTCTTTAATAGAGGCAAGTACTTCAGTCCTCAAGCAGGCCTCAGAGGTTACTATATGTCGTTAGGTTGCGGCATATATGTTTTGCACGTATCAACTCAAAGAAGAGTAAAGGGAGAAATAAAGCCAAAAAAAGCACACTGCAACCTCACCCACACACTACTTGTTTCTGTACAGACTACAATGTCCCTAGAAACACAACTAGAAACCACAGATCATACCAGTTTCACTAAAAGACCATCAAACTGTTTCTTGTTCCTCCTGAGGAAAAAGGAGGGCATCATGCACAGCTAAGCAAATAGAGGGAGTATGAAGGGGTAGAATACCCAGGTGAGCAAAAAGAAGCACATGAGAATAATTAATTCAATTAAATGAAGCCTCTTACCAAGCAAATAGAAAACAGAGAGAAAGTGTAGACAAGGCAAATGAGAAAACAGAGCGAAAACAATACTCTTCACTGCCTCAAAGGCAAAATCACTTAGCTTCAGAGCTTGACTTTCTTAGCAGTAATCCACCTAGTAATATAGCCAGCAGAGAAGGATGGCAAAAGGTGGATATAGCCCCACCAAGGATGTTATAGGACAAAGGCAAAATAGGAAAGTGAGAACAGTTTACTTGCAGCAAATCACAGGAGAAAAGCACACAAAACACAATCAGCATTTGGACAGAGACTGACTAGGCTGTGGCTCAGCAGGGAAGGACCCAACCACAGAGCAAGAATTCACCAGATTAGTTCTGAGACTGAGGCATGACAATTTATCGTGAGGTCACATTTTTGTGACCTTACAAGCTCCAAGGCCAGAAAGTGACCAGAGTCCTAGACTGTAGTGAGCAGACATCATAAAAGGAGAAAAGGGAAGACAAGAGAATGGGCGATCTTCATGTCTACATTATGGTGTAACTGGTTCCATGCACGCTTGTAGGAGGAAGTGGGCTACGTCCTGTAGGTGGACTACGATCATTTAGATCACAGGTGAGCTTCAACGGGTCCAAAAAAATGTTTTTGAACCTGTTGAAGCTCATGTATGAGCGAAATTCTTGTAGTCCACCCACAGGACATAATCTGCATCCTCCTACACGCCTGCATAACACCTGTTGGACCATAATAAACACTTGAAGAACACCACGGTGAGTGCAGCTCTTTTTTTCTTTCTGGCATATTTGCAAATACTGGTCTATACAAAGCACTTTAAGTGGTAGAAAATTGCTACGGTTTACACCTCCTGGGACGTGAGTCCTGTAAGTCCCCATACTACCTAGTAGTAGTGCAGGTTCACATCTGACATTATGATGTATGCTAGGCCGGGGTGGCCTGGAAAGGTGGGGGATGAGTTGATTATTAGATTTTTTTTTACATCTAGTTCATAATTATGAGTTATATGTAAGTTGGATATCCACAAGTCAGGAACTGCCTATAATGAATACTCCCCAACAATCAGCTCATCAGTAGAGGAGCCAAAAAGATTGGCCTTCAAGGTAGGTTCCAATTTGCATAACTCTTGGATTCGGAATAGTTAAAGAATATATTTTGGTTTAGCCAACTCATAACGCTAACGAGAGAACACTGATTCACTTACTCCTAACACTGGAATAATGATCCGGTCTATATTTTATTTAATAAACAATTTCATTTTTAATGATTTGTTGAACAAAAAAGTACAAAAAAGTAATTTATTTCCCTGCTTTGCACAGCCCATAAAGCTGCATCATTAAAACATTCACTCTTAATAAAATCCTATAATTGCTTTCCGTTTCTAGCGGGTCTACAATGATATGTGGTACACACTCTCCGAGGTTATTTGTGATTTCCTAATTGTTTTCGCTTTTTCTTGCTATCGGAAGGATCTGTTTGGCTGAAGATGCCCCTTCTACATGTTTAATTAATCCATTTAATTCTATGCTAAATTAAAATAATGGGCCTTAATTTTAGTCTTCATGTAAAACTGATTGGTAATTATGGAGAGCACAAGAGATTTAGACTTACAAATGAATATTAAATGACCTCTGCTAGGCAGACCTGGCATTTGCATTCATTCTCCCAGAAAGAATGCTTAGAGTTTTTGCAAATAATAATAATAACAAGCCTCGCAAAAAGAAATGCACTCACATACAATGAAATACTACAATACGAGTCCTTGATAGGGGCGTTATCCCACCTAGTGAACACCAGGGGGCTTTATAATGTTTGTCCCTCTGATGACACAGTTCCCCATGGATCAAGGTAGGTCATCTATGGTGATATAGATTCTGTCTGACCCACACTACTAAAGTTAGACTTGCCTTAATCTTCTTCACAGTAGGTAGAAATGAAAGTATTTACCATAAGTCATTCAACTCTTCTCTTAATTTCCTCCCATTTGAATTAATGAAGTCCCAATCATACGTCCATGCAAGCTCCTTGCAGACGATTGCCTTGGCGAGATTTGAACCCAGGACCCCAGCGCTGCATAGCAACAGTGCAAAACATAGAGCCACTGTGCCACCCATTGCTGTGTGTTCATAGTAGGATCCAGGTCTCTCTTCACCCTGTTCACACTGAAATCAGTAATGACACATGAACAGGTTTTAAACTGGTTAGAGTAGGTACTATCCCGAAGTGGGTATACCTTGACGTGGTGGGGTGGCTTTTTATCTTTTTGCAAATACATATATACTAAGTATCCTGTTATTCATTAGCCCTTGCGTTTTACTTATTTATTTATGTCAGGGTATTTTTGCAGTTCTGTATATCATTTTTTCTCAGGTTTTGTCTGTTTGGTGGTTAGAGTGATCATGCTCTTACCGACATCTACACTAATGTTTGCTTTGGTGTTTTTATCACATACCTGTACTTAGTGCATAAAAGATGTCACTCAGATTTCTATATCCCCCAAATTAACAAATAGGATTGAGATCTACAGTACTCAGTTATTATTATTTATTTGTATAGCACCATTAGTTCCCTGGTGCTGTACATGAGAAGGATACAAAATAAAGATCTAGGTTACAATGAAAGGGGAGAGGACCCTGCCCTCACGGGCATACAAGTTATAGTCCTTGCCCTTTTTTTCTTTTTATTAATGCACCAATGATGTGGTCTATAGCATATATCTATCTATCTATCTATCTATCTATCTATCTATGGCGACCGTCACACACTACGATTTTTTGAGGGAACTCAATAACGATCTCAGGGGTGCGGCTCGTGCTCAACATCGTTAGTGAGGTGTCACATGTATAGATAACGTTAAGGACACAGCAGCGATTTTACTTGCAGGAATCGTTTACACAACCAGCGATTGATGCTTGTCAATGATGTGAATAGGAGAAATTGGTCAGGAGATCGGTTATGGCGGTGTCACACAGAACAATGCAGCAGATTGGATGATCCACATCGTCTGATATGGGGTCCAGTTCTCATATCTGTATATAACGATCTGACCACTTATCGCCTGTCAGATCGACCTGTCACACGCAACGATGTCGTTAGAGCAACTGAAAATCTGTGACATTTCAGCGATATCTTTACAGATATCTCAGCGTGTGATGGCCGCCTTTGTCTCATATCTATCTGTCATCCATCCATCCATCGGTCTATCTATCTATCTATCTAATTCATATCTATCTATCTATCTATCTATCTATCTATCTATCTATCTATCTATCTATCTAATTCAAATTCAAATAAGCTTTATTGGCAGGACTAAACACACATCTTTTTGCCAAAGCAAGTGTAAAAAAGGGAATAGGGATAGGGACTGTAGGGATGTTCGGTAGAGGCTGTAGGAAAGGGGGATGGAGACACATCAATTGTGGGGGCTGTAGGAGCAATGGGTGGGGACAGATCCAGGGTTGGGGCTACCAATCATAATATCTATATATCTACATTTATATCTATCTTTCTCTCTGCCATAATGTCTATCTATCTATTCATCTTCTATCTATCTATCTATCTATCTATCTATCTATCTATCTATCTATCTATCTATTCATCTTCTATCTATCTATCTATCTATCTATCTATGGCGGCCGTCACACAGTACGATTTTGTGTGGGAACTCCATAACGATGTCAGTGGTGTGCGCTCGTGCTCAATATCATTAGTGAGGTGTCACATGTATAGGTAACGTTCAGGACGCAGCAGCGATGTTACGTGCAGGGATCGTTCACACAACCAGCGACCAATGATTGTCAAAGTAGTGAATAGGAGAAATCGGTCAGGAGATCGGTTATGGCGGTGTCACACAGAACAATGCAGCAGATTGGATGATCCACATCATTTGATATGGGGTCAGGTTCCCATATCTGTATATAATGATCTGACCATGTATCGCTAGTCAGATCATGCTGTCACACACAACGATGTCGTAGGAGCGATGACATATCAGGCACTTTCCAACGATATGTTTGCATATATCGTAGTGTGTGACGCCCGCCTATGTCTCATATCTATCTATCGTCCATCCATCCGTCGGTGTGCAGTTTTTTCTGTTTTGTGTATAACGTATGGAGTTTCTGGCTCCATGTCTGCAATTTGCACCCTCATCGCCCCCAAGTGGTCTGAGGTTGAGATGGTGTCCTCCCACTTGAGAGTGGGATAGGGAGGAAAAGGAGGACAGGGATGTCAGCGTTAGGACTCATCAGACCTGGGGTCGCCTTGTCGCGGCTGATGAGCAAACAGACATTGGCCAATGTGTGTACCAAGAACCCCAAAGAAAAAAAAAAAAAAGAATTTTGAGTTTTTTGAAAAAATCCTACGTTTTTAAGTTTTTTCCTCAAATATATACCGCTTGTTAGCATGTGTGCAACATTGGTAGTAGCTGAGTGCTGCAGAGAATTTTTTTCTAGTTCTCCTATTCACATCATTGACAAGCATCAATCGCTGGTTGTGTGAACGATCCCTGCACGTAACATCGCTGCTGTGTCCTGAACAATATCTATACATGTGACACCTCACTAATGATGTTGAGCACGAGCACGAACCACTGACATCATTATTGAGTTCCCACACAAAATCGTAGTGTGTGACGCCCACCTATGTTTCATATCTATCATCCATCCGTCGGTCTGTCTGTCTATCTATCTATCTATCTATCTATCTATCTATCTATCTATCTATCTATCTATCTATCTATTATATACAGTGCCTACAAGTAGTATTCAACCCCCTGCAGATTTAGCTGGTTGACACATGCGGAATTAACTTGGCATTGTGACATTTGGACTGTAGATCAGCCTGGAAGTGGGAAATGCACTGCAGCCACAACATTTTTTTTTTTTTTTTGTTGTTTTTTTTTTTTTTTTAAAGCGTTAAAAGTTAATTCAGAGGGTCATTTATTATTCAACCCCTCAAACCACCAGCATTCTGTTTGGTCCCCCTAAAGTATTAAGAAGTAGTTCAGGCACAAATAACAATGAGCTTCACATGTGTGGATTAATTATCTCTTTTGCCAGCCTTTTCTGACTATTTAAGACTCTCCCCAAACTTGTGAACAGCACTCATACATGGTCAACATGGAAAGACAAAGGAGCATTCCAAGGCCATCAGAGACAAGATCGTGGAGGGTCACAAAACCCTTTCCAAGGAGTTGGGCCTACCTGTCTCCACTGTTGGGAGCATCATCCGGAAGTGGAAGGCTTATGGAACTACTGTTAGCCTTCCACGGCCTGGACAGCCTTTGAAAGTTTCCTCCCGTGCCGAGGCCAGGCTTGTCCGAAGAGTCAAAGCTAACCCAAGGACAACAAGGAAGGAGCTCCGGGAAGATCTCATGGCAGTGGGGACATTGGTTTCAGTCAATACCATAAGTAACGTACTCCACCGCAATGGTCTCCGTTCCAGACGAGCCCGTAAGGTTCCTTTACTTTCAAAGCGTCATGTCAAGGCTCATCTACAGTTTGCTCATGATCACTTGGAGGACTCTGAGACAGACTGGTTCAAGGTTCTATGGTCTGATGAGACCAAGATCGAGATCTTTGGTGCCAACCACACATGTGACGTTTGGAGACTGGATGGCACTGCATACGACCCCAAGAATACCATCCCTACAGTCAAGCATGGTGGTGGCAGCATCATGCTGTGGGGCTGTTTCTCAGCCAAGGGGCCTGGCCATCTGGTCCGCATCCATGGGAAGATGGATAGCACGGCCTACCTGGAGATTTTGGCCAAGAACCTCCGCTCCTCCATCAAGGATCTTAAGATGAGTCGTAATTTCATCTTCCAACAAGACAACGACCCAAAGCACACAGCCAAGAAAACCAAGGCCTGGTTCAAGAGGGAAAAATCAAGGTGGTGGAGTGGCCTAGTCAGTCTCCTGACCTTAACCCAATTGAAAACTTGTGGAAGGAGCTCAAGATTAAAGTCCACATGAGACACCCAAAGAACCTAGATAACTTGGAGAAGATCTGCATGGAGGAGTGGGCCAAGATAACTCCAGAGACATGTGCCGGCCTGATCAGGTCTTATAAAAGACGATTATTAGCTGTAATTTCAAGCAAGGGTTATTCCACAAAATATTAAACCTAGGGGTTGAATAATAATTGACCCACACTTTTATGTTTAAAATTTATTAAAATTCAACTGAGCAACATAACTTTTTGGTTTGTAAGATTTATGCTTCTGTTAATAAATCCTACTCTCGTTTGCAGTTTGAAGGCTCGAACTTATTGGCATCTTATCAAACCAGCTAAATCTGCAGGGGGTTTAATACTACTTGTAGGCACTGTATCTATTCATCTTCTATCCATCTATTTATCCATCTATCCATCTGTCTATGGCGGTCGTCACACGCTACAATATCTGTAAAGATATCGCTGAAACGTCGCAGATTTTCAGTCGCTGCACCGACGTGGTTGCGTGTGACAGATCGATCTGACAAGCGATAAGTGGTCTGATCGATAATCACAGATATGAGATCCGGACCTCACATCAGACGATGTCGATCATCCAATCTGCTGCATTGTTCTGTGTGACACCGCGATAACCGATCTCTTTACCGATTTCTCCTATTCACATCATTGACAAGCATCAATCGCTGGTTGTGTGAACGATCCCTGCACGTAACATCGCTGCTGTGTCCTGAACAATATCTATACATGTGACACCTCACTAATGATGTTGAGCACAAGCACGAACCACTGACATCATTATTGAGTTCCCACACAAAATCGTAGTGTGTGACGCCCACCTATGTTTCATATCTATCATCCATCCATCTGTCGGTCTGTCTGTCTGTCTGTCTGTCTGTCTATCTATCTATCTATCTATCTATCTATCTATCCATCTATCTATCTAAGATGAAAAAATGAAGGGCAGCACTTCCTTTAGTGTATCCATGTGGGTTTATTTTGTCCTAGGACTGCGACGTTTCGGCACACAGCCTTCCTCTAGAAGTCACTTTGTCGCAGTCGACGAGCAAACAGACATTGGCCAATGTGTGTACTAAGAACTTCAGAAATAAAAAGATAAGATTTTGAGTTTTTTGAAAAAAACGTAAGTTTTTAAACTTTTTTCTCATATATATATATAGCTTGTCAGCATATGTACATCATTGGTAGTAGCTGTGTGCTGCAGAGCATTTTTTTCTAGTTATTTGATCCAGCAGCCCTGCTGGCACCGGTTCACATTAGTCTGTGAGTGCTGTGCAGTTTTTTTTCTCTGTTATCTATCTATCTATCTATCTAACAAGAAAAAAACTGCACAGCACTCAAAGACAAATGTGAACTGGTGCTAGCAAAGCTGCAGGGTTATATAATATGAAAAAAATCCTTGTCGCAGTTGATGAGCAAACAGACATTGGCCAATGTATGTACCAAGAACTTCAGAATTAAATAAAAAATTGGAGATTTTTGAGTTTTTTGAAAAAAACGTACGTTTTTAAACTTTTTCCTCAAATATATATAGCTAGTAGCTTATGTACATCATTGGTAGTAGCTGTGTGCTGCAAGGATCTTTTTCATATTATATAACCCTGCAGCTTTGCTAGCACCAGTTCACATTTGTCTTTGAGTGCTGTGCAGTTTTTTTCTTGTTATTTATCATATGGAGTTGCAGGTTCCATGCTGCAATTTGCACCCTCATTACCTACAGGTGATGGAGGGTCTAGATGGAGTCTGCCCACTGAAAATGTGGGGGGTGGACAAGGAGGGCAGGGATGTCCGCGTAGGACACATCAGACCCTGAAGTCACTTTGTCGCAGTTGATGAGCAAACAGACATTGGCCAATGTATGTACCAAGAACTTCAGAAATAAATACAAAATTGGAGATTTTTGAGTTTTTTGAAAAAAAAACGTAAGTTTTTAAACTTTTTTCTCAAATATATATAGCTAGTAGCTTATGTACATCATTGGTAGTAGCTGTGTGCTGCAAGGATCTTTTTCATATTATCTATCTATCTATCACCATTTTTTCCATTTTCTGTTTTTAGTTCCTTCACTACTTTTTTCTTTGTGTTCCTTCAGCACAGAAAGTTCAGTATGAGAATAATGCTTTCTTCATTATACACGTATGACCTTGGCATTTAAGTCTTAAGTTGCTCATTCTTTTTATAAAGAGACAATTAAACTGATGTTACACATCTTTTAATTTTTTTTTATTCTTAGACTTTACTTTTTCTTTTTTTCTTTTTTTTTTTTTTTATTCTTGTTAAACATCCAAATAGTTAGAATTAGGTTATATTGTCTAGTAGGTCTTTACCTGAATAAACCTGTGTTTTTTATTTGTTGAAATGGAAAAATAGAATTTGGTAATGCTGTATGAGATACAGATTTTATTAATGGGGATCTATCGGGCATCCTAAACTGCCACCATTATTTTATCATCAGTGACATCAGTGAACAAGCTGCTGGCGCATTAGGTGTGACGGTCAGGTTTTTTTACAATTTGCAGTAACCTTTTCTGCCTGTGCACCCCCTTCCCCTTGCCGCTCATTAGTTGTAGTAGAATGACCTCCCTTATAGCCAAGATCCTACCTTCCTTCCCATAAAGGCTGATTTTAATTGCAGAGGCATTTCAGGTTAGGGTCCTGATACACGAGATGCACCTTGTTGCTGTTATCAGGTTCATTTGCATTGGCCAATACATTTTCTAAACATCTCCTATAATTCTTAGTGTTCTAGTGTGCAGCGGAATAACCTTTTTTAGATGAAGATAGACGATCCCCCATTCAATGCTGAGTGCACCAGCGCTGTATTTGAACCTTCTGTCTTCAGCGTCAGAGATGCCTGGCTGGTGAGTATACGGTAATCTGTGTGTGTATTTCTTCGGCTCCTGTTTCCAGGTCATACACTGCACCATACCTTGTATACAGGTCAACACTATATCCTGACAGTGTGTCTGTAATATACAGTCATATGAAAAAGTTTGGGCACCCCTCTTAATCTTACTCTTTTTTTTTTGTTTAAAGTTGTTTTTTTGCAACAGCTATTTCAGTGTGATATATGTAATAACTGATGGACACAGTAATATTTCAGGATTGAAATGAGGTTTATTGTACTAACCAAAAATGTGAAATATGCATTATTTCAAAATTTGACAGGTGCAAAAGTATGGGCACCTCAACAGAAAAGTGACATTAATATTTAGTAGATCCACCTTTTGCAAAAATAACAGCCTCTAGTGGCTTCCTGTAGCTGTTAATGAGTTCCTGGATCCTGGATGAAGGTATTTTTGACCATTCCTCTTTACAAAACAATTCCAGTTCAGTTAAGTTTGATGGTCGCCGAGCATGGACAGCCCGCTTCACAACATCCCACAGATGTTCAATGATATTCAGGTCTGGGGACTGGGATGGCCATTCCAGAACATTGTAATTGTTCCTCTGCATGAATGCCTGAGTAGATTTGGAGCGGTGTTTTGGATCATTGTCTTGCTGAAAGATGCATCCCCGGCGTAACTTCAACTTTGACACTGATTCTTGAACATTATTCTCAAGAATCTGCTAATACTGAGTGGAATTCATGCGACCCTCAAATTTAACAAGATTCCCGGTGCCGTCATTGGCCACGCAGCCCCAAAGCATGATGGACCTTCCCCAAATTTGACACTGGGTAGCAAGTGTTTTTCTTGGAATGCTGTGTTTTTGTGGCGCCATGCATAACGCCTTCTTGTATGACCAAACAACTTTGTTTCATCAGTCCACAGGACCTTCTTCCAAAATGAAACTGGCTTGTCCAAATGTGCTTTTGCATACCTCAGGCGACTCTGTTTGTGGTGTGCATGCAGAAACGGCTTCTTTCGCATCACTCTTCCATACAGCTTCTCCTTGTGCAGTGTGCGCTGTATTGTTGACCGATGCACAGTGACACCATCTGCAGCAAGATGATGCTGCAGGTCTTTGGAGGTGGTCTGTGGATTGTTCTTGACTGTTCTCACCATTCTTCTTCTCTGCCTTTCTGATATTTTTGTTGGCCTGCCACTTCTGGCCTTTACAAGAACTGTCCCTGTGGTCTTCCATTTCCTTACTATGTTCCTCACAGTGGAAACTGACAAGTTAAATCTCTGAGACAACTTTTTGTATCCTTCCCCTGAACAACTATGTTGAACAATCATTTTTTTCAGATCATTTGAGAGCTGTTTTGAGGAGCCCATGATGCCACTCCTCAGAGAAGATGCAACTAGGAGAACAACTTGCAAGTGGACACCTGAAATAGCTTTTCTCATGATTGGATACTCCGGGCTATGAAGTACAAAGCTCAATGAGGTTACCAAACCAATTTAGTGCTTCAGTAAGTCAGTAAAAAGTAGTCAGAAGTATTCAAATCATGAAAATCAGAAGGGTGCCCATACTTTGGCACCTGTCAAATTTTTAAATAATGCATATTTCACATTTTTGGTTAGTGCAATAAACCTCATTTCAAACCTGAAATATTACTGTGTCCATCAGTTATTACATATATCACACTGAAATAGCTGTTGCAAAAAAACTATTTTAAACAAAAAAAAAGAGTAAGATTAAGAGGGGTGCCCAAACTTTTTCATATGACTGTATATATATATATATATATATATATATGTATTCAAGATTCAAGTAAGCTTTATTGGCAGGGCTAAATACACATTAGTTTTGCCAAAGCAAGTGTACAAAAGGGAACAGGGATAGGGACTGTGGGGATGTTAGGTAGGGGCTGTAGGGAGGGTGGTTGGGGGCAGATCCAGGGTGGGAGTTATAGAAGTCCATGGCAAATTATAGCTCTCTTTCTCACAGTCTATGACATTCACTCACATACAGAGCTGCTATCTCCACAGCGCTCTCTTCTTCCCCCAGTAGGATATATGATTTCTCTTCCTCCTTCACAGTGATGAAATCTGGGAAGAGATGTGAGAGTCTCCTGAAGTGAGTGTCTCTCACTGTTGAGTATTTGGAGCAGTGTAGCAGGAAGTGGGTTTTGTCCTCTATGGCCTCATTGTTGGCACAGTCTCTCCTCCCTGGGCTTGTAGCTCTGCCTTTGTCGGCCAGCTTGTAGCTCTGCCTTTGTGCTGCTCTGGCCTCCCCCACCCCTCCGCTTTGTCCTCAATCCTCCTCTCCCCCGCTGCTCTGTGCTCCGTCCTCCCCCTGCCACTCCGTCCTCCCCCTGCATGTGCTGCTCCGGCCTCTCCCACCCCGCCACTTCATCCTCCATCCTCCTCTCCCCCGCCGCTATGTGCTCCGTCCTCCCCCTGCCTGTGCCGCTGCATCCTCCCCCACCGCTTCCTCCTCCTTCCTTTGTCCTCCTCCCCTCCACCACTCCATCCTCCGTCCTCCCCCTGCCTGTTCTGCTCCATCCTCCCCCACCCCGCCGTTTCATCCTCTGTCCTCCTCCCCCCGCTGCTCTGTGCTCTGTCCTCCCACTACCTGTGCCGCTCCATCCTTCCCCACCCCTTCCTCCTCCTTCCTTTGTCCTCCTCCCCTCCGACACTCCATCCTCCCTTCTCCCCCTACCTGTGCTGCTCCGTCTTCCCCCACCCTACCGCTTCATCCTCTCTCCTCCTCCCCTTGATGCTCTGTACTCCGTCCTTCCCCACCTCACTGCTTCCTCCTTCTACCTTTGTCCTCCTCTCCCTCCGCCACTCCATCCTCCTTCCTCCCCCTGCCTGTGCTGCTCGGGGCTCTCCCATCCTGACGCTTTGTCCTCCATCCTCCTTTACCCCGCTGCTCTGTGCTTCGTCCTCCCCTTGCCGCTCCGTCCTCCCCCACCCCACCGCTTCCTCCTCACCTCCGCCACTCCATCCTCCGTCCTCCCCCTGTCTGTGCTGCTTTGTCCTCCCCCACCTTGCTGCTTTGTCCTCCGTCCTCCTCCCCCCGCCACTCTATGCTCCGTCCTCCCCTGCCTGTGCTGCTCCATCCTCCCCCACCCCGTCGCTACCTCCTCCATCCTTCTCCCCCTGCTGCTCCGTACTCCCTCCTCCCCGCCACTCCGTCCTCCCCCTACATGTGCCCTTCCATCCTCCTCCTCCTTCTACCTTTGTCCTCCTCTCCCTCCGCCACTCCAACCTCCTTCCTCCCCCTGCCTGTGCTGCTCGGGGCTCTCCCATCCTGCCGCTTTGTCCTCCATCCTCCTTTACCCCGCTGCTGTGCTTCGTCCTCCCCTTGCCGCTCCGTCCTCCCCCACCCCACCGCTTCCTCCTCACCTCCGCCACTCCATCCTCCGTCCTCCCCCTGTCTGTGCTGCTCTGTCCTCCCCCACCTTGCTGCTTTGTCCTCCGTCCTCCTCCCCCCGCCACTCTGTGCTCCGTCCTCCCCTGCCTGTGCTACTCCATCCTCCCCCACCCCGTCGCTACCTCCTCCATCCTTCTCCCCCTGCCGCTCCATACTCCCTCCTCCCCGCCATTCCGTCCTCCCCCTACATGTGCCCTTCCATCCTCCTCCCCCCTGCCACGCCGTCCTCCCCCCGCCGCTCCGTCCTCAAAGTCCCTCCCTATTCAGCCCTCACCGCCTTCCCCATGCAATCCCTATTTCTATATTTTAGAATACCCTATGTGTTAGAATTGGGCCACCATCTAGTATATTATATATACATATATATATATATATATTCACAGTACAAAAGCTATAGCAGCAGACTGCTAAAGCCAACACATGCTATTGAGAGTGTCAGAATACAAAAAGATTTTTGTCTGAGAAGTCAAAACTAAAAAATTTTTTCACAAAACCTCAGATGAAAATTTGAAAAGAAAAAAAATACAATTATTATAAGGTTTTTAGCGCATGTATTGGCCAATAAATGCCTGCCCATCAACAATGGCAAGTTGACCTTAAATCTGATGGGACACTAACTACATTAAAACTTGTCCTGGACACCGTAAAGTCTCTTGTTACCTGGGCTGTAGCAGGATACACACACATCAGATTGCCCCTCTAGACTAACAGGAAGGAAAGAGTGCAGAGTCGAGCTATAGAGTCAGTGTCCTCAATATATACTAGAGAAAGGAGAAAAATCAGACAGCACCTCCTCAATACCATTGGATATCTGAATCATGTAGCAAGTTCAGATATCCAGTGGCATTGAGGTTTCTATTGATGAAGAATGGCCCCGCTATCTTTGTACCCCATGTACCACACCATACCATCAATTTTTGTGTTCCAACAGTCTTGGAGGGATCTATCCACTGTGGGTTAGTGTCAGACCAATAGCGGAGGTTTTGTTTGTTAACTTTACAATTCGCAAAAAAATTTTCCTCATCCCTCATCTGAAGGCAATTGTCTATACTGTGAAGATACGAGAGGTGCAGCATCTGAAACAACGGATACTGGAAGCCTGTGCTAGCATTTCTTCTGTGGTGTTGCTATCAGTGTGTCAAGACTGGGAGAAGAGGTTTGCATTGACAATCCAACACAATGGGCAGCACTTTGAACACATTTTACAAGTGGTCATAAACTTGTAAATAACCCATTTAGAATAATGTTATGTTAAAACCAAGCGCACCATTGATTTTCTTATGAAATTTTCACTACGTTTGATGTGTCACATGACCCTCTTCCCATTGAAAAAAAAAAATTGGATTAAAAATGGCTGCCATGGTCACCACCCATCTGGAAACATTTTCCCCCTCCCATATACTAATGAGCTACAAACCGGAAGTTGATATCACCAACCATTCCCATTTTATTTAGGTGCATCCATATAAATGGCCCACCCTGTATATATACAGCCAGTAGCCTCTATATTATATTTACAGTCAGCAGCCTCTATATATATATAGCCCATAGCCTCTATATTATATATCACCGCCAGCAGGCTCTATATTACAGTTGTGGCCAAAAGTATTGACACCCCTACAATTCTGTCAGATAATACTCAGTTTCTTCCTGAAAATGATTGCAATCATAAATTCTTTGGTATTATTATCTTCATTTAATTTGTCTTCAATGAAAAAACACAAAAAGAATTGTCCTAAAGCCAAATATTCCACACCAAACATAAAAAAGGGGGTGGACAAAAGTATTGGCACCAATGGCGGATCTACATTGGGGCGATAGGGGCGGTCGCCCCTGGCCCAAGGCTTCTTGGGGGGCCCAGGGGACCGGCCACCTGTTCGCCTTCAGTGGCGTAGTGTGGGGGGTGGCGGTCCGCCCCAGGCGGCACATGTGTGGGGGCGGCAATGTGGCAGCTACTGCCATAGGATCCGCGGCCGCCGTCCCGCGCTATATACCGAAGCAGTGCAGCATGCTGGCTGCTGTCTGCTTTTAAATCTCCCGCCCCCTGCAGCTCTGCTCTGTACGGAGAGGGAGGTGATGTCATCAGTGAGTGCCCCGCCGTGCAGAGTGCAGGACACATGCTGGGAGACTGGAGGAGGTGAGGGGAGCTGCGAGGAGAGCGAGGGAGCGGAGGAGCGGAGGGAAGAGCTTGAAGGTGAGCTGAGAGGAGAGTAGAGGAGAGAGGGGGTGCTGACTGGCCAGTAGTCTGAATGAAGGGAAGCAGTGAGAGCCAGTAAAGAAGAGCAGAAGTGGCTACCTGTGCTGGAGGAGAATACCTAGGAGGAGCAGCTCCTGTCACAAGGTGACTGATCTCCTGCTTTGCAGTGAGTGGGGGAGGGGCTGGGAGTGGGACCCAGCTGCTGTGAGCAGGTGAAGCTGCCCATGTAAACAAGCCGTCCTCCTGCATTGTGATACCTGAGTGAGGAATCTGTAGAATGTGTGTGTGAGTTGTATATGTGTGTGTGCAATCCGTGCCTCTATGTGTGCAAGCTGTGCCTCTGTGTGTGTGTGCGTGTGCAAGCCGTGCCTCTGTGTGTGTGTGTGCAAGACGTGCCTCTATGTGTGCAAGCCGTGCCTCTGTGTGTGCGAGCCGTGCCTCTGTGTGTGCGAGCCGTGCCTCTGTGTGTGTGTGTGTGTGTGCAATCCGTGCCTTTATGTGTGCAAGCCGTGCCTCTGTGTGTGTGCAAGCTGTGCCTCTGTGTGTGTGTGCGAGCTGTGCCTCTGTGTTGGTGTGTGTGGCGCGAGCTTTGCCTCTGTGTGTGTGTGCGAGCTGTGCCTCTGTGTGTGTGTGTGTGCGAGCTGTGCCTCTGTGTGTGTGTGTGCGAGCTGTGCCTCTGTGTGTGTGTGTGCGAGCTGTGCCTCTGTGTGTGTGCGAGCTGTCATCTGTCTTTAATGAGCATTGAACAAGAGCTTTTGAAGAACCTAGACCTCTCAGAAATCATCAATGACCAAAAAATCTCGCCGAAAAAGTCTGTGAGCAGCTTATGACCTTCAGTGTCAAAAAAAATCTGAGTTTCTAGTCCATTAAGAATTTGTTGCCTATGCCAATTGCACTTTTCCTGTTAGGCTACCACCCATACAGATATATCTGTATAGATAGATAATACTTACGGTATGTTAAATTATTGTTTAATATTATGTTTACATGTTCTTATTTGCACTTACATGTGGTACTATGGATGCAGCCTTATATTTACGCTGTATGAAGAAATACAGGTCAGTATATACCACATTATATATTTTGACTGTTGGTTTTGAGAAATATTTATATTGTTTGACCATATGCACTTTTTTGTGAAAAAAAAGTAATTTATCTTCGTTTTCATGTTCTAATAAATATTTTAATTTGGATGCCTAAAAATCATCATGTGCACTGTTTTTCTGAGAAGAGCTACAAAATTTTTGCAGAAAATATTTTTGGTGGGCGGGGAAGGGGGGGGGGCAGGTTTTATGAACTGCCCCGGGCCCATGATCCACTTAATCCACCACTGATTGGCACTGTTAGAGAAATCATGTGATGCTTCTCTAATTTGTGTAATTAACAGCACCTGTAACTTATCTGTGGCACCTAACAGGTGTTGGCAATAACTAAATCACACTTGCAGCCAGTTGACATGGATTAAAGTTGACTCAACCTCTGTCCTGTGTCCTTGTGTGTACCACATGGAGCATGGAGAAAAGAAAGAAGACCAAAGAACTGTCTGAGGACTTGAGAAACCAAATTATGAGGAAGCATGAGCAATCTCAAGGCTACATGTCCATCTCCAAAGACTTGAATGTTCCTGTGTCTACCGTGCGCAGTGTGGCTAACCTCCCTAGATGTGGACGGAAAAGAAAAATTGACGAGAGATTTCAACTTCATTGCGCGGATGGTGGATAAAGAACCTCGACTAACATCCAAACAAGTTCAAGCTGCCCTGCAGTCCGAGGGTACAACAGTGTCAACCCGTACTATCCATCGGCGTCTGAATGAAAAGGGACTGTATGGTAGGATACCCAGGAAGACCTCACTTCTTACCCCGAGACATAAAAAAGCCAGGCTGGAGTTTGCCAAAACTTACCTGAGAAAGCCTAAAACGTTTTGGAATAATGTTCTCTGGTTAGATGAGACAAAAGTAGAGCTTTTTGGGCAAAGGCATCAACATAGAGTTTACAGGAGAAAAAAAGAGGCATTCAAAGAAAAGAACACGGTCCCTACAGTCAAACATGGCGGAGGTTCCCTGATGTTTTGGGGTTGCTTTGCTGCCTCTGGCACTGGACTGCTTGACCGTGTGCATGGCATTATGAAGTCTGAAGACTACCAACAAATTTTGCAGCATGATGTAGGGCCCAGTGTGAGAAAGCTGGGTCTCCCTCAAAGGTCATGGATCTTCCAGCAGGACAATGACCCAAAACACATTTCAAAAAGCACTAGAAAATAGTTTGAGAGAAAGCACTGGAGACTTCTAAGGTGGCCAGCAATGAGTCCAGACCTGAATCCCATAGAACACCTGTGGAGAGATCTAAAAATGGCAGTTTGGAGAAGGCACTAGGGATGAGCGGGTGTGTTTGCCACTACTCGCTACATGCACAAATATCTCGGTACTCGAGGTACTCGGCGAGTACCAAGTAATTTCGCGATACTCTTTCCACCTCCCTGCCTGTTGGCGCTCTTTACAGAGCCAGCCCGCATGCAGGGATTGGCTGACAGAAACTGTAATGCACAGCCATGTTGGTTGTGGCATTACAGTGATTGGCTGTCCGCACAGCGTCATCAGGTCTTAGGCTGCCTTCACACTTGCAGATGGATCTGCAGCGTTTTGCAGATGCATCTGCAAGTGTGAGCATGCTGACCGCGGCCCCTATGTTTATAATAGGGCGCACGCGGTGTGAAAGCTCTCATTCACTCCTATATGTGTACTGTCAGCAGGCGTATGCCTGCTTACAGATCACACTCTCCCGCCCGCAGCATGGACGCTACATCTCGCGTCCACAGTGCGGACGGGAGTGTGTGATCTGTCAGCAGGCATACGCCTGCTGACAGTACACATATAGGAGTGAATGAGAGCTTTCACACCGCGTGCGCCCTATTATAAACATAGGGGCCGCGGTCAGCATGCTCACACTTGCAGATGCATCTGCAAAACGCTGCAGATCCATCTGCAAGTGTGAAGCCAGCCTTAATAAGACCTGACCGTGCTGTGCTCGTCACTCTGCTCCACAGACAGTCTTTGTAGGAAGAGCTGCTGCTGATTGAGGGACAGATTTGTGGCCTTTCAGCTAGTGTAGGCGCAGGGCTGCCAGTCTAATTACCACAACAGTCCTTCTGAGGACTAATAGAGCTGTGTGCAGGGAGGCAGGGTATATAGCAAACTTCGTTGTGCTCGTATACCAGCCTGCATCACATTTGGGGCTGGTGTACAGGCTCATCCATCCCAAAACAGTGCTTTTAGGGATAAATTTAGCTCTCTATAGGCAGGAGTAGGTTGTAACGTAAATTAGGATACGCCAAAAGACTCGCTATTCTCATCAGCGTTTATGTCTGACCAGTCCAACTGCAGGGCCTTAATCTCTAATCTCAGTGTCCAGCTAAAAACCAACACTTGTCTGCATTCATTTAACATTAGTGACCTCCAGTCCATTTTCATCATGGATACCCCACACTGTTCATTTACTGAACTCAGTCAGCAAACAGAATGTCCCATTCTGAATTTACCTGCTCTTGCAGTTTAGCAGTATTCAGATGACCCTGCCCATCTTGCTGTCCAGGAGGTTGCATTCAGTGATCACCCACCAGGTCCTTAGACTTGCTCTGTGTAGATACCTGTTGTGAGTGCAGATCCACTGGTCCTTAATCACCGCCTGGACTTCCAGGAGCCCTAACTAGCTCCACTCTCAGACCTGTTTGTCTGCCTTGTGGTTCACACACAGCAAGGGTGAAGGACCTTGCTTGCATCACAACACATGTGATCAGGAATCAGTCACATTATATGTCACCTGTTACATTCACAGGTGGAGTGGTGTGTTAATACACCTACTTGCATGCATTAACTCTTTTGTATAATGCTGCCAGTCACAGTGAAACCATTCACATTTACTTTGCAATAGACCTCTGCCTGTGTGATGTACACCAGCCATGTACAGTATTGCCGGTATACCTCACTATATATATATATGTGGCACCCTGCCAACGCAGGTAACCACAGATCGCTCTACTGCGCAGTTGGGTTTCCACAGCAGGTACTTACTACGAACAACACCTTCCACCCCAGCACAGTAGGGGGAACTCAACTTGCTGCCCTTAGGCAAGATCCCCTATATATACTGCTGCTGGGGAGGCGCTAGTCAGAGTGTGTGCAGATGCTGGAAGAGCTGTAGGGAAGACCTGGTGGTCGGTGCTGCGAGTAGGCCCGAGCCAGCAACCCAGCCTTTCAGCGTCTCACCAGCCTAAGTGGGACTGAAGGCAGGTTGCTTAGAGGAGGAACAGGAGTAAGGAACAGGTACTCGAGTCGTGAGTTCGTTCCAGAGAGAAAGCCGGATATTGGGGATCCGCACCAGTGGAGAACTATAGGTCCCACAGGAAACCCCTTGGCACCGAGGAAGCTTCAGCTACCCGGTCTCCTGAGAGAGTCAAAGAGAGAGAGCCACGAACAGCAGGACGCTGCAGTGCCCAGAGAAGGTTGTCCCGGAGACTGCACAGGAGGAGAAGGAGATACAGGCAAGGGAAGAGAGTGGAGGCAAGTCAGAATATAATAGACTGTGCTTCAGTAGATACACAAGGAAGGAGGCCTTATACCCACTTGCTGTAGGAGCCCACTGTGCAGCCCAGTTACCCGTCAGTTCTCTGGACAATTTACCTGAATATCACCAGTAAAAAGTTAAAGAGTAGGGATGGGCGAATCCTGAAATACTCGGAATCGCTGGACTCTATCGAGTCCGGGTCCGAGAGATTCGGTACTCGTTGCGAGTCCAGCGAGTCCTAATAGCAACCTGTACTTTTGCAGTGTATCTATACAGATACACTACAAAAGTACCCTAAAAGTTAATCTAAGGGGTTAAAAACAATAAACATTCATACTCACCTTCTGTGGGCCTGTACCTTATGTACCGGGACCGGTACCGAAGACCTCCGGACGTCACAAGACCTTAGATCACCGGGAGAAGTTGGGCTGAAGGACCTGTGAGATTTCAGCCAATCAGCATGCGGCTAGCGGTCACATGGGTTTGTCACGTGGCCGCACTGCCAGCCAATGAGCGATCTGGCCAATCTGATTGGCTGGCAGTGCGGCCACGTGACAAACCCATGTGACCGCTAGCCGCATGCTGATTGGCTGAAATCTCACAGGCCCTTCAGCCCATCTTCTCCCGGTAATCTGAGGTCTTGTGACGTCCGGAGGTCTTCGGTACCGGTCCCGGTACATAAGGTACAGGCCCCACAGAAGGTGAGTATGAATGTTTATTGTTTTTAACCCCTTAGATTAACTTTTAGGGTACTTTAGTAGTGTATCTATATAGATACACTGCAAAAGTACAGGGACTCGCTACCCCCGAGTAATTCCTAAGGAAACTCGGCGAGTAGCGAGTCCCCCGAGTCCGCTACTATTCGGGCAAGTCCCGAATAGTAGCGAGTAGATTCGCCCATCCCTATTAAAGAGACTTCTGCTGTGTGCGTGCATCCTTTCCCTTCGCCACCATGCCCCTCTATAGACTTTGCCTACTATCCCTCACCGTCCCAGCTCTGCTGCAACCTGCTCATCCTCACTGACGCTGCCCCGAGGTCCCAGTCCTTCCTGCGGGAACTATACCATCACTGCCACCATCCCACCGACCTCCGGAGGACTGTAGCGGCGCTGGTGATTCCTCACCAGATACTGCAGGTGGCGTCACAACTAATCTTTTATATAATCCCTGTAAATACCCCTTTTTCAAGAGCACCGCTCCCCAGGACACGGGATCAGGCGCGGCCTCCATTTCCCGTAACACAAAGTTAACCCACTGCTGCCTGACACCCGAGTACCCCTTGCCCTGGGGCACAACATATATAAATCATATGTATGTCCTTCATAGCCCACTCATCCTGGTGCATGGTCCCTCATCCTGGGATATAACCCCCCATCCTCGATATGGCCCCCTCAATCTAGATATGGTCCCCTTATATTGGATATAGCCCCCTTTTGCTGGCACACGTCACCCAGTGCTGGCACACATCCCCCAGTGCTGACACATGTCCCCCAGTGATGGCACACATCCCCAGTGAAGGCACGCGTCCACCAGTGATGGCACACATCCCCCAGTGATGGATCATGGCCCCCTGTTCTGGTTCATGGCCCCCTTTGATGGCACACGTCCCCCAGTGATGGCACATGGCCCCTCTGTGCTAGATCATGGCACCTCTGTGCTGGATCATGGCACCCCTGTGCTGGATCATGGCCCCCATGTGCTGGATCATGGCCTCCTATGATGGCACACATCACCCTGCGATGGCACACATCCCCCAGTTATGGAACACATACCTCAGTGGTGGTACAATGCCCCCTGTGCTGGATCCATGGCCCCTTGTGCTGGATCCATGGCACCCTGTGCTGGATCCATGGCTCCCTATGCTGGATCCATGGCCTCCTGTGCTGGACCCATGGCCCCCTATGCTGGATCTATGGCCTCCTGTGCTGGATCATGGCCCCCTATGCTGGATCTATGGCCTCCTGTGCTGGATCCATGGCCCCCTATGCTGGATCTATGGCCTCCTGTGCTGGATCCATGGCCCCATGCTGGATCCATGGCCTCCTGTGCTGGATCCATGGCCCCCT
The DNA here is from genome assembly GCA_033576535.1 of Allobates femoralis. Classification (NCBI taxonomy): domain Eukaryota; kingdom Metazoa; phylum Chordata; class Amphibia; order Anura; family Aromobatidae; genus Allobates; species Allobates femoralis. The sequence goes on from JARQOC010000007.1 coordinate 72,192,963, forward strand.
ATGCTGGATCCATGTCCCCCTATGCTGGATCCATGACACCCCTGTGCTGGATCCAGGGCAGCACATGGATTTCATTTTTATTGTTGTACTAGGACCTATAGAACCAAATCACTACATTCATTGGTAAAATCGTCCTGCAGATTACCTTTAACAAAAAATTCTATTTCTGCCTAAGAAAAAAAAAAGAAAGAATAAATTATGTTTGCGGGATCTTTGGATGTAAATGTCAGCCATCCCCTCAGTGGTCTTGTTCGGCATTGTATGCAAAGTCCATTATTATAAAAAGCTTTGCAAACATTACGTCTATAGACAGGCAGCCAGATTTAGTCTGAATTATTTTCAGATTTTATACTGAAGGTCCTGAATTGCCCACGGCGGTAAAGTTCAGCAGTCCTTGAAATTATTTCCTTTGGATTATTGTAGGTTTTGTAAAGTAGTGGGGACACGGGAAACAATCTCAATTTCTCTTCAGCAAGGCTTTCTCAATACTTTGCAGATATGCATAGCATTAGACATAGCATTGAGCACAGCAGAGCGTGCATGAGCCTCCAGTCTGCCAGCTCGCCTGTGTCTGGGAGATTAGCAGGGTTTGCTGGCGAGCATAAGGCAAGCTGCTAAAGTGTGTCCCATGCTCAAAAACTGTGACCTGAAGTACTGGTACCAACAAGTCTGCTCAGCCTAGTTTAGATTAATTGCCTGAGCCGTAAACATGTTTTCATGCGGCAAGCAACTCGTTCCTCTTCTCATTAGCAAAAAAGCAATCAACTGGTAAAGATTCATTTCAGAATTTTCAAGTGTCATTTTAATATCATTTAATACATTAATGATCCGTTTATTTATACATTGCCATGATGAAGTTCAAAATTACATAAAGCTTAGAGAAGTCATAAGACTTTGTTTAAAAGTTTACCTGTAATTTCATTTGATGCCACAATTTCTGACTGTTAAATGACTTATTTGTTTTTATTTCAGTTGTCTCTGAGCTAGTGGGTGAAGAGTAGTTGCTATGATGTCTCCCAGGCACAGCGCACACAGAGATGAGGGGTTCCTTCTCTTCTGTGTCTATATAGCACAAGTAGTGATGAGCGAGTGTAATGTACAATTCGCTACTCGCACAGATAGTACGTATTCGTGATATTCGTTACTCGGCGAGTATCGCTGCTGCTCATGAGTGATGTGTCGATCTTGAGCAATCTGACACAAATTGACAGCTCCCTTCAGTACGCAAAGGAAGCCAGCACCCCAGTGAGAGCTGCTTGACTAGAAGTCTATCACAGGAGGGTACAGCACGGTGTATTATGCCGTGAAAACTCAGAAAAGCCCATCCTCCCGCCCTGTGCCAAAAATGCTTGCTTTATGGTCAGATGTATGTGGGCAGAGCCTATCACTACTATTGACTACCATTGGACTTGCTATTCGGACGAGTATGCGAGTACTACAAAGTATTCGTTACCAGTATAGCGTTAGCAAATATTTCGCTACTCACTCATCACTAAGCACATGTTATGAAGCCTCGTGATGGGGTTCTATAAATCCAACACTTGTGAATCAGCAAAAAGGAAGGACAGATTAAAACCTCTCTTCCGTCCACAAATAATGCATCTATACATCTGTGATTTTCCTGAAGAAGGGGCTTGCATGCCCAGAATGCATTGAATCAAACCACATTTCCTTTGATTGACATCGTAGAGGAATCATTATTTGTGGATGGGAGCGTGGTTTTAATCCCTCTTGAAGAATTTCTGCATTGTGCCAGTATTTTCGATTGAAATGTAATGAGAGAACGAGAAAGGAGGTGATGGAGCTGAAGAAGAAAGATGCACAAATGGTGCTGGTGCTTTATAGTAAGTGTTTTATCTCTCCCCAGTGTTGGATTTAGGCAGTGTTAGCTGGAACTGAAAGAGAGGCGCAACATAGGGTTTATAATATTTAAGAGGCAGAAACGGTGCCGTCATCTGCACCTCCAACACCCCCTCCCCAGCACCCTGTACCTCAATGCTGATTAAAGTCATCCATTAGGAACAACTTTTACCGGGTGAGTGCCTCTTTCTTTAATGCACCATAGGGTTTATTCGTGTTGCAATACAAAGTGTAAATAGGTTAAAGACAGTCACGGCAATCAGTCAGACCACTATTGACATTCATAAGTTGAAGAGGAGGCTTGACTGACCATGACTGAAAGAGTATGGAGAGCAACCATGATGACTAAAACAGTATGAAGCCCAATCCCGATGACTGTAACAATATGGAGCCAAACCCCGGTGACTGAAACAATATGGAGCCCAACCCGATGACTTAAACAGTATGGAGCCCAACCCCAATGACTGAAACAGTATGGAGCCCAATCCTGATGACTGTAACAATATGGAGCTAAACTTCGATGACGGAAACAATATGAAGCCCAACCCCGATGACTTAAACAGTATGGAGCCCAATCCCGATTGCTGAAACAATATGGAGCCCAATTGCGATGACTTAAACAGTATGGAGCCCAACCCCGATTGCTGAAACAGAAGGTATGAGATGAATTCACCTAATGCTCAGAAGTGTTTTTTATAGATAAGTATCGGGAACTTTTATTTGAGGATACCATGATAATACTGGATCATATTGGATCACTAACAAGACATTGTGGACAGTTTACTATAGAAAAATGACATTACAGGTTCCCTTTAAAGGTGACAAGGAAATCCTAACCTTGAATCAAGGCAATTTCTACACTTGGTTACATATATTTACCGAACGTGTAGAGGACATGCAAAAATAGAATGTCACGCTGCATTGTATCGAAATTGCAGGAGTCATTGGGAGAAACATTCTCTCTGATCTGTTATTTGCAATGCAGCTTATTGTAGCAGACAGGGCTTTGCAGATAAGCACTGGAAGCCTGAAACACATTGTGATCCGGAGCTGACTATCTGTCATATTTAACTATACTCAGGTGGGAGCTTGTGGCCACAGATCGCTTTTGGCAAGCACTCACTTTCCCCACTCATTGTTTGTCTGAGAGATGCTTTTGGGTGACCACTGAGCCATTTCTGCAGGGAGGATAATTGAATAAAAACAGATTTTACTTGGCTCTTCTATCAATTTCATTTAGGCTTGTGAAATAAATGAAAAATAACAGCATCTTAAATAAATGGAAGAGTCAGGGCGTTGGATGTGCTCTGCAATTTTGAGGGTTTGGCACGAAAGCGGCTTTCATACCATCTCGTGAAATGAACGGCACGGACTGACCTTTCTCGGGAAATATTTGCACACCTGTTTATAGGGATCTGAACTTTGCTTTTCATTCGGAGAGATTTATTTTCAATAAACTTTTCAGTGGCAGAGACTGGACACAATATCAAACAAGCATTGCCGATTACAGAAGGGCTAAAAAAAGACTGTAGCTTTTCAGATATATCCGGAGCTGGGACTCGGAATAGCAGATCTGAGATGGATAAAGGAATAGATTAGTATTTCCTTCATCATACAGATCACTGATTTTAGTGCTACTAACTGTCACTTCCCCACCAGAGCCTTTGCGACATCCGCTATTGTCACTAGGCACCACTGTATTACCCCTGTAGGTGGTGCTGGTGATAGAAGAATCAGAACTGGAATCTCTGGAGAGTGCAGGCTCCATACATCCACTAAGGTTACAGTGGCTGTCACATACAGTTCTTCACATTCTGACAGTGGATGTGTCTGGGTGTGCTGCCCAGCCGAAGTCATTAACTCCTAAGCTTCAGCCTATTGGAAAGCACCACACCCCACTGATTTCTCTGGCCTCTTGCAGGAAGCTGCCAGAAATAGCTTTTGGTTTCCCTGGCTAGTCACCTGCTTTGTATTGGTGTTTTTCCCGTGTTACCTTAGCCTGTTTATTGGACAATTCTCCTGCCTCACGATTTGTACCTTGCTGTCGTCTTGGTTTTGACCCAACTTCCAGACTATGCTATCAGATCCTGATTTTGTCCTTATCCTGACCTTCTGGCTTTGTCCCTGATTGGTTACTTTCCTATCTGTGAACCTCTACCCTTCCATAGGCAGCAATCTCCTTATAAATCCAGATCCCTGTATAGGGAATAAAAGGTGTTTCTAGGTTCTGCCTATTGGAGCAGGTTGTTCCTAGTCTTTTCGAGATAGCCTTTTTTGCTTGTAGCCTCGAACAGACCTCACACTAATCCACATTGGCTATTTTTTTTATAAAAAAGAAAATAGGGATGGGCGAATCTACTCGCTAGGACTCGTTACTCGGCGAGTAGTAAGGGACTCGCAGGACTCGGTACTCTGCGAGTTTCCCAGTGATTACTCGCACGAGTCTAATGCAAATCAATATCAATCCTAGTTTTGTCAGAAACGCTGACAAAACTAGGATTGCCATTGTTTGCATTAGACTCGGCTACTGTGCCAGTGATAGCAGGGAAACTCGCAAGTAACTGCTGTTTCTTTGCGAGCCAGTCCAGCTGTCTTCTCTGTGCAGCTCCAGGGTCCTAGAGCCTGCCTGCTCACAGACATGATGTAGCAGTGCTGAGATTGTTCTCAGTCTGCTCATTCCCTGTGCATAGACATCTATCTATTCACAGGGATGAGCAGAGAGGACATCGCGTTTTGGACTACGTCGGACGGAAGAGGATTTTTTTAATTAAAGATGGAGTCCCTAATGGCTTTTTTTTTATTTCAAATAAAAAATTTTCTCTGTGTTTTTTTAACCCTTTATTGGAGATTCTTAGTGGCTGGGTCAAACGTGGCCTGACATTAAGAATCTCGGGCTTAATACCAGCTTGTATAACAAAGCTGGTATTAACCCCTTTATTACCCAACGTGCTACCGCCACCAGGGCCGCTGGAAGAGCGGGGTTCAGCGCCAGAGGATGGCTCTTCAATGAACGCGCCATCTTCTGGGGCGGCTGCGGGCTGCAATTTGCAGTGGGGGGTGCCCAGAAAGCTTGGGCATCCCTGCGCTGCGGATTCCAGCCCCCAGCTGCTTAGCTGTACCTGGCTAGACATAGAAATTGCGCGGAGCCCCACGCATTTTTTTTAAATTATTTCATGAATTTCAGAGTCAGAGTCTCAGAGTCAGAGTCAGAATCTCAGAATTTCATGAAATAATTAAAAAAAAATGCGTGGGGCTCTGCGCAATTTCTATGTCTAGCCAGGTACAGCTAAGCAGCTGGGGGCTGGAATCCGCAGCGCAGGGATGCCCAAGCTTTCTGGGCACCCCCCGCTGCAAATTGCAGCCCGCAGCCGCCCCAGAAGATGGCGCGTTCATTGAAGCGCCATCCTCTGGCGCTGAACCCCGCTCTTCCAGCGGCCCTGGTAGCGGTGGCACGCTGGGTAATAAAGGGGTTAGGGCCAGCTTTGTATTATCAGCTGGCCCTAAGCCCGAAATTTATGGCGGTCACGCCAATATTAGACATGACCGCCATGAATTTCTATTAAATTGTTTTAAAAAAACACAACACAAAGAAAAATTTTTATTAGAAATAAAAAAAAAAGCCATTAGGGACTCCATCTTTAATTAAAAAAATCCTCTTCCGTCCGACGCAGTCCAAAACGCGATGTCCTCTCTGCTACATCCCCTGTGTATAGATATAGATCTCTATGCACAGGGAATGAGCAGACTGAGAACAATCTCAGCTCTGCTACATCATCTCTGTGCACAGACATTCATGTCTGTACACAGGGAATGAGCAGACAGGGAACAATCTCAGCACTGCTACATCAGGCAGCAGGCAGGCTCTAGGACCCTGGAGCTGGGGCAGCCAGAACACAGAGAAGACAGGATCTTATCTGTGCGAGTCAGCGATTACTTACAAAGTAAACGAGCAATGCAAATAAATGACAAAACTAGGATTGCTTCAGGCTGAAGCTTCCGAGACACATCTGCGATTTGTAAATCTCACACTACTCGCTATTACTCACTTCCCCATTCATTAACATTGGACTCGCTAGACTTGCAACGAGTAGCGAGTCCTGGGCTCGGACTCGCTAGAGTCAAGCGATTCCGAGTAATTTAGGATTCGCCCATCACTAAAAGAAAACTATTTCACAAGTTATCCTGCTACAGCGTCACATTGCAAACAGTTTTCATTGTAACCACCAAAAAAATGCTAATTGTTCATCACATTTACCGGAGGCTGGCACATGAAAATGGCACCACAATGTGCAAATCTTTTCATGGCCAAGCTTGAAAGTGACTTTTTATCCTCTTGTCCTATCAGGCCTCTTGACTATTACCACCAGGGGCGGACTGGCCCAGGTGGCAGGGGGGCAAGCATCCCCCAGGCCGGTGGTTTCGCCCTAATTTTGGGCTGCCCCGTTAATCAAATGGGCCGGCCGGTCCTGCCGTGCGGCTGCAGCTGCTGCAAAGACATAGCATGATTGTGCGCGGTGAGTGTCCCTGCTAGATCCGATAGCACCCCCCCGCTCTTCACCCCGCCGGATCCAATAGCACCACTTTCCCCCGCTCCTCAGGGCTGGGCAGGTCAGACTGCCACCTGTGAAAAGCTCCCCCAGCCAGCCCCCGATTACCGTTATATCAATGACATTTCAATCATCTGAATCGATTCTGAGCAGTAGCTGAAGACTTTCCATGAACACTTTAATCAGCTTCATCCCACCATCAACTTAACACTCAATTACTCCTGCACTGAAATCAACTTTCCGGACACCATCATCAAGCTACGTAACAAAGAAGTAGAGACATCCCTGTACCAGAAGCCAATTGACTGACCAACATATCTCAGATGGGACAGTTTTCATCCAATACACATAAAAAAACTATTGTGTACAGCCAGGCCATCAGATACAATGGGATATGTTCCAACCCTACAGGTAGAGACAATCACCTAGAGGGCCTCAGAAAGACTTTTTTAAATCAGGGCTACCATCCAAGAGCACTTGAAAACCAGATTACAACAACCACTAGATTATCAAGGAATCATCTCCTACATCACAAATGTAAAGAAGAAAACAACCGGGTCCCTCTTCTAGTCACCTACAATCAAAATCTGGAGGTGTTAAGAGGACCGGCACAGAAACTGCAACCACTACAAAAAGATACCCGACTAAAATCAATATTTCCAGACCCGCCACCTCCAAATCTAAAAAGCTTCATTGTCAGAATCTCACTGTCCTCCCAATCAGCAACAGGAATATTTCCCTGCAATCAGAACATACAAAACCTGCCCATTTATAATGACAACAGACAAGATAAAGATTCCTGGGACAGATCAGGACTACAAGATCTCAGGTAACTTCAGCTGCACCACAAGCAATGTGGTGTATTTAATCATATGTACCAAATGTCTGAGCGGGAATCTATATGTAGGTGAGACGGGGCAACAACTCAGAACTAGGATGAACTCTCATAGCCATATAATAAAGGAAAGAAGGACAGATTTACCTGTGCCTAGACATATCTGTAGGCCTGATCACACAATATTTGATATGAAAAGACTAATTCTAAAAGGTAACTTCAGATCACAGCGAGACAGAGGAATGTGGGAATATAACCTGATAATTAAATTTGACACACTTAAAGCAGGAATGAATGTCATATATGGATTTATGTCTTTCTACATTTATTGAGGAATTTTCAGGTCTCGACCAACCACTAATCATTGAACAATAATACAATTGGTGCCTCTTATCTCGGAACTTTGATTTTACCTCCCCAGCTCCTTTCCCCCTCCCAAGACTGACTACTATTTTCTGCTTTATCTCACTTGTCATATTTACTGCATCATCCTACCCTGCATTTGTATATATGTGTGTGTCTTCAGAATTTTTGTCATTATTAGCCTGATGAAAAGGTCATAGTGTCTTAAATGCTTGGTTTTCTTTTTCTTACCATCTTTTCAGTAGTTCGCCATTAAAAGGTATCAACCACTGATGAGTCTCAGATTCTAATATTTTTCTATCTACTGGCTAACATGGTACAAACATTTTTTACCTGTTGTCCATCAAACTTTAGTGCTCCAGACCCTAGTTATGATCAGATCTGGCAAAGTGTGATAACACCAGATTTTACAGATTATTGTATTTTGGAAATTGAATCTACATTGAAGTTATTCTCTGCTATTTAAATGTCCCTTATTATGGGGATTCAGTGCATGCAGTGTTGAAAAGAAGATGCAACCAAGACCGGAAGGGCTATGGTGAGAATCGGAGAGGCTGAAGAGGTGAGCGGGAAGGATAGTATAAGTGTTTGTTTTTTTTACACTTTTGTGGCCATTCACTATTCAGTGTAATAGTGGTCAGCTGCCTTGTTGCTGCATGGAAGTGAATAACAAAAAATCCGTATAAAGTAGAATATACATTTTTTTGGGGAAAAAGGGGCACAGCTGAAACCTCAGCAAAATACATGTGGGTGTGCGGCACATCGCTGATTCTACAATAAGTGCATGTAATGAAGTTTGTTACAAAACAAGTCAAGTAAGTTCTTGCCGCTGTGTCCAAAACGCTGCTTTGTACAGTATAAGCATAGTGGATGGGATTTCAAGAAATCCCATCCTCACTATGCGTCACCCGCCCGCAGTGTGTTTGGAGCTGTGATGAGGGTTGCCGGCATTCCGCTCCTTCGCAGCATGTTTATTTCATGCTGCGGAGTCAGAAGCGGCTGCGATTAGGTGACTACAGGGAGAAGCTGCCCTGCACCCGCCGCACATGGTGAGTACACAGCGGCTGCGGCCACCCGCGGCTTCACTCAGGTCCGGAGGAGCTGTGTCCAACAATCAGCTCCTCTGGACCGTGAGCACATACCCTTAGTCTCTGTGCGAGTGTCCAGGCTCTGTATAGCTCAACAGCTGTGATGTCATCTCACCTGTTGTGAATTCATTGGAGCTCCCTGCGGTGGTTGTTGCTGGTGATGCAGCTGACTGTGTAGGCATCACAGGTGATGGTGATGATTGGCAATCTGGTTCTTGGAGCATATAATGGTTTGAAGTGGATCAATCCTTGACAGTTGTCTTTGGTTCCTGGAGGAGTTCACATCTCTCTGGTTTCTTCTGCTTTGTGGAATTCTTTGCAAGCTAAGTGGATAGTTTTTTGATATTTTGTGGCACACTTTTGTGTGCTTAAAGTTCTGCTAATATTTTGTCTTATTCTGAGCTGTGGGTTTGCAACTTAGTCTGTATATTTGTTTATCTGCTCTCAGATAGGAAGTTTTCTCCCTAGGAATTTTACCATTCACTATTATCTGTTATTTCCAGTTCTGCTGGCATTTGATTTATAGACGTCTGCAGATATAGAGGGTGCCGAGTCTTAGTGACTCAGGGTAATTTTTGTTCTATCTGCTGTTGGTGTTTTTTTGTTTTTTAGTTTGGCCTCTTTTGCTAAACCTTTTACTCTGCCTGTGTTTGTTTTTCTTTCTCTGGTTTCCCAGTTAATATCTGTAGGGGCTTGCTATTCTTTTTGGGTTCTGCTCTGAGGCAAGATAGTTTTTCCTACATCCATCTTTAGGAGCAGTTAGTTCTCCGGCTGTGCAGAGGTGTCTAGGTCTGGTTAGTTACATCCCACGGCTACTTCTAGTTGCGGTGTGCAGTCAGGAATTGCGGTCAATACAGTTACCAACGACTTCTATGGAATCTGAATGTTACTCCTGAGTCATCGGTTCATAACAGTACAACTTGCCAAAAGAGTTAAAATTGAGATACATGCATCTCAGAAGAAGGGAAGAGAAGTGTTGAGGCTGTTGTTTCTTTTTTTCTTTCTTCCCTCTTTGGGTAACTATGGAGTCTGGTGCCAGTATGAGTGTCCAGGAACTAGCTTCTCGTTTAGACCAGCTCGCTGCAAGGGTACAGGGAATTTCTGAGTATATAGTTCAGACTTCAGTTTTGCTGTCTACTGTGCTGAGACATCAGAGCACAGGAATATGATGAGAGAGGGAGCCCCCCAATTCCTCTTTATCATTGTTTTTAATTGTAATGAAATCTGCAATGCTTATACAATTGAAGGTGCGATGACAGACAGGGAGGTGTGAGTGCTGGCCCCAAGACCCCCTGACTCATGGACCCATAGTGGCTGTCTGGTCTGTCGTCATTAGCAGTATGTCACTGCTTGGGTCCATGGAACCCCAGTCCAACACTTCCCACTAACTGATTCATGAGATCTCTTGGCTTTATTTAGAGAATTAAAAGACTGAGATGGGGGGAGAATTTAATGGCGTAATACAAGAGTAATGTTGCCCAACTATTGCTCGGACCACATTAGGAAATCTTTCTTTGCAGAATGATACTGTAATTATAAAGATGAGTCAAACAAGTGACATTAATGTGTTGCAACTTTGCTCACTTACGTATATACATCCAAATTAAACAAGAGCTATCTATTAAGCCTGATTATCCACTTGACTGCACATGCCATAATGGTCTATTTACATGGTAGTAAAAAGGGACCACAACTACAGTCTGACAGCTCTTCTTCCATCGTCTTTCACCCTCCCGTATAGAGAGCAGTAAATCTTTTAAAATTTGTTGTGGATTTTCTTACTCAAATTGACATAGATTTAGAAATTACCAGTCTTTTCTTCTCCAAGATGCAAATTTAAAGGTTGTAAAATTGTTAGTTTTGTCTCCACCATCTAGTAAGGATCCTAAATAAAGAAGGAACTTCTTGAAAGTAATAACATATAGAGTTAGACCACTTTAGGTTCATTTTAATGAAGGGGTCTGAAACAGCAACATACTAACTTACTAATAAAGCAGTTATTACAAGTTTATCATTGATGTCTTACAATGTGATATTAAATACTCTAGTCACTAAAGCAATGTGTCACGGTGTGTCAGGAGGCACGGATGAGACTGTAGAGGTCACTCGCGAAGGTCCCAGTGTCTGGCCAAACAGTTCACATCCTAAAGAAAAAAATGTCTCTGTCGCTTTAAGAGGCATTTCCCTTTTAGTTAAAGCTGGAGGTCACTAGGACCTAGCTGATTCCTTACCTTGGAGCTGTCTATATATTTCCCTTGACTCCCAGGATGCACTGCTAGTGATAGCCTTGGTGTTCCTGATTGATCCTAGGATCAAAGCAGTGTTTCTTGGAGCCTGCTGGTTTTCACTTGGATCTGCTAAAGCTAAGTGTATAGATCACGCCATTGTCTGTTATCCTTTTGTCGTGTCCTGTGATCAACCGTTGTAGTGTTGACTTTCTGAGATGGTGTTAAAGGGTTATTTACAGGGGACGTACGCTCACTGTAGTGTCCCAGGTAATGGGGTACTGGCTGCCAGCAGCGCTGAGTGAGTTAGGGAGTCAAGAGGTGGTCTGGCCTCCCCTTACAACGGTAGAGAGCTTTACCTCACAGTGGGCAGCAATTCATAATGAGTGGGAGATAGGTGAGGAGGGAGGGCAGTGATGGTAATGGTGGTGCAGTTCTTACCCCTCTGCTGAGCTGCTGCTGATGCTGGGCCCTCCGGGCACCACAGTAAGGAAGACAGAGTCCAAAGCAAATTTACTCCACTTTACTAAGTATCGGCAGATGTTAATGGTATACGGTACAATCCGGTTTACCGGGGGTTGGTCACCAGCTCCAGGTTCCCTGTAATGGAGTCTCTAGATGTCTTTCTTTCTATGGCTTTCTGGGATAAACTTTTCCTTCTGTCTCTCCACCCTTGCAGAGCTCACCCGCCAGTCCCACGGTCTGTATCTAGCAGATAAGGTTTGTGCCCCACCGGTCCGGATAGGATGCTTGAGAAAAGGGTGAAGAAAGCTTCCTTCCAGCACCGCAATATACAGCCCTTCTCTGTAGTGTCATGAACCGGTTTTCAGTCCTGAGGGGTGAGGTACCTTGTGGTGCAAACGGCAACCCATTTCTATTGGGCCCGCAGCTCATTGGTCTATAGCCAGGGATAAATGCCTGACTATTCGGCTACCCGCAATGCCGATGGTTCCCCAACGTGACCAGCCGGCTCCTACAAGTCCTGGCCCGTTGCCTTCTGTCCTTGCCCCCACTTAGAGATGGGGCACCTCCCTCAGCTGGGCTGTCAGGCTTGACCACTCTGTTTGCCTTCCCAGCACCGTCTGAGGTAAACTGTCAACAACTGTCACTCCTCTATCCTAAGCTCCGCCCCCACCCTGTGGAGCCTACCATATTACCAGTTCCCCCTATTCTGAGTGGTGCGGTCCTAAGTGTGTGTAAATTCAGACTCCATAAAGTGAACCCTGAACTGATGACCTTACAGGGAAAGAAAATATATATAAAAGAAAAAACATTTTTATATTAAGATGTAATATGACACTCAGGTAAAATGGAGATCTGCAGTCTCAGTCAGTGTCTGTGTGTGGAAGTGTGCAGACCCCCAGCGGTGTTATTTTGGCTAAAGAGGTGGACACTAACCTGAGCCAACGGACTCTGCAGTACTCTATGAATTTGTTATTTTGTTTTCCTATTTGATATTCTGTATGTAGGAAAAGCCTGTTGTGAGGCTGAAGAACTTTGCAGATCTGAAGCCTTGCACGCAGCTCTATCCCGCCCAACCACCTTTAGTTCTGATTGACAGCCTCTTATGCTGTTGGGAAAGGAGTACATCAGTACAAGTAGGGGAGCAGCACTGAAAGGAAATAGAGCTGAAGTGTGAGGACTTCAGATCTACCATAGATCTTCATCCTCATTTGCATTAACAATGCTAATTTCTCAGTAATGATAAATAATTTGACCATGAAACGAAGTGTGGACTTTCTCTTCGTAAGAGCTACAGTGAAGGAAATAATTATTTGATCCCTTGCTGATTTTGTAAGTTTACACACTGACAAAGACATCAATAGTCTATAATTTTAAGAGTAGGTTAATATTAACAGTGAGAGATAGAATATCAAAAATAAAATCCAGAAAATCACATTGTCTAAATTATATAAATGTATTTGCATTATGAAGAGAGAAATAAGTATTTGATTCCCTAGCAACCATTAGGAGTTCTGGCTCCTAAGACCAGTTAGACTTCCTAATCAAACTCATTACCTGCATTACAGACAGCTGTTTACATTGTCACCTGTATAAAAAACTCCTGTCCACACACATCAATTAATCAGTCAGACTCTAACCTCCAACATGGGCAAGACCAAAGAGCTTTCCAAAGATGTCAGGGAAAAGATCCTAGACCTGCACAAGGCTGGGAATGGGTTACAAAACCATAAGTAGACGCTGGGTGAGAAGGAGACAACTGTTGGTCCAATAGTAAAGAAAATGGAAGAAATGCAAAATGATGAGTGCTCCATGCAAAATCTCTTTCTTGTAGAGTATCCATGATCTTGAGGAAGGTGAGAGATCAGCCTAAAACTACACGGGGGGAACTTGTTAATGATCTCAAAGCATCTTCGACTACTGTCACCAAGAAAACCATTTGTACACATTACATTGTAATGGATTAAAAATCTGCAGTCCCACTCCTCAAGAAGGCACATGGGCCACCCATCTGAAGTTTGCCAATGAACACCTTGGTGATTCTGAGAGTAATTGGGAAGGTGCTGTGGTCAGATGAGACAAACATTGAGCTCTTTGGCATTAACTCAACTCACCATGTTTGGGGGAAGAGAAATGCTGACTATGACTGAAAGAACACCATCCCCACTGTCAAGCATGAGGTTGAAACATTATGTTTTGGGGTGTTTCTTTGCTAAGGGCACAGGACTACTTCACTGCATTAATGAGACAACGGATTAAGCCATCTACGTAAAATCCTGAGTGACAACCTCCTTCCTTCCGCCAGGACATTAAAAATGGGTCGTAGCTGGGTCTTCCACACGACAATGATCCAAAACATACAGCCAAGGCACAAAGGAGTGGCTCAAAAAGAAGCAAATTAAGGTCATGGAGTTGCCTAACCAGTCTTCAGACCTTAATTCCATAGAAAACATATGGAGGGAGCTGAAGCACCGAGTAGCCAAGTGACAGCCTCAAAATCTTCATGATTTAGAGATGATTGCAAATAGGAGTGAACCAAAATTCCTCCTGACATGTGAGCAAACCTCATCATCAAGTACAAAAAAGTCTGACTGCTGTGCTGCCAATAAGGGTTTTGCCGCCAAGTATTAAATTTTGTTTGCCAGAGGGTCAAATACTTATTTCTTTCTTCAAATGCAAATAACTTTATATAAATTAGACAATGTGATTTTCTGGATTGTATTTTTGATAGTTTTCTCTGACTGTTAAAATTAATCTACCCTTAAAATTATAGACTGTTCATATTTTGTCAGTGGGAAAACTTACAAAATCAGCAAGGGATCAAATACTTCTTTCCTTCACTGTACATTCGCAAACAAATAGTTTAAGGTGTGAAATCTTGCTGAGAGATTCCCCTTTCGTGAGGCACAGAACCAGACAAATCCTTCAATGAAGATATGGAACATTGAAATCCACCTTATGCAGCAGAGACACCAAGATGGATTTCAGGAAATGGGGTCAGGGCTTTGTCTTTCTGCTCTTGCGCTCCAAAAAAGGTTTTAGTTAAGGGCAGGAAAAAAAATTGGACTAGGATAAGTGTAATGAATGTTGGGAAGAAAAGAGAAGAAAGATTCAGCTCCTCGGGGGCGGGCAGAAACTGATTATGTATAAATCATCCAATACAAAAAAAGTATTCTTAAGGAGACACACAGCAAAATCATGCTTTTCTACAAGTTTTGCTTAAAAGGACAAGTATGAGTAAGACTAAAATCAGCTTTGTCCTTGAGGCGTTTATCATCATAATACAATATGGTGTAAAACTGATTTTTTTCAAATCAAAATGTTACAATTTTCTATTATAGGTTTATTCACACATAGGTAACCTCTTGCCTCAAGATTTACTAGAACTGAGGCGATATATTATCTGTAAAGGTTTTATAAATTGGAATAAATTACAATGTTCTTTCAGAGCAGCGGTCAGTAACACTAAAGCCATCATTTCTCTATACAGTCGACAGTACAATATTAAGGTCAAGACAGCGGCTCGCTGCGTACGCAGTCACTCATTGACTTTGCTTCCGGAAAATGTAACAAATATATATCCAGCATTAAGTAGAAATAGAGTTGACTATTATTTTTGTATGGAATTAGGATACACAATATACAAACAAAAGTATTAGGATCCATGTCTTATTCATTGAATTCAGGTTTACCTTTCAAATTTACCCTGGGGTATAACATTCACCCCATCATCCCAGTGTATAACATTCACCCCTCATCCGCAGTGTATAACATCTAGCCCCTCATCCCAGTGTATAACATCCAGCCCATCGTCCCCCAGTGTTTAACATATGCCTCCTCACCTCTGGTGTATAACATCCAGCCCCTCACCCCTGGTGTATAACATCCAGCCCCTCACCCCCAGTGTACATCATCCACCCCTCATCCACAGTGTGTAACATCCAGCCCATCGTTCCCCAGCGTATAACATCCAGACCCTTGTCTGCAGTGTGTAACACCCGGCCTCTCAACCCCAGTGTATAACATCCAGACCCTCATCCCAGTGTATAACATCCAGACCCTCGTCCGCAGTGTATAACATCCGGCCACTCAACTACCCAATATATAACATCCAGCCGGTGTATAACATCCAGACCCTCATCCCAGTGTATAACATCCAGCCCATCATCCCCCAGTGTTTAACATATGGCCCCTCACCCCTGGTGTATAACATCCAGCCCCCTCAACCCCAGTGTATAACATCCAGCCCATTGTTCCCCAGTGTTTAACATCTAGCCCCTCACCCCGGTGTATAATATCCAGCCCATCGTCCCCCAGTGTATAACATCCAGCCCCTCACCTCAGTGTATAACATCCAGACCCTCGTCCGCAGTGTATATCATCCAGTCCATTGTCCCCCAGTGTTTAACATATTGCTCCTCACCCCTGGTGTATAACATCCAGCCCCTCACCCCCAGTGTATAACATGCACCCCTCATCTGCAGTGTATAACATCCAGCCCATCGTCCCCAGTGTATAACGTCCAGCCCCTCACCTCACTGTATAACATCCAGCCCATCGTCCCCCAGTGTATAACATCCAGCCCATCGTCCCCCAGTGTATAACATCCAGCCCCTCACCTCAGTGTATAACATCCAGACCCTCGTCCGGAGTGTATAACATCCAGACCCTCATCTGCAGTGTATAATATCCAGCCCCTCATCACAGTATATAACATCCAGCCCCTCACCTCAGGGTATACCATCTAGTTCCCTACCATGCCATCTGCCTTTACTAACATGTATATGCAAATAGAGTCTGTGGAGCCTCTGTTAGGAGTCTCAAACACAGAACTAGCCATATATCCCTCCAGGGAAGGACCCAGCCAAGGGGTGGCTCCTTGCGGAGAACACCATAACCACCATATGAAGTGGCCCTTTAAGTCAATATCCAACTCTTTTACAAGTTTACAGATATGACAAGGGAATACCAAGGCCAAGTATCCATCCACATACAGCTGTTTCGGGGTGTTGCCCCTCATCAGTGTGGAGTAGGATTCTGGCTAGGTGGGAGCAAGGCCTAGTAGACCAAGATTGCAAAGTATTCACTGATCTCAGGGAGACCAGTCCAAGAAAACACTGTGGGCAGCCGGCTAAAGCGCTCAAACACAGTGAATTCCTAGGCACATTGCCCCCTGGGAAATATGAATATGCAAATAGAGTCTGTGGAGCCTCTGTTAGGAGTCTCAAACACAGGACTAGCCATATATCCCTCCAGGGAAGGACCCAGCCAAGGGGTGGCTCCTTGCGGAGAACACCATAACCACCATATGAAGTGGCCCTTTAAGTCAATATCCAACTCTTTTACAAGTTTACAGATATGTCAGTGTATAACATCCAGCCCATCGTCCCCTAGTGTATAACATCCAGCCCCTCACCTCAGTGTATAACATCCAAACCCTCGTCCGGAGTGTATAACATCCAGACCCTCATCTGCAGTGTATAATATCCAGCCCCTCATCACAGTATATAACATCCAGCCCCTCACCTCAGGGTATACCATCTAGCTCCCTACCATGCCATCTGCCTTTACTAACATGTGACAGAATGGCTAGTGGTACACAGGCCACTGATACCAGTACAATCATGTAACAGGACATTCTTGACATTTCCTCCCCACTAAATATTTCCCCATTACCTATGAGAGATATTGTTCAGAAATAAAAGGAACAGCAGCAACTCAGACATAAAGTGGAGACCTTGTAACAACACAGCAGGGGGTTGAGTGCTGAGGAACAGAGGACCAAAAATCACCACCACTCTGCTGACCCCTTAACTGCAGAGTCCAGACCTCCTCTGGTCACATCAGCACAAACACTGCACCTGCTGGGAGCTTCATGGATGAGCAGCTGCAGCTGTACATCACCAAGCACAATGCTGAGTGTTGGATTTGTGTACAGCTGCCACCACTGGACTCTAGAGGAAGTATGTTCTGTGCACTGAAAAATTATATCCATCTACCTGGCATCTTATGGGTGAGTTTAGGCATGGAGAAAGCCAGGAGATTGTTACATGTCTGACTGCATTGTAAATGATGTACAATGGTGGAAGAAAGATATTTCTATGGAATTGATTTTCAGGGGTTATCCTAGGCCCCTTTCAGGGAGGGGACATTTTTCTACATCTGAGCCAGTGCTGCATTCACATCTCCTACTGTATCTACCACTCAGGATCCAGGATGTCTTCACAGGGGTCAGCAATGCAAGAACTGTAGTAAGTAACTGCAGCGCTGCCCCCTGTAACTGAGTAAGACAATGCAAGCATTAGAGATGGGTAACCTAAGTGTAAAGCTCATTTATTTAAAGTATACTGATGTAAATTTATAAAGCAGCATTTTATATGGTCTTTTCAAAATAATGCTTAAAATCAGTAAATGTTTGTTATTTCTTTTGTATGTACCCCATAACTGTTTTGCTTTGGGCCTTGGCCTAGGATAGCCTTTGAGAAACAAGTCCCTGGGGATAGATTATAAATGTACTTAGTGATAAACACTCTTTAATGTCTGGTGGTACTAGTGTCTCTTTTGGCTTACTATGGTCCCTTTGTAATAACCTATAAATTAGGGAAGATGAAAAAGTTAGAACTCAGTGGTTGCCAAATTTGTAAATCTTACCTTTAGCCCCTGTTCTCAGTTTATATCTAGGCAAGCTTATTAGGTTATTTTTCACACCCTCACTCAGATTTATGGAGAAGGACTGTGTTAGCTAATTAGACCTTCCAACTTGGAATAGAAACCAATCATCATGTCTTGGGTCTTGATCCAGTGTCCTTGTGCTTTGTGGTCAATTTCCTTCCCCGCTGAGCCATAGAATGTTTAGTCCTTGTCCAAGTGCTGATTGTCAGTTACCTTTGCTTTTATCCAATCGTTTGCAGTCAGCAGGTGTTTTCATTTGCTCATTTACTCTGTCCTATCATATTTCAGATGTGGCTATTTATACCCTCCTTATGTTGGCCTTCTCTGCTGGCTATATTTCTGTGTGGATCCTGCTAAGACATTCCAGCCCCACTGCTAAAGATTTTTGCCTGTGATACAGAGACTAACTTGGTATATATTCTTTGTTGTCTTACTTATCTTACCTACTCCTTCCTCC
This sequence comes from Allobates femoralis, assembly GCA_033576535.1. Lineage (NCBI taxonomy): Eukaryota > Metazoa > Chordata > Amphibia > Anura > Aromobatidae > Allobates > Allobates femoralis. The sequence continues at coordinate 72,211,472 of JARQOC010000007.1, forward strand.
TGTTGAATAAAAACACTGCAACACTCATTCTATCAGTGTGCACAGGTGCAAAGCCAAACAAGAATTGTAGGACTAAAACAGAAAAGATGCACTCGGCTCTGACCATACAAATATACAGAATTATTTCAGTTAAGCAAGAATACAAAAAGTGAGACACTTAACTTGAAAATATGGCCACATATTTAAACCATCCTGTAACCACGTGAGGGTGTCTCTTTGACTGGGTCCCTAACCTTCAATTTCTGCCTCTATCTGGGTTAAAACTTCCTTCCTCCTGTTGGTTGAAGGAGGCTATTCTAATCTTGCAGTGGCTATGTCACCTTTTTTCATCTGTACATGGGTGGAATGTTACCACACTTTGGATTCTTGCCTATCTCTGAATGCTGTCCCTATCCTCGGGTATAGTATACAGCTATCTTCCCTCTGGATACTTAGGAATTACAGGGAACAACTTGATGGCCTTTCAGGAAACCGGGTCCAAGTTGTGGTTTCCTTGTGTTGGGGCTAGGGATATTCTAAGTTGTGCAGGTGCTACTAAGGACAATATCGCTAGGGATATCAGTCAGGAACCAGTTGGAGCAGGTACAGTTGTTACGAGATAGACTTTACTTACTTATTTAACTGTGTTGGAATACTCATGAGTATAACTCCAATGTGCTTTCATTTTCAGCAAAGGTAATGGCCCTAGGGGTCAAACTCTCACTGTTATTTCCTTAATGCTTCTTTCAATCTTGTACAAACTGTCCATGTAATTAGACGCTTTCTTAACTTTTCTTCAAGTTAGCTTCTGCAAATTAAAAACTGACAAAGACAATTTAGTTAAACAATGAAAAAAGAAATAAATTTTTCCCCAAAATTATAGAATCCTAAATAGGCCAGTAGTTGTTACTGTACAATGAATCTCAGAGTGAAGACAATGCTCTACGTCTTCATTAAACCAGTTGTTTTGGCAAGAAAAATGGTGGCTAGACTCGATGTCACTGGATGTCCCTTTGTCTTCTATCCAGAATATATATAGCAGTACAATTTATTTCTGTGTAATTGTTGCTGACTTTGTACAAAATGTCACTGACACAATACTAAAAATACAGAGGGGAACTTGAGAAAAATAATGTTCGGCGGCTTTACCATTGGGACGTGAAATAAATACATTGCACGCGTTCCGGGGGTCAGAGCAGAGCTAGTGAGAGGTCGGGATAGGAAACTTCAACATGAATGCAACTCATTAAAATTCTTGTGTTTGTAAGCCAGGGAGAATGGTCTTTAATGGCATATAGCCATGGCGGAATGTAAGAAAGCCTACAATAGACAAGGTTGATGTATCTGACCTTCACAAACATTACAACCTGACTCGTGGCCAACTTGCTTTTCTCTTGTCATTTACAATGCGAAGCTGGAGTGAAAGGTCAAACGAGAAAATGCTATGCTTTATATAATGTGAAATAAACAATTTGTTTAGAGATAGAGCTGATCCTCACCTGGGATACATTTACCCAACGCCAGGTCTATATAATTCTAGGAAGGGACATGTGCACATATGCAGATCAAAACAATTCTGACTCCATTATTGTATACTGGTGTTTTGTGACAGCAGAGGTGTAACAGAAGCTCAAGGGTCCAAAATTAATATCTATAACTGGACTCCAACTACCCTGGCCAACAATATTACTAATGTTATCTAATGGGGCAATGGGGCCGTTACCTGTCCTACAGAATGAAGGCCTCATTTCAACTGCTGCCTGATATATATCAACAGTCTCAAATTTCCCAGCATAGTCTGATTGGTCATTTGAAGGCCTGGAAAATTTGTCACTGTCCCAGAACAAAAGCATAAAATCTTCACGTATACATGGGAGGTGGATTTTTCCATCCTCTAGTCTAGAGCTACACCAGTGGTTCCATACAATATGTGCACCCTTTGTTCTTATTATTATTATTTAACCACCTTCAGCTTGATCTTGAGCCATGGCTACTTGATGGATGAATGCACTGTAGGAAGATCGATATTGTGCAGTCTAGATAGGTCCACCATGGTCTTCTCCATGCCTAGATAGCTCCACCATGGTCTTCTCCATGCCTAGATAGGTCCACCATGGTATTCTCCATGCCTAGATAGGTCCACCATGGTCTTCTCCATGCCTAGATAGGTCCACCATGGTCTTCTCCATGCCTAGATAGGTCCACCATGGTCTTCTACAAGCTAAGATAGGTCCACAAGGGCTTTCTCCAAGCCTACATAGACCTACAAGGATCTTCTCCAAGTCTAAGTAGGTACACCAGAGTCTTAATTGTATCAAGCCATCAAGAAACTGGTGTTCTTCTTCACCTTGTTTCTTCTATTCTTCCTACCATGGTGTTGCGCAGAGATTTTTCTCTTCGTATAATGTGTAGACAAGTCGTAGCTTGGTAATTTTTTCTTCGAGAAGTATGTTTGGCTTGATTTGTTCCAGAAATTACTGGTGCATCTCACTGAATTAGAATATCATCAAAAAGGTAATTTTTTTAGTAATTCAATACATAACATGAAATGCATATATTATATAGAGTCATTACACACAGAGTGATGTTTTTCAAGTGTTTATTACTGTTAATGTTGATGATTATGGCTTACAGCCAATGGAAACCCAAAGGTCATTATTTCACAAAATTAAAGTAGGGAAGATGAAAGCTTAAAAACAACTTTGCCGTATTCAACGAGACATCAAAGAGTGAATTTAATATTGATTTATTAGTGAATGTGTTTATACACTTATATTTCCTTATATAAATGAGGGAGTGACTACACCTTAGAGCAGGGGTCCCCAACCACCGGGCCGCGGCCCAGTACCGAGCCGCGGGGGTCTGGGTGCCGGTCCGCGCCGCAGACCAGCACTACACATTGTGTGCTCTGCGGCGGCTCCCGGAGTGATGTCACCGCCCCCTGCATCATTCATTACGTTCCCTCTCTCTTCTATTCACTAGCTGAGGAAAAGAACTACAGGAGAAGCCATCAGCCAATCACGGTGCAGCAGCCGGGCCCTGATTGGCTAGTGGCTTTTGCACTGTGATTGGCTGATGGCTTCTCTAAGGAAAAGAAGAGAGAGGCCGAGATGCAGCAGGTGCTGGGGGGAGGGCGGTGAACGAAGTGTGTCTGTGTGTGTGTGAGATTGTGGCTGCCTGGAAGGGGAGGCTAAAAGAGGAGACTGGGGGGTTAAAGAGGAGAGACTGGGGGTTAAAGAGGAGACTGGGGGGTTAAAGAGGAGAGACTGGGGGGTTAAAGAGGAGAGACTGGGGTTAAAGAGGAGGCTGGGGGGGTTAAAGAGGAAACTGGGGGTTAAAGAGGAGACTGGGGGTTAAAGAGGAGACTGGGGGGTTAAAGAGGAGACTGGGGGGTTAAAGAGGAGAGCCTGGGGGTTAAAGAGGAGACTGGAGGTTAAAGAGGAGACTGGGGGGTTAAAGAGGAGACTTGGGGGTTAAATAGGAGAGACTGGGGGTTAAAGAGGAGAGACTGGGGGTTAAAGAGGAGGCTGGGGGGGTTAAAGAGGAAACTGGGGGTTAAAGAGGAGACTGGGGGGATAAAGAGGAGACTGGGGGGTTAAAGAGGAGACTGGGGGGTTAAAGAGGAGACTGGGGGGTTAAAGAGGAGAGACTGGGGGTTAAAGAGGAGAGACTGGGGGTTAAAGAGGAGGCTGGGGGTTAAAGCAGAGACTGGGGGGGTTAAAGAGGAAACTGGGGGTTAAAGAGGAGACTGGGGGGTTAAAGAGGAGAGACTGGGGTAAAACAGGAAGCTGGGTGTTAAAGCAGAGACTGGGGGGGTTGAAGAGGAAACTGGGGGTTAAAGAGGAGACTGGGGGGTTAAAGAGGAGAGACTGGGTTAAAGAGGAGACTGGGGGTTAAAGAGGAGACTGGGGGGTTAAAGAGGAGAGACTGGGGGTTAAAGAGGAGAGACTGGGGGTTAAAGAGGAGAGAATGGGGGTTAAAGAGGAGAGGCTGGGGGTTAAAGCAGAGACTGGGGGGTAAAGAGGAAACTGGGGGTTAAAGAGGAGACTGGGGATTAAAAGAGAGACTGGGGGTTAAAGAGGAGAGACTGGGGGATAAAAAGGAAACTGGGGTATTAAAGAGGAGGCTGGGGGTTAAAGAGGAGCCTGGGGGGTTAAAGAGGAGGCTGGGGGTTAAAGCAGAGACTAAGGGGTTAAAGAGGAGACTGGGGGTTAAAGAGGAGACTGGGGGTTAAAGAGGAGACTGCGGGGTTAAAGAGGAGGCTGGGGGTTAAAGAGGAGGCTGGGAATTAAAGAGGAGACTGGGGATTAAAAGAGAGACTGGGGGTTAAAGAGGAGAGACTGGGGGTTAAAGAGGAGACTGGGGGGATAAAGAGGAAACTAGGGGGTTAAAGAGGAGGCTTGGGGTTAAAGAGAGGCCTGGGGGGTTAAAGAGGAGACTGGGGGGTTAAAGAGGAGGCTGGGGGATGGAAAAGCAGGTTATGGCTGGAAGAGGAGGCTGGGGGGTTAAAGAGGAGGCTGGAGGCTGAAAGAGGAGGCTGGAGGATGGAAAAGCAGGTTATGGCTGGAAGAGGAGGCTGGGGGCTGAAAGAGGAGGCTGGGGGCTGAAAAAGGAGACTGCGGGCTGAAAAAGCAGGTTGTGGCTGGAAGTGGAGGCTGGGGTCTGGAAAAGGAGGCTGGAGTCTGGAAAAGGAGGCTGGGGGCTGGAAAAGGAGGCTGGGGGCTGCAGAAGGAGGCTGGGGGCTGCAAAAGGAGGCTGGGGCTGCAAGGGGATAGAGGAATAAGAGATTCCCCACAAATAAGATGTAATGCATCTTTCGGGGAAACAGGATACTAAACCCCACCCCTTCTACATGGCCCCGCCCCATATGGTCAAAGCCCCGCCCCCTATAACACCACCCGCCTAGCCTCAGAGAAATTATCATGCTTGACGCCGGTCCCCGGAGCAAAAAAGGTTGGGGACCCCTGCCTTAGAGGACTTAGTCAATCTGGCAGGTTAATAGTTAAATCACTGAAAACTTCTCTGTATAAAGGACATGTGGGATATAACGATCCATAGTGGGCGGAGGTAAACTAGCAAAATCATTATGGGCTACGGAGACTGTGCAGCCTGTTATAGTCACATGATAGTGACATCACACAGGTCCCGCAGCACCTTCTGACATTCGGAAGAAATGTTAACTATTAACCTGCCAGAGTGATTACATCCTCCAAGTTGTAGTCACTGCCTTATTTACATAAGAAAATGTAAGTGTATAAATGCTTTTTTTTCACCTTTCACATTACACCATGAGCTCAGACAGGGATGATTAGAATAGTACTGTGAAGCTGCAGGTGCAGACAGTGATAGCTGGAGGGCATAAATGAGCTGACAGATTCCGTTTAAGTGGAAAGGCGCACAATGTGTAGGTGAATGTTGTTTATTGAGTTTGGGGATAATTTTTGGATAAAATTTAAAAACATTAACCCAATATAATGCGGCAACTTGGGATAAACACATAACTCTTAAGTCTAACTTCATATTTCTTGTAGCTACTGTCCATGGAAACTGGATAGACCCTTAAAGTTTCCCAACTGGTACCCTCTTGGGATTGTTGTTGCCAAAAAAAATGCACCCTCTAAACTTTTCTTAATTGCTCTGTTTCCACTTAAAAACCTTATTTTCCACTTCCACTCTGAACATTCACTCAGAATTTACAGATAAAGGCCTTACAACAAACTCTGTGCTCAAAGAACTCAAGTAATATGCTGAAACCCATTGGTCTATGTAGAGGGTATGGAAAATAGTGCTGCTGGAGTCAAACGGGCAGAAAAAAACACATAAAGTGGCTCTCTAGTAAGTTTTTTTTTATCTCACCACAATGCTGATTTCACATCTACACTGCTCGGTACTGATGCACAATATCATCCAAATTGTTGCTGCTTCTAGGGGTGTTCTACACAGATATGGCAGGATTTCCCCTTCTCTATGTACTTTGCACGCAAGACTTTGTAGAATTCAAACTATAAAACTGACATGTATTGTAAGCATTTACTTAGGAATCTAATAGCAATAGGAGCAAGACACACTGAGACCTAGTTTTTAAAGGTGAACAAGTCTGTATTGAACATGCCTGGCAGAAAACAAGTCTCTTGAAATAATTCTTTCACGATGTAGCCAAAAGGAAAAGTCTCTCAGAAGCAGTACAATTATGGAGAAAGTCTATGAGTTTAGTTACACCCTGGAAGGCCAAAGAATGGTACTCACAGAGAACAAGTCCTGCACTTGAAGCAGTACATAGTAGTTAAGAAAAAGTCCAGCACAGTCCTGCACAGTCCAGAGAACTACTACACAACATAAACTGAGAAGCTGCAGTAGCTACACAAGGCTTACAAATTACAAGTAGACAGGTTTGAAGCAAAGTGTGAGACTACAGCTCTACGAACAAGTTTGCAGGAGAAGCACTGAAGCAGGTGTGGTAGTAGGAGGTGAAACTGCTGACACTGGAAAAGCTGGGGTGGATTTGCAGATGGAGGAACTCTTAATAATCCCAGGGAGTAGGAAGCCAGGAATTCAAACTGAATACTCAAGAAAGGCTAGAGAGAAAACAAAGGCTTATAAAGGCATCAACAGGTGTGAAGCAGCGGAAACCATCTTGGAAAAGGGCAAGGATGCACAAATGGTAAAATTGAAGACCCAGAGTCCTGGCAAAAACTGTGTAACTCAGGGACAATTCACATAACATGCACATTCACTTTTAATAGCATCACAGTCTTTGTTGTTAATATTGTACTCATGAGACAAATTAATAAGAACGTCAAATAGATTATTGCTAAAACAAATACATAGGAAGTGGACACAAGTGTGAAGTGATTGGCTCCAAATAATCTACTTATGACAGAGTCTGGTCCCTTGGAAAATAACTATCATTGAAATCATTTTTTTTATGCTAAAATTATTTTTTTGGCTTTTTTTACGATCTGTATTAACCCCTTCAGGACCCAGGCTATTTTGACCCTAAAGACCTTGGCATTTTTTGCAATTCTGACCAGTGTCCCTTTATGAGGTAATATCTCTGGAACGCTTCAACCGATCCTAGCGATTCTGAGATTGTTTTTACGTGACACATTGGGCTTCATGCTAGTATTAAATTTAAGTCGATAATTTTTGTGTTTATTTGTGAAAAAATCAAAAATATGGCAAAAATTTTGAAAATTTCACAATTTTCACATTTTTAATTTTTTTTTCTGATAAACCAGAGAGATATGTGACAGAAAAAAGTTATTAAATAATATTTACCACATGTCTACTTCACATCAGCACAATTTTGGAAGAAAAATTTTTTTTGGGTAGGACGTTATAAGGGTTCAAAGTTCATGAGCAATTTTTCATTTTTCAACCAAAATTTACAAAACCATTTTTTTTAGTGACCACATCACATTTGAAGTCCTTTTGAGGGGTGTACATGACAGAAAACACCCAAAAGTGACACCATTCCAAAAACTGTACCCCTCAAGCTATTCAAAACTATATTCAAGAAGATGATTAACCCTTCAGGTGCTTCACAGGACCTAAGGCAAAGTGGAACCAAAAAATGGATATTTTAATTTTTTTATCAAAAATGTTCTTTTAGCCTCAATTCTTTCATTTTCACATGGGCAACAGGATAAAATTGATCTTAAAATGTGTTGTGCAAATTCTCCCGAGTACACAGATACCTCATATATGGTCATAAACCACTGTTTGGGCGCACGGCAGGGCTCAGAAGGGAAGGAGCGCAATTTGAATTTTGGAGCTAATTTTACATCCAAAAAGTGAAATGGCGCTCCTTCCCTTCTGAGCCCTGCTGTGTGCCCAAACAGTGGTTTATGACCACATATAAGGTATCGGTGTACTCAGGAGAAATTGCCCAACAAATTTTAGGATGAATTTTATGCTGTTGTCATGTGAAAACGAAAATATTTAAGCTAAAAGAAAATTTTTGTGAAAAAAAAAGTACTATTTCATTTTCACAGATCAATTTGTAAAGCACCTGGGGGTTCAATATGCTCACTACCCATCTAGATATGTTCCCTGGGGGGTTTAGTTTCCAAAATGGGGTCACTTGTGGGGGAGCTCCAATGTTTAGGCACACAGGGGCTCTCCAAAAGCGACATGGTGTCCGCTAACAATTTGAATAAAAATCAGCTCAAATTGTTAGCTGTCACCATGTTGCGTTTGGTGAGCCCCTGTGTGCCTAAACATTGGGGCTCCGCAACAAGTGACCCCATTTTGGAAACTAGACCACCCAGGGAACGTATCTAGATGCATAGTGAGTACTTTGAACCCTCAGGTGCTTCACAAATTCATCCATAAAAATGAAAAAGCACTTTTTTTTCCACAAACATTTTCTTTTTTCATTATTACGGATCAATTTGTGAAGCACCTGGGGGTTCAAAGTGCTCACTATGCAGCTAGATATGTTCCCTGGGGGGCTAGTTTCCAAAATGGGGTCACTTGTGGGGGAGCTCCAATGTGGAGACACACAGGGGCTCTCCAAACACGACATGGTGTCCGCTAACAATTTGAATGCAAAGTGAGCTCAAATTGTTAGCGGACACCATGTTGCATTTGGAGAGCCCCTGTGCGTCTCCACATAGGAGGTCCCCCACAAGTGACCCCATTTTGGAAACTAGACCCCCAAAGGAACGTATGTAGATGCATAGTGAGCACTTTCAACCCCCAGGTGCTTCACAAATTCATCCATAAAAATGAAAAAGCACTTTTTTTTTCCACAAAAATTTCTTTTTTCATTATTACGGACCAATTTGTGAAGCACCTGGGGGTTCAAAGTGCTCACTATGCAGCTAGATATGTTCCCTGGGGGGTCTAGTTTCCAAAATGGGGTCACTTGTGGGGGAGCTCCAATGTGGAGACGCACAGGGGCTCTCCAAACACGACATGGTGTCCGCTAACAATTTGAATGCAAAATGAGCTCAAATTGTTAGCGGACACCATGTTGCGTATGGAGAGCGTCTGTGTGACTAAACATTAGAGCTCCCCACAAGTGACCCCATTTTGTAAACTAGACCCCCCAGGGAACATATCTAGCTGCATAGTGAGCACTTTGAACCCCCAGGTGCTTCACAAATTGGTCCGTAATAATGAAAAAAGAAAATGTTTGTGGAAAAAAAAGTGCTTTTTCATTTTTATGGATCAATTTGTGAAGCACTTGGGGGTTCAAAGTGCTCACTATGCATCTTGATACGTTCCTTGGGGGTCTAGTTTCCTAAATGGGGTCACTTGTGGGGGAGCTCCAATGTGTAGGCACACAGGGGCTCTCCATACGCAACCTGGTGTTTGCCAACAATTGGAATTGATAGCGGACACCAGGTCGCGTATGGAGAGCCCCTGTGTGCCTAAACATTGGAGCTCCCCCACAAGTGACCCCATTTTGGAAACTAGACCCCCCAAGGAACGTATCTAGATGCACAGTGAGCACTTTGAACCACCATGTGCTTCACAAATTGAGACGTATAAATGAATAAAGAAACTTTTTGTGAAAAAACATACTAGTCTAGTAGTTGCAATTCGCAGCATAGGGGACCCATGGGGCTCTGCCATATTTTTGGTCCAGCCAGGTACAACTTGGCAGCTACGGACTGCCACCAGCCCCCAGCTGCCTCGTCATACCTGGCTGGAACCAAAAATACAGCAAAGCCTATTTTTTTTTTATTTCTAGAATTATTTCTAGAAAAGAAATGACATAGGGCTCCGCCATATTTTTGGTCCAGCCAGATACAACTTGGCATCTACGGACTGCCACCAGCCCCCAGCTGCCTCGTCATACTTGGCTGAAACCAAAAATACAGCGAAGCCTATTTTTTTTTTATTTCTAGAAATATTTCTAGAAAAGAAATGACATAGGGCTCCGCCATATTTTTGGTCCAGCCAGATACAACTTGGCAGCTACGGACTGCCACCAGCCCCCAGCTGCCTCGTCATACCTGGCTGGAACCAAAAATACAGCAAAGCCCATTTTTTTTAAATTTCTAGAACTAATTCTAGAAAAAAAAATTACGTGGGGCTCCGCCATATTTTTGGTCCAGCCAGGTACAACTAGGCAGCTGGGGGCTGGAATCCTCAGCATAGAGAGGCCCAAGCGTTCTGGGCCCCCCATGCTGCGAATTGCAGCCCGCAGCCGCCCCAGAAAATGGCGCATTCATTGAAGCGCCATTTTCTGGCGCTGTACCCACGCTCTTCCAGTTGCCCTGGTGCCGGTGGCTAACTGGGTAATAAAGGGGTTAATGCCAGCTTTTTATTGGCAGCTGGCACTAAGCCCGAGATTCATAATATAGGGCCAATGTTAGACCCGCCATTAGGAATCTCTAGTACGGTAAATAGTCAATAAATACACACAGAGAAAAATCTTTTTATTTGAAAAAAAAACACAGACACAATTCGGACTCCATCTTTATTATAAAAAGATCCGACGTAGTCCACAACGAAGGTCCCACGACGCTCGATCGCTCCGACGTAGTCCATAATGAAGGTCCCACGACATTTGATTGTCTCCGACGTAGTCCACAACGAAGGTCCCACGACGCTCGATCACCTTTGCTTTCAGATCGCTACTCTGGAGCCCGATCCGCCAGCATGGGGATCGAGCTGCGGAAAGCGATCTGGCAGCACAGGCGCATTGACCCACTATGTGCATCACTGCGTCCGGGCTGTCAGATTGCTTTCTGCAGTTCGATGCCCATGCAGGGAGATCGGGCTGCAGAGCAGCGATCTAAGAGCCTGGGCGCAGTGACCCACTATATGCATCACTGCGCCTGTGCTGCCAGATCGCTTTCCGCAGCTCAATCCCCATGCATGGGGATCGAGCTGCGGAAAGCGATCTGGCAGCACAGGCGCATTGACCCACTATGTGCATCACTGCGTCCGGGCTGTCAGATTGCTTTCTGCAGCTCGATGCCCATGCAGGGAGATCGGGCTGCAGAGCAGCGATCTAAGAGCCTGGGCGCAGTGACCCACTATATGCATCACTGCGCCTGTGCTGCCAGATCGCTTTCCGCAGCTCAATCCCCATGCATGGGGATCGAGCTGCGGAAAGCGATCTGGCAGCACAGGCGCATTGACCCACTATGTGCATCACTGCGTCCGGGCTGTCAGATTGCTTTCTGCAGCTCGATGCCCATGCAGGGAGATCGGGCTGCAGAGCAGCGATCTAAGAGCTTGGGCGCAGTGACCCACTATATGCATCACTGCGCCTGTGCTGCCAGATCGCTTTCCGCAGCTTTCCATGCATAGGGATCGAGCTGCGGAAAGCGATCTGGCAGCCCAGGCGCAGTGATGCACATAGTGGGTCACTGCGCCCGGGGTGTCAGATCACTTTCTGCAGCTAGATCCTGAGGATCTAGCTGCAGGAAGTGATCTGACAGATCCAGCACAGTGATCCACAGTGACCATTATGTGATCACTGTCGATCACTGTGCTGGATCTGTCAGATCACTTCCTGCAGCTAGATCCTCAGGATCCAGCTGTAGAAGTGATCTGGCAGCTCCAGCACAGTGATCGACAGTGATCACATAATGGTCACTGTGGATCACTGTGCTGGATCTGTCAGATCACTTCCTGCAGCTAGATCCTCAGGATCCAGCTGTAGAAGTGATCTGGCAGCTCCAGCACAGTGATCGACAGTGATCACATAATGGTCACTGTGGATCACTGTGCTGGATCTGTCAGATCACTTCCTGCAGCTAGATCCTCAGGATCCAGCTGTAGAAGTGATCTGGCAGCTCCAGCACAGAGCTCAGATCGGAGGCGGCGATACTCACAGGAGAAGAGGAGAAGGAGCGGGACGCAGCGCTGACAGCCGGGCCGCCGGAGAGGTGAGTGGGAGAAGCCGATCGCCGCTCCGGTGATCGGGGGGCAGGAGGGGGCAGTGGGGGGGCTGGCAGTAGATGTGGCAGGGGGCACTTAGGACTAGGAGGAATCGGGGGCAGTCAGGAGGAGGCGGGCGGCAGGAAGAGGAAGCGGGAGGCAGGGACAGGAAGCGGGCGGCAGGGACAGAAAGGGGGGGGTAGAAAGATGAAGGGGGGGGCAGGAAAGAGAGGTTGGGGACAGGGGGGCAGTTAGAGGATGACAGGGAGCAGATCAGAGGGTAGGGAGAGCAGCGGCAGGCAGGGAAACATTACAGGCGCGGTGATTTTCACTTTCACTTTTGAGCGCCAATCACCACGCCTGTAGCCGGGGGGGTGGGGGTGGGGGCAAATCGACCCCCCCTGGGGTGTAGTACAACTCCCCATGTACCTGCAGGCCGAGTGACAGGTCAGTGAGACCCTCACTCGGCCTGTAGGAGCCCGATCATTCCATGGCCCACCCCTAGGGCCAAGGGTCGGGAATGACTTGGTTTTCATGGCCCAAACGTAGGGCCAAGGGTCGGGAAGGGGTTAAAAAAAATAGAAATCTTGCAATTTTCACACTGACGGCTGGAGCTTTTTTAGACTGCTATTTCTGTTCTTTCAGGAAATAACACAATGACCACATCCTGTATCCCACATCTATATATAGTATTTAAACATCTAATGAGCATGTGCAAATGTCATTGTGATGGGAGGGGGTAAGAGCTGAGTTGAGAGATCGCCTTTTGTAATTGTTGAATCCTATGTTATCATCTGTGCACGAAGTTGTTACTTTTCATTGTGCACAAGGGTGGAGGAGGTGAGCTGTGATATCACCTATTGTGAATGGTGGATCCTGTGTTATCTACTTTATACAGCCTTGTTATCAGTCATAATACAGGAGGTGGAGAAGAAGAGCTATGACATCACCTATTGTGAATGGAGTATCATATGTTATCTACTGTATATAGAGGTGTTATCTGTCATTGTACAGGAGGAGGAGGTGAGCTGTGACATCATCTATAGTGAATAATGGATCCTGTGTTATCTACTGTATATAGAGATGTTATCCATCATTAAAAGAGAAGGATAAGGAGGTCAGCTATGACATCACCTATTCTGAACGGTGGATCCTGTGTTATCTACAGGATATAGAGGTGTTATCAGTCATTGTACAGGAGGAGGAGGTGAGCTGTGATATCACGTATTGTGAATGGTGGATCCTGTGTTATCTACTGTATATAGAGGTGTTATCAGTCATTGAACAGAAGGAGGAGGTGAGCTGTGATATCACCGATTGTGAATGGTGGATCCTGTGTTATATCTACAGTATATAGAGGGTTATATCAGTCATTGTACAGGAGGAGGATGTGAGCTGTGACATCACCATTGTGAATGGTGGATCCTGTGTTATCTACTGTATATAGAGGTGTTATCAGTCATTGAACAGAAGGATAAGGAGTAGAGATGAGCCACCACTCTAGTGTTCGTGTTCGATTCGATTCGTCGAATCGGCGGGGTGTTAGACGAATGTTCGTCGAATGTTCGACTAACACCATCGAACCTCTGGAACACTAAATAAACAGCTATGTGGGGCTGTTTCACTTCCGCAATGTATATAAATAAAAGAAAGTGTCCAAAATATAAAAATGGCTATTTTAACCTTTCCGGCAAGGTCCTCTTGCTAAAAGGACCTGTGGTGACGTCATGTTATCGCGGGAACTCCGGTCACATGACCCGGAGTTCAAACCGGATTCTCACGGATGATGGATTCTTTATTATCTACCAGATATAAGGTGTTATCGGTCAATTAGTCATAGTAGAGGAGAAGGTGAGCTGTAACATCACCTATTGAGAATGGTGGATCCTGTGTTATCTACTGTATATAGAGGTGTTATCAGTCATTGTACAGGAGGAGGAGGGGAGCTGTGATATCACCTATTGTGAATGGTGGATCCTGGGTTATCTACTGTATATAGAGGTGTTATCAGTCATTATACAGGAGGAGGAGGTGAGCTGTGATATCTATTGTGAATGGTGGATCCTGTGTTATCTACTGTATATAGAGTGTTATCAGTCATTGTACAAGAGGAGGAGGGGAGCTGTGATATCACCTATTGTGAATGGTGGATCCTGTGTTATTCACTGTATATAGAGGTGTTAACAGTCATTGTACAGGAGAAAGAGGTGAGCTGTGACATCACCTATTGTGAATGGTGGATCCTGTGTTATCTACTGTATATAGAGGTGTTATCAGTCATTGTACAGTAGGATGAGGTGAGCTGTGATATCACCTATTATGAATGGTGTCCTGTGTTATTCTACTCTATAGAGAGGTGTTGTTATGGGGCCCACTGGACGGGGTACTCGGTGCTGGACCGGGTATCACAGGGGTTATCACGGCGGTCTTGGTCCGGACCATGTCCCGAGCCCAGAAGTAAAGTTCAAGGGTTAATTTACAGGGATAGAGTCGTGACGCCACCTGTGGTATGTGGTCAGGGTGACCACCGCTGCTGTGAACCTCCGGGGATGATGGGTGGCAGCCTGTGATGTGACGGTTCTCCACGGGCAGTGCCTGGTCCCCGGGGCAGTAGTGATGATGACAGTTTGTGAGGGAAAGCGGGGTCAAGCGCAAGGATTACACAGACTCACGGTTTTGTAGTTTTCCAGGTTTTTTACTGTAGATGGTAGTTCAGTAAAATATTGAGTACTGTCCACGGAGTCTGTACAGGGGCCGGGTTGCTTCCACCCTGGCCGGGCCCTTGGCTCCCTGTCTGCGCTGTGTGTGGCCCTGCTGCTGCGTAAGCTAGGCTGGTGGCTTGTGTCTCCTCCTGGGTACCAATCTGGCAGGCAACTCAAGTCCTTTCTGCCTACCCTCTGCCAGGTGTACAGCTGAACTCTGGTGTGTTACTATGTCTTTGGCCCTAATGAAGACGGTTGAATCGTCACTTCTCCGGTTTTACTGTGCGGTGTGAAACCTGCGTAGTCACAGATCCGGTATCCGGTCTTTGCACTCCTCTGGGGTGAGTGTAGCACTACTCTGCCTCCCAGGTATGTTCCTCACTTTCCTCAGACCCTCAGCTTCAGGCCTGAAAGTAGTCAGTGGTCCCTGTCAGGAGCTCAGCACTGCTCTCATTTACAGGTCCTCCTCCTAGTGCTCCCTGCACTAAACTGAACTCTCAACTGTCAACTATCAACTAACTACTTCCTCCTCAGACCAGAATGTATGAAGGGGAGCAGCTTTGTCTCCCCCTTCTGGTCTGGAGGTGCTAGTGTAGGGAGTTGTGTGGGGAGTTAACCCTTCATGATGTTACTGTGGCACATGAACCCTGGGGTGCCACATTATCAATCATTGTACAGGAGGAGGAGGTGAGTTTTAACATCACCTATTGTGATTGATGGATCCTGTGTTATCTATTATATATAGAGGTGTTATCAGACATTGTACAGGAGGAGGAGGTGAGCTGTGACATCACCAAATGTGAATGTTGAATCCTTTGTTATCTACTGTATATAGAGGTTATCAGTTATTGTAGAGGAGGAGGAGGTGAGCTGTGATATCAACTATTGTGAATGGTGGATCCCGTGTAATCTACTGTATATAGAGGTGTTATCAGTCATTGTACAGGAGGAGGTGAGCTGTGATATCACCTATTGTGAATGGTGGATCCTGTGCTATCTACTGTATATAGAGGTGTTATCAGTCATTGTACAGGAGGAGGTGAGCTGTGATAGCACTTATTGTGAATGGTGGGTCCTGTGTTATCTACTGTATATAGAGGTGTTATCAGTCATTGTACAGGAGGAGGAGGTGAGCTGTGATATCACCTATTGTGAATGATGGATCCTGTGTTATCTACTGTATATAGAGGTGTTATCAGTCATTGTACAGGAGGAGGTGGTGAGCTGTGATATCACCTATTGTGAATGATGGATCCAGTGTTATCTACTGTATATAGAGGTGTTATCAGTCATTGTACAGGAGGAGGAGGTGAGCTGTGATATCACCTATTGTGAATGGTGGATCCTGTGTTATCTACTGTATATAGAGGTGTTATCAGTCATTGTACAGGGGGAGGAGGTGAGCTGTGATATCACCTATTGTGAATGGAGGATCCTGTGTTATCTACTGTATATAGAGGTGTTATCAGTCATTGTACAGGAGGAGGAGGTGAGCTGTGATATCACCTATTGTGAATGGAGGATCCTGTGTTATCTACTGTATATAGAGGTGTTATCAGTCATTGTACAGGGGAGGAGGTGAGCTGTGATATCACCTATTGTGAATGGTGGATCCTGTGTTATCTACTGTATATAGAGGTGTTATCAGTCATTGTACAGGGGGAGGAGGTGAGCTGTGATATCACCTATTGTGAATGGTGGATCCTGTGTTATCTACTGTATACAGAGGTGTTATCAGTCATTGTGCAGGAGGAGGTGAGCTGTGACATCACCTATTGTGAATGGTGGATCCTGTGTTATCTACTGTATATAGAGGTGTTATCAGTCATTGTACAGGAGGAGGTGAGCTGTGATATCACCTATTGTGAATGGTGGATCCCATGTTACCAACTATGTTAATTGTGATGGAAATCTTTTCTGTTAATATTCTATAAAGAACAAGTAGCATGAAATATAAATAACCACAGTGAACAGTAGGAAAATTGGATATTTTTTTTTAATACTGATTGTAACCTGAAAGAAGCTTTTAGACAAAAATGATTTTAATGATTTAAACAATAATTTGATCATTCACTTTATGGTAGTGATGGTGCCCTGTGGTCTTAGTCCACTTTTATTGTGGAAATTATCCTCAGCTTTACTGACTTGCTGGGGAACCATTTTCTCTCTCTTTTATGTGTGTTAAAATGATTTCACCTATGCATCTTGCATTTAGCCATTAATCCTACAGCTGAAATGCAAATCTTCACTTTTAACTTCAAGTTAATGACACTTTTAAATATTTTTAATAAAACAGATCTTTGATCTCATGGTTCACCCACCAGAGACATCAGCTTTTTAGTCGTGTTTGACATCTCTCCACCAAGTCGACTTGTTCTTTCATCAGATAGATATTTGTTCATAATTGAAAAGCATGCGTTAAATATCACAGTTCTGTAGTGCATAAATCATGCAAAATTCAGGTTTGGTGTACTCAATTATCCATCATAAAGAAACCATCTCAGCTACAAAAATAGATTTTTTTTGTCTCCAGTAACAGTGCCATGAGCGTTGACAGGCTGTTAATGGTATTGCAGATCATTAGAGACTATTCATTTCCAAAATCTGCAACTGTTGCATGCATCTCTTTCCCCTTTTGCCCCTGATTTTGCTAGGGGAATCCCTGCAGGGAAAATGTAATGGTACGTGACAGCTATTTGGGTAAATGGCCATCCATGTAAAGCTGTATATGGATGAATGGCCAATTTAATTTCATATTGTAGTTCTTTTCTTTCCTAGTGAGCACTCCTCCCACAAGCATGAGGTGGTTTTCAATTTCAATTGAAGTAGGTTCCTGCCTGCCCATAACATTGTAGGCCTTTAGTCTTGATAGAGGCATATTAGGATAGGCACTCAACAAAGAGATACGCCTTGTCGCTGGCTATTGAGCTCTTATAAACTCACCATTTTATAAGCTAAATATTTCCTTTTAAAACTTATTTTTAAGAGCCTTTCAAACTTCACGACATGGATAAGTTCAGTAGCGTAACTTGAAGCTCATGGGCCTCGATGCGAAAGCTCCAATGGGGCCCCTAATTATTGCAAATCGTTAATAGCATTAGTCTTTTTCTATAAACCAAAGGGACTTTGGGGGCCCCCTAATCTCCAGGTCCCGGGTGCAATTGCAACCCCTGCTCCTGTTAGGGTACCGTCACACCTGGAGATATCGTCGGCGATTTCTATGGCGACGCTAAGGCGTGGCCTATCACCGGCAACATCGCCAAAGCGTCGCCTAATGTGACTGAGCGAGGGCGACACATCTGAGTGGTCGCCTGGTTTCACATCACAGCTCTGAAACCAGGCGACCATTCTGGGGCGATGTGTGCTGATCGTCGTGTGTAACGTGTCAATAGCAATGTCAAGAGCGACAGCACACATCGCCTAAACATGTCCAGTAGGCGTTTCAGGGCGTAGTTACTACCTCTGCCGGTCTGCGTGGATTGGTGGCAGCTTGAGCGTTCTGATTGGTAGTCTTGTCCCTCGGCGCCATATTTGATGATGTGTGCGTCCAAAGGTGTATTACCCAGGAGCGCACATACTATAAAGTACCGCATTGATGTGGCCTCTGTGTTTGCAGCTGTGTTCAAAAGTGCAGAGATGTGCGACGGGCAAAAATGTGTGTTACCATCAACACAATTGTCATTACATGTAAACTAATGTCTGCATCAGAGCGCTGTAGTGGCAGGCTTCATGTTTAAAGTATATGACGCGAAAGCATACAGTGTATCCTGTGGCTTTTGTGCCTCTGGGCCCCCGTCAACATGTGACAACTTTCCCATGCGTCGTTACGCCATAACGTTGTGATACTTTTGGCGCCGCCTTCCTGGTGCTTTACCTTCCCCTGCAGAATACTAAAATGGCGGCACCCAGGCAAGCTGCAGTGTGAGGGGAGCCTGAGCTCCTTATCCTTGTGGATGTGTGTGACAAAAGGGATACTGGTGTCACGAGCAGCACACCCATCCACGTCTCCACAAGCAGGCTGTCCTGCTGAAGGTGAAGAGGCGGCTGGAGAGGAGGTTGGGTGTTTTGCACAGCCCAAAGCAGATCTGCAAAAAAATTGCAGATCTGAAATATAAGACGCCTGGACGCATCACCCGACTGCGTGACAGGATTGCCCAGATAAGTGGTGAGTATTTAGCATGACAACTTACACATACCCTTCTGCGTAAAGAAAGACATATGAAGGCGAGCACATGCCACTGTACACCCCAACATATTTAGGGGCAATGTATGTGAAAGCTTCTTTATGACTCTGCAGTTGCAGGATCATCTACCTGCAACATCCACATAAGCGGCCGTCAAACGCTACGATATCTTGAAAGATATCGCTTGAACGCGCCAGATGAAACATCGCTTGAACGATGTCTGTGCGTGTGACGGCAAGATACGACGAGCGAGAATTGTTCAAATCGCAAAATCGAGATCTGAGCTCCGGACCTCAGATCTTGCGATGAACGATTTTACAAACAGCTTCATCGTGGTGTATAACACCACGATGAACGATCTCCCAGCGGCAGAGCCTATGCTGGGAGATGGTAACTATGGTACACGTCGGGTTACTAAGCGACGCACGGCGTCTAGTAACCCGATGTGTACCATAGTAACCAGCGATCTCGCTGGTCCACATCGCTGGTGAGTCTGTCTGTGTGACATCTCACCAGCGATGTGAGCGATATTGTAAGCGATAGAGCGTGCACGTGATCGCTTACAATATCGCTCGCGATGTCGAGACGTGTGACGGCCGCTATACACAATACACTTCTGTGGGTCATCTGTCACAACACACTTGTATGCAGACACAATAACCACAGGCCTACAGTATGTGTGTAAGTATGGATAAAGCAGCGTCAGCATGTAGGCCATTATCTCACAGCACTCATGTCACACACTGTAAACCTGTGTATTTGAGTTTTCCTTTTGGATTTTGCATACACATTGCATATGGACAATGGGCCTGTTGTGGCCACACGGAGACCAAATGTGCAAAGTAATCTTGACCTACACTACCATACACCTGTGTTTAGTGTTTGTTTCATTATTATGAACCTTGGGTTTTTTGTATCTTGAATGCAGAGTTGCTTCAAAGGCCACATTAAATGACATTAATTATGTTACAAATACTGTGTGTTTATTTGTCACAGGAAAGAGATGCATGTACCAGTATGGTGTAACAACAATGTATGGTGACATAATGTCTGATTTATAGGGGTACATAAGCATTGGAGACATATGTACGGGACCCAGGGACAGGCCTTTGTGGTGACACTGTATGGTGCCTGTGTGTGTTTGCCTCCATATACATGAATGTAATTATACAGATTCTGTAAACACAAATGGACAAGGAAATGTTAGGTGAGCAATACATATGGCCCACATAACTGCAAAGACACAAATATCTGCGCACACACATACTTGGTCATGGCTCCAATTTTATCCAGACCAACAAAGCAAGAGTGAATTTATTAGCCAACGTAGTAGCACAACACACATTACATAAGTGCCATACGGCTTCACTAAACAATTACTAGACACGCGAGCGCCGTGTTTTGCCTTGTTGCCCACTCCAATGCCTATAGCAATAATCCGCTACACATCACACGAGAGTTGACTGAGCACCGAGCCAATACGCACATGCATGCTTACATTTAACGATGTGGTGCTGCGAACAAGGACACAGTAATTGGTGTTTGTTGGCAACCAATCACACTTCTTCGATTCGTCACACAACATAATGTATAACGCCTTCCTCCGAGACGTGGGTCAAAATTACGCCCACATCGCTAATGTGGTTGCTCTGTGTGACACGGAAGCGTCCACTACCGACTTGATCCCCCGTGGGGCTTGGGCGACGCACAGGCAACGTCCGGTCAGGCTCATCGCCGATTCGTTGGCTGAGTTGTCGACATGTGTAAAGAGGCGACAGCGACGTTGGTCGACTGCCAAAAACGTGCGCGCGCACGTGCGTCACCATAGAAATCGCCAACGATATCTCCAGGTGTTACGGTACCCTTATAGTTACGCCCCTGCAGAAGATGTCTTTCAAGAGATCACACAGGTGACTGAACAGAAGACCAGATGAGAGAAGAGCTTTTTGGTAGGACCAGTGTGGGACAAATCGGTATAATTATGAAAACAAATAACTAGCCCCTCCTGTCCCTCTGTAATCAAGCAAAATTTTATAAAACTTGTATCAATTTTGATTCACTTTCAATCAACTTGCTTATTTTTATGCTTATCCATTTTTTGGTCATTTCATAGATAACACTAGTCCGACTCCGTAGTAATAATGTGCCCCCTTATGCCACTTCTAGAGCATGAACTTGGCACCTGCAAGAAAACCAATCCAACACTTTTTTAACCACAATACCCCAGTTACTGTTGCGGCTTGCCGATATGTGATGTAGGTCAACCTCTCGTACAAGCCGGCAATGAAACGTGCAGTGATATTATTAGTGTTCATAATTTACCAGCCATCGAAAAGCTGAGATCAAGCCTGATTGTCCACTTCTTAGAATGCCTCTGATGTTGTCACTACTAATTTCATTATATTCGGCGTGATTACAACTTCATAATGTCAAAGCCTAATCTATTTTGACAGTGTTTGCACTGATTTTATGATTAAAAAGCTTGTCTGGTCTTTTGTTTCTAATTAAGCACACAGCCCTTTCCAATTTTACATTTTGTCAATAAATAACCAAATGAAAATGTCAGGTAACTAAATAAAATATTAATTTGATGATGAATAAATGAGTGAAATGTTAAGAAAAACATACGATCTGTCTGTAAGTCACCATTAATTAAAAAGATTCTTCAGATCAAAATATAAGAAAACAAAGAAAAAATACTTACAATGCAATAAAATAAGGAAATTAACAATACATACTTTTCCATCACCTGCCGCTAGGGTTCCAGTGTGGAACTGGTCTCCCGCCATCGTCTCTACTTCATGTTCGGAATGTGGTCATGTGACTGCTGCAGCCAATGATTGATGGTCCCTAAAGGATAGTTCTGTGGCACCCCATGGGTTAATGTGCCACAATAACATCACATGGGTTCTCTCCCCCACTACACACTGACAAACACTACCACCTCTGGGCAATAGAGGGAGCACCACGTGCCCCCTTATATACTCTTGCCCATGAGGAAGGAGCTCAGAACAGCTCAGGAGTCCGTACAGCACGATGTAGTGCTGTGAACAGCTCAGGAGACCGTACAGCACGGTGTAGTGCTGTGAACAGCTCAGGAGAACTAAGAGCTTATAGAGAGCAGAGTTAGCTCAGTGCAGACCTAGCAAGGGTCAGAGGAACAAGGAGAACGAAAGACAGAGGAACACGTCTGGGAGCTGGAGTGATACCATCACTTGCCCCAGAAGTACGCACAGAGAGACGGACACCGGATCCGGTACTGTGTCTGGCACCCACAGCACAGAGAATCCAGGAACAGTGGGATCTCTAGATGCCCCCTAGTACCAGAGTGAAGCAACACGGAGGGGTCAGCACAGCATAGAGGACCCAAGTTGCCTAGCCAAGTGGTACCAGCAGCAAACAGAGAGAGAGACGTGAGGAATCCCAGCAGCTTAGCTTGAAGCAGCAGCTCAGGACACACACACAGTGCAGCACAAGGAGGCCAACGACCCGGACAGGGTGTGGGGAGAGAGCCCAGCTCCATTACAGACTCCGTGGACTATAATCTGCAATAATATCAGCAGTAAAGCTTTGGAAAACAACTTTGGAGTCTGTGTAGTGATTGCGACCTTTGCTCCAGATTCAGCACAGAGGCAATTCCTCCCTGCAGATCCAGCCTGTCAGCTCTGCAGCATCAGGACAAGAAGGAAATTGCAGTGTCTACCAAACGTAAGTGTGTGTCCTCCAACCCCTCTTCCACCATCTATAATCCCAATAGACTTTAACCTTTTACTGCCCCGGGGGATACAGTTCCCCCCACTGGAACTAAACCACCTCCGCTGCCCTCACATCACCCCCGGAGGTTCTGCAGCAGCGGCGGCCCCCATTACTGGCCACATCAAGTGGGTGGCGTCACCCGTGACAATCTCCCTTGTAAATATTCCCCTTTTATTGTGCTGAGCCAGGGACACGGTCCGGACCAGGCCACCAGTGACATCCCCAGCAGCAGATCGGTCCGGTACCGAGTACCCCACGTCCCTTGGGGCTCCACAACCTGGCGTCATGAACAGGATCTACCCGGTCCAAAAGAATTGGACCCTGTGCGCCATCCGAACTGTATTTTTGAAAATCCGCCATTTTGGAGCGCGCGGGAAAGAGAGGGGGCGGTACCCTGCATTGGCGCGAACCCAGCCTCCTCCCTTGGTGCTGACGACATCCGGCGGGGAAGGAGATCCCTGCTGCGCCCCGGAACCTCCCAGAGACATCCGGACGGAAGCGGAAGACGGAGGGCGCATATTAACTAAGGGGGCCCAAGATGTCGCAGGCCGATGCACAAGACGGCGGCGGAGTAGCCGATGGAGCTGCAGCGCCGGGTCAGCCAGTAGCGTCCGGCGGTGCAGCGGCGCAAGGAACAGCATCCATAATGCCATTCCTGATGCCGTATACTCCAGGGGCAATGTGGCTGCCCCAATACTCCGGTGAGCCTCATACACTAACTGACTTTATGCAAAAGATTAAAGAGTATTATGTGATGTATCCCCTCACTGAAGCCCAGCGTGTAGGCATGATAATGGGACAGTTAACGGACAATGCACGGCGTGAGGTGGCGTCCTGGCTGGACACAGATAAGGACACTGTAGAGCATCTAGCAGCCAGACTGAAAGCAACGTTTGAATCTGCTGTTGATGCCCGGGCTAAGATGAGGTTCTTTGCATGCCACCAGAAGCCTAAACAGAGTGCCAGAGACTTTGCCTTGAACCTGCAGGAAGCACTCAAAGCCCTTAAGCTGGCAGAACCTGCTTTAGCCCCGGGAGCTGATAAAATGCTATTTGACCAATTTATTGAGGGCCTCCATTCCCCTTCCCATCGAGGACAGTTAAGCATGGTACTGCTGCAGAACCCTGACATGACATTTACTGAGCTGAAGGATAGAGCTATCCGTCTGCAGCAGCTGGAGGAGCCAAGGGAATTAACATCTGTGCTTGACACTGCAGCAGCACCTCAGCAGGCGGCAGCGCCAGTGACATCTGCCATGTCAACGACTGCTGCTGAGGCCGGGGACTATATCTCAAATGCAGCCATCAACCAAAAGCTAGATGCCCTGACAGACACCGTGATCTCCATGGCCAAGGTCATCAAGGAACTGCGAGAGTCAAAACCTGCACCCAAGATCGAGTTGGCGACCAGCAGAGAGGATGTTCCGTGGATGAGGCCCAGAAGATACCCAGCAGCAAGAGGACGACCCAGCGATCGCTACCAACCAGATGGACAGCCCGTTTGCCGCCGTTGCCAGAAACCAGGTCATTTTGCTCGAGAGTGTCCTTTAAACGACGATACCCTGGGCAGGCGGGCCGCTCCCCAGGAATGAACGCTCAAGGCCCCTCAGCCTGGTATGACAAATTTGTGGGAGGAAAGCCGGTGATCCCTATTGTGTTGGATGGCATCCTCTTTAGTGCCTTGCTGGATACTGGATCCCAAATAACATCTATCCCACATGTTCTATATAAAAGGTACTGGGCTGATTCAGACATTACTAATGCGCCAGATGGCTTTAACTTTGAAGTGTGGGCTGGTAATGGATTGATGATACCAAAGGTTGGATTTAGAGAGATGAATATTCAGGTTGGGAAGGTAGAATTGCAGAAACAGGGTATTATAATCGTAGATGTCGACTGGCGAGGCCGTGAACCCGTGATGGTGGTAGGAATGAATGTCATTGAGAAATGTTTTTCCGAAGTGTTAAGTGTTTTGCAGCAAATCGCCGAGACTGCCGGAACTGGACAACAGAGGCTTCTGCACAAAGAGATCAAAGCCCTGATGTTGAAGCAGCAGGTAGAAATCTCCGGAGGTGAGATCGGCAGTGTCAGAGTAAGTGACCCAATACCTATTGTAATTCCTCCCAAAACTGAAATGTTGGTGTGGTGCAGAGCCGCAATAGGCATTAAAGGGCAAGATTATCAGGCCCTGGTAGAACCCGTGTACTCAGACAGTAGACCGACCATACTCACTGCTAGAGGAGTGGTTGACGTACACAGGGGAAGAGTGCCATTACGCCTATTGAACTGTGGAGAAGATGAGGTCACATTACCAAAGTATGCTACCATGGCTAAGTTGTACACGGTTGATAACAACAACATCACCGTCGCTGAGCCCTTGAACCCGTCATGTCAGGCGGATGACAATGGCTCAGAGGAGAAGCTGGAGGATTGGTGCCAAAAGTTGCATGTAGGTACCAGTTCTACACCTCCCCGTCACAAGCATGGAGTATACCGGGTAGTGAAAGAATATGAGCAGATATTCAGCAAACACCCGTTAGACTTTGGGCAGATCAAAGGGGTAGAGCACACTATACCCACAGGTAACCATCAACCTATAAAAGAAAGGTATAGACCCTTACCACCAGCTCACTACCAAACCACCAAAGACATGCTCAGAGAAATGAAATCTGCAGGGGTAATAAGAGACAGTTGTAGCCCCTGGGCAGCACCTCTAGTGTTAGTCAAAAAGAAGGATGGGACCATGAGAATGTGCGTAGATTACCGGCAGATTAACCACATTACACATAAGGACGCATACCCATTACCTAGGATTGAGGAGTCATTAGCTGCATTAAAATCTGCTAACTACTTTTCCACCCTTGATCTGACTAGTGGGTACTGGCAGGTTCCTGTGGCCGAGGCCGACAAGGAGAAGACAGCGTTTACTACGCCGATGGGCCTCTGTGAGTTCAATTGTATGCCGTTCGGACTCTGCAACGCACCCGGGACCTTCCAACGTCTGATGGAGAGCTGCCTAGGACACAAAAACTTTGAAACTGTCCTCCTGTACCTAGATGACGTCATAGTCTACTCGAAGACGTATGAGCAACATCTACAAGACCTGGCGGAAGTGTTCGAAGCTTTATCGAAATATGGCATGAAAATCAAGCCATACAAGTGTCACCTTCTCAAACCAAAGGTACAGTACCTGGGACATGTCGTGAGTTCAGAGGGAGTAGCACCGGATCCTGATAAAGTCACAGCAATAAGGGATTGGCCAAGACCTACGAACGTAAAAGAAGTGAGGCAATTCCTGGGCCTGGTAGGCTATTATAGAAGATTTATCCGAGGATTCACGAAGCTAGCAGCTCCTCTGCAAGACATTCTGGTAGGACGGTCAAGGAAGACTTCAAACTGTAATTCCCTGGCATGGTGGGATGAGGAAAGAGAAGATTCCTTCAATAAGCTAAAAAGTGCGCTGACGGGAGAAGAGATCCTGGCATACCCTGATTACCATCAACCATTCATTCTTTACACGGATGCCAGCAACGTGGGACTGGGAGCAGTATTGTCGCAGAAGCAAGGAGGCAAAGAAAGAGTTATTGCCTTTGCTAGCAGGAAGCTCCGGCCTACAGAGCGAAATCCCGAGAACTATAGCTCCTTCAAGTTAGAGCTACTAGCAGTGGTCTGGGCTGTAACCGAACACTTTAAACATTACTTGGCAGGTGCAGAATTCACCATCTACACGGATAACAACCCGTTGACTCACCTGGACACAGCAAAATTAGGTGCTTTGGAGCAGCGATGGATAGCCCGGCTATCTAACTACAACTTTGTCATCAAATATCGGGCGGGCCGCAAGGATGGGAATGCAGATGCCTTATCCCGAATGCCGCACCTGAAAGACGTGGAAGAGGAACCGGAAGAGTTGGAAGAGATTGAACTACCGGCCTTTCATCGTTCAAGGGTAGAAGATTATCGACCCGGCATCTACCAAAAGAAACAGGAAATAAATCTTAACCCGTTAAGACACTACGAATGGGCAGAAGCTCAAGATACTGATCCAGCTGTGAAGCTAGTGAAAGAACTGCTTACGCAACAACATGCACACCCTGGTCAGAATGCCCCAGCTGAAGCTATACAGCTATGGAAGGATAGAGGCAAGCTGTTCCTGCATCAAGGGAAGCTCTGTAGACGATTTACCAATCCCAAGACGCATGAACTGGTCTGGCAAATAATCGTGCCCAAGCGAGACACACAAATGGTCTTAGAGGCTTATCATGACAACGCAGGTCATTTCGGATGGAAGAAGTTAGAAGCAATCCTGAGGGACAGATTCTATTGGATTGGCATGAGAAGATCCATTGAGCTATGGTGCAAAAGATGTGCCGCATGCAACCTCAGAAGGAAAGATCTACAGAAAGCTCCACTTCAGCCAATAGTAACCAAGCAGCCACTTGAGCTAGTCGCGTTAGACCACGTCAAGTTGTCACCAAGCCGGTTAGGCTATGTCTATGCCCTAACCATCGTGGACCATTACTCACGCTTCTTAGTGGTGGTACCAGTCAAAGACTTGACAGCGAAGACGGCAGCAAAAGCATTCCAGACGCATTTCTGTAGACCACATGGTTACCCAGAACAAGTCCTTGCAGACCAAGGTCCAGCTTTTGAATCAGAACTATTCAAGGAATTCTGCAATATGTACGGTTGCAAGAAGATTCGCACAACGACATATCATCCCCTAACAAATGGTCTATGCGAGAAAATGAATCATATAGTAATCGAACTGTTAAAGACCTTACCGGAATCAGAAAGAAACCAGTGGCCAGATGAATTACCTGATTTGGTAGACTTATACAACCATGTCCCCGTGAGTTCTACAAACTGCACTCCAGCTTATCTTATGCGTGCAAGACCCGGTAAGCTACCAATTGATCTAGAAATGGGAATTGAAAAACCAGATACAGAATTAGAAGAAACAGATTGGGATACCAAACGTCAGAAACAGTATCACCAAGTGCAAGAATGTGTAGAGAGAAACCTACAACAAGCAAGAGCAAGACAAGAGAAGACCTTTAACAAACATGCTCAAGCAATGCCATTACAGGAAGGTGATCAAGTTCTCAAGAGAAAGAGACGTACAGGTAAACTGGATAATCAGTGGGAAGCCGTCCCATACACAGTCTTACCATCTAACCTAGACAATGTTAAAACCTATGTGATAAGCAAAGATGAAGGAAGAACTTCACAAGTCGTATCTCGTGATCAGCTCAAATTGTGTCCTGAAACCCTGAAGACACCTGAAGTCGTAGAACCCGTACAGGTCCAACCTATTCAAGAGAAAGAAAAAGAAGAAGTATTCCACACGGTACTAGGAGATTTTCCTAAAACATGGCCAAATTACCATGGAGCAGTTGTCGTACCAATGATTGCGTTCCCTTCAATGATGGACCCAAAACCAGAACCTGTGTTACCAGAACCTGTGTTACCAGAACCCGTGTTACCTGAAGAAGACCCAAGACTTGAAGAACTGGAAGTAGAATCCGAAGAGGAAGAACAAATTCCCGGTCCCAGCGAACTTGCCAGTCCTGCAGTCAGACCTCCATCTGCCATAACACCATGCACCCCAAATAGGTACACGTCCACTCACACTTTCATACTAACTCCACCAACATTGCGCAGATCAGAGCGTAGTACCCAAGGTCAGATACCAGCTAGGTACATAGAGTAAGATGCAGAATTAAATGTATAATGTAAATATGTTGTTTGAATATAAGTTGAATTCAGTGGTCAAATGTACATAGTTATTGCAACGTTAAAAAGCCCAGTACCTACAGAGACTATCCTGTATGAACTTTGAACTCTTCTCATTTACTTATGGACCATATATACCACGGACTGGTTGTGGTAAGAACTCTCTTGTATACATTCATCAGCCCGGAGGCAATAGACTAAACCTCTGAAAAGACTGCTTTTTGACTTTCGAACTCTTTTTCACATTTTAGTGATTTTTGTACTTTTTCATTTTTATGTCTATGTAAATATTAATTGTTGTTTACTTGTTTTTTCCACAGTCCCGGAGTACTGTATTTAACTAAGGGGGAATGTGGCACCCCATGGGTTAATGTGCCACAATAACATCACATGGGTTCTCTCCCCACTACACACTGACAAACACTACCACCTCTGGGCAATAGAGGGAGCACCACGTGCCCCCTTATATACTCTTGCCCATGAGGAAGGAGCTCAGAACAGCTCAGGAGACCGTACAGCACGGTGTAGTGCTATGAACAGCTCAAGAGACCGTACAGCACGGTGTAGTGCTGTGAACAGCTCAGGAGAACTAAGAGCTTATAGAGAGCAGAGTTAGCTCAGTGCAGACCTAGCAAGGGTCAGAGGAACAAGGAGAACGAAAGACAGAGGAACACGTCTGGGAGCTGGAGTGATACCATCACTTGCCCCAGAAGTACGCACAGAGAGACGGACACCGGATCCGGTACTGTGTCTGGCACCCACAGCACAGAGAATCCAGGAACAGTGGGATCTCTAGATGCCCCCTAGTACCAGAGTGAAGCAACACGGAGGGGTTAGCACAGCATAGAGGACCCAAGTTGCCTAGCCAAGTGGTACCAGCAGCAAACAGAGAGAGAGACGTGAGGAATCCCAGCAGCTTAGCTTTAAGCAGCAGCTCAGGACACACACACAGTGCAGCACAAGGAGGCCAACGACCCGGACAGGGTGTGGGGAGAGAGCCCAGCTCCATTACAGACTCCGTGGACTATAATCTGCAATAATATCAGCAGTAAAGCTTTGGAAAACAACTTTGGAGTCTGTGTAGTGATTGCGACCTTTGCTCCAGATTCAGCACAGAGGCAATTCCTCCCTGCAGATCCAGCCTGTCAGCTCTGCAGCATCAGGACAAGAAGGAAATTGCAGTGTCTACCAAACGTAAGTGTGTGTCCTCCAACCCCTCTTCCACCATCTATAATCCCAATAGACTTTAACCTTTTATTGCCCCGGGGGATACAGTTCCCCCCACTGGAACTAAACCACCTCCGCTGCCCTCACATCACCCCGGAGGTTCTGCAGCAGCGGCGGCCCCCATTACTGGCCGCATCAAGTGGGTGGCGTCACCCGTGACAATCTCCCTTGTAAATATTCCCCTTTTATTGTGCTGAGCCAGGGACACGGTCCGGACCAGGCCACCAGTGACATCCCCAGCAGCAGATCGGTCCGGTACCGAGTACCCCACGTCCCTTGGGGCTCCACAGTTCCATCCTGGTCAAAGGTTACACTTTTGTCCCAACTGTGATCAGTGAGGCCTCGTCAGCACTAAAATATCCAATGACTGAAGGAAACAAGTGGTGGGGCAGGTAAGCAAATATTTTCTTTCTATCCCCTTTGTAACTATCAAAGAATTAAGCAAACCATGAATATGATTCTGAAGAAGACCGCGGCACACTCCAGGAAAGTAAAACTCCTTCTTTATTTCAAACAGGTAAAAGCTGATGCACTACGCCAGTTCAGTGTGGGGGAAGAGGGGGAGACAAGCAGGTGTATTGACAACAGCTGTTTCGTATCAGTTGATGCCCAAGTGTGCGAAACAGCTGTAATCAATACATCTGTTTGTCTCCCTCTCTCCCCGCATGCTGAACTGGAAGAGGGAGGGTTACTTTCCCGGAGTATGCCATGATCTTCTTCAGAATCGGATTGATTTGTCTTGCCTGGACATAACCTGTTGAGCACCATCACTGGGACTCAGCAAGCACAGGCTGTTCACCTGCAAGGCACGTTGTCTGCCCAGTTGTCTCTATAGATGCCGCAGTGCCCTGTTGTACTTAAAGCAAACTATTAATTGGCTGGCTTCCATGAATCAAATCCCAAATAATACTGTTGAATTTGATATATGTGAGACATTTCCAAAAAAATCTATTTATCACTAATTGTTTCATTAGTCTATATAAAATAACCTTAAAAAGTATAAAACCATAATATCTGTGAGTTCTGCTATTATATGTAAGGAAAGGATAACCAGCTCACCTCTCTACTGTCCAACATGACACAATCAGAGGAAAAGTGTCCCACAAAAACAACTGTTATGGTTAATGCGTTTTGAAATGATAATTCATTGTGTAGGACTAAGGGTACCGTCACACACGGCAATATTACTAGGCAATTTCACTGGCAATTTGCTGGTTGCAGTGAAATCAAGGACACATTGTTCTATTTTGTTGCTCTGTACAAATGGACCAATGTGTCCATGATTTCACTGCAACCAGAAAATTGCCAGTGAAATTGCCTAGCAATATTGCCGCATGTGAAGGTACCCTAAGAAGCATCACTTCGAAAAACATCAACGAAACAGTCTTTTCTGTGTGAGGTTTATCCTCTTATTGTGCCATGTTGCACGTTTTACCATTTCATATAAAAATGTGTTTTGGGGAAGTGCGGGATCACTTGCCATTTTTAGATTGTACTTGGATTGCTTCCACTATTATATGCTAATATTGTTAAAAGAGAAGGTCCAGGGATACAAAGTGTTAATCTTGTCCATGTGCATATCTGACATTGTAGCTTAGTCCCATTGATGTCAATGAGCACAAAATGCAGTGAGAATATATCTCTTCCTACTTGGGGTTTGAACGCTCATTGGACTGCAAACATCTGTGTGTATCAAATTCAGTAGCTGTGCAGATCTAGTGCTGCTTACATTAGGAAAGGATTTTCTAGCCATTATCTCTTTAACACAGCTAGTGCACTATATCATTTGACTACATTGTTTTATTTCAACACCATTTTCTAGTTGACCTAGCTGGTTTACTGCTTCTGTGTCTCTGTGCCCAAGACATCTGTGCCATACATGGATACAGTTCTTATGCAGATCTTGTCTAGCACTGAACACTCTTTCTTTGCATTTTAGCTGATAAAATCATTTTGGGTTTTTCCTTCTGCAAGAGTGTGACCCTTCTTTGATATAATGCAGCTGTTGTCTTTAAAAGTAACTACATTCCCCTTTTGTGTAAGCTTCTTTACAGACAGGAGATTGCTTTCAAGACAGGGAACATAGAAAACATCCTTTACTGAGATCTTTCTGCTTTGTGCTGATGAAAATGGACAGTGAAGGTAGCCGTCACCTACTCCTTCTGAAGTCATATATTGACATTTAGCTAAAATTATCTTTTCTGACTTGCTTTCATCAAGGTCAGCAAAGAAGTCCTTAACATTTATCATATGGCTACTAGCACCTGAGTCTATACACCATATATGCTTTGCAGATGAGCCTGCACTGGTATTAAACGCAGCTTCAACACATGCAGACTTCTTTTACAGCTGTTTTAACCTTTTGATCACTGTTCTGCTCTTAAGGCTACGTTCACACATTGTGCATTTTTGCGCTCTTTTTTGCGCGCGATTTTCAAAAATGCTCAATGTGTATCTGCGTCTGCTAGCAAAGTGAATGTGAAATTCACTTTGCCATTCAGTCACTGCATAAATATACACAGCGCTTTTATGGGAGAAAGCATGGGTGTAAAAAGAATCAACATTTCAATTCTTTACGCTCCTGCATCCGCGCTTTCTCCCATAGGAGTCCATTATTCCGCCTGGAATTACGCATCGCCATTCAGACGATGCGCAATTCCAGCGGGAATACCCGGTGCTGATGTCACACAGGGGAGGAAGAATCCTGTACCTCCTCCCTTGTGTGACATCTGTGCCAGCCCCTTTGGGTTTTGTAGTGTATTAATATTATATAAAACCCAAATAAAACTAAGCCAAATGTGTGAAAAATACTAAAAATTGAATATCTACTTCTCCGCCAGGTGTTCGGGAACCGGGAGCCGAGAGATCCTCCGCAGGTATCCACCTTCCAGGGCATGTCATCACTGATTGGCCGCTTGTGGTTCATGTGATATATGACGTGCTATGAAGTACATATCACATGACTGTGGGCGGCCAATCAGCGATCTATGCAGGTCCTGGCAGGTCAATACCTGCAGGCTGCTCTCGGCTCCACATACACACGGCGGAGGGTAAGTATTCAATCTTTATTATCTTTCACACATATGGCTTAGTTTCATTTGGGTTTTATAGTGTATATTAATAAACTACAAAACCCAAAGGGGCTGGCAGACACGTCACACAGGGTAGGAGGAACGAGGATTCTTCCTCCCCTCTGTGACATCACAGGAGAAGTAGCCCCATAGAAAAATGTGGTGTGTGAATGCACGGCGTTATTTTATGGGGCTTTTTTCCACTTTTTTGAGCGGGTGCAAAACGCTGCAAAAAGTGCCAAAAAAGCGCTATATGTGAATGTAGCCTAAAATTGACTTATTCTTGCATTCCAAATTCTGCAGCTTGCTTTAAGGTAGCTGGGCTTTTATACAGAAGAATTCCTGAGTTTCTCCCTTATATTGCTCTTATTTTTAGGGAAGTCCTGTTTCTTTAATGCTGTCTGTGCTTTAGATTCATTACTGCTGCTTACATTCTGCGTCTTTCGCTTGAATTCATCTACAAGCTTGCCTTTGACATATTTCTAGTGTGAGCTCATCATCTGGCAGTGCATCTAATGCAGTGACAAGTGTCTCCTAACTTTCTGGAAGACTACTTAATAGTAGTGCAGCTACATTAAAGTCTTTAATTTCTTCTCCAATACCCCTGAGACGCTCCACAATCTCTAGGGTGTTTCTTATATAGTCCTGCATATTCTGGCCATCACTTAGCTTAGACTGGTACAGCTTTCTCATGTGATAAAGCTTATTGCTAAGATTTGATCTTTCATGCATTTTCTGTAACTCATCCCACATCTCCTTTGCAGTTGCACACTTGCATATATGCACAATCTGATCATCATCTACACTGAGGGAGATAGTGCTTTGTGCTTTCTGATCCTTCTCTACCCAGTCATCTGGTGATGGATGAGGCGCTTGTTCTGTGTATATTTCCACATACCTTGTCTTATGAGCAGCATCTTCACCTTGAATTTCCAGGACTTAGAATTCTGATTGGTGATCCCTGCAGTGATCCCTGCTAGTGGACATCTTCTCAGTTGCTCTGCTGCTTTTGCTTCTGTTGCTGTATTAATCTTCTTTGTGACTCTGTGTTCTGTGTCACTCCTGGAGTTCTGTGTCAAACTTGGGTTCTGTGTGACACTGAGCCATTTCCTGTTGGCAGCGAATCATTCAGGATTCACTGAAAGCGTGTTGACAACAGAAAGTAGCTTTAATTAGCAACAAACAGGTACAGATATGAAGGGCTTTGTGGAAACAGGAATATACATCTTAAATGTCCCTTTGCAGCATCAGCAAGCTGCTGTGCTTCTCTTCACATGCACAGATACAGGAAACTGGTTACAGTCACATGATATTTGCTGTGTTTGAGCCTCTGGGAGTGTTTCTCTTTTTTTTTTCTTTAAACTAACTTTACTGACAATGCACAAACCTAGCAATACAACACTTACACATACATGATTGGAGTTGTTGCACTAAACGTATTCCAACAGTGTATCTATTTATATCATTTTGACAAGTTCCCTTTGTTTCAGGTTCTTTTTTCAGGCAACAATAAACTTTTATTTTTTACAAAGTCTAATCTTCACTCTGTGTTTTACCTTTCAAAGTGTCTTGCAAAGGATATTTTGTGGGCACTGTGTTGTTTCCTGATGAAACTCAGGCGGACTCTCCTTAAGACTATTATACAAATTGCTTACATTTTACTCACCCTGGAAAGGCGAGTGATTGATAGTCTCATTACTTTACTGACCAAGACTGTAACAAAATGTGACAAATAACTGCCATTGTCTCACTCCAAACCAGTGGAAACAGCCGTGAATTACAGTAAATAAAGTTACAGAAGTTTTATAATGTCTAGGAAATAGCTCTATGCACTTCTACCATGACCATATGGGAGTGTGCGGATGTATTTTTGCAACAAAGGTTACCGAGGAACATTTTGCAATGAGCCGTACACAGATGGCTTATAAAGCGCAAGGTGGCTCAGTGGTTAACACTTTACTGTGCAGCACTGGGGTCCCTGGGTATAAAGGAATATACTCACCTCCTACAATCCTATCCCATTATGTAGTAGGTGCAGGGATGAACCAAGCCCCTATGGCTGCATAAGCCATACAGTGTGGAGTGGGGGGGGAATTGGGGTGTG
The DNA here is from genome assembly GCA_033576535.1 of Allobates femoralis. Classification (NCBI taxonomy): domain Eukaryota; kingdom Metazoa; phylum Chordata; class Amphibia; order Anura; family Aromobatidae; genus Allobates; species Allobates femoralis. The sequence continues at coordinate 72,246,074 of JARQOC010000007.1, forward strand.
TGTTGTCGGTAGCTGGCACCACCGCCCCTTGCAGCTGCAAGTGAGGACCGAGGGGTGGAGGGGGTGTGTTCGGTAGCTGGCACCGCCGCCCCTGCAGCCACAAGTGAAGACCAGAGGGGGCTGGGGTGCTGCCGGTAGCTGGCACCGCCGCTTCTGCAGCCGCAAGTGAGGACCCGGGGGGGGCAGGCTACTGCCGCCGCACCGCAGGTCTGTCTATACAGCAGGGGAAGAGGCTGTGTCTTACTGCAGCCGGCGGCGCATGTCGGGCCCGAAGACGCTGTATGGATATGGCGCCGCCCCCTTTTGCACAGCCGCTCCCCCTACCTACTTGCTGCCTGAGTTAAAGGGCTTACACTGTCCTATGGATGGTGCAACCCTGAGTAGGTGTAATAATAATATTATTAATAAATCCCTCCAATTAGAAATGTAGCATAGTTCTCCTGATTAGCTGTCACTTATCTCATGTGCAGGGCATTGCAGCTCAGGTATCCATGGTTATGACCAATCGCAACTAATTGTCACTATAGGAGTGGTCATAACCATGAATACCTAAGCTTTGACGCCCTGCACATGAGGTAAGTGACAGCTAATCAGGAGAACTATACTACATTTATAATTGGATATATTGGCTAATATTGTAATTATTACACCTCCTAACTAATAGGATAGGATCTTGGAGATGGGAATACCCCTCTAAGTCTCGCCTATGACCCCATATACAAGGAGTTCGCAAGGGTTTCCTCCCACACCGCAAAGACATGTTGATAGGGAATTTAGATTGTGAGCCTTAATCGGGACAGTGATTAGGATGTCTGTGAAATTAATGGCGCATTTTAAGTAAGTACAAAAATAAGCTCAGAGTACTATATTGGGGTACATTGCAACACACTGACATATCTCTGATATAAGCGAAAATAAACAATTATGTCACTATACTTGCATGTTGTCTTTTAAGGAATATTAGATTTTTTATGCGGTGTCTAAGGGGTGAAGTTTGTCCTTGTTGCTGTAGGGTGAGTTATAGGCTGTGCAATACTCAGCATGTGAAAATGCAAATACACTGTGTGCAGAATTATTAGGCAAATGAGTATTTTGTTCACATGATACTTTTTATACATGCTGTCCTACTCCAAGCTGTATAGGCTTGAGAGCCAACTACCAATTAAGTAAATCAGGTGATGTGCATCTCTGTAATGAGGAGGGGTGTGGTGTAATGACATCAACACCCTATATAAGATGTGCTTAATTATTAGGCAAATGCCTTTCCTTTGGCAAAATGGGTCAGAAGAGAGATGTGACGGGCTCTGAAAAGTCCAAAATTGTGAGATGTCTTGCAGAGGGAAGCAGCAGTCTTGAAATTGCCAAACGTTTGAAGCGTGATCACTGAACAATCAAGCGTTTCATGGTAAATAGCCAACAGGGCCGCAAGAACCATGTTGGGCAAAAAAGGCGCAAAATAACTACCCATTAATTGAGGAAAATCAAGCGTGAAGCTGCCAAGATGCCATTTGCCACCAGTTTTGCCATATTTCAGAGCTGCAACGTTACTGGAGTATCAAAAAGCGCAAAGTGTTCTATACTCGAGGACTCGGCCAAGGTAAGGAAGGCTGAAAAACAAACGCCTTTCAATAAGAAACATAAGATAATACGTCAAGACTGGGTCAAGAAATATCTTAAGATTGATTTTTCAAAGGTTTTATGGACTGATGAAATGAGAGTGACTCTTGATGGGCCAGATGGATGGGCCAGAGGCTGGATCAATAAAGGGCAGAGAGCTCCACTCCGACTCAGATGCCAGCAAGGTGGAGGTGGGGTACTCGTATGGGCTGGTATCATCAAAGATGAACTTGTGGGACCTTTTCGGGTTGAGGATGGAGTCTCAACTCCCGGACCTACTGTTTCTGGAAGACAACTTCTTCAAGCAGTGGTACAGGAAGAAGTCGGTATCATTCAAGAAAAACATGATTTTCATGCAGGACAATGGTCCATCAGATGCATCCAACTACTCCACAGCGTGGCTGGCCAGTAAAGGTCTAAAAGAAAAAAAAAAGAATGACATGGCCCCCTTGTTCACCTGATCTGAACCCCATAGAGAACCTGTGGTCCCTCCTAAAATGTGAGATCTACAGGGAGGGAAAACAGTACACCTCTGGGAACAGTGTCTGGGAGGCTGTGGTGGCTGCTGTGCGCAATATTGATTGTAAACAGATCAAGCAAATGACAGAATCTATGGATGGAGGCTGTTGAGTGTCATCATAAAGAAAGGTGGTTATATTGGTCACTAATGTTTAGGAGTTTTGTTTTTGCGTGTCAGAAATGTTTATTTCTAAATTTTGTGCACATATATTGGTTTACCTGGTGAAAATAAACAAGTGAGATGGGAATATATTTGGTTTTTATTAAGTTGCCTAATAATTCTGCACAGTAAAAGTCACCTGCACAAACAGATATCCTCCTAAGGCGGCCGTCACACGTTGCAATATCGTGAGCGATATTGTAAGCGATCACGTGCACGAGCGATCGCTAACAATATCGTTCACATCGCTGGTGAGCTGTCACACAGACAGACTCACCAGCGATGTGGAGCAGCGAGATCGCTGTAACTATGGTACACATCGGGTTACTAGCGCCGCACGGCGCTTAGTAACCCGACGTTTGCCATAGATACCATCTCCCAGCATAGGCTCTGCCGCTGGGAGATCGTTCACGTGGGGTCACACACCACGATGAGGCAGATTGTTCAAGCGTTTATCACTTGATATGAGCTCCGGCTCTCATATCTGCGATGTCACGATCAAGCGATTTTACATTGTAAAATCGCTTGATCGCACGCAGCGATGCACAAACGATATCGCTTAAGCGATCAAAACGCAGATCGCTTAAACGATATCATCCAAGATATTGCACCGTGTGACGGCCGCCTTAGATAGTCAAATCTAAAAAAAAACACTCCAACTTTCAAAAATATTAAGTTTTGGTATTTGAGTCTTTTGGGTTGATTGAGAACATCATGATCATGTTGATCAATAATAAAAATAATCCTCTACAATACAACTTGCCTAATAATTTTTCAGTGAAAAGAATCTGCAGTGCCACCTATTGAATGGAAAAAGCCAAAAGTCAAGATGACCCTTTAAGCAGCCTCCACATAGAAAAACATTGCTTAGGTTCCCTGTCACAGGTCTCTCACCCTGTCAAACTACTTCTCCAAATTTGCACTGATGAAGCACAAACATCTAAAAACACATACAGTTAGGGCCAGAAATATTTGGACAGTGACACAAGTTTTGTTATTTTAGCTGTTTACAAAAACATGTTCCGAAATACAATTATATATATAATATGGGCTGAAAGTGCACACTCCCAGCTGCAATATGAGAGTTTCCACATCCAAATCGGAGAAAGGGTTTAGGAATTATAGCTCTGTAATGCATAGCCTCCTCTTTTTCAAGGGACCAAAAGTAATTGGACAATGGACTCTAAGGGCTGCAATTAACTCTGATTACAGGTTAACGAGGGAACGCCTTCAATGAAGTAGTTAAAAGGTCAGGGGTGGATTCCAGTGTGTGTGGTTTTGCATTTGGAAGCTGTTGCTGTGACCAGACAACATGCGGTCAAAGGAACTCTCAATTGAGGTGAACCAGAACATCCTGAGGCTGAAAAAAAAGAAAAAATCCATCAGAGAGATAGCAGACATGCTTGGAGTAGCAAAATCAACAGTTGGGTACATTCTGAGAAAAAAGGAATGACTGGTGAGCTTGGAACTCTAAAAGGCCTGGGTGTCCACGGATGACAACAGTGGTGGATGATCGCCGCATACTTTATTGGTGAAGAAGAACCCGTTCACAACATCAACTGAAGTCCAGAACACTCTCAGTGAAGTAGGTGTATCTGTCTCTAAGTCAACAGTAAAGAGAAGACTCCATGACAGTAAATACAAAGGGTTCACATCTAGATGCAAACCATTCATCAATTCCAAAAATAGACAGGCCAGAGTTAAATTTGCTGAAAAACACCTCAAGAAGCCAGCTCAGTTCTGGAAAAGTATTCTATGGACAGATGAGACAAAGATCAACCTGTACCAGAATGATGGGAAGAAAAAAGTTTGGAAAAGAAAGGGAACGGCACATGATCCAAGGTACACCACATCCTCTGTAAAACATGGTGGAGGCAACGTGAATGCATGGGCATGCATGACTTTCAATGGCACTGGGTCACTTGTGTTTATTGATGACATAACAGCAGACAAGAGTAGCCGGATGAATTCTGAAGTGTACCGGGATATACTTTCAGCCCAGATTCAGCCAAATGCTGCAAAGGTGATTGGACGGCGCTTCATAGTACAGATGGACAATGACCCCAAGCATACAGCCAAAGCTACCCAGGAGTTCATGAGTGCAAAAAAGTGGAACATTCTGCAATGGCCAAGTCAATCACCAGATCTTAACCCAATTGAGCATGCATTTCACTTGCTCAAATCCAGACTTAAGACGGAGAGACCCACAACCAAGCAAGACCTCAAGGCTGCGGCTGTAAAGGCCTGGCAAAGCATTAAGAAGGAGGAAACCCAGCGTTTGGTGATGTCCATGGGTTCCAGACTTAAGGCAGTGATTGCCTCCAAAGGATTCGCAACAAAATATTGAAAATAAAAATATTTTGTTTGGGTTATGTTTATTTGTCCAATTACTTTTGACCTCCTAAAATGTGGAGTGTTTGTAAAGAAATGTGTACAATTCCTACATTTTCTATCAGATATTTTTGTTCAACCCTTCAAATTAAACGTTACAATCTGCACTTGAATTCTGTTGTAGAGGTTTCATTTCAAATCCAATGTGGTGGCATGCAGAGCCCAACTCGCGAAAATTGTGTCACTGTCCAAATATTTCTGGCCCTAACTGTATTTGAAAATAGGGTTTTTAGTTTGGTGTTATGCATGTGTACGTTCCAACACTAGTAAAGGGGTAAATAAAGCCTATCGCCCTATAACTGCACTCACACCCTAATGGTACCTTTAAACGCCGCTACCGAAGGTAGCGACGGGTAGGCACCGCACGTGCACGCGCGCGTTTTCAACGGTTGCTAACGGTACCTGTTACCGCAAATACACGCCGCTACAAAGTGTTCCACAGAAGGTATTTGCGTTCCCCGGAAGTGCCGACGGGAGCCGCAGGTTACCTTCTGTGGAGCACCTTCCCTGATTTACATGCCGCTACCACAAGGGAATATGGGCGTACATATTGTGTGCCGTAACTACATAGGCGTGACAGAGTTGTGTATTACGCGACGCTCGTACGGTGATTGGACAATGCCACATTCAGCTTCCTCCCACTCACAGTAGTGACACCCAGAGCCTACATTACTAGTTTTATGAAAGCCAAAGATTTTTCCCAGAAATCACAGAGGCAGTGTACCAAGATCAAGGGGTTTCTATCTTACTCCCACTCAGATCTGCTCTTTTGTGTTGGGCTACTCATAAAATTCACTCTCTGGAGAACGGCTCTTCATAACAGTTTACTAGACTTAATGCTAATGCACAAAGCTGGAAGACCGCTGTGAGCCACACATCATGGGCCCATAAGCCACATATACTAAAATAAAAGAAAGACAAGGAGGGGCCCTCCTGGTGTAATACCCGGTGATCTAGTGGAGGCAATGGGGAAGAAGCACTAACCTTAGTCGATTATGCTCCGGCATAACCGTGGTACAGAGCCTATGGTTCATCTTGTGCACCCACCGCTGCTGTCAGGCCAGACAGCTGGTCACGTGTTGGATCACAGGGTTTCTGAAGTCACCGCAGGTCCTCGATTCTCCTATTATTCTCCCCACAGGTCTCATAGAAGTTTTCCTCCAGCAGCACCGCACCGCACACCCACCAGGGTGTATCACCTGATGAAGGTGGTATCAGGTGCTGAAACATGTTGTGAGGAATGACCAGTCCACATTTGAGCAAGTAAAGAGAAGGTACTAAAAAGCTGTATCTGTGGTTTATCTCCAAGCGCCCGCTCAAAAAAACGCTAAAGCTTCCTTAGTTTACACATAAGCCACATATGGCTTCCAAGCTTCAACTTGGGGATTCCTATCCTAAAGTTTGGGCGGAAAACTGTGGCATCTTCCTATTGAAGTGAATTGAGCAATGCTGTGCCACCCATAGATGCAGGTATGGAGATTCCAGCAGCTGAAGAAATAGCTAAAGGCTAATTCTGTATTGGTGGCTTCAAAATTAAAACTTCACATTTATATGGAAAGATTTAAAAATTAGAAAGGCATAAAAACATGGAGATGGGCAGAGGAAAGCACCAGGTCTACGCGTTTCGGAGCTTTACGGAGTTCTTAATCGAGAGCTCACAGAGATTGCAGCACTCCAGGGTAGTAGATATAAGAATAGGGACTTGCGGCCGCGCTCCTGCTCCAACATAATCCAAGCATCAAAGATTGTTTGAATTCATATGGTGGTATTTATTTCTATGCGTTTTGGGGTAAACCCCTTCCTCAGGAATAGCACAACAATGGGATGTTTGATTGGTGTGGTGTTCCTGAGCAAGTGGTTTACCCGGAAATGTGTAGAAATAAATACCATGATATGAATTGAAACAATCTTTGAAGCTTGGATTATTTTGGAGCGGAAGCACGACCACAAATCCCTAGTTTTATATCTACTACCCTGGATTACTATTGGAGGGAAGACTGCTTCAGAACGTGAAAAGAGCTTGACATCTAAAGTTGCCATAGGCGAAAAGGGTGGTTGTGACATCTCACAACCCAAATAGGTGAGCAAATTCACTACTTATTAATGATATGGTTAATATTTCATAATAATATTAACAACAAGTTGCTGCTCCTGTTCTAATTTATATAGACCAAGCAGCGGCAATGAAAAGTATGACACCAGACGCACAGAGTCAGATGTACACCCTTCCTTGGTTAGACCCAAGCTCCAAGTGCCTGTTTATTATAATAGACCTGAGGTTTTGTTCAGTAAGGGGCTCGGCCAGCCCTACTCAGATGTATTCATTGGTCAGTGGGTTAGTCCATGGGCGGATTCATGAGGTCATCAGGGGGTGTGGTCTTGATCGAGTATGTCCAGGTAATGTGGCATTCTGTGATTGGTCAGTCTTCCCTGGACTCCAGCTTCGGTGATTGGTCAGTCTTCCCTGGACTCCATCTTGCTCTCAGAGCATGGTGTGATGTGGCAGGAAATGGCAGCCATGTTTAAATCACAACTTATACAATGTAAAATAATACACTCTATAGATCGTTTCTCCCATGCCCTTATGTCTTAAGGTTTAAGGTTAATTAAGTATTTGATCCTATGGCTCTCCTCAACATTTCTACACCTTCAGCCGACAGATACGCACTATTGGGCGCCCCTTTTCTTTTCAGCTGTTTATCCCTGAGAGATTGCAACACTAATAGAACCCTTCAAATAACTAATTGATGGGTATTTCAAGAGTTGAAACCCATCAATATGCAGATTGCCTTTTCCAATGATTAGTTAGCCATATTGTGATTTCGGAAGACCCCTTTAAGTTATTCATTCTAAAGTACTATACCCAGTCCCTTAATTGAACTTCAACTCTTATCAAATTACCATTTTCTGCTTGTTTTATCAATTAGAGGAAATTAGGGCATGCTGAGAGTTGTAGTTACAACGATCCTTATTGATATTCTAATTCATTAATCTTCTTTTCAACCAAGAGGACTAGTTAATTTACTTGGCGGCCATGCTCCAGTGCGTAAGTAAAGCAGTTTATGTGCCACAGTGATAGAATATTAACACCTTGCTTGAATTATCCAGTTGACTACACCCTTTACGCTCCTTGAATTTGAGCAAATTTTATCCTGTGCACTTAGTTTTCTCACGTGTCGGTTTCCTTCTCACACTGAGACCATTTTCATGTATATATTTACTTCAAGCAAAATAAATTCACAAATGAAATCCTAACGCAGACGTGATACACATAACTGTGAAAAATTACCCAACAAGCAGCTACACAGATCTAATCATCTCTTCTCAAAGGTCATGAATTAGACTCTATCTACAATGTAAACTGTTACAAAGAATACTACTTTCTTCAAAGAAGCAAATGAGTATAGAGTACGTGCATGTGAAAAGAATAACAAGCCAAGGAAGATGCAGTAGGATATCGCATTTATTTTACTTAAACTGAACCTGTCAGCATTTTTTTCGCATTTAAGGTGAGGTCAGGGGCGCATCTACCATGAGGTGACATGAAGTGTTTTCCTCAGGCGGCGACCCCTGCTGGTAGACAGGGGGCGGAATCAGCGGGGGTCCCCGGTAATATTGTGGCCCCCTGCAGATGCCGCTCTGCTCCTATAGTCCATGTCACCGCCTCTGCAGCCACAGTTTCCTGGGTATCGGCTGCTGTCTGAGTGCACGGCAGGTACTGGGAGTGATGACGTCATCATTCAGCACTGGCGCCCCACAGTGCAGAGACTTAGAGAGGGTGGAAGAACACTGAGGACTCGGAGAGGAGACCTAGAGCAGCCAGTGAATACCGAGGAGAGAGGTATTTACTTTTTTTTTTATCTATGAGTATTGTGGGATACTATTGAACACTATGTCATGTTCATAATAATATAGGAGCACTTTTGGGGGTACATAATACTATATGGTGGAGTTTGGGGGTGCATTATACTGTATGAAAGTCTAGGAGGGGTGTATTATACTATATGGAAGTGTTTGGGGTGCATTATACTATATGGAGGACTGTGTGGGAGCATTATATTATATGGAGGAGTTTGAGGGTGCATTATACTATTTGGAAGAGTTTGGGGGTGCATTATAATATATGGAAGAGTTTGGGGGTGCATTATACTATATGGAAGAGTTTGCGGTGCATTATACTATATGGAGGGCTATGAGGTGAATTATACTATATGGAGGACTATGAGGGGTGTATTATACTATATGGAGGACTATGGGGGTGCATTATACTATATGCTGCAGCCGCTGACAGGTCAGGACTAGAGATGAGCCACCACCCCGGTGTTCGAATTCGATTCGATTCGTCGAATCGACGGGGTGTTCGACGAATGTTCGTCGAATGCTCGACGAACACTGTCGAACACCCCGGAAAACGAGCAAACTGGGCCTGTGGGGCATTTTCACTTCCACAATGTATATACATACATTGTGGAAGTGAAAAAAAGTGAAAGAAAGTGTTAAAAATAAAAAAAATAATCAATGCTCACCTGTCCGCGGTCCACCGAAGCCTCCGGCAAGGTCCTGTGGCTTCTAGGACCTGTGGTGACGTCATGTTCTCGCGCGAACTCCGGTCACATGACCGGAGTTCCACGAGAACATGACGTCACCACAGGTCCTGGAAGCACAGAACCTTGCCGGAAAGCTTAAAATAGATATTTTTATCAAGCAAAAGAGATTACACCGGGCACTTAACGTAAATACTAAAGCGGGCTGCCACTCCTGTGACCTGTGCAGCTTTTTCTGGTGGTGCTGGCATTCAATAGCAAAACAAAGTCAAGTCAAATATCTATAGAAAACAGAGCCGCACTCACAAGTAGTTGATCTTGAATCCTTTTATTCTCAGTTCATTCCCATGATATGAACATTAGCAGGGGAGGGGGTGCGGGGACCCTTCGAAGCGGTACACGACCGCGAAACGGCAGGCCGTCGTCCTCCGTCCCCGCACCCCCTCCCCTGCTAATGTTCATATCATGGGAATGAACTGAGAATAAAAGGATTCAAGATCAACTACTGGTGAGTGCGGCTCTGTTTTCTATAGATATTTTTATGTTTCGGACCCTTTCTTTTACTTAAAGAAAGGGTCCGAAACATAAAAATATCTATTTTAAGCTTTCCGGCAAGGTCCTATTGCTAATAGGACGTGTGGTGACGTCATGTTCTCGCGGGAACTCCGGTCACGTGACCAGAGTTCCCGTGAGAACATGACGTCACCACAGGTCCTATAAGCACAGGACCTTGCCGGAAAGCTTAAAATAGATATTTTTATGTTTCGGACCCTTTCTTTAAGTAACTTTTACTTAAAGAAAGGGTCCGAAACATAAAAATATCTATTTTAAGCTTTCCGGCAAGGTCCTGTGCTTCCAGGACCTGTGGTGACGTCATGTTCTCGCGGAACTCCGGTCATGTGACCATAGGTCCTAGAAGCCATAGGAACTTGCCGGAGGCTTCGGTGGACCGCGGACAGGTGAGCATTGATTATTTTTTTATTTTTAACACTTATTAGCTGTTTATTTAGGCTGAAAATGCGGCAGTGCGGTTTTCTGACCGCATCTGCCGCATTTTCGAACCAAAATCGAACATGTTCGAAATTCGCCAAATTTGAACCAAATTGTTCGAATTCGGCGAATGACTCGAATAGCGCCAAAATCAACTCGAATTTGAGATTGGCGAACTATTCGAATCGAACATCGTTCATCTCTAGTCAGGACCACGGCTCCCGCGGTCCTGACTTATCAGCAGCGGAAACTGCGTTCGCTGCACACCGAACCGGAGGGCATAATAGCCCCCCAGTCCTGTGTGCTGATCCGGTCCGCGGCTGTCTGGGTCATCCCGGACAGAACCGGACTGGATCACGCCGCAGTGTGAAGCCGCCCTAACCTAGAAAAACTCACCAAATGAAATCTAGCAATGCACTTAGCAGGATGTGGTCAGACCCCAATAAATAATACAAATTAGTAAATACCACTCGCCTAGCTGCCACATCATAGGTGTATAGAGTTTTACCACAAAGATCGGATGATTATTACTATGCATATAAGTAATCCATGCTTTGTGGCTGGATTTAGGACTATCTATCACAAAAGACAATCGCTATTAGTAGAAGTAAGAAAATGAAAAAATTGCGACTATGAGTCCAAAATATATTGCAAAGTTAAAAACTTTAATGTGGAATTCAGATAAGTACAGGGCTATACTCAAACCATTAGGACTGAGTTGCACAGAGGGGCTGAACAATTAGATACATAGTAGCACTTAGTAAATACAATTTTTAGAGGTATACATCTACTATAGGATTCACAATATAATGCACATAGATATACATGTATGTGGGTGATAACAATTTATATGTCAGATCTTCCAGTGCCATACAGTATACATATATCCATAGAGTGTGTGCTGAGTGGCATATATGTGTGTGGCCAGGCATAACACAGTTTTGGGAATAGTGGTGTTGTTATATACTATATAGTTGCCCACATCCAAAAGAATAGGTATACTGACTAGCACCACTTAAGAGCCTTTAGCACAATTGCACACACTGCTTTTCATATGTACTGTATGGTTACTGCATACATATGGATTGCATATAGTGTAAAGGCCCTGTCACACACAACAACGCTCCAACGATCCCGAGAGCAATAACGACCTGCCGGGATCGCTGGAGCGCCGTTACCTGGTCACTGGGGAGCTGTCAAATAGGCAGATCTCCCCAGCGATCAGGAACCTGAGAGCCACCTTCCACATCGCTGAAGGCGATGTTAACAGCGTCCTCCCTGCTTAGTGCTGCCTGTAAGCAGGGAGGACACTGGTAACTATGATAAACAGCGGGTATCCAGGCAGCGCTCGCTGCCTGGATACCCGGTGTTTACCATGGTTACCAGCCTGTTAGGTTACTGATCGCTGGTTTCTCGCTGTTACACGCAGCGATGCAGCGGGAGACCAACGATCAAAAAATGACCCGCAGCACTTTGCAGCGATCAGTGATCTCACAGCAGGGGTCTAATCGCTGCTAGATGTCACACATAACAACATCGCTGGAGAGATCGTTGTAATGTCACAGTTACAACGATCTCGCTAATGATCTCATTATGTGTGACTGGGGCTTAAGTTGAACTAAAGGGATATACCCGATTGGTCACTAGAACCTATCACTAGTACCTATGACACAAACACATCTACCTACTGTGTGCATACAATGTGAATATTAATGCACTTCAAACAAGCCTGCTGCTCATATATGATATTCCTGCCTAAGGTTGGTATTTAAAAAGGATCTGTCAACCCCCCCCCAGTGCTATGCTAACTGAATGCAGTATTGAATGCAGAGTGCCTGCTGCATTCAGGGAGGGGTCCCCCATGTTTCTACCCCCATTGTAAACTGTTAAAAAGACTTAATATAGTGTACAGATAAGGAGTCCGGAGGGACTTACTCAGTAATGAGTCATTGCTGTTGTATGTTGTTCTCCCCGCCTCCAGCCCTCTCTTGTTCAGCCTCCTGAGGGCTAGAGGCGGGGAGGTGGACCAGAGAGAGCTGGAGGTGGACCAGAGAGAGCTGGAGGTGGGGAGGACGGCAGACTCATAAAGGAGGCTGAACAAGAGAGGGCTGGAGGTGGGGAGGACACCAGCAACAGCGATGACAAATACAGGAGGCTGAACAAGAGAGGGCTGGAGGTGGACCAGAGAGAGCTGGAGGTGGACCAGAGAGGGCTGGAGGTGGACCAGAGAGAGCTGGAGGTGGGGAGGACGGCAGACTCATAAAAGAGGCTGAACAAGAGAGGGCTGGAGGTGGGGAGGACACCAGCAACAGCGATGACAAATACAGGAGGCTGAACAAGAGATGGCTGGAGGTGGACCAGAGAAAACTGGAGGTGGACCAGAGAGAGCTGGAGGTGGACCAGAGAGAGCTGGAGGTGGGGAGGACGGCAGACTCATAAAGGAGGCTGAACAAGAGAGGGCTGGAGGTGGGGAGGACACCAGCAACAGCGATGACAAATACAGGAGGCTGAACAAGAGATGGCTGGAGGTGGACCAGAGAGAGCTGGAGGTGGACCAGAGAGAGCTGGAGGTGGACCAGAGAGAGCTGGAGGTGGGGAGGACGGCAGACTCATAAAGGAGGCTGAACAAGAGAGGGCTGGAGGTAGGGAGGACACCATACAGCAGCGATGACTCATTACTGAGTAAGTCTCTTTGAACTCCTTATCCATAAACTTTATAAAGTCTTTTTTACAACTTATGGGGGGGCTACAGTCATGGGGGACTCCTTCCCTGAATGCAGCAGACATGGGAAAGAACTAAATTAACTGGCAAGGACCAGTGGGTGTCATACAGACACTCTGCATCATTGATATCAGTGTGAATGGCGTCCTATGTGTGCATATTACCTCGTGCATAGTAAAATCACCTACCCCATGTATAACAGGTACTATCTCCTTTGTTTTAGTTCTTTAACATTTTTGATAGGGACTCGTAAGCGTGAGGATCCGTGACGAGGATTACGAGCTTAGCGTGTCCTGGCTAATACATCTACCAATACCTTACACAAAAAATGTTTTATCCCAAAAAAGTTTTTGCACTTTATCTTTTTTGCAGGGCGTGGCTGGGCCTCCATCATTCATCTAGTGGTGTGGATGCATCGTACTGACTGCCCATTTGGTCTGGTGGCAGGGACCAGTGAGTGGCATACAGACACTCTGCATCATTGATATCAGTGTGAATGGTGTCCTATGTATGCAGATTACCTCGTGCATAGTAAAATCACCTCTTCCATGTATGGTAGGTTGAGGATGGTTCTGTGCACCTGCTTCTGCATTATTTCATGGGGTTTGACCACATCCTGCTAAGTGCATTGCTAGATTTCATTTGGCTGCAATCGGTGAGTTTTTCTGAACACTGCCTTATACTATCTCCTTTGATTATTCAGTTCTTATACTCTTACCTAGCCACTCATCTGTCCACCTCTCTGCTGCTCATTGCCTGCTGCCTTATCCTTAGAGGCGCTTCATATTTTTCCTGTTGTGAGCCACATCTGGCGGCCTGTTCACATTAGGTCTGGACTTTCAGGACATCACAGACGAGTGACACTTAACCCTTTTTGAAGCCTAGTCATGGCATAATGTCCTGTCTTAAAGTGAACAGGTTGAAGATATAACGGGCCTCAAAGCCTCTTCTTTCAGCTCACTTATGCCTCATAGTGATGGGCGAATCCTAAATTACTCGGAATCGCTTGACTCTAGCGAGTCAGAGCCCGGGACTCGCTACTCGTTGCGAGTCTAGCGAGTCCAATGTTAATGAATGGGGAAGCGAGTAATAGCGAGTAGTGTGCTATTTACAAATCACAAATGTGTCTCGGAAGCTTCAGCCTGCCATTGATTTGCATTGGACTCCTTTACTTTGCAAATAATCGCTGGGAAACTAGCACAGATAAGAGTCCTGCTTTCTCCTCTGTGCTGGCTGCCGCAGCTCCAGGGTCCTAGAGCCCGCCTGCTGCCTGATGTAGCAGAGCTGAGATTGTTCTCAGTCTGCTCATTCCCTGTGCATACACATCTATATCTATGCACAGGGGATGTAGCAGAGAGGACATCGCGTTTTGGACTGCGTCGGACTGAAGAGGATTTTTTAAATTAAAGATGGAGTCCCTAATGGCTTTTTTTTTTTATTTCTAATAAAAATTTTTCTCTGTGTTGTGTTTTTTTTTAAAACAATTTAATAGAAATTCATGGCGGTCATGTCTATTATTGGCGTGACCGCCATAAATTTCGGGCTTAGGGCCAGCTGATAATACAAAGCTGGCCCTAACCTCTTTATTACCCAGCGTGCCACCGCCACCAGGGCCGCTGGAAGAGCGGGGTTCAGCACCAGAGGATGGCGCTTCAATGAACGCGCCATCTTCTGGGGCGGCTGCGGGCTGCAATTTGCAGCGGGGGGTGCCCAGAAAGCTTGGGCATCCCTGCGCTGCGGATTCCAGCCCCCAGCTGCTTAGCTGTACCTGGCTAGACATAGAAATTGCGCGGAGCCCCACGCATTTCTTTTTTATTATTTCATGAAATTCATGAGATAATAAAAAAAAAAGGGCTCCCCTATATTCTTGTGTCTGGCCAGGTACAAATAGGCACCTGGGGGTTGGGGGCAGCCCGTCGCTGCCTGCTGGATCCGGCTGGTTCCAGAAATACGGCGAAGCCCATGTAATTTTTTTTCTGAAAAATCAATAAAACAATCCTAAAAAAGGGACTGCATCTTCATTAACCCCTCGCTCATGGTCCAGGGGTTAATAAAGATGCAGTTCCTTTTATTTACATTGTTTTATGGATTTGTCAGAAAAAAATTTCGCGTGGGCTTCGCCGTATTTCTGGAACCAGCCGGATCCAGCAGGCAGCGACGGGCTGCCCCCAACCCCCAGGTGCCTATTTGTACCTGGCCGGACACAAGAATATATGGGAGCCCTTTTTTTTTATTATTTCATGAAATAATAAAAAAAAATGCGTGGGGCTCCGCGCAATTTCTATGTCTAGCCAGGTACAGCTAAGCAGCTGGGGGCTGGAATCCGCAGCGCAGGGAGGCCCAAGCTTTCTGGGCACCCCCCGCTGCAAATTGCAGCCCGCAGCCGCCCCAGAAGATGGCGCGTTCATTGAAGCGCCATCCTCTGGCGCTGAACCCCGCTCTTCCAGCGGCCCTGGTGGCGGTGGCATGCTGGGTAATAAAGGGGTTAATACCAGCTTTGTTATACAAGCTGGTATTAAGCCCGAGATTCTTAATGTCAGGCCACGTTTGACCCAGCCACTAAGAATCTCCAATAAAGGGTTAAAAAAACACAACACAGAGAAAAATTTTTATTAGAAATTTAAAAAAAAAGCCATTAGGGACTCCATCTTTAATTAAAAAAATCCTCTTCTGTCCGACGTAGTCCAAAACGCGATGTCCTCTCTGCTACATCCCCTGTGCATAGATATAGATGTGTATGCACAGGGAATGAGCAGACTGAGAACAATCGCAGCTCTGCTACATCATCTCTGTGAGCAGGCGGACTCTAGGACCCTGGAGCTGCGGCAGCCTGTACAGAGAAGACAGCTGGACTCGGCTCGCAAAGTAACAGCAGTTACTTTGCGAGTTTCCATGCTATCACTGGCACAGTAGCCGAGTCTAATGCAAGTGAATGGCAATCCTAGTTTTGTCAGCGTTTCTGACAAAACTAGGATTGATATTGATTTGCATTGGACTCGTTTACTGTGCGAGTAATCACTGGGAAACTCGCAGAGTACCGAGTCCTGCGAGTCCCTTACTACTCGCCGAGTAACGAGTCCTTCGCCCATCCCTAATGCCTCAGTAGATACTGCGTGTTGCATATCCATGATGTTGTAAATTGCAGCACGTGAATGCCGTGTTGCACCTAAGCTTCCCAGACTATAAGGAATCGGCTGTAAGATGAGACTCATGAGATGGGAAAGACAAGCAGCTCCGTCCGAAGGATGGACTATTGATCGGTAAAGCGAATATAAGGTGTTTCTACTTTTTATGACATAAATGTATCAGGTTCTGGAGTCTTGAGAGACCCCAAAAAAATATTATGTGCCATTCAATCCATGGAAAATAACTTATTTTCCAAGGAAGACAGCGTGATTTAGCAAATTCAAATTTTGTCAGATGTCCCCATCTCTACCTTCCGAAGCTGGCTGCCACTAAGAATGGTTGGCATGTAGATGTAAAAATTTATCTTAAAGAGAATTTGTCAGCAGGTTTTTGCTACCTCATCTGACAGTAACACAATGTAAGCAGGGAAACCCTGAATCCAATAATGTATCACATAGATTACTGCCTGCTGCTGTCCTGACTCAATTACAGCATTTAGTTTTAGAAACACAGCAGAGCTGGGAGAGCTGCCCCCGCCCACACCAGGCCCTCAATAGAGATTCTGCATAGACAGTGCCAATCACAGCAGGGGGCGTGTTGGACTGCCATGAGAGTGACAAAGTAGTCCTGTAATGGTAATCAGCAGGTGATAAAGCCTTCAGTTTATATCAACAATATCTCAGAGCCTAATAAGGGAGGTGCAGTTTATTTTAGTTTTTTAACTGTCCTCACCTTAAACAGCATAAGCCTGCTCACAGATAACACAATAGGATATCACAGCGCAACTAATTGTAGTTTAATTCCTAACCTGACATTGATCAATAACTCGTGAAATGTTAAACTATCGGAATCCTTCTGTGACAAGTCATCCCGTTGGTGCATTATTTGTCCAGTTAACCTTGGATATGTCTGTGCTTTTAGTTTTTTTGGGGGGTGTGTATGGTCAGCAAACTGGGCCTTTGCTCAGAGTGAAGTGAAACCTCGCTCATCTTAATATTTTTAAGTATCCATTTTTATCAGTCACAAACACAAAATAAGAAGGTAAAATTCTCCATCCCTTGTTTCTGCAGCGCCTGTATTCCCAGCGGCCTGAAATGACCATGTGTTGAGGTTTTTTTCCCTTTTTTTTAGTGCTGTTTAAATTTGTCGCTGCCTTTGATGTTTTAGTTTGTCTGTTTTCAGAGTACAAGGGGAATATAAATACATTAGGTTTATATATGTGTATGCTTGAAAGATCGCTGTCATTGTGTTTCCTTTTTCTTTGTGGAAATTGTATTCTTCTTGATAATGTACCCTGGTGACTCACAGACACATCAAAGTTACAGCCTGGAGCTGCTTAGCAAACTGTCATAAACACAGCCATTCTAAAAGCAACATGAAGGACTTGTCCTGGTGCTGACGTCTGCTTCTTTTTCTTCTTCCTTGCCCACATCAGTCTGGCTAAGAACTGTATCACTCAGACGTCTTAACCTTCCTTCACATTGTACTTGGATCTGACACCATACTTATGAGCATTGCTTCACATTTAGGCCGTCTTCACACCACGTTTTTCTGCTGTCAGGTTGTGTCCAGTGTTTTGCTGGATGCACCGGACACAGCCTGACAGCTCCAGACAGAACAGAACCGGAGGGTTAATATGCCCTCTGGTCCGGCTTTCTGCAGGTATCAGCAGTGTGCGGCTGCTGCCGCTGTCCAGTCCTGAAATTTCAGAATCGCTTCTGGCGAGGAGCTGGCCACTGTTCTGAAATTTCAGCCGGGAGCTCTCCAAGTGCTGAACTTCAGCACCCGGCGTCCGGCAGCCGTATCTGATTTTCTGTCAGATCCGGTGCAATCCGACACTCATAGCCTCCCATGTTAGGGGGCGCCAGATCACACCAGATCCGGCAGGATCCGATTTTGTCAAATCTTTGCCCCGGACACAAAAATCCTGCAAGCTGCGATTTTGTGTCCGGGACAAAAATCGAATGCAACTTGATCCTGCCGGACAAGGATAAAACCGGATGGCAAATCACTGCCATCCGGCACCATAGTCATACATTAGTACAGGATTGGGTCCAGGAGTGTAAGTTTCACACCGGACAGCCCCAGACCCGAAAAAATCGTTACCAATAAAGGAATTACTCTAAAAACGATCTTTATTAGATAATCAGACTTTTTTAAAAACAAAACCTTATGTGGCATTTGTGAGAATAGTGGGCAATGATAGAGACTCTCACCCAAAAAACCCTACAGCAACACAACTATTTTCAGTGGAACCCATCCATTACCCTCCAATGTACTTGGTATGATCTCTCATCCTGAACTAGCGGCAATTAAGGTCAAACGTCAGAGGTCAGTTATCGACCTCCCAGGAATCTAAATTGATTCAAACATATGGACAGGAACCAATAAGTAATAAACCAGTCAATATTCTGTTTAGATTAAAAGGAAAACCCGATGCATTTCGCTAGCAAATCATGCTAGCTCATCAGGGGTAACATAATTTTGCAATATCATACATGGTTTACAGCATATAGAATACAACCACACGCAGGTCATCAGTATAATAAACATTTGTCTCCGTTTACTGCAAATTTTTCACTGTGACATCCAGAATAATCGTCTGTCAGTCCACTCCACTAGCATAACGACAGATGATACAGTCCCTAAAGCTGTAAAATATCCATATAACTGACACAGCAGTTGTTATATTATCAATAGATAACCCAGGCCTATTGAATGTTTTAGAAATTTTATCAACACACCCAGTGACTAAAGGGAAATCTGAGAATTCATAGACATACCCTTTGTGGAGACACGGGGGTCAGTGGGTGCTCTCGTCCGCTGGCCCAGCTGCCTTTAGAAAGACAGCATGGACCAGGGCTCATCCCAAACTGAACGCCCGAGCTCCTTACCTGTGGATTGAACACTACTCAAACAACACAGGGTGAGGGAACCACATTATTAAGGCTTTATTGGATCCCCAAACAGTTAGCAGAATATAACACATAACCAGCAAAACACAAAATGTAACAGGTAGCATTCTCACCCTTCTGCTGGCTCACCAAGGATTAGAATATTCGTGCCTCAGAGCCATCACAGCAAAGTCTGTAGCCAGGTGACTGGATTGTCCCAACCTGTGTTGCTTTCTTATGCAGTCTTTTGATATCCCAGCTGAATCCGAATATTCGATACTGAAGTCCTGGTAGGATTATAATCGAGGTTCTGATCCCTTGGTCGGCACCGAAGAGCCTAGGCCTGGGGTTATGGCCTGCCAATCGGATCCGTAGATCCTAGATTAGCTGTATGTATCAAGTCCGGTGTACCTGTAGTCGAGGATGAAGTCCCTAGGCCGAGGTTATAGACAAAATCTCTCTGGTTAGAATAAGACTGTGCTCTCATTGGCTGGATTTCAAGCTGCCTGTACAATGTTCATTTATATGATGTGGGCAGCAAGGGGCCAAGGAGGGTGACATTTAGTATACCATCCTGACCACAAACAATGGTGACTAAGTTAATTTACATAGAATCAGCAATACACATAGTAATACAAAGGAATTTAAGCTGGATTAAGTTCTCTGGCCTTCTGTGACAAAGAGGTGAGATAATTACATTACACACATTAAACACTACCAGGCATTTACAAGACTCGTAGGAACAATGAGTGGCTGTCACAAGGTAATAAACAAAATACAAGGAATTGTCTGGCTACATAAGAAATCATCATATGTTATACATTCAACAAGTCCATTTCGTTTTACCCTTCTATTAGCTGTGTCAAGGTACTGATCAGTAAAACCACCAGAACTATATAGAAGGCAATGGTACAGATGAAAAATGAATAGTGGGGAAAGAAGGGAATATTATCCGAACCATAGTTCAACCAACCCTTTATATGCATGGGTCTTGATGGAGCAACTTGCAAAAACATCTCTAAGGTTTCTCGTGATTTCTGATGCCTAATAATTGAAACAGACATATTTGTGTGTATTTAATATATAGGGAGACGTAATCACCAATAATGGTCAATTTTGTTGTAAACACCTCTAATAGCCTGGATCAACAGAATCCAATAATCTGTCCAGATCAGATATCAGCACTAATGGTTGTCCTCCCCCACGACGAAGTTGTAAAAATGACAGGGTGCAGAGTTATGTATAGGATGGTGTCCACTGGTCAGAGGAACCACTCATTTCTGACAGGCACAAACCTGCTCCAATAAAGAGGCAGAGAGGACAATAAGAATGGGTTGTGTAATTTGAAGTTGGATAGGTGTAAAGATAAAAAATCAAAAAATCAACCTACCGTACTTTGGATCAGGACCTGGAAAACAGTTCACCACCTCTCCTGATTCACAAGGGGTGTCAGGCACCTAAGTATGTTAAAAGTTTAAACCATAAACGCAAGTTCAAAGATAAAATGCTAGCACCCATCATCATTATTGAGAGATTTCAAATTACCTTACTCCTCTGTCTTTTCTCTCAAGGAGACTTCATTTGTTTGAGTACAGGTCCAGTCTGAGGCTTTCTGGAATAGTGAACACTAAATACCCTGCCCTGTATCATCAAAGCACGCCTTACATGAACTATAGTGATGGAAGGGCGCCGCATCACGTGACTGGTGCGTCATCAAAGTATTGATCCAATTAGACATTTTCTAATTGGATCAATACTTTCTCCAAAAATCCCCCTTTTGTTGAGTGCTGGCTACATGTCAATATTAATCTGGGCACTACCCTTTATTGGGGTCAGTAAGCCATGATCAGTCACTTCCTTACTTGAGCAGGGGGCGGATCACTGTTTGTTTTCCTGGTTAGGAATATATGGTAACGTCCCTTTGATGACACGCTTCGGTGAAGTATAGGTTATTTGAGGCATGGTGCAGTTTGATGATGTAACGGCCCGTAACTACAACACACGGGTCAGGTGATACAGCGTCTTCTGATGATGCTGCATCTCATGGGTCCGGAAGTGGCGGTTGCTATTGACATGGTGGCAAGTTATGGTGAGCACTGCCCTAAACACACAACAGGATAAGGGGGTGATGTGATACTAATCTAGGATGCATCCCTGATAGGAAGAGGTCAGAAACCAAACAGGTGAACCTGTTTGGTGATTATGGGGCAGGGTATTTAGTGTCCACTATTCCAGAGAACTAAACAGAATATTGACTGGTTTATTAATCATGGTTAATTATTATTATAATTATGGTTCCTGTCCATATGTTTGAATCAGTTTTGATTCCTAGTAGGATGATAACTGACCTTTGACGCTTGACCATAATTGACGCTAGGTCAGGATGAGAGATCGTACATAGTACATTGGAGGGTAATCAGTGGGTTCTACTGTAAATAGTTGTGTTGCTGTGGGGTGAGGGTCTCTGTCATTGCACACTATTGTCACATATGCCACATAAGGTTTTTGTTTCATAAAAAAAAAGTGATTATACAATAAAGATCATTTTTAGAGTAATTCCTTTAGTGGTTATAGGTTAATAGGGAATACACTACACATCTATTTATAGTACATAAAACATTTACAATTCATAAAACTCCCAATGATAAAGGAACTCAGATTGGTTATGTCACACGTGTAGTGGATGAGGGGAATGGAGAAGGAAGGGCTTTCAGTCAAGGGTGACTGGGAGGCTAGTCTGCCCCTAGACTTGGGGTCCCTGACTAGCCATGTTCCTGAAGGTACCTCTGAAGGTGAGGAGGTTCGGGCCACCACTCTATCCCTCAAATCCTCAATTTACCTTCAGCTACAAGCCCCTACCACCACCCTCGGACCAGGAACAGGGCATTACTCCAAAGGAAGGGGATGACAGCAGAATGTCTGCGCAGCACAGGTCCTAGATTAGAAGGAACTGAATCTGTGACATCTGGTGGAGGGAAGCAAAACTACTTAAGGCTGAGGGGGTGGAGCGCAGAAGGCTCAGGCACACCCCTTCACCTTTACCTCTACCTGTAGAATCGCAGAGCAAACCAAGGGAGAAAACTCAATAAAATAGCACAGCAGCAATATTCCAGAACTGCAAAGGCAGTCGATACGTGACAGGTTAGAGTGCAGGCTCCATGCCTCAGACATATCATTATATATTCATTAAGGAGGTGTAACGTTTACGACATGTTACCACAATCAGTGTTTGCAGTGTTTTGGATATAGCATTTTGTTGCTATGTCCAAACTCTGTGTTGTAAAGTACAAGCACAGTGGATGGGATTTATACAGTAGAAATCCTGTGTCCACTGTGCTTGTTTTCTCTGGGGCTTCCCAGACACAAACATGTCAATATATTGCTGTGGAATCGTGGTGATTTTGGCAGGTAAATGCAGGGAAAAGCTGCCGCGCCCTGGACTCTGATTGTGGGCACCGGCGTCTGCGTTCACCAGTGCTGATAAACCAGCGTTCCCATAGGAAAGAAGACACTGTGTCTCCAGATCATGTTGTCTAGCCTTGTAGCTTCTGGTCAACAAAACTATCCAAGAAGGGAATGAAAAATGTGGATCTCTTCTCATACAACATGTTTAATATCATGAATGAGTGCACAGCTGGTCCCAGAGGTCAAGCTCCCACTCAATGGAAAATAATGGCGTAGTTTAGCAGGTGCCATTGTGAAGAAAGAACACCAAATGGATGACAATCTGCTTTCCAGTAGTTGTCAGATTCTACTGGAGATTGATATAAATTAAGTTCAGTAAGCGCTGAATACATTTGTAAGCTATGACTTTATTATGTATGCAATGACCATCATTAAAGCAACAGTCCAACAAAATGTTATTGGGCATATAATGCTTACTAACCAGCAATATTCTGGCAGTGAAATGTTTAATGGCTAAGTACACCTTTACGCATCTTTTTGTATAGTTTTCTTTCTAAATGCAGAGTTAGGCAACTTTCCAAATAGTTTTCATACTAGTTCCTACTTCTGTCCATTCTCTCAGCCCGCCCCTTCCCTTCTCTCAGCAGTAGACATTCTTGTGTCCCCCTAATATAAGATGGGGGGAATTTGCATGGGAATATTGGGGGCTGCAAGGTGATGGTGAGGATATTGGGGGCTGCATGGGAGTACTGGAGCTTGGAGGGGGATGGTGGAAAAATAATACATCCCCTGAAAATAAGACATAGAGCACTTTTTAGAGCACAAAGTTAGATAAGAGAGTGCCTTATTTCAGGGGAAACAGGTAGCAGCAGGAGAATGAGTTGAACACTGCTCCATGTAGGTGAGAGAGGGAAAAGGCATTTACAGTCTAAGGGAAGGCAAAGGTTAAAAGAAAACAGTCTACAAATGAGAAGAAAAATTCAAAAAATTATCCATTACATATTTAAGGTATAATTTAGTATTGGATATTGGTTTTTAGTTGTCAAAGTTGACATTAATACCATAATTAATATCCAGAACCAACCTTTTACCAAAAACAAACACAAAGAAGAAATTAGAACAGAATAGAAGCTGTGCTAATATTTGAGCTAATGACAACAGCAGCATCAGCCTGAAAATACAAAGAGTTCACATCCAGCCTATATTACTGGGAGAGACACAGAGCTAACATCCAGCCTATATTACTGGGAGACACACACAGAGCTCACATCCAGCCTATATTACTGGGAGACACACAGACCTCACATCCAGCCTATATTAGTGGGAGAGACACAGACCTCACATCCAGCCTATATTACTGGGAGACACACAGACCTCACATCCAGCCTATATTAGTGGGAGAGACACACAGACCTCACATCCAGCCTATATTACTGGGCAACACACAGACCTCACATCCAGCTTATATTACTGGGAGAGACACAGAGCTAACATCCAGCTTATATTACTGGGAGAGACACAGAGCTCACATACAGCCTATATTACTGGAAGAGACACACAGACCTCACATCCAGCCTATATTACTGGGACAGACACAGAGCTCACATACAGCCTATATTACTGGAAGAGACACACAGACCTCACATCCAGCCTATATTACTGGGAGAGACACAGAGCTCACATACAGCCTATATTACTGGAGAGACACACAGAACTCACATACAGCCTATATTACTGGAGAGATACACAGAGCAAACATCCAGCCTATATTACTGGGAGAGACACAGAGCTCACATACAGCCTATATTACTGGAGAGACACACAGAACTCACATACAGCCTATATTACTGGAGAGACACACAGAGCTAACATCCAGCCTATATTACTGGAAGAGACACATAGACCTCACATCCAGCCTATATTACTGGAGAGACACAGAGCTCACATCGAGCCTATATTACTGGAGAGACACCCAGACCTCACATCCAGCCTATATTACTGGGAGAGACACACAGAGCTAACATCCAGCCTATATTACTGGAGAGACACACAGAGCTCACATACAGCCTATATTACTGGAGAGACACACAGAGCTAACATCCAGCCTATATTACTGGAGAGACACAGAGAGCTCACATACAGCCTATATTACTGGAGAGACACACAGATCTCACATCCAGCCTATATTACTGGGAGAGACACAGAGCTCACATACAGCTTATATTACTGGAGAGACACACAGAGGTCACATCCAGCCTATATTACTGGGAGACACACAGATCTCACATCCATCCTATATTACTGGGAGAGACACAGACCTCGCATCCAGCCTATATTACTGGGAGAGATACAGTGCACACATCCAGCCTATAGTACTGGGAGAGACACAGAGCTCACATACAGCCTATATTACTGGAGAGACACACAGAGCTCACATACAGCCTATATTACTGGAGAGACACACAGATCTCACATCCAGCCTATATTACTGGGAGAGACACAGAGCTCACATACAGCCTATATTACTGGAGAGACACACAGAGGTCACATCCAGCCTATATTACTGGGAGACACACAGATCTCACATCTATCCTATATTACTGGGAGAGACACAGACCTCGCATCAAGCCTATATTACTGGGAGAGACACAGAGCTCACATCCAGCCTATATTACTGGGAGAGACACGCACACTCAAATCCAGTCTATATTACTTGGAGAGGAACACAGTTTCAGTCCAGCATAAATTACTGGGAAAGACACACAGAGCTCACATCCAGCCTATATTACTGGGACAGACACACAGAGCTCACATCCAGCCTATATTGCTGAGAGAGACACACAGACCTCACACCCAGCCTATATTGCTGGGAGAGACACACAGAGCTTATATCCAGCCTATATTACTGAAAGAGACATGCAGAGATCACATCAAGCCTTAATTACTGGGAGAGACACACAGGCTTCACATCCAGCCTATATTACTGTGAGAGACACACAGACCTCACATCCAGCCTATATTACTGGGAGAGACATGCAGACCTCATATCCAGCCTATATTACTGTGAGACACACACAGAGCTCACATCCAGCCTATATTACTGGAAGAGACACACAGACTTCACATTCAGCCTATATTACTGGGAGAGACATGCAGACCTCATATCCAGCTTATATTGCTGGGAGAGACACACAGACCTCACGTTCAGCCTGTATTACTGGGAGAGACACACAGAGCTCACATCCAGTCTATATTACTGTGAGGACACACAGAGCTCACATCCAGCCATATAACTGGGACAGACACACATAGTTCGTATCCAGCCTATATTACCGGGAGAGGCACAGACCCTCACATCAAGCCTGTATTACTGGAAGAGAATATCTCACTCGAGAAATAAATCTGAAAATTGGATCAGGTAGCAAAATGCTTATCAGGGTCTCAAAGTCAATGAATGAATGAAAATTGCGTTCTGAAATAATGCAGAAAATTAGCTGAGTATAAAGGAGGCCCTCCATCTCCAACAATAATAAAGAAAATGATTACATTTATTGGCACCAGATTTGAAGTTTAATAAAATTGGGATAGAAAATACAGAAACGTTTAACAGGTTGTGGCTGCCTCTTGCCCGCAGGTTTTCTGTATCAAAGAGCTGCCATCATATCGCCCCTAGGATTTTTCCCTAACTTTCCCAAAGCCTGAGTGACAGGAAATTGTGATGTGGCCGAAAGTCATTAAATAGAAGATAAAAATGTGCGAAAATGTAAAAACTACTAAATTAAAGATTCAGATTGTCTACATCTATATGAAAAAATGTGACTAAAACGTATAGCTTGACATGAAAATGCTCATTTCCTTTAATTATTAAAGTATATGACATCAGATGAAAGCTCTCGAAAAATTAGAGCTTTTGTAGATCAGCCCTTCTGTGAATGGAGGAAAGTTTCCCGGCGCTATGTTCGCTTTCACTTTGAAATAATGCATTTGAGTTTTTCCATTATGACCCTGCCAAATTTCATCTTCAAAGCTCATGTCTGTCTGGAGCACACAGGTGTTTCACGCTGCCGCAACAATCCGGATAAACTGTCTGCATCTCAACACCGCCTTTAATTAAATGTCTTCAGTGCTCAGTTTGCCTTGCATGAAAATATGTTTTAAAGACTGATATAAAAAGATTTCCCCGTTAGTTAATGACTTTTAAAAGCGTTTGGTAAAGTATGTTAAATAGGCGCACAAAGGAAAATCTTTGTCCAATTCACTGACAGTCTGCCTGCCATGTTTCTCTGCTTTAAAAAGTATGATGGTGAGATAAAGGGAAAAATAAATCATCTAAGAATTTAGACTATGTAACTTTGAAATAAGATACCTAGTTGTCTCGTAGTTAAAACCATTATGCTGTACAGTCTGGGACTGACCTACTTAAAAGTATGAATACTTATTTGCAACTCCATTTACTGCTGCAATAGCTGCGCCTCCTGTAGTTCCTGAGTGCTGCAGCCTAATGGCCACTTTACACGTCCCGATATCGGCGTCCAACTCCGACCACAAGTCACGTGATTCGTGCGTTGGCCCCGATATCGTTCGTGCGTTGTATGGTGTAAATGTCCAATACGATGCACGAACGATGCCAAAACTATATCGGGGATCAAATGAGCAGGCTCTCCAACGGCCCGATATTGGATGGACGATGTGGCCGGATCGTGCTGTGTAAAAGCCCAACTACGATGTGGAGTACAACTTCCCCTATTCTCTCCCATGTTAAATGGTCGTTCCTGGGTCGCTCGTACAAGGGGGCGTATACATCGTAGTGGCGTTGCCTTGCGCTGTGTAACATCTCCTATGCGATCTTGGAATTCTGCACAGAAAAAGTGCGCTCCCGCGGCGTTGGATCCAATATCGGACCGACGTTGGGACGTGTAAAGTGGCCATAAGGCTAGGGTCACATTTGGAAGGCACAATCCGGTAACAACATCCATTACCGGATCCGGTATTACCCTGTGCCTTCATACCAATTTTCCACTGGAAAGTGTGTCCCTAAAAACACATGCGGTACCGGATGTGCTCTTAATGTGGCATCCGGTACCAGATGCAGTATACCATCCGGTAATGCAGGCATTCCATATGTGTCTTGCGTTACCAGATCTGGTTTACATAGACACCCATGTGATCAAAACTGGATCCGGTTTTGCAACATGTCCGAAAAACCCTGCCGGCATGATTTTTACCGCAAATCGGTAAATCGAATCCAGTAAACGCAAGGCAGTTCAGGCGATCCGGTTTTTGTATTGCTGCCTATGGGTGCGGATCCAGATCCAGTTTTCGGCATTTTTAATGGACAAAACGGATCCGGATTTGAATACAAAACCGCAAATGTGACCCTTGCTTAAGGGTATCTTCATATGTTTCAGATTTCATGAAATTTGCATCTCATATATAAGAATTGGATTTTCCCAACCCCAATCATATGTGTAAGAATTTCTCTCTACTGATTTTTGGTGAAATCAAAGAAAATATTTGCATCTTGAATTTTGTTAAGAAACTCAAGAATTCCCTGAAATAGAATATCTGGCTTTGGCTCAGGGAGTGCAATATTATGCCTGTTTGTTGGTAGTGGCAAAACCTGAAGTTCATGCCCCACAATGAAAAAGTTTTAATGAGGCCCCACTCATTGTAAGTCTTCATTGGTATTGGTCTTTTGCCAAGGGACTTTTGGGTCTGGGTGTGATCGTAATGCCTGCACCCATTGTAGTCATGTCTGGATCAATCTTCACTGAATCAGGCTGTAATGGCGGCTGTCACGGTGGTCTCTCCGGCTGGCAAGTTGTCGACAGCACTTTACTGGAGCAATTTATAATGGTGGTGATATTTAAGCTTTCCACAGTTATTCGACAATACAGTGTCACAGCCTCTGATAGTGTGATGAAGTCTATTCTCCTTCCAGCAATGTGAGACAACTCTTCTCACTCCTGCTGGTTATGGCACCATACCACGCCTTTAACCTTCTCCTCTCAGTCTGGACCTTAGCATCCATGATACCTCAGGCTTACAGTGCTTATAACTCTGGATCCCATCAAAGCAGCTCAATACACATACCCTCACTGATCCCTAAGTGTTGTTGTCTGTCAATTGGGCACTACTGGGACATGAAGGACACTATGTTCCATGTGGCTGCACAAATTTTGCTGTGTCCCAACAGCTACCACAACAAAGTCTCTGGCTGGCTTCTTTTCTCTCCAGCACCACTGAATTCAAGCAGAGCAATGTTGCTCCTTCTGGGGTTAGTAGTTCTCCTACAGGGGCTACTAACCACCAGCCATTACAATAGCCCTTGCACTAATCACATCAGCGTGTATAAAATGGCCAAAGCGCTGATTCCCACACCACAAGAATTTACAGATATTTGTGACACCTAATTCTACAGGGTGTCATAGTTATACTCCTGCTTGGAGACAATAGTGGTAGTATGGGTTGTTCATGATTCTAAACGCTGGAGGGCACTAAACGATTTCTACTTCCATGAAATGTTTCTACTCAGTTGCTCACATGAGACCGACTTTGGTCTGTTTTTTGCTAGCGGAATCTACAGTAACCGGCGATGACTTTCTCTCTAAGGCTAGGGCCACACTGACAGTGCACCCACGTTAACCAGATGCCGTTACTGCAGAGCCCAGCCTGCTGTAACTGTGGCGCCCCTATGGCTAGGCGCCACAGGGAGGTACTGTACCCCAAATAGAAGGTGTAGTGCCTCCGTAGCTAAGTGTTTGGGATTGTGCTTATGGAGTCTGTATTGGCACCCAACACTAGGCCACCTTAGAATAGGGGGGAATGATATATAGTAAGTCCCAGGGGGTGGAGCTTAGATTAGAGTGGGAAAACCAGGAAGTAGAGAGTTTTTAGTCAGGGAGATCTGGGAAGGCAGTCAGTTAGGACGCGCCTTACAGCTAAGTGACAGAGGGATCATCCACCTTCAGGAGGGTGACCCGGGACAGAAGGGGACGAACCAGCACCGGTTGGAGCCAGCTGGTTAAGTCTGGGGAAACACCGGCAACACGGAAACTGAGGCGGTCAGCGGTTCATCCCTGACCGTAAACCGACGAGTCGCGGGCCCTTAAAACTGGGTAGCCGTAGGCACCACAAGACAGTACCTCACCGTCAGGCCCATATTCGGTCCAAGACTACGAAGGTAACGGCCCGGTGTGGCGGGAGAGTGTGTGTTCCTGCTGCTCCCGTCCGTACCGGTCAAGTACAAACCATACCTAACCATACAAGACTAGGGACTGGAGAGAAAGCTCTGAAAAGGTGGTTAAAGACAGAGCGGAAGATAAAACTTAAGCCCCGAAAGATATAAAGAGAGGAACATCTACAGACTCCATAGGGGCTCCTTGAGCTCATTTGTTGAATTTGCAGCATTAGGAGGTCACAGTCACTGAAATAAAAAGCTATTTAACTCCAAACCATCCTAACAGGCCAAGTTACATGTTATCATAGGAACCCTTTGATATCACCTTCACAATTCTAGCATACATTGAAACCTTTGTGGATCTCTTATGAAGTGGTCTGGAGCACCACGAAAAGCATAAGAAACAGTCATTAAAGGTATTACTTTTAACATCTTGTGATTCTTGGATTTCTTGGAGCTAACAGACAGACGGCAGCGCACGAACTACCACCTTTCATCTAATGTTTTAATCGGTTTCCTTGGGCAGAGGGCTGCAAGCCGGCTCATGCTTCAATAGTTGTTGTGACTCTCACAACAGCATAAGGTTAGTGCAACAGCACACAATACAACACCCCAGTTACATCAAATAAGACCCTATGTGCGCTTTTCTGCCTTTCTTCTGGTTTTCAATGCATTGAACTTGTGAGTTTCTGGAGAGTTTTTGCTTGTATTTCTTTGCATATTATTATTATTATTTATTTATTTATATAGCGCCATTATATTCCATGGCGCTTTACATGCAAAAGGGGGAGACTAGGACAAGTACAATAAACGTGGACAATTCGGTCGACCAGATACCTGAAGGGAGAGGATCCTGTCTGCCAGGTCTCACAATCTACAAGAGAGGGTGGGATACAGTAGGAGGGGGCGGTGCTGGTCGTGATGAGGTGCGGTGGACCGGGTCTCAATGCAGGTGGTAGGCTTGGCGGAAGAGGTGGGTCTTCAGGCTTCTTTTGAAGGTTCCCAGGGTAGGAGAATGTCTGATGTGTTGGGGCAGAGAGTTCCAGAGTGTTGGAGAGGCATGGGAGAAATCCTGTATGCGGTTGTGCGAAGAGGAGATGAGAGGGAAGTAGAGGAGGAGCTCTTGGGAGGATCGCAGGTTGCGTGAGGGTGGCTATCGGGAGACCATGTCAGAGATGTATGGAGGGGACAGGTTGTGGATGGCTTCGTACGTCGTGGTTAATGTTTTAAACCGGGATCTCTTGAAGCAGGGAGCCAATGAAAGGCTTGGCAGAGGGGGAGACAGGGAAGTAACGGGAAGATAGATGGATTAGACAGGCAGCGGAGTTCAGAATAGATTGGAGAGGTGCAAGGGAGGTAGCAGGGAGGCCAGTGAGCAGGAGGTTGCAGTAGTCGAGGCGGGAGATGATGAGGGCGTAAATAAGGGTTTTGGCAGTGTCTTGGTCAAGAAAAGTGCGGATCCGAAAGATGTTTTTGAGCTGGAGTCGGCAGGAGGTGATGAGGGCCTGCATGTGGGGCTTAAAGGAGAGGGAAGAGTCAAGGATAACCCTGAGGCACTTGGCATGGGGGACTGGGGAGAGAGAGCAGTCATTTACGATGATGGATAGGTCGGGAAGTGAGGGTGAGCGGCTTGGGGGGAAGACGATAAGCTCGGTTTTGTCCATGTTCAGCTTAAGGAAGCGAGCAGAGAAGAAGGATGAGATGGCGGACAGGCATTGTGGAATTTTGGATAGTAGGGAGGTAATGTCAGGTCCAGACAGGTAGGTTTGGGTGTCGTCAGCGTAGCGGTGGCACTGGAGGCCATGGGACTCAATGAGTTGCCCTAGGCTGAGAGTGTAGATTGAGAAGAGTAGCGGTCCCAGAATGATATCAGAATAGCCTACCAGAGCTGCTGTTTTGATGTGAACTGCTTCCCTCCCTCATGGATCTTTTGCTTGATTATACTCCAAAGGTTCTCTAAAGGGTTGAGGTCAGAGGAAGATGGTGGCCACACCATAAGTTTATCTCCTTTTATGCCCATTGCAGCCAATGACACAGAGGTTTTCTTTGCAGCATGAGATGGTGCATTTTCATGCATGAAGATGATTTTGGTCCTGAAGGCACATTTTTGCTTTTTGTACCATGGAAGAAAGTTCTCAGTCAGAAACTCTATATACTTTGCAGAGGTCATTTTGACACCTTCAGGTACCTTAAAGGGGCCTACCAGCTGTTTCCCAATGATTCTGGCCCCATTCATGACTCCTCCACCTCCTTGCTGACGTCGCAGCCTTGTTGGGACATGGTGGTCATCCACCAACCATCCACTACTCCATCCATCTGGATCATCCAGGGTTGCTCGGCACTCATCAGTAGACAAGACTGGTTGAAAATTTGTCTTCATATATGTCTGAGCCCACTGCAACCGTTTCCGCTTGTGAGCACTGTTTAGGGGTGGCCGATTAGTAGGTTTATGCACCACAGCAAGCCTTTGAAGGATCCTACACCTTGAGGTTCGAGGGACTCCAGAGGCACCAGCAGCTTCAAATATCTTTTTGCTGGTTTGTAAGGCCTTTTTAGCAGCTGCTCTCTTAATCTGATGAACGTACCTGGCAGAAACCTTCCTCATTCTGCCTTTATCTGCACAAACATGTCCCTTGTCCAACGCATTGCACAAATTGTTGCTTTTTGGCAGCAGAGAGATCCTTTTTCTTTTCATGTTACTTGAAGACTGTGGCCTGCTTAATATTGTGGAACACCCAGTTTTCCTTTTATTGGGCTCACCTGCCAAACTAATTATCACAGGTATCTGAGATTGATTTCAGTGATCCAAAGAACTCTGAGACACAATACCATCAATGGGTTTCATTGACAAAAAAAACCTATGACACTTAAAACCAATTTGCATAATAATTTGGAACATGGTGTAGTCTCACAAAAAAAACAAGCATTTACTTTGTATGGCTATGTTGATGGAAAAATGAAAATGTTATAGCTCTTGGAAGAAGGGGAGGAGAAAACAAAAACAAAAAATGGACAATCGTCCAGGGTGAGGGGGTTAAGGTGAGTATGACTGCCCAGGAGCAGATTAAGTGTTGCCAGGGTCCCGGGCAGAAGCCAAGCTTGCCCTCCTTATAATGTGCCTTTGTTCCCATCACATTATTACAGTTGTGCTCAAAAGTTTACATATCCCGGCAGATTTTTTGCTTTCTTGGCCTTTTTTTCAGAGAATATGAATGATAACATAAAAACTTTTTTTCCACTCATGGTTAGTGGTTGGGTGAAGCCATTTATTGTCAAACTACTGTGTTTTCTCTTTTTAAATCATAATTACAACCAAAATCATTAAAATGACACTGATCAAAAGTTCACATACCCTGGTGATTTTCGCCTGATAACATGCACAGACATTGACACAAATT
Organism: Allobates femoralis; assembly: GCA_033576535.1. Classification (NCBI taxonomy): domain Eukaryota; kingdom Metazoa; phylum Chordata; class Amphibia; order Anura; family Aromobatidae; genus Allobates; species Allobates femoralis. Next base: position 72,279,020 of record JARQOC010000007.1, read on the forward strand.
GGTTTAAATGGCTAATAAAGGCAACATCCTCACCTGTGGCCTGTTTAATTTTAATTAGTCTGTGTGCATAAAAGCTGAGTGAGTTTCTGGGATCTAGACAGACTCTTGCATCTTTGATTCAGCCACTGACATTTCTGTATTGTGAGTCATGAGGAAAGCAAAAGAATTATCAACAAATCTATGGGAAAAGATAGTTGAACTAAAACAGGAAAGGGATACGAAAAGATATCTAAGGAATTGATAATGCCAGTCAACAGTGTTCAAACTGTGATTAACCAATGGAAAATCAGGGGCTCTGGAACAACCAAACCACGATCAGGTAGACCAACAAAAATGTCGACCACAACTGCCAGGAAAATTGTTTGGGATGCAAAGAAAAAGCCACAAATAACATCAGCTGAAATACAGGACTCGCTCAAAACTAGCGGTGTGGCTATATCAAGATGCACAATAAGGAGGCACTTGAAGAAAAATAGGCTGCATAGTCGAGTCACCTGAGAAAAGCCATTACTGCCCAAATGACACAAAGTATCTTGTCTACAATATGCCAAACAGCACAGAGACAAGCCTCCAAACTTCTGGAACAAGGTAATTTAGAGTGATGAGACCAAAATCAAACTTTGGGCTACAACCATAAATATGGCATTTGGAGAGGTGTCAACAAGGCCTATGATGAAGGAAACACCATTCCTTCTGTAAAGCATGGAACGCTAATGATGTGGGGATTGTAGAACGATAATGATGTGGGGATGTGTCAGCTACAAAAGCACAGGAAACTTAGCAAAAGTTGAAGAAAATATTAATGCAGCACGTTATCAGCAAACAGTGGAGGCAAATTTGCACTCATCGGCACGTAAACTGCACATGGGACGTACTTGGACCTTCCAACCTGACAATGATCCAAAACACAAAAGCCAAGGCTACAACAGAACATAGTGAAGGTTCTGGAGTGGTCATTTCAGTCTCCTGACCTCAATATCATTGAGCCACTCTGGGGAAAACTAAAGCGCACAGTTCATGCAAGAAAGCCCAGGAATTTACAGGAACTGGAGGCTTTTTACAAAGAAGAATGGGCAGCTTTACTATCTGAGGAAATAAAGAGCCTCATCCACAACTACCACAAAAAGTCTTCAAGCTGCCATTGATGTTGGAGGGGGCAATACATGGTATGAAGAACTGGGATATGTGAATGTGGCGCCCCGCAACGAGTGCGTCACAGGAGGGTATTGCAGCCATAAATGCAGCAGCAATATTCTCCAACCCAGCAGTTATGTGGTTAACATAGAGATCCAAACCCTGCATGCATCACCTAGAATAGAGGGACAATCCTAGGTCCTGGTGGGCGGAGTGCAAGGGTGGTATAGAGGAAAAGTTAGTACAGACACTTAGTCAGTAGTAGTAGAACGAGAACTTGAGCTTGGAGTAGGAGCGGGGGCTCCGCACCCCGTGCAGCCCCCGGGCCGTCACCGGTCGGTTGTTAGCACCTGAGGCCTCAACAACCTGGATCGGACATCACCAACCACGGGTTTCCAAAAGACCCCCGTGCCCCAAAAGACCACAGCCGGTTCACTGGTACCGAAGCTGGCAGCAGTTCACCTCTGCTACGCGAACCAGAAGCGTGGAGGAGCAGCTTTACAGGAGCACCCCACCACCAGCCAAATTCCAGTCGTCTAACCAGCGGTGTACCCACCGAGGGACCCAAGGCTCCCCAGAACATCCAGAACGTACATCATTGATAGGGCATTGAAGCAGCCTCCCCGTACCCGACCTGGTATTCCTGGGCGACACTGGCAAAACCACTTAGCTAGAATGGAGGAACACTACGGATCTCTAAGGGACACCATCACTGCTGAGTCCACCCGGTCCACTACCCGTGAACCGTATACCATGTACTGCCTGCTGGTTACAGTAAAGACCCGTTGCAGAGACTTTCTGTGTCCGTGCTTCCTTATGAACTGTTCGTCCGCACTACAATGTAACCGCAGCTGCCGCACAACATCTTAAGCAGCTCTAGCCTCCGGGGATCACCGCTCAGCCTGTGGGGACCGTTCCATCTTGCTGCTATCCATCCCCCGGAGGTTCCGCAGCGTCGGTAACGATTACCGAACTACTCATAGGTGGCGTCACGAATAAATTAAAACCCCTTTAATCTGTTCCCGCAAGACGTCTTCACTTTTGATCTGCACTCAACCGGGCCTCACTACCGGCAGGCGCGGCCCACCCGTGACAAGGAGGAAGGAGCTTCAGCCTGTCTAAACCGGAGTCCCCAGCCACGGTGAGTCATGAATTCTTGATCAGGGTCATTTGGATGTTTTTGGAAACACAATAGTTTGACAATAAATGGCTTCACCCGACCACTAACTATGAGTGGAAGAAAAATGTTTTTGTGTTCTCACTCATATTTTCTGAAAAAAGGCCAAGAAAGCAAAACATCTGCCGGGGAATGTAAACTTTAGAGAACAACTGTACATTCACCATTACATTCTCAATGCCATCACCAATTAGCCACCTCACATAGTGCCACCTAAACTCCCTCATTTATCATTAACCATCCAACATGTAGGTCTGATACTAAAAAAAATATAGGTAGTAGAATGAGAAATGAGTCTATATAGACATTTGCATACTGCATGAATATTGCCCTACATGTGCAGTTGTAGTTCGTAAATACATTTTTGATCCCTGATAAAAGGGGAAAAAAAAGAAGCGTATGGAGTTGGATCATTTACAATATGTGTCTTCTGTTCAGAACCTCTAGGGATGAATATAGATACCGTAGTTGGATTTTTTTTCTGAAACTGCAGCATTTCTGTACATGAAATTGAGGCCCGGAATTACAAAGTAAAAAAGTTCAGTCTTGACATAATTCCTCTTGTAATGTCCTTACTATTGATGATATCATCATAAAAGAGCTGCAGTCATCAAATATTTACCTAGGATTTTTTTTTAACAAATTCAATGTTAAATAAATTGAGACCTCAAGATATTAAGAAATGATTTGCTAAGGGAACACAGAGGAATGAGAACACAACCTCTGCATATTGAGTGCTCGATTTTGTTAAAATTGGATTCCGCTCTTTTTTTATCTTCTTGTATCTTTATTTTGGAAATTCGGGATAGTAGGTTTCCAAGATTTGCTGTGGTTTTCTTTTTTTTCTCAGTATTCTTATAACAGTGCCTGATCTTCAGAACATTTTCATTAGATGGGTGCACAATGACAACATCATTAAATTGTAACTATTGTTTAAATTGTTATTTAATAACAGTAACATAGAGAAAGTGATTATAATACACTTTCAAAGACACTTCATAAGTGAAATCTAGAAGAAAACATTTCAAAAATCTTCCAGAAGATGTCCCCACTAGGCTGTTTCTAAACCTGACATATGCTCGTTGTCAGGGAGATCCGTTCTCCGCTTCACACATGAATATGGCCATATAAGGGGGTGGGGCCAACACAGTGTTCACACTACAGCTGATCAGAGATTCAGGTTACCTCAGGCAGGGATAGTGCTGAGCTCACGCTGTCAGCACACAGCTCCTGTGATCTTATCTGACTCGCCTCCATTCACATTGCTCTGCTCTGTGCAATCAGCTGAGGAGCTGTGCAGAAGCCATCAACTGATAAAATGGAGCAGAGATGATGTGAATGGTAAGAGTTCACAGCAGCTGTGTGCTGACAGCCTGAGCTCAGCACTGTCGCTGCCTGAGGTAAACTGAGAATCTGATCAGCTGTATTGTGAATGTTTTTTATACTCCACCCCATTATATGGACATATTCATGTGTGGAACTGAAAACGGATTATCTTCACAACCAGCATATGTTAGGTTTAGAAACAGCCTAGTGGGGACATTTTCTAAAAGGTTTCTGAGAAAAATTTTCTTCCTAATTTCACTTAAGAAGTATATTATAATCACTTGCTCTATGATATTACTAAAAATAATTTAAAGAGGACCTGTCACCCCCCCCCATGCATGCTGATTCACGAGCAGCACTGAATGCATCCCCCCATCCCTTAAGCTCCCCTGTACCCTGAGAAAATTGAATGTAAAAACTTACAATGTGGAGCCAAATAGGAGGTGGCTAGAGGCTGGAGCCAATGCTCTTCAGAGGGCAATTTCACGCCCCCTTGATATAATATCCTCCCTCCGCCGCCTCCTCCTGCCAGTCATGTTCTCTCTCGCCGGCTTGCCTGCTGTATGAGACGCAGAACGCAGCGCAGAGCCAGGGATCATATTCCACAGCGCTGCTCAGCTGCCCCGCCTCCTGCCTGAAGTCACAGCTTATCCCCACCCTGCTCCATGTTATGAAGAAAAGCGGTGACATCACTGAAGGAGGCGGGGCAGCTGAGCATTACTGTGGAATATGATCCCTGGCTCTGCGCTGCGTTCTGCATCTCATAAAGCTGGCAAGCAGGCAAGGGAGAACATGACTGGCAGGAGGAGGCGGCGGAGGGAGGATATTATATCCAGCGGGCGTGAAATTGCCCTCTGAAGAGCGTTGGCTCCAGCCTCTAGCCACCTTCTATTTGGCTCCACATTGTAAGTTTTTACATTCAATTTTCTCAGGGTACAGGGGGGCTTAAGGGATGGGAAACCCCTTGCCTGAATGCAGCAGACATGCTGCATTCAGTACTGCTAGTAAATCAACATGCATGAGGGGGGTGACAGGTCCTCTTTAAAGAGTGGTTTTGCTTTAATGTTCTAAGCTGAAATGGTAAAGTTGCGACTGTAAATGAAATTTGATGGAGCCAGAAGAGTTGTATTAGTTCCCCTAAGTTCCATAAGATCCTTAAGATGGGCCCAGGATCAGGAGCATCTAGGTCCTGATACAATAATGCACTCCAAAGGTGAAGAAGACAACCTCATTTAAAGGGGCTCTCATGTTTTGGAAAACCTTTGTCCCCCAACTACACTTTTAATTAAAAACAAATAAACTGTTCTTTATTCACTCCCGCTGGGTCTAGCACTAAGACTCCATCACTGCTACTATTATTGTCTGCAGCATTGATGTCACATCAACAGCCCTGCAGTCAATCAGCGAGCTTGACGGCTCTGAATAATTCATGCTATCAACTCAGCCAAAGCCGTGGACACTGAGAGCAATGATGGAGACTTTTGCTGGACTCACAGAGCGAAATAAAAGCACAGTTTGATGTGTTAAATGAACATGTGATGCTAATCACTACATGGGCAAGTTGAGAGGAAGAATAGTCAAACGTTCCGGGGTCAAGTGTCAGGAGATCACATCCCGATTAAAGGGGTTAGGCCGAGGTACTCAGGTCTTGATCCTGAGTCAGAAAACTTGCAGAAGAGTAGATCAGAGAAAAGGGACAGGGCAAAAGAATGGTCAAAGCCATCCATCAGGCACTAAAAGATTAACTCCCAAACCAAGAAAATATAAGTGATGTCAGCGCTCAGATAACAACCAGGACACCGCTCAACAGATAATTACCTTTAAGTTTTATTAGTTCAGTGTAGGATTCCAGATCTCCACAACGCGTTTCAGCGATAAGTGCGCCTTTCTCAAGTCACTTGAGAAAGGCGCACTTATCGCTGAAACACGTTGTGGAGATCTGGAATCCTACACTGAACTAATAAAACTTAAAGGTAATTATCTGTTGAGCGGTGTCCTGGTTGTTATCTGAGCGCTGACATCACTTATATTTTCTTGTGCACGGCTCGCGCCTTCCCTCTGGGAAGCGCGTTACTGAGCAGCTCGGCTCCAAGGACACACTCGCATTAATCCACCACTCCCTGACCTATGGCTCGCTAGCTCTCGGCTTGCACGATCGAGGATCGCAACACAGCCACCACCTGTCGGATCCCTCCGGCCCGGAGGCCGTGCGAGTCGTCCTCGCTCGTCAGCCAGTTGTGCAGATCGGCACAACTGAACCAGGTGAGCACGAGGCGATATTAATCTATCTCACCTTATAATACTATAGCAGTGTGGCGCAACCTGTTTTCTTTATAACTCCCAAACCACACATTCAAGAGGCCAACTAGTACAAGTAAGTGAACAACTAAAACTGGTAGTGATTTGGGACTGACTACTCAGCTAAATAGCTGGGCAATCAAACAAGGCACACCTGGAAAACCAAGAATGCCCAAGTCTCAGATTGGACAGCTGAGCTATCACTGAAAACATCAACAGTAAACCAAGTCCTTGCAGTCGATTGGGCTACTGAGCAGTCAATCAGCAAACCGAAAGCTCAGCACAGCCAGAATTAATAGTGCAGCAAACAATCAGCTATTGCGTCCGAGACGCAAAAGAAAAAACTGGAATCCTATCTTTCCCAGGACCCTTGATGTATGTGCAAGGTCTCCTACTTGAATGGGTGTCTGAGATTTTTTCTTTTACCATTGAATTAAAAAAGTCACAGATTAAAACTTTGTAATCTAGCTCTAGTAAAACTTTCATACAATTCTTGAATTCCAGAGAGACCTGATTTTACATTGCATTTTCCCTTGTTTCTTCGTAGCTCATCTGCCATAGATCTGACTGTGATCCATCTTGGTTACCACTTTTAATGTATGTGCTCCTACTATTGACACCACTTTTGAAGGCCACATGAAGCATTTCATGCCATCATGCAGTTGAAAAAAATAAAATGTAGAGAGGAGATGTAAGTTGTGGGAGCTTGAGTTTATCCAATCTCACTGCTAAAGCTTCAACACATCTGATATAAGGTCTACATGAAAGCAGTGTTCTCCCTAGATTGCAACATACTAGGCTTGGCTTAAACTGAGAAATGGAGAACCCTTGGATCTACTTGGTATTCAGGGACCCGGACTATACTTCAGGTCTTCCCGAAACAGTATAATTGTAACAGATAATAAGAAGACACTCTGCTTTACATCACCTTTCAAATGTATTACAGCATCTCACCCTGCTTATGTATATATGTTTGTGTCTTCAAAATTTATGTCAGTATGAGCCTGATGAAGGGGCCAGAGTGTCCCGAAAGCCTGCTATGTTTACCATCTTTTCAGTTTGCCATTAAAAGGTATCAACCACTGAGGACTCTCAGATTCCAATATTTTTCTATCTACTGGCTAAGGCTGGGTTCACATTTGCGGACCCCTCCGTAGCGTTCTGCGGAGGGGATCCGCAATGTGACCGCAGCGGCCGCGAGCTCCTATCTTTAGAATGGGAGCTCACGGTGCTGCGCTTGACCGCGCATGACCGTGCGCACCCATTCACTCCCATATGTGATCTGTGCGCAGGTGGATGCCTGCACACAAATCACACAGTCTCGTCCGCACCAGGGACGCGACATGTTGCATTCCTGGTGTGGACGAGACTGTGTGATTTGTGTGCAGGCATCCACCTGCGCACAGATCACATATGGGAGTGAATGGGTGCGCACGGTCATGCTCGGTCAAGCGAAGCACCGTGCGCTCCCATTATAAAGATAGAGCTCGCAGCCGCTGCGGTCACATTGTGGATCCCCTCCGCAGAACGCTGCGGAGGGGTCCGCAAATGTGAACCCAGCCTAACACGGTACAAACATTTTTTATATTGTATAGAGTCATTACTAACAGAGTTATCCATTTCAAGTGTTTATTTCTGTTAATGTTGATGATTATGGCTTTCAGTCAATGAAAACCCAAGGGTCATTATCTCAGAAAAATAAAGTAGGGAAGATAAAGAGTTAAAAACCATGCTGCTGTATTCTACGAGACATCAAAGGGTGACTATAATATTGATTTATTAGTCAACACGTTTCAGAGCTCCCAGGCCCCTTCCTCAGCACAAATCAATATCATATTGCCATGTTTCAGGGAGTCCTGAAAAACGTTGATTAATAAATCAATAGCATATTTAGCCTTTGATGTCTCGTGGGATATGGCAGCACGGTGTTTAACCCTTCATCTTCACTACGTTAATTTTCTGAGATAATGACTTTTGAGTTTTTATTAGCTGTAAGCCATAATCATCAACATTAACAGAAATAAACACTTGAAATAGATGACTCTGTGTGTAATGACTCTATATAATATATGCGTTTCACTTTTGTATTGAATTACTGAAAAAAATTAACTTTTTTGATGATATACTAATCATTGTGACGCACCTGTAAATGACCAAATCCAATTCTAGTTTAGGCATTCATTTGTTCTTAGTATTTTAGGACATTTCTATATGTCTGCAGAGGAAATAAATTCTATGTACTTCAAGGATCTTGGAAATATAAATCCATTGTCAGAGCATATATTTTGATATGAGATATCAGTGTTCATACAATTACGCAGTAACTTCACATTACTGGATGACATGAAGGGGATAACGAAATCTACTGACCCTGAAGCGGGGCGCTGAGCTTCAGTCCTTCACAACCAAATCAAGGCAGACAAAATAATTATTATAAATAGCAATCAGCCAAAATGAAATTCTGCAGTTTAAAATTATAAGGCTTCTTAATTTTAATCTCCTTGACAGTTTTTATCTTATTTTAATAACCTTGAAACAGTTTCAAGTTCAGGAATTAGTATTAAATGAAATGCTTTGATTGAGCCGCTCTCCATATATTATGCAATGGAGTTTTATTTAGTAGTGAGAGTTACCATGCAGATATAAGAGATTAGTACCAGCTCACCCTACTGCTCTTTGCTCATCCACCTGGGGTTCAGACACCGACGTCGCCCTGGCCTTTCATCAAGGTTAATATAAAAATTTGGAATCTGGCTCAACAGGAATGGATTTTCTTTTTTTATTTTTTATTTTTCAATAAAATAGTGCATACAAAAGAAAAATGGTCGACATGAACTAGTCGACGCGTTTCGACTGCATTAAGCAGTCTTACCCATGACAAAGACTATATAATGCAGTCAAAACATGTCGACTAGGTCATGTCAACCATGTAATGTTTTCTTTTGTATGCACTATTTTATTGAAAATGAAAAAAGAAAATTCATTCCTGTTGAGCCGGATTCCAATTTTTTTTATATTAATTTTTACCATGCAGATACTTCAAATAACCCCTTTACCACTCTTGATGTACCCATATGCCTGAAATGAGCTCTGCTCGCATGGTTGTTGTGATAGTCAAGTTCCCGCTGTCAAAGGCTGGGTTGGTGCCTGCACTCATAGGAAAAACAATATCTATCCTTGGCACTAACAAAAAGATTCAGAATTTGGGGTTTTTTTGCTTAATGCGATTTTTAATTGTTTCAAAAGGTGAGGACAATCAATCAATCAACGTTTCGACCCTTCGGGTTCTTCGTCAGGATTGTGCTAGGATATACATACAAAACAAAAAATCACAATTTTGTACAAGAAATAAAACAATGAATGATCCATGTGAGTGATGTGATGTGAGTGGTGGGAAAAAAAACATTTTTAATGATTTTTTTGTGGTGGGGTGATCATGTAGATGAAAGTATTGTATACTGTGGGCTAGAGTGCTCGTGTACGTGTACGTTTTTCCTTAAAAATAATACTAGAGTGCAAACGTATTATTGGTAGACGTGTTTTGAAGTCAAAAGGTCTCGTGGCAGGTTAGATGCTAGATGAAAGGAAAAGTGCACAAGGGAAAGAATTCTAATAGAAGTCATGGAGGAGGAGTATGTTCAAATTCAATACCTTAATGTCCTAAGAATTGTAGATCTAGGTGGTGAAGTGTATTAACTTCAGTTATTGAAGGACCTGAGAGGGAAAGATGGCAATGTGGTGCTAGTTAGCATTTAGATAAAAATATGCCATGGATTCAGGTCTAGTTAAATAACAATACCTGTTGGTCTGACCCGCTCAGGTATGAGTGGGGTCGTGTGTCCTATATGCATAAGACACTTCACTTAGTAGGGGAATCTAAATAATACAGAGAAGCAAGGATTAAGGCTATTGATTCAGTACTAGTGAATATTAGGAAAATAAGGAATAGGAGCACACACCTGCTATTTTAGCATAGGATGTGACTCCTGCCTGTAAAGTGATGGAAGTATTAGGAAAGGTTTCCAGGGATGGGATTATAGTCACAAGAACATAAATCACAGAGCACAAGTACCTGAGATGTCTGGGACCGCCTCTGGCAGTAGAGAGATCGGGTCAGGAGTGGAATAGAGCGGCGTTCTGCCGCTCTAAATACCCAGGGAGGAGGAGGAACAGCTGATCCGCGGAAGCGCATCATCCAAACCGGATGTGCTTCATCCGCTATCACCGCGCATGCGCGGGGCCATGTTGTTGGAGCTAAGGTCGTTCATAGTAGCGACATACCTACTGCGCATGCGCCACCGGAGAATCGTGGGGCGCATGCGCGGGAGCGTTATAGGACATATAAGGGAATACTAGTGTTAAGTAATTGTGTCTGGCGCTTTTTGTGTGTTGTATGGGATATGTAGGTAGGAGTAAGGAAAAGGTTAGTAGTAGGTATGTAAGATGAAACAACATAGGTGTTTTTATGTAGAAATGGCTAAGGCATGCTTAGGAGAAATAGCATAAGTGACATTTCGGTGTTTCCACAAAATGGTGCAGATACAGTGGTGGTGCCCAGTTGAGGATATTTCATGGAGAAAACGTCACACATCTTGTTATTTCTATGATAGAAAAGACAAAAATTAGAATCAAATCGGATATACAGTACATTTTATGCTGCTACACAGAATCCTAAGGGACATAGTTACACATTGTAAAAGGCTCTGTGTGAATCATTATACCTTATCAACACTCATTAGGATATTATAATAGAGTATTATCGGCTACCAAAATATTTTTCTTTAAACTTATCATCAATTAATAGAGCAGTTCAAATTCCCTATTGAGTCCCAATGGGGTGAGTGTATTTAAATGGTGGATCCAGTAACACTCTCTTTCTTTGAGTCTCCGGATACGGTCACCCCCCCGTCTTGCAATGGGTACATGGTCAATCACTTGGAACTTCAACTGACTCAAATTGTGTTTTTTGTCGATGAAGTGGGCTGGTATCGGCAACAGAGTGTTCTGACACCTGATAGTGGACTTATGTTTGCTTATACGGTCTCGGACGTACGGTCTCGCACGGGCACTTAATCAGATACACCACATAACTGGAGTCACACGTATAAAACCCATTGATATTAAATCTTTTTCCTGACCTCGGGTGCGTGAATGAGTCCCCTTTTGTGACATTCGTACACTGTGCACAGCCCAAACATGGAAAAGTGCCCCTTCGTGTGGTACCCAGGGTCTTCTGTCTCAGTGGAGCGGTAGCAGAACCAACATCGGCCCTTACAAGTAATTGTTTTAGATTGGGGGCCCTTTTATGGCAAATCAAAGGGGGATTTTTAAATTCTGAAATCACGGGATATGCACTGCCAAGTAGGGGCCAGTGTTGTAGTATTGCTTTTTTAACAAGAGGTGAAAAAGGGTGGTATGTGTTAATGAATTTGATCCTCTCATCGGCTTGTTTTGGCATTCCCTGACCAGTTTCTGACCTGTTATTACAGAACTCATGTGGGTAGCCCCTGTTTTTGAATTTCTTAGTCATTTCATCATGTCTAGTTGTTCTCTGATTTTCGTTGCTCACTATTCGGTCAACCCTTTGGTGTTGTGAGTTGGGTAAGGACTTTTTCATGTGTTTGGGATGGCAACTGGACCAGTGTAATAGGCTATTACGGTCTGTTGGTTTTGTGTAAAGGTCACTGCTGAGGGACCCACTCCGGTCTTTTAGTATCAGCGTATCCAGGAAATTTATTTTGTCTCTGTCGGTATGTGATGTGAAGGTTAGATTTTGGGTTTTGGTGTTGATCTCACTTACAAAAACGTTAAAGGATTCTGGTGTGCCCGTCCAAATGCAGAAGACATCATCAATATATCTCAACCATACCATGGCATGTGTCTGGAAGAGTATGTGGCTGTATACATGGTCTGCTTCAAATTTAGCCATATAGATGTTTGCGTATGGGGGTGCTACGTTAGCACCCATTGCGGTCCCCCGTTTTTGTAGGTAGAACTTGTCCTCAAACAGAAAGTAGTTGTTAGTAAGGACAAGCTCCATCATGTCCAAGCAAAATGTTCTCTTCGACTTATTAGTAGGTTCCAGTTTCTTGAGGAGCCAATCAACAGCCTCCAAACCGAGCTGGTGATCTATGCTCGTGTAGAGGCTGTTGACATCCAAGGTGGTCAGTATACTTGTGGGTGGTACCGGTGTAATTCTGTGGATATGGTTGAGGAAGTCTTTGGTGTCACGAACGAACGACTCTATTTGTGGAATAAGTGGACTAAGAATTTTTTCAAGTGTGATGGATAATGGGGATAACACGGAGTCAGTTGAAGCTACTATCGGTCTTCCTGGAGGGTGTTCAAGGTTTTTATGGATTTAGGTAAAATATAGATTACCGGTGTAATTGGATTTTGATTCTGGAGGTAGTCTGCAAGTTTTTTATCAATATTCCCCATTGTGACATGTTTTTTAATTAGGTCAGATATTTTTGATTTTATACCTATAAGAGGATCATTACGAGCTCTGCTCGCATGGTTGTTGTGATAGTCAAGTTCCCGCTGTCAAAGGCTGGGTTGGTGCCTGCACTCATGTCCGTGGCTTTTTAATTCCCTAAATGCCATGATCAATAGCATTTAGGAGGCTGGAAGAGGGAGTGGTGTGCTCCCTCTCCCACTTGATAAGCAAATTCACGATGTAATAGAGGGCTTTCAATAATTGTAATGGCAACCCAAGGTCAAACAGTGTCCTTTGGGTTTGCTGACTATGGTGGCCTGTTAGACCAAGCCAGGAGCATGGTCTTAGATGCATTCTGTCACTGTAACACTTACAGGTGTAATCTATTTCAATGTATTTGCATAGCAATACATTATAACAGCAATCAGAGTAATAAAAGTAAATGACCCATAGAGAATAAAAATAGAAAAATATATAAAAATCTGAAAATAAATAAGAAACATAAATATTATACCAATAAGTATATATATTTATATAAAAAAGTACACATATTATTATTATTATTATTATTTATTTATTTATAGAGCGCCATTATATTACATGGAGCTTTACATGCTAAAAGGGGCAGACTAGGAAAAGTAACATAGTAACAATACAAGTAACAATGAATGTGGACAATTTGGTTGTACAGATACAAGAGGGGAGAAATCCTGTCCGCGAGGGCTCACAGTCTACGAGACACATATTTGTTACCACCATGCCTGGACCAACCCAATCTATAAAGCTGTCACACTATTTAGTCCCTTCAGTGAACACCGTAAAAAAAAGTGGCAAAAAATCATGCTTTATTATCACACTGCTGAAAAAAGTGGAATAAAATGCAATAAAAAAATGAATGCAAATAAAAAAAAAATACAGCTAAAACATCATCTTGTTCTGCAAAAAACAAGCCTCCATACAGCTTCCTCAGCATAAAATAAAGATCTATAGCTCTCAACATACAGCAATAGAAAAATCATTCTTTTTTCTATATTTTGTTTTTTTGTGTAAAAGCAGCAAAACATAAAAAGATGGTAAAAATGGCATTTCACTGTTGTCATTCTGTCTCTAAAAGTAAAGCTGTCTTATCATTATCACCACAAAAATCTCAAAAAGATAGTTCCTGAATTGTTGTTTTTTTAATTCTGCTTCCCGAAAAATGGAATAGAAAATGTTTAAAAAAAGTGCTATATGCTCAGCAATGTCACTAATAGAAACGTCAACTCATCCTGCAAAAAACAAGCCCTCTCATGACTGTCAGCATAAAAATAAAAAAGCTATAGCTTTCAGAAATTGCAAAAAAATAAAAAAAAATTTCTATTAATTTGTTTTTATTGTGTAAAAGCAGCAAATCATACAAATAAATCTGATATTGCTGTAATTGCAAACTACATTGACCCAATGAATAATTCTGCCTTATCCATTATTCCACAGGAGGAACAATGTAAAAAAAAATAATAACACCAATTCTTGACCTGTTTAACATCTGTACAACCTTTCAGATCAAGTTGCACAGTTAGGCAGAATCCTGAGTGACCTTGACAACCTTTAACTAGAGATTAGTGAGTATACTCATTACTATTCGCTACTCGCAGAATAGTACAAGTATTTAGGATACTCGGTACTTGCGAGTTTTATTTCTACTACTCGCGAGTCCAATGTAAGTCAATGGGATATGTGAGGAATTGTCTGCTGGACCCAAAAAAGTGGTCTGGGGGCCGAGGAAAAGGCTAAAACGGGTACATGATTTTTTAAAAGCCAACGGTAAAAAGCCACCGGATTTCAAACAATCACTCAGCTGATGCACGCTCCCCCGCCGCCTCCCCACCTGCTCCTCTTCCTTCAACTCCTGCCCGCTCCCATTCCTGGAAGCGAGCCGCAGGCTATTTCAAATAAACAGCTGATACATCAGCTTTTCATTTGAAATAGCCAGCAGGAAAGCCAGCAGTGAAAAGACTCTTGTCACCCCTCCAGAGCCTATGAAGGTAAAATAGCCACCTTCAACAGCACTAAGGCTGCATTCTGTGAAGGTGGCTCTTATGTGTAATGTCTTCAGAGACACTGAAATAATGAGTTTTATAAATTTGGCTCTATACCTGTACTTGGACCAGTGGATGTGTTCTCTCCCCAGTTCTCAACTGCCTCGCTGCTGTCCATCATTCCCCCTCTGTGCTTCTTACGTCCCCGATGCCTGTGCGGTTCAATCATGTCTCAGGCATGCACAGTTTAAGCTGCCCGACAACTGAGGTCACATGATGTCCTCGCATCGCATCTGCATATAGCGGAGGCCCCAGATCCTGGCCCCGCAGTGTGTTATGATGTATCCACACTGCGGGGCTGGGGCCTATGCTATATACAGGCACGATTTGAGGAGATCATGTGATCTCAGTTGTTGGGCAGCGCACACTGTGCATGCCTGAGACATGATTGCACAGTGCAGGTGCTGGGAACATCAGGAGCAGAGAGGAGCCCAGAGGGGGGATGATGGACAACACAAAGTCAGTTGAGAACTGAGGTGAGAACACACCCACCGGTCCAAGTACAGGTATAGAGCCAAATTTATAAAACTCATTATTTCAGTGTCCCTGGGGACATTACACATAAGGGCCACCTTCACAGAATGCAGCCTTACTGCTGCTGAACTTGCATATCCATTGCTTTTGATTGTTGCCTAGTGGTACGCATGCCATGTGGATCCTACAGCAGCCATATGTGTGACTTAAACTGGTTGTGTGTCACACAACCTGACCAGGTAAACGAATCCAATAAATCATGTTTGATTTTTTATTGAGGTAAAACTCTATTTGTTCTTCTCTTTATCCACAGTTCTATTGCAAACGACACAAAATGGTAGATGCACACCGAGGATAACAAAATAGAGTACACAGTATTACATCAAAAAAAGCAACCAGTATTAATTCATACTGTATAAGGCCTCTTTCACATCAGCGGTTTTCGCTGATCGCGGCAGTTGCGGTGAAAAAAACGCAACTGCCGCGATTACCGCATAACGGCTGCACTTGCGGTTCACTTGCGGTAAGCCCCATACAATGTCTATGGGGCTTGCGGTAAGTGTGCGGCATGTGCGGCAAGTGCGGTTTCGGCACTTGCGGCAGGTGCGGCCGCGAAAAAAAAGCACCTCTATGTCGCCTATGTAATGGGCAGTGATGTCGCCCCGTGTGACGGGGGCTTAACAGGCAGGTAGTTGGCACCAACCTTCCTGTTGTGCCCGGCGCCAGTCACAGGCCTCTCCTGCCAGGGACAGCATGACAGGGTAAACAGAGCGAAGGTGGCTTTTCCGTTCTGCAATGTGGAAGCGGTGGGACAGCTGGTCTCCTGCTGATTGACAGTCGGCATCTTGTTACCCGATTGGGGGAGCTGGTTGTCAATCACGATGACGTAGGTTCTGATGCTCGTCAGCAGAGGGGAGAAGCCACCCCTCTGTTGACGTTACATCAGCGGAAGCTGAAAAATCACCTATAGAGGCGTACTGAGATTGCTCCGTGGCGGCGGTGATCGGAGGTAAACTGTTGGTGCTTAGGTACAATTTTTTAAGTTTTCTATTTATCTGGGATAACCTCTGTAACCTTGAACATTTTTTTCAGATGACCTCCAGAAACTCATCATTCCTTCAAAATAGAAATCCACTTTCTCTTTTTACTATTAACGTAACCTGCCATAAACAACATATTCCTTGACGTTAGTAATATAACATCTTCCATTTATTACTTATTTATGTTTCCGTTTCAGATACAAACTTATAAAAAAAAAGGTAAAATTGCTTATTTTTTTTTTTTATTCAATTTTTTTGTGCAATGGGCTCAATCCGACTGATTGTCTATAAGAGAACAGACATTCCTCTGATGGATGAAAAGAAAACAGAATCTTTTTTGCTTAATTTTGTTCCCTGATATTAAGTGTGCTTTATAAAGTGAGTCTAATATTTCTTTCAATGTAAACTCCGAAGATCAGTTTCCATGTAACCGCGGTGGATCTATCTATATGAAAATTTCAGGCTGCTCCTCCACCTCTACAATACGCGGCGTAGCATTTTAGCCTAACGCTCAGAATATAGTATGACATATCTAGTTTAGAATTGTAATGAGATGATTTGGAAGCAGTCCTAACAAATGAAATAGGCATTTGCAATGTTATTCTTCTTTTTTCTATTTTACATGCCATTGACTGGAAATAGAAAAGTTAAGTAAATGATTCATACTTGCATTTACTGAATATTTGGATTTTTCATTTTAGTAGAACAAGACCTTTCAAGAAAGCCAAACCACTGTATAATCTATTACATTGTAACTCATGAACCCAAGCTTGACACAATGCAAAATGACAGTAGGGCGGTCATTGTTGACCCTTTTCTTCGCAAAATGTGCTCAGTCAGTGACCAAAGACTTCTATCCAATATAAAAATGTAAATTTACAGTATGTCCACCTCCCAAGGAACCAGGGGCAAAATTGATAAGGCTGGATTCACATAGCGATTTTCTTCCTGTCCGTGCGGATCCTGTTTTTTGCAAGACCCCACGGACAGGAAAGGGCAGCATTGGATGTGTGCCTACGGATGCCAATTCTGAGTCCACGTCCGTGACTTTCACGGATCTGGACACAGAAGGGCACTTTCACTTCTGCAATGTATAATATACATTGCAGAAGTGAAGCAAGGGTTAAAAATAGAAAAAAAAAAAGATCCTCACCTCTCCGGCGTGTGTCCCCGCGATGTGCAGCATCAAGGACCTGGGAATCAGCTGATCGGTTTAAATTGTGTGCCTGCCAAAACCGATTGGCGGGCGGGAGATTTAAACCACGCTGATGTGGTCATGTGATGAATCAGCTGACTGGGTTGCTCCGCCTCATCCCGGTCAGCTGATTCCCAGGTCCTTGAGCTACAGTAGATGTCACACATCGCGGGGACACGAGCCGCAGAGTTGAGGATCTTTTTTTTTTATTTTTAAACCTTGCTTTACTTAGCGGAAGTGAAATAACACAAGAACAGAGTAGTTTTGCTCAATACACTAAAATTGGGTCCAAAAAACGATCCTGTGTTTTCTCGGTCCCGTGCTCCACAGGCCCCCATGTTAATTGCTGTGGATGCAATTGTGTCCGATTCGGCCTGCTGTGCCGAAAATCGGAGCAGTCTCCGATTTTGGGTACAGCAAAAAATAGGACAGAATAGGATCTGTCACAAATCGGATGCCATTAAGCCGTGCAGATCCGTTGCCCATAGGCATACATGGGGGCCAAATCTGATCCAAGCTAAATGTCCCTAGGATAGTCCCTGTCCCCAAGATTAGCCTTGAAGATGGAGATACCTGGGTCTTGTTCTTTGCTAAGCTTATGAATGTAAATCAGCTAGATGACCCTCTCCAAGTGAGCGAAGGGACAGAAGAGCAAGGAAACACTCAGGGAACTCATGAAAGACAACAGGTATACAAAAACTCCAGAGATTTTGCTAGACAATAGATTTGTTGCTGCAAAAGGAACAATACCCCTGTAACACAGGAATGAGTTCAAGCACCAAAGGCTGAATACAAATACTGTATCCAGCATGGAGTGAGATCAGATGAGGGTAGATATAGCAGAAGGGGAAAGTAATCACAAGCTACAGCAGAAAGGCTATATAATCCTTAATCCCTTCAGCATAAAAAAGCAAGCACATCAGACACCGTACCTTTCCTAAAATTTTTAAGAACTTCAATTTTTCACAAAAGAAAATTCAACACAGCTATGAAATATCTTAAAATAGCTGTATTCCACATCACAGTCAATACAAGGCCACTTGAACACATACGGCATAAAGATCTCTCATCAGAGTATCATTGAAATATTTTTTTATTTTTTTTAAATTGTTTATCCAGAGGTTTTTAGAGCTAAAGGGAAAGGTAAAATATAATGTGCTTAGAATTATTAATATCGGAGAGATGTTTTTTATTCCTTGAAATGTTTTTTTCTTTATCTATGTCTTGGTACTAGTAAGGATATACCGAGGGTGGGGAATGTACAGGTAGTGTGATTCCCAGTGATTATATAATGATTCTAAAAAGTAGACCATCAATATTTCTGGAAAACTCAAATGGACTAACATAAAGTTTTAGGGTCAGTGTTTAATAGTAAAAGTCACCGAGAAGAATGGAAACAAGTGTATTAATTTCAAGGAATGAAAGACATTAAAACTTCAAATGAAAACATCCTTTTGTTCCTTTCCTTTTAGTTATAAAAAATCTCTGGATAAGCTGCATTGAAAAAAAATGTAAAAAATAAAAAAATATACATTTAAATGGTACTCTGTCAGGAGATGTTTATGCTATATGTGTATATGTGACCATCAAGGAGGTGGAGTCATGCAGTTCAAAAATAGCTGTTTATTAAGTCTACTCTTTTTGAAGTCTCCAACTTCTTCATCAGGACATTAAACAATTGTCCCCATAAAATAGTTGGAGACTTAATGATTTTGTGTAGACTTAATGATTTCAAGGAATGAAAGACATTAAAATTTCAAATTAAAAATTCTACAAGCCAAGCACATCCTTTTCCTTTTTTTTACTTTTCCTTAGTTATAAAAATCTCTGGATAACCAACTTTGAAAAATTTGAAAAAATATATTTTAATGATACTCATGTCAGGAGATGTTCATGCTATCTGTGTACATGTGGCCATTATAGAGGTGCAGACATGTAGCTTAAAAATGGCTGTTTATCAAGTGTACGCACTGAAATCTCAAACTTCTCCATTAGGACATTTTTTTAAAGCCCTGATGAAGAACATGTACACTTAATGAACAGCCATTTTTAGACTGCATGACTACATCTCCTTGATGGTAGTGCAGGACATTATACAGTTTTTCCATTCTCATTGATTATCTTACAAAAGCCTTGTTGTTATTACATTGAAGACTTCTCAAAATAATATGGTTAGATACTACTAATGTCCCTTAAGTGACCATTTGGTCTCCTCCACAAACACCAGGGCAAAGATGAATTGAAAATGTCTTAACTTTTTAAGGCACTGTACAGTATATGTCATGAGCGTGTCCCATCCTGTTGTCACCTTTGCGGGACCTGAGGTCAGAACTCAAAAGGTCTCAACATTTATTCAATCACAAGCTTTCTGTGGAGTTCACTTGATATGGTTTCTGATGTGCTTCCTCTTCTATGATGATAGATTTAATGACTTTTTTTACTGTTGGATGTATACTTTCTTAGCATTTCAGCTGTAGATTGTGTTTACCCTCCACTTCTGCTATACCTCCTCTGATCTCAATCATGCTGGATGTATGTAGTGTTTGTATTCAGCTTATGGTGCTTGAACTCATTCCTGTTCCTTTTGCAGCAATAAATCTATTGTCTGGAGACATCCCTAGGAGTCCTTTTATCACTGTTGTCCTGCTTGGGTTCCCCCAAGTGTTTTCCATTTAGGAGCTTAGCAAGACACGAGACACAGGCTCCATTTTTAAGGGTAAACTTGGAGACAGTGAATATGCTAGGGACATCTAGCTTGAGGGACGGTACAGGTGAACACTGTCCCCGACTTCCTAACAGTCGCGGGCATGTAATTCTCTTTATGCATGCTTGCCCTTTTGTGTTGTTGTGCTTAGCAACTTTGCCCCCAGTTCCTTGGGAGGTATGGGAAACTCTCAACAGCCGATCAGGAAGCTAGGTCTAAGATGTCAACTCCTAGTCTTGCAATTAAGGATATTCCGATCTGTGCAGGTGCCACAGCTGGGTGGAGGTGCAACATCTGATAGATTGTACTTTCCCATCTTAAGTATGCATGACAGTATATATCTTTATATATATTATATATATATTGATACATGGGGCATAATTTTTCTCTCATTCTACATCATTACATACATTACATAACATGTGAGTTGCCTCAAAATAGAGACAAACGTTACTTGAACAATTGATATGGGAATACAGTATGTCCAAGTCGTGGTGGACTATTTCTATTCTTATTAATTAATTATAATGTTATTTATATTATTAAAAATATTAGTATTTGTATTATTATTTCCAGCATTTACAAATGTCATCTCCCTTTAAATCTAGACTTCCATTAGCTATTTCTCCACATATATTTCACAACATTTCTTACACTTATTTTTAAGCAAATGTAGTCATTATCAAGGCTGGGAGATCTAAAAAAAAATAATCTTTGTGATGATTTACTGTTGAAATCTTATTATCACACTCTATCTGCATGGCTATGAGTACATCATGATTAATACTGTTCCGAAGCCATTATATTGTAGGGAAGAGCGATGTGACATTGTTGCAAATGTATAATCATTATCACCTCCACTGGAATCCATTTGAATCAAATTAAGTGTGATACATTATTTTTATAATCAAGTATACATAATAAATAAAACCAATTTTGTTCAGTTCTTTATTCAATACATGGAAAATAAGCAGGAGATATGAGAGAAAATCTCTCCATGGTGACAGGCCACCCTCCAAGACGCACAGATACCTTTTTTGATATTCAAAGAAACCTTAAAGAGCTTTCATACAATTCATCCCATGGTGCCAATATGTGAAGCTCAGCATATTTCCATATACTATGGAGAACCCCAGGCTGCTTGTTTGCAGCTTCTCTGAGACCTTTTATAAAGCAAACATCAAATTTGGCTTTTTGTCATTATGTTCACCATCTTCTCCATTAGCCTCAAGCTGTCTTGCCATTGTGGTCCTCCGATGCGCCTCTCATCTCTCTCACTTTTCTGAGTAGGTATCTATCTATTCTCTATCAATTCAATTCAAAGAAACTTTATTGGTAAGGCTAAATAAAAGCACATTAAAAGTTTTACAATAGGAAATAGTGATATGGACTGTGGGGATTATGGATAGGGGATCTAGGATCCAGGGTGGGGTCTATAAGAACAATGGATGGGGGCAGAACGAGGGTGGGGGCTATAAGAACAATGATGGGGCAGATGCAGGGTGGAGATTATAGGAACAATTAATGTGGCACATTCAGGGTGGGACTATAAGAACAATGGATGGGGCAGATCCATGGTAGGGGCTATAAAGACAATGGATGTGGGCAGATACACGGTGGGGACTATAAGCACAATGGATGGGGGCAGATGCAGGGTGGGGGCTATAAGAACAATGGATAGAGCAGATCCAGGGTGGGGGCTGTAAGAACAATCAATGAGGGCAGATCCAGGGTGGGGGCTATAAAAAAAATGGATGGGACAGATCCAGGGTGGGGGCTATAAGAAAAATGGATGGAGCAGATCCAGGGTGGAGACTATAAGAACAATTAATGGGGCAGATCCAGGGTGGGGACTATAAGAACAATAACGGGGCACATCCAAATGGGGGCTGTAAGAACTATGGATGAGGCAGATCCAGGGTGGAGGCATGGAAGTCCATGGCATACAATAGTTCTCTTTCTTGAAGTCTATGGCATGCGCTCACATACCGCGCTGCTATCTCCACTGTGCTCTCTTCTTTCCCAGCAGGATATATGTTTTCCTTCCTCCATCATGGTGCTGTAATCCAAGAAGAGATCAGAGAGTCTCCTGACGTGAGTGTTTATTACTGCAAAGCTTTGGAGCAGTGTAGCAGGAAGTGGGTTTTATCCTCCAGGGGTTCCTGCTCACAGTGTTGGCACAATCTGTCCTGGGCTTGTAGCTCTCTCTGTGTTAGCTGGATTGGATGACCAAACTGTGGGCACTGAGTCTATCTATATACAGGGTGGGCCATTTATATGGAGACACCTAAATAAAATGGGAATGAATGGTGATATCAACTTGAAATAACTCATGAAAGAATAAAGTTACGATAAAACCAAGCACAAAATTGTTTTTCTTACAAAATTCTCTATACGTTTGTTGTGTCACATGACCCTCTTCCCATTGAAACAATAAAGTTGGATCCAAAATGGCTGATTTCAAAATGCCGCCATGGTCACTACACATCTGGAAAAGTTTTCCCTCTCCCATATACAAATGTGCCACAAACAGGAAGTTGATATCACCAACTATTCCCATTTTATTTAGGTGTATCCATATAGATGACCTGCCCTGTAAATTCATATTGTCCCTTTTATTGCGATACTGTTTTTGTGAGGCACCGCCGGCATTGGTCCCCGTAGCCGGGGCGCATCACATGCAGGATTAGGGTATGATCCTGTTTACACTGGCCGGTTTTATAGTGGAAAGACGCTGTGTGAACCTATCACACAAGGAGTATGTGCTGTATGTGCTGTAAAGCTGAAACATTCATGAGTCTAATGAGCAGCTGTGAGTGGCTCCTGAGACCAATGAGGCCCTGAGGAATGTAATGGGTGCTGATTGCTGACAGCCCAAGTGAGTGTGTTAGGTGGATGTGTCAGAGTGGGCGTGGCAGGCACGATAAGAGCCTGCCAGCTGATTGACTTGAGAAATTCATTATCAGCCAGAGATCAGCCTGAGAGCATGGTGATCCTGATGACCAGCCAGAGTGCAGAGCAGTCCAGGACTCTGTGTGTATGATGGGAGCATGCTAGCTCCATGCCGGGGTCTAGGACCGAGGTCGTGGCAGCAACTGGAGGGGGAAGCCATGGCTGACCCGGTGGACACTGGACTGGACGTATCTCAACCATGCACCCGGGAAGGAGCCCGTGGGGATGCCTGGTGGACCTGTGACACAGGTAGCGAGACCCGGATTCGTGCCCGGTAAGAAAGCAGTTCCCATGTGACGGAGTGAGCTGTGTGTAAATCATGCCAGGCGAGCGTAGCCGCCCTTAGGTCTGACTAGTTAGTCAGTAAAGGACCTGTTGAACCGGAATGTATTTTATGGCTTTTTAAAAGACCCAGCGAGTGTGTGTAGCCCTTCGGGAGGCGATTGTATGCAGTGTGCCAGGCGGGCATAGACCGCCCTTAGGTCCGACTGAGATAATCGATGGATGGACCTGATGAACCGGAATGTATGTAGCCCTTCAGGAGGCGATTGTGTGTAGCCCTTCGGGAGGCGATTTTATGAAGTGTGCCAGGCGAGCATAGACCGCTTTGGGTCCGACTCAGAGTAGTCAGTTAAAGGACCTGATGAACCAGAATGTATGTATGTACCAGAGGTCAGATACAGGGGTTAATAGGGCTCCTATAGTAGGGTAACGGATGGTTGTCCCGGGTACTAAGGTTTGCCAATCCCTGTTCTGAACCCAGATGTGCCACAGTCCATGGATGTCTATATGATGGGCTGTGAACGTGTGAAAGGACTTGTGTGGTCCATGGTGGCTTATAGGATGCATCACATACTGTATGTAAGACCCGGTCAGGCTGGAGTCTTGACTCCGGGGTAGTATGAAGCTGGGGAAATAAAACCAGGCGGCTGGTTCCGCCATTGGGACCCATAGGGTCCGTTGATATGGTAACTGATGTATTGTTAAATGTATATGAAATGCAGAGATAGGCCGGAGGTCGTAGCCACCATGGGAGCAGTTGTTAGAGCTCCAATGGGGTCAGAGAGGTGGTTACAGGTCCCGGGTTACTATAATCGTTATGTACAATATAAATGTTATGTAATGTTATATGTAAATGTATGGTGTATTTATGTATGGTGTTAATAATCAATGTGCAATGTGTCAAACATGCTACCCGGGTTATGTTATTATATGTGAAAAATAAACGGGAAGACATTGGTTAAATTATAAACACGTGTTTTTGTCGTTATGCAAGTGGGTTCCCCGGGTGCTACCTCACACTGTCTATATCTATTCTTTACAAAAATCTATCTATCTATCTATCTATCTATCTATCTATCTATCTATCTATCTAAAAAAAGAAAATGGAACAGCACAATAATATACTCATCCATGGTGCAAGTCCTGTTTATTAGTGTCCAAACCAATTCAAATAAATCAAGGAAAACAGGCAGCACTCCAGTTCAGGTGAATAAAGGGTCTGTTTTTTATTCAGAGCCCATGTGGCACGACTTTTCGGTGCACTAGGCACCTTTCTCAAGTACTTGCGAGCCAGTCTCTGTGAGAGGTGCTGCCTGAGATTCTCTGTGTGAGGATGCTTGGAGCGGCTGAAGAAAGCTCAGTGTGTGAACGCTGCCCAGGCATCTGAGCGGACAATAGTCTGAACACCGTCTGTCTATGGCAAGAGTTCAGTGAGTCTGTGTGAAGCTCCACAGACAGAGGGACTGCAACCAGTCTGGAATGAAGACAGTGCCTCTGAGTGTGGACTTGGGAGCAGCTAACAGGAGGTCAGTGTGTGAACACGGCCCAAGTCATATTGAGGCATGAGATAACCTGTAAATAGAGATGAGCCACCACCCTAGTGTTCGAATTTGATTCGATTCGTCGAATTAGGGGGTTGTTCGTCGAATGTTCGTCGAACACCGTCGAATACCATTGAAAACAATGGCAGGCAAACACAATCACATACAAACACATAGAAAACACATAGAAAACACCTTCTAAGGTGTCCAAAAGGTGACAAACTACTCAGAAGATACAACAAAGACATGGAAAAGTGACAAGTACATATAAAAATGCTAAAAGAAAAGAGATGGACGAGTAAAAGGAGGAGACACAGATATAGGCATGTCATGCCCTTCCAAAATCAGTTTTTTCTACAGTATTTGTAAGGCATTGTGGCACCCCAGGGGTTCATGTACCACAGTAACACCACCAAGGGTTAACTCCCCACACAACCCACAACACTACACTAGCTCCTCCAGGCCAGAAGGGGGAGCTAAAGCTGCTTGCCTATATATTCTGGTGTGGAGAGGAAGTGAGCAGTTAGTTCAGTATCTAGCAGTACTGTGAAGAGTTCAGTTCCTGTTAGAACTGAGGAAACAGGACTGGGGTGTAAAGGAGCTGCCTTAGGCTCCCCACGGTCCGCTGCTCAATTCCAGGCCTAGCCAGGGTCTGAGGAGAGGAGTTAAGAGAAACAGAGGAACACATCTGGGAGATTGAGTTACCCCATAACTCGCTCCAGAGGAGCGCAAAGACCGGATACCAGATCTGAAATTGTGCCTGACACAAGCAGCACAATAAACAGTGGACTAGTGGAACTTATAGATCTTCACTGTACCACAGCAAAGCAACACGGCGAGGTCAGAAACACTAAGACAAGACTCAAGTTGCCTAGCAAGTGGGTACCCGGGAGGAGAGACAGGGCCGGCAGCCTAGCTAAAGCGGCAGCAGGACCATACACACAGCGCAGGAGTGGGAAGCCAAGGACCTGGACAGGGTGGGAAGCAACCTGGCCCTGGTACAGACTCCGTGGCAGTACTCTGCTGAGCAACACCTACAGTAAAGACTTGGAAAACTACAAAACCGTGAGTCTGTGTGATCCTTGCGCTCGAGCCCTACTTTCCCTCACAAACTGCTATCATCTTTACCACTACCCCTACTCTGCATCATATACAGACTATTATCACCACTGCCCCGGGGAACCAGGCTCTACCCGTGAAGAGCCGTAACATCACCGGCTGCCAAACATCATCCCCGGAGGTTCTGCAGCAGCAGTGGTCACCTTGACCACATACCACGAGTGGCGTCACGACTTTCTCCCCTGTAAAGACCGTTGTGATACCCCCTGTGATACCCCGGTCCGGTACCGTAGTACCCCATCCAGTGGGCTCCACAACATCATGCACCCGATGAGTATTTGGTGAGTTTAGCTTCAGTATTTTTAAGGCCTGGTGCATATGATGAGTATTTGGTGAGGTTTTTACCTCACTATATGTAAGTTCTCGTGCAGATGATGAGTATTTGGTGAGTTTTACTTCAGTATCTGTAAGGCCACGTTCTGATGATGATTATTTTGTGGGTTTACTTTAGTATTCGTAAGGGCACGTTCAGAAGATCAGTATTGGTTTTACTTCAGTATCTGTAAGGTCTCGTGCAGGCGATGAGTATTTGTTGGCGTTTTAGTTCAGTATCTGTAAGGCCATGTTCAGAAGAATGAGTATTTGTGATTGTATTCCTCAGTATCTGTAAGACCCTGTGCAGGCGATGAGTATTTGGTGAGGTTTTACCTCATTATCTGTAAGGCCTCGTGCAGACTAGCAGTATTGTGTCACATTTAAGGACTACAAGAAGAGTTTCCATTTTTTTAAAAAAATTTGGGCACCACTTCAGTGGCATCAATTGCCCCACAGTTGCAAACTTAAAATATTGACTTTTAGTCAAAAATCCACAAGGCTTTATTCTCCCCAGGATGACACAGGGGTAGAAAAGTCCTTGGGGATCCATGCCTTGTTCATCTTTATGAACGTTAGTCTGTCCACATTCTGGGTGGACAAACGCGTGCGCTTTTCTGTCAGCACACCACCAGCGGCGCTGAAGACACATTCCGAGAGAATGCTGGCTGCGTGGCACGACAAGATCTCCAAGGCTGAGTGGCGAGCTCAGGCCATTTTTCCAGATTGGAAGCACAAAATGAGCAAGGCACCAATTCCCGGCATGGCATCGATGTTAAGAAGGAGATACTTGTGTACCATCCGCTCCAGGCGTTGACTATGTATCAGACTTCTCGTGTCTTCAGGCCTTGCAAATGATGGTCGAAAAAAATTGTGAAGGGAGACCACAAAATTGCTGTTACCACCACCAGGTAACGGTGTTACTGGTACAGTGTGAGTGATGATGACTCGACAGTCCCACGGTTGCCAAATTAGAACTGTGAGATTCACTCTGTAATACTGGTGTTTTGTGGAAAAGCTGATCTGAGATTATGTATCAGCTTCTGCAGATACTCCTTCATGTGTGCGTCCCTTTGTATGGCAGGAATATGTCGGCAAATTTGGTCTTGTACCGGGGATCTAAGAGAGTGGCAACCCAGTAGTCGGCATTGCTTTTAACTCCATGCCCATCGCCAGTTCGTCCTCCATTTCTTCCTGGGCTCCTGCACCTTCCTCAAGAGTTTGGTTGCTACCATGCGCCCTCGTTAATCCATCTCCACATCCCTCCCATGCCTGCTGTATTGGTGCTGCCGACCATGAGGACCTTGGAGATGTTGTCATTCCTTCTGCATAGTTCTCCTCCTGTACTTCCTCCACCTCCTCTTGTCCCACCACCTGACTCCGAATATTGTTCAGAGTGTGCTCCAGCATGTAGATGACCGGAATAATTATGCTGATAATGGCATCGTCAGCACTAAACATC
Organism: Allobates femoralis; assembly: GCA_033576535.1. NCBI lineage: Eukaryota > Metazoa > Chordata > Amphibia > Anura > Aromobatidae > Allobates > Allobates femoralis. The sequence continues at coordinate 72,306,553 of JARQOC010000007.1, forward strand.
TTCGATGTCATCTCAAAACTGTGTAGAAGGGTGCATAGGTCCTTGATTTGAGACCACTCCTGAAGCGTGATCTGCCCCACCTCTGGATATTGTTGGCCCAGGCTATACGTCAAAACATATTGCACCAGGGCACTGTGGTGCTGCCACAGTCGCTGCAACATGTGCAGAGTAGAATTCCAGCATGTCGGCACATCGCATTTCAGCCGGTGAACGGGCAAGCCAAAAGACTCCTGGAGCGAAGCAGGTCATTGAGCTGCGGGATGCGAACGCCAGAAGTTAGCACACAGCGACCGTGCCCTCTACAGAAGCCCATCTAGGCCGGGATAGTGTGTTAAAAAATGCTGGACAACCAGATTCAACACGTGAGCCATACAAGACATGTGTGTAATATTGCCACGGCGAAGGGCCGCACACAGGTTTGCAGCATTGTCGCACAAGGCCTTCCCTGGCTGCAGGTTGATTGGAGACAACCATTGCTGAAACTCATTCGCCAGAGCTGACCACAACTCCTCAGCTGTGTGACTCACATTTCCCAGGCATTTCAGGGTAAAGACCGCCTGATGGCGTTGAGCCCTGCTGCCAGCATAGTAAGGAGGTGTGCAGGATTCCTTCTTTGCAGTTAATATGCGGGTGGCATTACCAGACAGGCTTTGGGCGGAGGTGGAGGACCAAGACGAGGTTGAGGAAGCAGAAGCAGTGGAGGAACTTCTACTAACATGGGAAGGACACACAACTCGTAGGGACGGCAAGACTTGGACAGCAGACCCTTCTCCAGCTCTCACCATAGGTAACCAGTGCCCAGACATCAACATGTAACACCCCTGTTCTTGCTTACTGGTCAAAGTGTCTGTGGTGAAATGCACCCTGCCACACACTGAGTTTGTCAAGGAAGCAGTGATGACTGTCTGCGACCTGCTGGTGTGGCGCAGGCACACCTTTCTTGGAAAAGTAGTGGCGACTGGGCATCTTATACTGGGGCAACTGCGGCGGACATAAAGTCTCAAAAATCCTCTGTGTCCACCAGGCAGAAAAGGCAGCATTTCTGTAGCCAACAGTTTGCAGATGATTAAATTCAAGCGCTTAGACTTTTCATGGCTAGGAGGAAATGGTCTTTTACTTGTTCACATCTGAGGGACGGAAGGCTGCTGTCCTGAGTTGGGATCCTGGCGTGTCAAGAGCTCAGGTGTCCCTGCGACCTGAGGAGTCTGCAAGATGTAATGCAGCATTTAATCCATAGGAGGTAGTGCTCTCAATGTCTGTGACCTCATCGACTGGCTGCACTTTGCAGTGTGGGACTGTGATTGGCTGACAGCCTGCACTGCCCCACTGTATATGCAGTTAGGAGGAAAAAAAATGGAGATCGACATTATTGCAGCAGCACTGGTACAACCCCCTCATGCACACTATACACAGAAACTAGATATTCACATTCATTTACAGTATTAGGGCTAGGGTTAGGGTTAGTGTTAAGCTATTGGTGATCGAAGCGTTATCGAACATAACCTAGAACTGGCGAATTTCAAGCTAATTGTTTGAATTCGTCGAATGACTCAAACACCACCAAAACCAGCTCGAATTTGAGATTGGCGAACAATTCGAATCGAACACCGCTCATCTCTACCTGTAAACTGAATGTCCACTGACTGAAGGTGGAGAATGGACACTGGCATATACTCCACTGACGTGTGTGAATACTTCGCTGGGACACTTTGGGAGAATTGTACCTTAAACTATATGTAAAGACCTGTGAAAGGCCAGGGTCACACATACCAATCCGCTTTTTTGAGGCTTTAGAAAAATGGATCCAATAAATTTTGCCAATAGTGTCTCTTGAGCTCCTGGCTGTTTCTTGGACTTAGTCATTTTTTCACCAAAAATGCATATGCGTTAATGCATGGTGCCTATATGTACCATGCGTTAACGCATGCCTTCCCATAGGGCCCCATGTTAAAAAAACGCATGCGTTTTTACGTGCACCCAAAAATGCTGCATGCAGCGTTTTTTTCAGCCAAGAAAAAACAGATTACCGTTTTTGAAAAACGGTCACACACTTAAGTGCACCTTGCGTTAACGCATATGCGTTTTTGGACATAGAAAAAAAAAGACAAAAATGATCCCAAAAACAGATCCAAGGCGAAAACGGATGGTATGTGTGACCCTGGCCAGAGAGAGATAAAGGGACTGTATATCGTGAATGGACATTTGTGTTGTGTAAAGCCGAGGGAAGGCTTATGTTTTATGTGTTCCCTGTGTTGGTTTATGGAATGCTGAATAATCCTGAGGAATTTAAATGGGTAAGTGTTTCCTCTGCTACTTTGAGGACTGGCAAAGCGAGTGAGTACTCCATTATAGAGAGAGCTATCACATATACATTGAATGCAATGACACTCTATCTATCTATCTATCTATCTATCTGTAGAAAATCTTGAGCAACTTACAACACACAACACTCACACTGGGTGCAAAAAATCAGTTAAGGCCAATGCTTCAATTTGCCAAATTGTACAGACCGGGAAAAAAAACTGCCGCACTCCATTCATGAGGTTTATGAATGGAGTGCTGCAGTATTTTCTTCCGGTCTATCTATCTATCTATCTATCTATCTATCTATCTATCTATCTGAAAAAAATGGGAGAGCACCAGATATTACCAGACTTGTGTCTTCTCAACACCAGTCAAGTGTCCATGTAAACAATCCAAAAAAGGAAAAAGCAGCACCAAATGGATGTCAAGTGAACCTTTACTGCCAATGGCGTGGTGACGTTTCGGACCAGAAGTCCTTTCTCAAGCCTGACTGACTTGAGAAAGGACCTCCGGTCCGACACGTCACCACGCCATTGGCAATAAAGGTTCACTTGACATCCATTTGGTGCTGCTTTTTCCTTTTTTGGAATATCTATCTATCTATCTATCTATCTATCTATCTATCTATCTATCTATCTATGCAACCAAAAAATCACTGCTGCACTCAGTCTAACCAATAAGTGTGTGCTGACAAGCAATAATGGTTTGAGAAAAAAAATAAAAAACATCAGTTTTTTCTAAAAAACTCAGTACTCACTTTTTTTATTAAAAGCCGGGGCTCTTGGTACACTCATTGGCCAATGTATGCCTGCCCTCCGGCCACTTCTCGGCGGCCCCGGTGACTACTGAGTTTTTTAGAAAAAACTGATGTTTTTTACTTTTTTTCTCAAACCATTATTGCTTGTCAGCACACACTTACTGGTTAGACTGAGTGCAGCAGTGATTTTTTTGTTACATATTGATCCAGCAACACAGCTTTGCACCTTTCGCACAGTGTAACGAGTGCTTTGCAGTTTTTTTTATATCTATCTATCTATCTATCTATCTAGAAAAAAATGTCTCTGCAGCACACAGCTACTACCAATGGCATTGTTCACACACAATTTGCGTTTTTTTTAGCACTCCTAAAACCACATGCATTTTTTTTAAGAGTGCTAAAAAATGTCCCTTGTGTGTCTGAAAGGATTAGAATCCATTTTGGACTTTGTCATTTTTTCATCAAAAACGCAGGCAAAAATGCAAGCGTTAACGCAGGGTGCATAAATGTGCCATTTAAAAACGCATGCGTTTCCCATAGGGCCCCATGTTATAGAAACCCATTCGTTTTTTTAACATGGGGTCTTATGGGAAACGCATGCGTTAACGCAGGTGCCTATATGTGTCCTGCTTAACGCATGCATTTCCCATAGGACCCCATGTTAAAAAAACGCATGCGTTTTTGGAAACAACCCCTGCGTTTATTTCCAGCACCCAAAAAACGCTGCATGCAGCGTTTTTTGGACTGGGGGAAAAAAACGCAAGTGGAGCTGAAAAACGCATGTACACTCAAATGTACCCTGTGTTAAAGCACCTGCATTTTTTAAAAACAGCAAAAAAAACGCAGAGAATGCCAAAAACGCAGGTATGTGTGAACAAGGCCATTATCGTACCCATGCTAACAAGCAAAAAATGAGATTTTTTTTTAAAAACTTACGTTTTTTTCAAAAAAATCAATATTCTTAATTTTTATTTTCTGGGGGTCTTAGTACATACATTGGCCAATGTCTGTTTGCTCATCAACCACGTCACGGTGCCCCAGGTCTGATGAGTCCTGCGCTCACATCCCTGTCCTCCTTTGCCTCCCTGTCCCACCTCTAAGTGGGTGGACACCATCTCAACCTCAGACCACCTGGGGGTGATGAGCGTGCTAAGTGCAGTCATGGAGCCAGCAACTCCATATCTTATACACTGACTGGCTTGAGAAAGGACCTCCGGTCCGAAACTCGCCACACCATTGGCAATAAAGGTTCACTTGACATCCATTTGGTGCTGCTTTTTACTTTTTTGGATTATCTATCTATCTATCTATCTATCTATCTATCTATCTATCTATCTATCTATCTATCTATCTATCCATCTATCTATCTGATCTATCATCTATATCTTTATCTATCATCTATCTCTGAAGTACATCTCCCATCCTTTACTTCTCTTATGGAAAATACATGCCCTCTCCTTGTAATATATATTTCTCAGGAATATTGTCACTGATGTCTGCCGCCCCAGCTTTGCCTGATAAATGACTTTTTTATCTCTTGCCTCAAGCAGAAAAGGCACTTTTGCCAGTAATCTCTGACTGTCAGTTTTGATTACTTCGAGTCCTTTGAATATTTCTACTTGTGAAAAGTGTTTCTTTTCTCACACATATCTCCCAGAGTGAGATAGTTTGCTGGCTTGACAGCTGAGTAATATGGAATTTTATTAAAGTTCCCACTTCCATGGCCTTGGATAGGGTCTAAACTCTTATCGCCACAATCCTTCTGGCTTCTATGTGATCTCTTATAACATACTCACACTTTTCATCTACCTTTTTTACTTGCCTTCTCCTTTGGGTAGATTATGGACATTTCCTTTCTTCCACAATGCCTCAATATGACATATAGAACATGTCTTATAATTTGCAGGTTTGTCATTTAAGAATATTAGTTCCTGTCAAAAGCCTATGCATTTATCTATTATCTGTCACTGTATCTACTTATTTCTCACTTTCTCCATCTATTATCTATCTTGCTGCACCTTGCCGCGGTTGATGGGCAAACACAGATTGGCCAATATGTGTTCCAAGAACCTTACATTACAAAGATAAGTAAAAAAAAATCCACAAATTAAGTTGTTTTTTTTAAAGAGTATTTTTTTATCTTTTTCTCAAAAATACAGGTGTTTTTACCTATATCTCTATGTACGCACATGGTTGGCAGTGACTGTGTGCTGCTATGAACTTTTTTAAGTACGGTATATTGTTCAGTTAGATAGCTTAGCACCAATTCAGACTAATTCTTATAGGAGGTGCTGTTTAGCTTTTTCTTTCTTTCTATCTATCTATCTATCTATCTATCTATCTATGGGCCACGTCACACACACAGATATCTGTGCAGATATTGTTCGCAGATCTCTGGTTGCAGTGACATCATGGACACAGTGTTCCATTTTGTGGCCATATACAAATGAACAATATCTGCACAGATATCTGTGTTTGTGTGACGTGGCTCTATCTAATATTAAATATTTTATGTCTATATTGTATGGCACTTTAAAAAGCGTTAATTAAACTATAACCTCCGTTACTCATTGTTTATACTGATTGCTAGTTATATAACATTTCTAAGCTATAACTTAGATTTTCAGTACATCGGATTATCTTGTTAGCAGATCACTAGTCCCTTAAGGTATGACTCACAAATAGCATTATTCCCTTACTCTACATGAACCTGTCCGCAGCTGTGATAACTACATATTACAGATAAACATTCAAACTTAATTATACAGAAACGCCGGCAAAAAAAAAAAAAAAGCCGGATGAAAGCTGAACGGTAAAGGCTCACGAAGAAACTCGAAGAAAAAGCTTGAGATAACTTATGGGCACAGTGGTATGAAAAAGAAAGTTAGGCCCCTTTCACATCAGCGGTAATTTCAAATCGCAACAGATGCGGTGAAAAAAACGCATCTGCCGCGATTACCGCATAATCGCGACACTTGCGGCACACTTGCGGCAAGCCCCATGCAATGTCTATGGGGCTTGCGGTAAAGGTGTGGCAGATGCGGCAAGTGCGGTTTCGGCACTTGCGGCAGGTGCGGCCGCGGAAAAAACCGCTGCATGCGGTTTCACCGCATCTGCCGCGATTTGAAATTACCGCTGATGTGAAAGGGCCCTTACATGGAAAAAGTGAATAAAATTATTTTAAAAGCATTGTCATGGATGAGCAGGTAACGACGAGTATTTATAAGGAAATAAAACATTGAGCCTTGAATGTGTAAGTTATACAGACTGCTGGAATAAAGAATGTCAAGGTGTTGTAATGCAATACAGCTTACTGCTAATGGCAAATATTATGTAACATACATGAGTCATAATTAAAGAATAATAGAGTGTTAATTATTTTTTTTAACTAATTAAAACAAAACAACATGGAGCATCACTTTATTACTCACATAGAAACTCTCCACAATCCTCTGCAAGATTACCAATACATGTGTCTAACATTGGCCCAACATTATGTACCTCAGGCTTAGTGCCAGCTGGCAATACATAACTGGCATCAACCCCACTATTAGCCAGTAAGCCACTGGTATCAGGGCAGGGGCGGACTGGCCCAGGTGGCAAGTGCCCCCCAGGCTGGTGGTTTTGCCCTAATGTAGGGCTGCCCCTTTAATGAAATAGGCCGGCCAGCTTCGGTTTGTGGCCGCAGCTGCTATAAAGACACAGCGGGAGCAGAGTGCGGTGAGTATGTGAAAGGCCTCCCCCCCACTCCTCACCCGGCCATTTTGGCACCATTTTTCTAAGGGTGCCAATAGTGTCCCGTGAGGTCCTGGATGTTTTTGGCAAATTTTGTGACTTAGTCATTTTTTCATTATAAACGCATATGCATTAACACATGCGTTAACGCAGGTGCCTATATGTGCCATGCGTTAATGCATGCATTTCCCTAGGGGCCCCATGTTAAAAAAACGCATGCGTTTTTTGAAAGCACACCAAAAACGCAGCTAGCAGCGTTTTTGGGCTGCTGCATAAAAACGCATGCATTTTTTAAAAAAACACACACACATGCGTTAATGCATATGCGTTTTTGGACTATGAAAAAAAAAATGTCCAAAATGTTCCCAAAAATGGATTTAAGGCAAAAACAGATGATATGTGTGAACCTGGCCTTAGAAAGCCATATTTAACAAAGGTTGGAATTTTCTGTTCAAGAAAGCCACGTTAGTAAAATTTTAAACAATAAACATTATGTTGTTGTGCTTTTTAAATTAGGACCAACACAATATTGCTCTAATGGAGCAATGGATATTTTGAGACCTATGCCAAAAACAGTGTGCATGCAGACACTCTGACGTCTCTTAACACAATATGCTAGTTCAACAAGATTACAAAGACAAACCTTGACCTCTACAGGCCCTACATAACTCATGAACATACAACGGTTTGCAAAGGCACATGAATGATGGCTAAGGAGTTGCAGTAGTTCAACAGCAGGGTATGGAGTGTCTTACTAAGTGTGACAAAAGATCTTGCGGCTCGTTTAACCATGTGTGGTAAAGCTAATAGTTATGCGGACAAATGCCTTAAATAATACTTAACCAAATTACGTAATACTTGGCATGCGTCAGTATACGAGACGCCCTTGGCAATTGATAACACAACTTGGGCATAAGCCATCAATGCACGCCACGAAAATAAGGTCATGGTCTACAACTGACAGCGTTCTCATGCCGATACACATTGTCACATTTGTGAATTGTACTAGGTGATCGCAGGCCTAAGCCTAACCATCTGTAGGTTATATGTAGCGGAACATGAGGGGTAGCCATGACATTGGACAGGGCAACTGCGTTATAAGCAAAAAACACACTGCCACATAACAAGGTACCTGCGCAAAAGGAGTATGGGATGAACACCCAGTTTACAATGCCGCAAAGGAACTAAATTAATTTATATCATTAACACTCTCCTACAAAAAACACCACAACAATAACACAACAGTAATGTTGGAAAAGAGGGCAATACACCTTGCAAAAGGAATCATATTTACCATGTACCAATATATAACAATATGTGAGTAAGCATGAATCAAGAAACAATGTCACTCAAGGCTTTCTTTCAACACAAAGGATTTGCTGTAAGGAGTGTTGTGATTCCCACAATGTGGGCAAGTATGAAAACAATGTGGTGTCTGATTCCAATTACAAATCGCATGTGGAAAAAGCTTTTCACACAGAGAGCACATGGATTACACTCGGACACCACTCGGATGTGATCCGAGAAAATGTCGGACACTCGCATAGCAGTTGGATGCAAAATAGAGCCAAAAATGGATGTCACTCGTATGACTCTTCTGGATGAATATCGGATCGTTTTTTTTCACCCTAGTGTGTTTCCACCCTAATCTATCTGCTGGCTCCTTTTTGGGTTTGAGTCCAACAGAGATTAATTGTTAATCTATTCTGGACACCAGGGAGCGGTACATAAACAGTCCATTAGAAACCCACACTTAGAATTTACAGATGAATACATGGCATACACTAACGCAAAATCACAGTATTATAAATTAACTTTAACCAGTGTCTTCAGGGTAGGGGCACATGGCCCTGCTCTGTCCCGCCTCTGTTTCTTGGCGGGGACACCTGCAAACTCACCTTTACGGTCATCCTGCGGACATCTCCCTAGGTTTTATCTCATGTGTTCTGCTCTCTGCACAGGTATCTCGAGAACATTCTTAGGTCAAAGATGTGCACAGATGTCAGATCGATAATGATTGACAAATCACTCACGAGCACTAGCGATAATCGCCGAGTAAGGCCCCTTTCACTACAGCTTTTTTCGCTGATTGCGGCAGATTCAGGAGATTTACCACATATGCCACCTATGGGGCTTGCAAAAAATATGGCAAGTGTGGTATTGCCGCGATCCGGCACTTGCGGCAGTTGCAGTCGGGGAAATAAATACGGTCAGGTGCGTTTTTTTTTGTATATATATCTACACTGGGTACTATAGCTAATGGTGGGCTTGGTATACTGGCTTTTTGAGCCTTTTAAAGGGAACCTCTCAGCTCTTTTTAGCTTTCTATGCTATCACTACCTGTACCTGCACCTTGCCAGCTGATTCGTAACCATCCCTGTCTGATCTAAACATGCCCTAAAAGGTTTAAGAAAAATGATTTATAACTTACAAGCAGTCTACATCCCGAGACTGGAAAGGCTGGCTCCGGGGCTCCATTCTCCCCTCCTCCCTGGCCCCTAGCACGCTCCACTGGGCGTCCTCAATCCTTGTGCTCTTGTCGAGCCCCAGGCTCCGGGGTACTCGGGTATCAGGCTGCAAGGGTTAATGCTTCGGTTGTCATGGGGAGTGGTGGCCACGCCTGATCCCATGTCCTGGGTGACACTTAAAAATAGCGGTTTATGTACAGGGGATTATATACAGTTTGTTGTCGTAACGCCACCTGTAGTTCCTGGTGATTTGCACCAGTGCCGCCACAGTCCGCCGGAGGTGGATGGGATCGCGGGTAAGGTGGTAAAGTCCTCCACAGGTAGGACTGGGACTTCCGGGGCAGCGTTCCTGCAGGGGAACAAAGTCATTAAAAAAGAAATGTAGCAGAGTGGAATTCACTTCTCTTCGGGTACTTTACTGGAAACTCGTGACATGGAGGTTGCAGTTTACAGTTCAGTATGAGATGTTACCACAAGTAGCTAACGGGTGGCTGCAGGTGGATCTTAGGTGGTATGATGGAACCCTTGGTGTGTGCCTTCTTTCAATCTGTTCCTTTCCTGCTTCCTAGTGGTGGTGAAGTCTGGTTCCATAAAGCCAACCTGACCTCCTCCTGTCTCTCTCCTTTGCTCCTGTCGGATAACAATCTGATGGCTGATCGCCGATCCATCATGCGGTGCCTGGTACCCTCTTTTAGTTTCTTAGGCGCCTGGGAAAATTGGATACTCCACGGGCTTTTCTGTGGTCCTGAAGTATCCCACAGGTGCGGGCTCCGGTGCCCGGTAAGCTGTCTGGTAGACGTTCCGACGGCCCTTTCCAAACTGGTTATTCTCCTGGGAAAGCTTTCTTTTCTTTAAGCCCTCTTTCCTTCCTCCATCTCTCCTGGTCCCTCAGCCGAGAGACCCTATGCTCACTGACTTAAAGGCAAAAGACTCAAGACCTCGGTCAAAAGGCCAATAGGACAAAAGACCTCCTTGTTACCCCTGGAACTGGTTTAATTCCCTCACGAGTAACCTAGTGTAATCTAGTGTGAGAGTGCTGAAAAATGGATGTGTAAGAGAGTAAACTAATAAGCTGCTAAAACCAAGCAGACTGCCATTTTGTAGTGGCCCAGGAAAGTGAAAAGCACAGTCTCTGGTTGCCATGGTGACTGCTCTGTGTCTAGGAAAGTGAAAGCACGGTCTCTAGTTGCCTTGGTGACGGCTCTGTCAGTTGCTCCTGTTGTTGTTGATCTCTCTCTCTGCGGTGGCCATTATTAGTGTAAGGATTACAGCAGAGCCAGTGCAAGCTATATGGGCCTTTAAAGTTGTTTGCAAGCCCTGTTGTGTGGACTAAAGACTTTATCTTGAACTGAGCAAGTGTCCAGGATCTGAGGAGAGGCTGAGGAGATGTTCCCCCTGATGGAGCGAGTGATTGGCGTCCAGGAAGGCCGTGAGTGACTGCGAAAGGAGAGCCGGCGTCCGGTGCCATCCACATTGGGAGGATCCTGACAAGGTCCTGACAAGCCCTGGAAAAGAGTGCTCCACAGATTGCACCCCAAGCTTACAGAACTAAAGTACTGGACATGTGAATCTGGCATTGGCTGGTAAGCTGCCAAATTTTGCTGTTTTTTTTACAATACGTTTTTTTTTTTGGCGCCAAAGGTTTTTCTTTTCTTTTTCTTTTTCTGGACTTACTGCAGCCCACGTGGAATATACACCGGTGTAAAGCTACATTTGAGGTTGATGGTACCATAGTTTTGAGATACCCGGTATCCCTGTGCTAAGTGTATAGCCAGCATTGATATAGTGTATTGTATTGTTATTAGCTGTGATAAGTTATACTCAGTGCGCCATCTCAGAGGTCCCATCAGACCGCCCACAGTTGATGTACATAGCCTTTAGTTAAGTTAAATCCTTGATAAGTCTAACGTGTAGGTAAATTTGCTCCTGGTTCTGAGTGTGATTTACATACCCCGGGAACTCTGAGATCAGTGCATTGATGTCGGCTAACGCTGAGGGTCTGAAACTGTTATTGGTAATATTTTAAGGGGATTTTGAGATTTTTACATTCCATACTGAACCATACTTTGATCCCCATATCAGTAAAAATACTGTTGTTTATTTCTGCCTCTGTCTCAGTCTGTGACTCACTGGATCTTAATAGGACCTCTGGTCATTACAGATGCACTGCTCTTGCGTTCAGTTACGCTTGGTGCCCCCATTACCTTCTATGGCCGAGCGCAGCCGAGCGCAGGAGCCGAAGTCCTAGAAGTGCGAGTGTGACCGAGCTGACGTCACCGCGCATGCGCTTCTCCAGATGCACTTGGAATCATCACATTTCACGTTTCTGGGTGCGTCTGACTAACCACATGCGCTGTGATGTCATCCCAGTCTCACTCGCGCTTCGGGGACATCGGCTCCTGCGCTCGGCCATAGAAGGTAAATGGGGCAATGAGTGCAACTGAGCACAAGAGCAGTGTATCCGTTCACCTATCCGCTTGGCTGCAGCTGCCCCTAAATGTACCTGCGCTGGAATTTGCGCTAGCGCAGGGCAGGCAGGGCAGCCAAGCGCACAGGCACATTAGGTGTGGAAAAGGCCTTACATTTTCTCATGTAAATGAGGCACAGTCTATATCTTGGAGACTGTAGCCTATCTGGTGGGTTAATGGTTAACATTTCAGCTGAATGTCAGAACATGCTGGGAGATCAGGTGGGATGTCACAATCACAAAGTCCCCATAGCACAATATGAGTTTGCTCACTCAGCTCTGCCCACTATGGTCACATGATCGGGACATCGCACAGGTCCTTTTAGACATGCAAGTTAATATTGAACTAACTATTAACCTGCCAGACTGTCTATGTCCTCCAAGCTGTAGTCTGACTGCCTCATTCATATAAGAAATTTAAAGTGTCTAAATACTTTTATTCACCTTTTACATTACACTATGAGCTCAGACAGGGATGATTAGAATATTATTATGAAGCTACAGGTACAGACAGTGATAGCTGGGAGGAAAAAGCCGACCTGACAGGTTCAATTTAAGTACGTTTTTGCGAAAAAGGTATGAACCACGTACTCTGTGTTATTACAGCACTAGCTTTTATTTATATATTGCAAGGTATTTGGAGACAATACACACATACTTTTTTATTTTCTAGTTGTTGTTTCATACAATTTGACGTTCACAGTGAACTTGCTGTACAGACTTGTTCACACCAGTTTGTGCTGTCTCAGCTTTTATCTGCAATCTAACTTAACCACTTGTCTCCTGGCAAGTTGGAGTGCCCTGCCTCTCTCCTGCTGAGCAGAAACTGATATAGTGCATCCCATCTGTGATTCATTTTGGGGCCAAGTTCATATAAGTAGCACACTGCTACTTATGAGGTTAGTAAGCTCGGTAGCAGGTTATAATATGGTTAGGGTAGGGGCTGTCCACAAGTGGGTTACCTTGTCGTGGTGGGATGGCTTAAGCACGTTTTTTGCAAAAAAGGTATGCACACAAGTACCCTGTGTTTTTACAGCAGTAGCTTTTATTTATTTATTGCAAAGTATCTGGAGTCATTACACACATTTTTTTTCTTGTCTTCTAGTTGTTGTTTCAAACCTAACCTCCCCATCAGAGGCTCTAGTGAAAACAAGGTAGGGGATGTCGCTGCTCACTTAATTCACTCCAGGATGGCCCTGTACTGCAGACCAGAGGGTCCATCCCACTGTACCCTTGAGTGTTACACTAGCATTATGTGATTTGTGATTTTTATTTGACCTTTTACAAGGTCATACTGAATCATCCTGCACATGTTTCTGCTACTACATTATAATGTTTATGGTTGTTTTCTCTTCAGTGACACTGCAGGCTAAGAAATCATTACAGTCCTTCAAAAATACAGCACTGTCAGGCTAATCATACCGTGGGTACAGCTTTTGTGCTTAAGTGAAAGGAATGGGCGTTCGGAGTGTTTAATAAACATATCATCAAATTAATTTTAAATATGGGGTTGATCAAAGGTGGATAACCTCATTAGTTGCTGGTTGGGATGCGATACTATTCAGTTCTATTGCAGAATGGTGAATCAGTTCTGTGTGCCTGGATTTTCTGAACCAATTAATTTTAATGTAGCATAACAACAACTGAATAAACATCGAAAGTGGATAAAAAAGTGGATAAAAAAGTTTTGAAAGTGGATAAAAAAGAGATTTTGGAGCTTTTTTGAATTGACAAAAACACCACATCTTAAATGTTGGAAATAAAAATGAGAAAGTGAAAAAAAAAGTCACTTTTTTTTCAGTGATTTAAAAAATTGTCACTGGCGTATCAGAAAAGTTAGGGTAGACCAACGTGATTGGCGTTCAAGCCTTAATCTTGGCTTTCCATTTATACCATGATTAAGTCTTGAAGGCTGAAATGCGTCAGTGTCCTTAACCTCTGTGATATCTCAGTTTAATCACTGCAATAAAACAGAAGCTTTTTTATTTACTTTCTCATCTTTGTTGCATTTGTTTTGAATGATTGATCCATCCCAACCAAGCGCAGAGCAAAGAAAGCGGTGAGCTGACTTTTTTTTCTCTTGTTTAGGCTAGGGTCATACTAGCATCAGCCTTTTGGCTGACAAATCCGATTAAAACTTATAATTCTGCAGCCTGAGCGCATAGCGTTAACGTGGTTTAACGCTGTGCTCAGGCTGCCTATACATCCCTATAGTTATCAGACTCCATGCGCAGCCGGCTGCTTGAAACCAGATATGCGCTAATCCTGAGCACACAGGAAAACGCTGCAGACCATGTTTCCATGTGCGCTTAGGAATAGAGCATATCCGGTCCTTCTGTGTCAAGTGGCCAGCTGCCCTGGAACACCGGCAACCATAGGGATATGTAGGAAGCCTGAACACAGCGTTACACCAAGTTACCACTATGCGCTCAGGCTGCAGAATTCTAAGGTTTTAAACAGATTCATCAGCCAAAAGGCTGTCGCTAGTATGACCCTAGCCTTACCCACATTTAAAATGTTGCAGAGACGTTTATAAATGTCGCAGACTATAGTTTCTTTAAAGTTAGATTCTTAGACTCTTGATGCCACTATGGCTTTTTTTAACCAATATAGGACAGCAATATAATAAAGTTAAAAGGATTATCCTATTTCATATCATCTAAAGAGGTGGTCTGGGCTTTTTAATAAAGTCAATGTGTAAATCTAGGCTATAAAATGCTGACATTTTGTAATATTCAACATGTCAACATTTGGTAGGGTTACCATAGATATCACCTTCACACGTCTGGATCAACATCCTCAGCCCCCGACTAAAGGCGTGTTCGTTTTGGAGCCTGGGTGTAAAAACACTATTTGTCATTTATGCCTAGTCTCTTAAAGCACGGGCCAGACTGCAACAAGCCCTACCCACACTGCAACAAGCCCGCTCCAGTCCCAAGCATGCCTGATCCCTCCCGGTCCAAGCATGCGCCTCTCTCCACACAAACAAGCCTCGTTGCCTCTCTCCACACAAAACTAGCCCGTCCCAACTCCCATCAAACATGTCCCGCCACTCCAGTCCCAAACATGTCCACTCCCCAGTCTCAAGATATTCGCCTCCTCCACATTCCATTCCCCTAGGTAAACTGTGATAGAACTGCCGCATTTCATTGAGCAGTCATCTTCTCTTTTGCAATGTGACGAATCTGCAGCTCTGAGAAGATGACCGATCTCAGTGCTGCGGTGTGTGTGGTCACCTCCTCCCCCTGTTCCCGCACTGATGTGATCTGAAGCACGCTGAACCTCACAGATGCCCTGCACCCTCTGTGAATGGTTCATTCATTCTGCTTCACAGAGGGGACGGGACGGCTGTGAGGTTCAGCACGCTTCAGATCACATCTGCGTGGGCACACATGGAGGAGGAGAGCGCACACACCGAAGCACTAAGAGAGGTCATCTTCTTCTCAGAGTTGTGGATTCATCACAGTGCGGGCATGCTTGGGACTGGGGTGGGCTTGTTGCCATCTGGGGCATGCTTGGAGGAGAATGGGTGTAAATGACAAGTATTGACGTTTGCACCCAGGCTGCAAAACAAACACGCCTCTGGTCGGTGGCAGAAGCTGCTGATGCAGATGCAAAAAGGTAACACCTTCAAAATGGTGAAAGAGTGTAAATTACAAACTTTCAGCATTCTGCAGCCTAGATACACCTATAAATTATACAAAAACCCCGGACAATCCCTTTAAAGAGGATATTTATGTAGAAAATGACGTACTCTTTAAATAAGGTTTTCTTTTTTGCTAAATTAATTTTATTTAAAATTGTGGGAATTGTTTTATTTTCAATTTTCAAATTATTTTTATTAGAAAAAAAATGAAACATAAAAATCTTGTAATTTCCACACTAATTACTCAGGCTTTTCGAGATTCATACAGCCTGTTCTTTCAGGAGATCAACATATACATTATCAGCAAAAGGATGACTAAGACCTGCCTTTTGTATTGAAGCATTCAATGAGTGTGGGAAAGGGTTATTATACAGGAGGAGGAGGTGAGCTGAGACATCACATATTGTGATTGGTGGATCCTGTGTTATTTACTCCATATAGAGGTGTTATCAGTCATTGTACAGGAGGAGGTGAGCTGTGATATCATCTATTGTGAATGGTGGATCCTGCGTTATCTACTGTATATAGAGGTGTTATCAGTCATTGGACAGGAGGAGGTGAGCTGTGATATCATCTATTGTGAATGGTGGATCCTGCGTTATCTACTGTATATAGAGGTGTTATCAGTCATTGTACAGGAGGAGGTGAGCTGTGACATCACCTATTGTGAATGATGGATCCTGTGTTATCTACTGTATATAGAGGTGTTATCAGTCATTGTACAGGAGGAGGTGAGCTGTGATATCACCTATTGTGAATGGTGGATCCTGTGTTATCTACTGTATGTAGAGATGTTATCAGTCATTATACAGGAGGAGGAGGGGAGCTGTGATATCACCTTTTGTGAATGGTGGATCCTGTGTTATCTACTGTATATAGAGATGTTATCAGTCATTATACAGGAGGAGGAGGGGAGCTGTGATATCACCTATTGTGAATAGTGGATCCTGTGTTATCTACTGTATATAGAGGTGTTATCAGTCATTGTACAGGAGGAGGAGGTGAGGTGTGACACCACCTATTGTGAATGGTGGATCCTGTGTTATCTACTGTATATAGAGGTGTTATCAGTCATTGTACAGGAGGAAGAGGTGAGCTGTGACCACCTATTGTGAATGGTGGATCCTGTGATATCTACTCTATATAAAGGTGTGATCAGTCATTGTACAGGAGGAGGAGGTGATGTCACGGGTGGCACGGATGACAGGGTGGAGGCCACGCGCAGACGATCCCAGCGTTTGGCCCACCAGCCATAATGGTGGAGGATGGTCCGTCTCTTTCAGGAGCATTTACCTTCTGTGTGGAAGGAAAGAAGGTGTGATGAGATCTCTCTATTATGGGGAGACGGCTGTGGAGGTCTTGCGCTCGGTCTGGTTTTATCCACCAATGTTGTAGGTCACTAGGACCCAGCAG
Source organism: Allobates femoralis (assembly GCA_033576535.1). Lineage (NCBI taxonomy): Eukaryota > Metazoa > Chordata > Amphibia > Anura > Aromobatidae > Allobates > Allobates femoralis. The sequence continues at coordinate 72,323,343 of JARQOC010000007.1, forward strand.
ACTTAGGGATGGGCGAATCTACTCGCTAGGACTCGTTACTCGGCGAGTAGTAAGGGACTCGCAGGACTCGGTACTCTGCGAGTTTCCCAGTGATGACTCGCACGAGTCCAATGCAAATCAATATCAATCCTAGTTTTGTCAGAAACGCTGACAAAACTAGGATTGCCATTGTTTGCATTAGACTCGCGAGTAATCACTGGCTACTGTGCCAGTGATAGCAGGGAAACTCGCAGATAACTGCTGTTTCTTTGCGAGCCGAGTCCAGCTGTCTTCTCTGTGCAGCTCCAGGGTCCTAGAGCCCGCCTGCTGCCTGATGTAGCAGTGCTGAGATTGTTCTCAGTCTGCTCATTCCCTGTGTACAGACATGAATGTCTGTGCACAGAGATGATGTAGCAGTGCTGAGATTGTTTTCAGTCTGCTCATTCCCTGTGTACAGACATGAATGTCTGTGCACAGAGATGATGTAGCAGTGCTGAGATTGTTCTCAGTCTGCTCATTCCCTGTGTACAGACATGAATGTCTGTGCACAGAGATGATGTAGCAGTGCTGAGATTGTTCTCAGTCTGCTTATTCCCTGTGCATAGACATCTATATTTATGCACAGGGGATGTAGCAGAGAGGACATCGCGTTTTGGACTGCGTCGGACGCAAGATGATTTTTTTAATTAAAGATGGAGTCCCTAATGGCTTTTTTTTTTATTTCTAATAAAAAATTTTCCTTGTGTTGTGTTTTTTTTAAAACAATTTAATAGAAATTCATGGCGGTCATGTCTAATATTGGCGTGACCGCCATAAATTTCGGGCTTAGGGCCAGCTGATAATACAAAGCTGGCCCTAACCTCTTTATTACCCAGCGTGCCATCGCTACCAGGGCCGCTGGAAGAGCGGGGTTCAGCGCCAGAGGATGGCGCTTCAATGAACGCGCCATCTTCTGGGGCGGCTGCGGGCTGCAATTTGCAGCGGGGGGTGCCCAGAAAGCTTGGGCATCCCTGCGCTGCGGATTCCAGCCCCCAGCTGCTTAGCTGTACCTGGCTAGACATAGAAATTGCGCGGAGCCCCACGCATTTTTTTTTAATTATTTCATGAAATTCTGAGATTCTGACTCTGAGACTCTGACTCTGAGACTCTGACTCTGAAATTCATGAAATAATTAAAAAAAAATGCGTGGGGCTCCGCGCAATTTCTATGTCTAGCCAGGTACAGCTAAGCAGCTGGGGGCTGGAATCCGCAGCGCAGGGATGCCCAAGCTTTCTGGGCACCCCCCGCTGCAAATTGCAGCCCGCAGCCGCCCCAGAAGATGGCGCGTTCATTGAAGCGCCATCCTCTGGCGCTGAACCCCGCTCTTCCAGCGGCCCTGGTAGCGATGGCACGCTGGGTAATAAAGAGGTTAGGGCCAGCTTTGTATTATCAGCTGGCCCTAAGCCCGAAATTTATGGCGGTCACGCCAATATTAGACATGACCGCCATGAATTTCTATTAAATTGTTTTAAAAAAAACACAACACAAGGAAAATTTTTTATTAGAAATAAAAAAAAAAGCCATTAGGGACTCCATCTTTAATTAAAAAAATCCTCTTCCGTCCGACGCAGTCCAAAACGCGATGTCCTCTCTGCTACATCCCCTGTGCATAAATATAGATGTCTATGCACAGGGAATAAGCAGACTGAGAACAATCTCAGCTCTGCTACATCATCTCTGTGCACAGACATTCATGTCTGTACACAGGGAATGAGCAGACTGAGAACAATCTCAGCTCTGCTACATCATCTCTGTGCACAGACATTCATGTCTGTACACAGGGAATGAGCAGACTGAGAACAATCTCAGCTCTGCTACATCAGGCAGCAGGCAGGCTCTAGGACCCTGGAGCTGGGGCAGCCAGAACACAGAGAAGACAGGATCTTATCTGTGCGAGTCAGCGATTACTTACAAAGTAAACTAGCAATGCAAATAAATGACACAACTAGGATTGCTTCAGGCTGAAGCTTCCGAGACACATCTGCGATTTGTAAATCTCACACTACTCGCTATTACTCGCTTCCCCATTCATTAACATTGGACTCGCTAGACTCGCAACGAGTAGCGAGTCCTGGGCTCGGACTCGCTAGAGTCAAGCGATTCCGAGTAATTTAGGATTCGCCCATCACTAAGCAGACTCCTTCCACCTTTATAAGGAGGTTCATTACCCTTCCTCGGTGCAGGTGATAGTTCCTTGTGCACACTTTATCCTTGCTCCAGCAGAAGCTGAGATTGTGGAGGTTGCTGTGTTCTGCTGTCAGATAAGTGTTTCCTTTTCCCAAATGTCTGTCTTCCCTGGTGTTTGTCTTTAGTTGATAGTGGAGGGGTCTAGTGAACCTCTCCATCTGATCCTTAGATAAGATAGATCTAGGATCAGAGAGGGACGAGGTTCGTGGTCGGCGACAGTTGAGGAGACTGTATAGGGACGTTAGGGCAGACAGGGTCAGCTCTAGGAAGTCTAGGGGTCACCGTCTCCTTCTTGTGCCCTTAGCATTAGGGACTCCTGATCCCCCCCCCCGTCGTTATCCTACGCTGGGTGTCTTCCCCACTCCCAGCGTGACAGGTGAGCTGTGATATCACCTATTGTGAATGGTGGATCCTGTGTTATCTACTGTATATAGAAGTGTTATCAGTCATTGTACAGGGGGAGGTGAGTTGTGATATCACCTATTGTGAATGGTGTATCCTGTGTTATCTACTGTATATAGAGGTGTTATCAGTCATTGTACAGGAGGAAGAGGTGAGCTGTGATATCACCTATTGTGAATGATGGATCCTGTGTTATCTACTGTATATAGAGGTGTTATCAGTCATTGTACAGGAGGAGGTGAGCTGTGATATCACATATTGTGAATGGTGGATCCTGTGTTATCTACTGTATATAGAGGTGTTATCAGTCATTGTACAGGAGGAGGAGGTGAGCTGTGATATCACCTATTGTGAATGGTGGATCCTGTGTTATCTACTGTATATAGAGGTGTTATCAGTCATTGTACAGGAAGAGGTGAGCTGTGATATCACCTATTGTGAATGGTGGATCCGGTGTTATCTACTGTATATAAAGGTGTTATCAGTCATTGTACAGGAGGAGGAGGTGAGCTGTGATATCACCTATTGTGAATGGTGGATCCTTTGTTATCTACTGTATATAGAGGTGTTATCAGTCATTGTACAGGAGGAGGAGGTGAGCTGTGATATCACCTATTGTGAATGGTGGAACCTGTGTTATCTACTGTATATAGAGATGTTATCAGTCATTGTACAGGAGGAGGAGGTGAACTGTGACATCACCTATTGTGAATGGAGGATCCTGTGTTATCTACTGTATACAGGAGTTATCAGTCATTGTGCAGGAGGAAGAGGTGAGCTGTGATATCACCTATTGTGAATGGTGGATCCTGTGTTATCTCCTGTATATAGAGGAGTTATCAGTCATTATACAGGAGGAGGAGGTGAGCTGTGGTATCACCTATTGTGAATGGTGGATCCTGTGTTATCTACTGTATATAGAGTGTTATCAGTCATTGTACAGGAGGAGGTGAGCTGTGATATCATCTATTGTGAATGAAGGATCCTGTGTTATCTACTGTATATAGAGGTGTTATCAGTCATTGTACAGGAGGAGGTGAGCTGTGATATCACCTATTGTGAATGGTGGATCCTGTGTTATCTACTGTATATAGAGGTGTTATCAGTTATTATACAGGAGGAGGAGGTGAGCTGTGACATCACCTATTGTGGATGGTGGATCCCGTGTTATCTCCTGAATATAGTGGTGTTATCATTCATTGTACAGAAGTAGGAGGAGGTGAGCTGTGACATCTATATATAAATGTTTTAAATGCATTTGTCATCCTGTCAGTGATGATAATGAGTCTTCTGAAAATTTGTTCTAAAAAAAAAATAGGAAACTAAATCAGTCCCAGTGACCAGTGTGAAAACTGCAAGATTTCTAATTATATACAGTTGTGCTCCAACGTTTACATACCACAGCCGATTTTTTGCTCTCTTGGCCTTTTTTCAGAGTATATGAATGATAATACAAAAACGTTTATGATTTAAAAAGAGAAAACACAGTAGTTTGACAATTAATGTCTTCACCCAACCACTGACCATGAGTGGAAATATTATTTTGTGTCTTATTCATATTCTCTGAAAAAAGGCCAAGAAAGCAAAAAATCTGCCAAGGTATGTAAACTTTTGAGCACAACTGTATAGTACACTTTAATGTGAAAAAAATACTACCTTTTTTTTGTAAATATATTATTTTAACCCCTTAATATTTCATTTTTGAATTTACTTTATTTCCTCCCTTTGTTCCTAGCGCCTTCTTTTTTTCTTACTTTTGCACAATGTGATAGTTTTGAATGACACTATTCAATTTACCATATAATGTACTAAAAAAGAGGGCAAAAAAGTGCAGCAAACAAAAAAACCTCAACTTATTATCTGTTTTCTCTTTGGTTTTGTATTTCAACATGTTTAATCTAGTGTCAACATAATTGATTACGATGATACCAAACTTGTCAAATTGTTTTTTCTATTTTAGTGATGAAAAAAAATCTGAAATTTGTAAAAAAAAAAAACTATTTTGCCTGTGTTTCTAAGACTTGCAACTTTTCTATTGTTCTGGCCATAATGCTGAGTGAGAGTTTGCTTATTGCATTCTGAAAGCTTTATTGATACTACTTGCAATGTTTTAACCACTTATTACATTTTTGTTGGATGTGTGGGGACCTAACAGGAGCAATTCTACTGGTTTTGTTTGTATTTAACCCCTTCATGACCAAGGACATACAGGTACTTCCTTGGTCTCCCTCCCTTTGTCACACTGGGAGGGGTCGGGGTAGCAGGAGCTGGACGAAAGAATCAGGAGAGCCTACTCTGGCCCTGATACTGGGGTCCCTGGCTGGCCCTGATCTAAAAAGTTACCTCTAAAGGTGAAGAGGTTCCAGCCTCCAGTCTAAGTCCCTAAAGCTCCTGAGAAGCCCTAGGCATAAGCCCCCACCTCCACCCATGGACCACGGAGCCCTGCAACTTCCAAGGGGAAAAAAACACAGCAGCTTCAGATCAGTGTCTGCTCACATCAGGTCACAGTCCAGAAGTGAACTGAAATTAGCAACAACAGGTGGATGTGAGCTGACCCATTTATGGCCGAGGGGTGGGGAGCAGCCAGCCCAAACACACCCCTCAGCTCACCCAAGCATGAATCATATTCACCACACACACCTGCTACAACCTGCTCCCGCTCATCAGCTTCCTCTCTCCACACTGAGGAGGGAAAAAAAGGCTTAATTGAAATCACAGCAGCAGCACTTCCATACTACAGGCAGTCAATATGTAACAGTACCCCCCTTTCATGAGAGGCCTCCTGACTCTAAACTGGACATGTCCGGAAATGGTCTGAACTTCCTGAGCAACGACCTATGGAAGATATTATGGGTACAGAGCACTGGGGAATGACCAACTGGAACAATACAGGGTTAAAAATGGCCACTTTTCTGAACAGACCAATAACTCCCGTAGTAGGAGCTCCAGCTGCACACTTCCACCTTACATGCTTTGACAGCACCCACACAGTCATTTACACTCAGGTCTGGACCTGACCGTTTATTGCCATTGACACGGTCATACACAGAAGGTTCACTCTCAGGGGGGCAAACAGCAGAAATGGTTCCCAGTTTTGTCTCGGGGACCTTCCTCACCAAGGGCTTAGTGGGGGATACCGCCTTCCTCCTAACACGCTTCTTCAGATAACACCTGAGTTTGGCGTCGATCTGAGGTGCAGGCAGGGTTCCACTCCTATCCTTCGGTGGGTGATTAACCACCACCGATAGAGATATAGGAGCAGGCCTGACCAACACAGCAGATACAGCAGCACTCCCGCGCTTATCCACATGGGACGTCTGCAGCTGAGAACCAGGGTGAGCACGGTATGGACAGACCCTTATAAAGGGATCAGGTTGACCACAAAAGAAACAAGACCACCCAAACTGATGAACTGCAGATAGGTTAGGACAAGACTCCGCAGTCCCCAACTGCTTAGGAACATCAGAACCCACATGTGTAACCTCCACAGCAGGGATGGTCACCGGGGCCAGGGTTGAATCTGGTCTCTCTCTTAGGCGTCTGTTCAACCTAATAGCAAGCGCCAATACAGCTTCCAGCGTCTCCGGAGCAGAGTACTGAGTCATGGTGTCTTGTAACCGATCTGACAACCCTAGACAGAACTGATTCCTCAGAGCAGGGTTGTTCCATTGAGTGTCAGTGGCCCACCTCCTGAACTCAGAGCAATACTCCTCGACCGGTCGTACTCCTTGCCTGAGCTTACGTAGTTTAGACTCAGCAAGGGAGGCGGCATCAGGGTCACCATACACCAGGGCAAGAACTGCAAAAAACTCGTCCACCGACCACGTGGAAGGAGAATTGGTCGGCAGAGAGATGGCCCATGCCTGGGGATCCCCCTTAAGAAGGGAGAGTATAATCCCCACGCTCTGTTCCTCGCTCCCCGAAGAACGAGGACGCAGCCTGGAATATAATTTGCAGGCTTTTCTAAACATAAAAAATTTATCTCTCCCTCCTGAAAATCGGTCAGGAAGGAAGATATTGGGTTCTTGTACAGCTAGCGTTTGATACCCAACCGCTCTCCAAGCTGATGCACAACCTGGTTATGCAAGGTAGAAACCTCCTGAGAGAGTTCCTCCATCAGGTGCACAAAAGCTTGAGTTGACATAGCTGCTTTGGGGAAAAAATAGTGGATTGCTGTTATGTCACTCTGGGTGGGGTCGCGGTAGCAGGAGCTGGACGAAGGGGATCAGAGGAGCCTACTCTGGCCCTGATACTGGGGTCCCTGGCTCGCCCTGATCTCGTAGGTACCTCTAAAGGTGAGGAGATTTGAGCCGCTAGCCTAAGTCCCTAAAACTCTTGAGAAGCCCTAGGCGTAAGCCCCTACCTCTACCCACGGACCACAGAGCCGCTTCAGATCAGCGTCTGCTCACACTAGGTCAAAGTCCTGAAGTGAACTGAAATCAGCAACAACAGGTGAATGTGAGCTGACCTATTTATGGCCGAGGGGTGGGGAGCAGCCAGCCCAGACACACCCCTCAGCTCACCTAAGCATGAATCAAATTCACCACACACACCTGCTACAACCTGCTCCCGCTCATCAGCTTCCTCTCTCCACACTCAGTAGGTAAAAAAAGGCTTCTTTTAAATCACAGCAGCAGCACTTCCATATTACAAAACAGTCAATACATAACATCTTTGATGCAAGCTCACACGTTGAGCTCGCATCATCCCTCACACATGGCGGCTGATTTCTTCAGCTGACATGTATAGCTCATAAGACCTTAACACCTTAGATCACACTGTCAATCAAATCAGCGCGGCAGGGATCGCGGTTTTCCCTGCCGGTATTGGCGGTCCCGTGATAAGATCACTGCGCCTTGTTATGTTGCCATAACAGCTCGAGGTCAGCTAAAGTCCCCAGACGCTGTCATAATTCACTTCCTGCCAGTAATGCCGGAGCAGTGTCGCTCACACAAGGTGATCATTTCAACTGTTCAGAGCCCTGGATCATCACAGCTCTGAACAGCAGGAGCAATCAGATAGCACCCAAAGTGGGCATGTAAAATACGTAAAAGTGAAAAAAAGATTTTTTGGAAAATAACCTAAAAGTTTAAATTACTACCTTTTGCTCCATTGAAAATAAAACTATAAAAAAGCACATATGGTATTTGGTATCGCTGCGTTCAGAAATGCTCGATCTATCAAATCATAAAATCAATTAATCAGATTGGAAAACTATGTAACAAAAAAAAATCCAAAGCCAAAATTACATTTTTTTGGTCGGACTGTAATAAAATACAATAACAGGTGATTAAAACAATGGATCTACCAAAAAATAGTGTCATTAAAAATATCAGGTCAAAACGCAAAAAATAATCTATCCCAGATCCCGAAAAATGAGAACTGTATGGGTCACAGAAAATGCGACAAAAGCACGAATCTTTTTTTTTTCATTTCTGAATTTTTTTTCACCGCTTAAATAAAGGTAAAAGTATACATGTTTGGTATCTACGAACTCATACCGACCAAAGACATCATACCCACTTGTCAGTTTTACCGTAAAGTGAATATGGTGAATATAAAAGAAACCAAAACTACTCTGTGATTTCCCTTTTTTTGCAATTTCACCGGACTTGGGATTCTTTTCTTGTTTTCCAGTATACTATATGGTAAAATAAATGATGTCTTTCAAAAGTACAACTCTCAAAAAGTAAGTCCTCCTATGACTGTATTGACGGAAAAATAAGAACGTCATGTCTTTTGGAAACAGGCGAGGAAAGAACGGAAAATGGGTTCACATATAGTAATATTATGTTGAGATAGATTTGAACATTTTTAGACAAAGTAATTTATTATGTTTGTTTTTTTTTAAACTTGCATAATTTGATGAAGGCAAAACACTGCTTAATTATTTAATTTTAAGCCCCGTAAGGAGATTTGAACTTACAATGGTTCAATTAGTTACACTATATTTTACCATGGTTCTGCATTAACAAGAAGACTACCGCGTTCCTATGGAGCTCATTCGCTATCCGATCTTCAAAGGAGATCTTGTATTGATATTGTGGGGGCCTCCGGCACACCACTGGCTGCTAAGACAAACTATTGGTTCCTGCAATTCGTTTGTTTAAATGATAGCGGCATTTAAAGGGGTTGTCTCAATCACTAGGTCAACCCCTTCTCATTCCACTTTTTCCCCAATTAAAATAAAGTCTACACTCACCTCCGGTGGTAGCATTGTTTCAGCAGTGTTGGAGCTTGAAATCCTGAGGCTTTCTTGAGATTGTAATATCACGCCAGCCCAATTACTGCCAACTTCTCTCTCCCCACCTTTAGAGGTATATGTAATCAAAAGAAGTGTGCGGCAGCCACAGCTTTCACTTCTTGTTGGATAATTCTTTGTCTGAAGGTGAGGAGAGAGACGCCAGTGATTGGGCTTGGGGCTCGAGTGATATCACAATCTCACGAGAACTGATACAGCCGATACTGCGCCACCACCGGAGGTGAGTATAAGCTTTTTTATTGTGATTGGGGAAAAAAAATGTGTAATGGGAAGACGTTATCCTAGTAGTGAAAAAACCCTTTAAGTGGTTAAACCACAGAAACAGGAGAAAGCTGTGGTTGCTGTATTTACAGGCAAATGGCAACTATTTAACTATCCCCACATTATGAGAATAATATTTATTCACTTATATAGTGCCATTAATTCCATGGCACTTTACATACATCAAACCTTGGTGGGATTTGAACCCAGGATCCCACTGCTGTGAGACTACACTGTGAGAGTGAGCCACTATGCCTTCCCATCTACCTAATAAGGTGCAGGCTCAGCTCCTGAGCCTTCTTTTTACATTTTGTGTCAACGGATGATGATGAAAATGCATGTCCCAGGTGGTAAAGGAATTAACACAAAATCGATTATTTAAATAGTAGGTCAATATCTGAAGGCCTAGTCCATTTTAATGAAAATAAAAACATACAGAGAGGCGCCCTTTTGTGTATCCGGTGATATAATGAGGAATTTTGGGGGAGTGGGGTTGGGAAATCACTCACCTTTCACGGTTGTGCACCTCTGCACAACCACAGTGTGGACCTTTGTGCACGATCCTCCAGTGTTCAGGCTGGGCCAGTCATATGGGAGTGAGGTCACCGCAGGTCCTTCACTTTCTATGCTCTGGCACTGTAAGCTACAGCTCCTACTACTCCCAGGGGGATTTCAATGGAAATAGTTAAGTATGCATTTTTTTCGTATAGAGCACGAATCCAGCATCCAGGCACAGATTATCCTTTTGTTAGTACTGCTTTATTTAACAAATGTGGCTCTCACAACATATTTCGGCAGGTCACCACCTTAATCAGGTGACAGCCTCACAACATGATTTGATCGGTCACCACTTTCTTCAGGTGACAGCCTCACAACATGTTTCAGCAGATCACTGCCTTCATCAGGTGATAGTGTGGTGCTCCTCTGGTCGGGATGCCATGAAGGGGTACTGCAACCAAATAAGAGTGTGTGGTATTCTGTGACCAAGGGAATTGGAATGGTGCATAAAGGATCCTCACAGCACCCATTCATACACACCCTAGCGTAGAGTACCATGGGTGAACCCACTGTATGGAAGATCCAGCCCTGAGGGAGGAGTCAGGTGGGGTAGAAAAGTGTATGGGTGGGAGGAGAGGAAAGCAGTCAATCAGTGTGAGTTAAGCAGTTGGCTGGAGACAGTGAGTGAGAAGGAGACCCTAGGGGCACCTGGCATTGCGGTGCATCCAAATCTGGACCCGGTACAACTACCAACCAAAGGGGTCTGGTCCTGGCAGAGGACCGGCTCTGGACATGGTGCGGGTGTTTATCCCCGAACCGTTAAACCGGAGGCCCTGAGCTTCTGTAGAAAGTTGCAGCCAAAGACCCGGCGCATCCCTTGAAAATGCAAACCGAACTAGGTCAAGGGGACCCAAAGAGGAGTTCTCCACCAAAGACCTGTGGGAGCTGGCTTAAGACTCTACGTGCAGAGTCGCTACACGGTAGAAGAAGAGAGCGCAGTGAGGAACTGGCAGGGAACAGCAGGCACACCACAGAGGATCCTAAGTGAAACATCCCGGTTCCCTGGTGACTACCCAGGCCAGAGAGAAACCCGCAGCAGCGGTAACCTTACCAGAACCGTAGGTGGCGTCACAAACTATTTTTATTATTTTTTTTATTGACTCTTTTCAGCGACCACCAGGGCCACGGGACTGGGCACAGGCCCTAATGACATCCCCCGTGAATCAATGCCTGGAACCAGGTACCCCATGGCCAAGGGTTGGGACAATAGCCTCGGCAGGTCACTGCCTTCATCAGGTGCTGTCTCGGCAGGTCACTGCCTTCATCAGGTGTAGCCTACAACCTGATGAAGGCGGTGGCTTGCCGAAACATGTTGTGAAAGCCACATTTGTTGAATAAAGCAGTATTAGCAAAATTATAATCTGTGTCTGGATGCTGGATTCGTGTGCTATAAAAAAAAATGCATACGTACCTCTGTACTGTTCCATTTTAATGTCTGATAGATTTGAGTAGGTGCCATTGGGAGAGGCGCTATCTTGAGAATGGAATGCCATTTCATATACCCTGAAACTGAGAGATTGCCATGTTTATGTGACCTTCTCCATTCCCTTCTATAAAGTTACATATTTTCTTAGATGTTTTTATCATATTAATATAGATTGTCTTAAAGTGACCACATGCTTTATAACGTTTTTTGGTTTGGCTTTTATCCTAAGTGATATGGCAAGACGCATTAAAGGATCAATATTGACTTTTAGGATTGCTCCCATCCAATGGGTGCATGTCCACTTCTTCTTTGCTGAAACAATTTGCAACGTTATATAGGTGATTTTGCATATGTTATACTATAGTTGCTGTAATTAGGATATTTTTTAGCTAGTTTCTCTGAGATGCTCTTTTTCGAAAGAACTAAAATGGACACTATTGGAATAGTAGAAAAAAAAACAATTTTTACCCAACTTTATTTTTTTCTCCTTATAACCAAAATATTAATATATAGACACACGTATATTTTTCTACCTTTTACCTTAATTAGGGAGCTGTAATTTTCAATAACGATCACCATTTCTGTTCCATTTTTCCAATAAGTAACATTTTTTAGTAGTTTTTGAATTAAGTGTACAAAAGTTATTACAGTAGAACACAAGTCATTTCATTTGCTTTGGAATTCACCTCGTATTCTGCTTCGGAGAGTCCTGAGAGGCATTTAATCTCTAGGTAATTTCACAAACACTCATAACTACATCTGACTGATGTGAAAAGGAACATGTACTGTTCCTTCAAAATGTCTAAGCTCCTCACGTACAGAACCTGCCTCTGGGCTGCCGGGGACTCCTTGTACTGATCTATTCCAGAAGATTTCTATTTTCGGAAATAGGTTTATTTTCCTTAGTGTAACTATTGAATTGACTTGTACCTACTGACCACTGAATGCTCCCAATTAATTATTTATTCTAGATTTAATTATTTTTAACTTCCTTTTTTTAAAAAATATAATTATTTTTTTTTACCTGTACATATTCCGGATGTGAGAGCTGGAGCTTCAGCAGTGCCATAGAGATCTGCATCATTTCATCACCACATTCTAAGAGCTGTAACCATATATATATGGTATATACCGTAGTTTTCACTTCATAAGACTCATCAGATTATAAGACGCACCACCAAATATAGAGGAAGAAATTAGGGAAAAAAAGTATTTAAAATAGGGGGTCTGTCCTATAATCTGGTACGTCTGATGTGCAGTGTAGCCTACTGGGGTGGGCCATGTGGGTGGTGGAGCGACAGGGTCACAGCAGACAGGATCGCAGAAGTGGGGATCAGCAGCAGCGGCAATGCTACGGGCAGGAGGTAGGGTCTCTGGGCGATGTCAGAAGTGGGTTAATGCTTTCGGGCCTGTAGATGGAGGTGTTGCGGTGTTCTACGGGCATTGATACTTACGGGTACTAGCAAATGGCTGAGGAGGCAGAGCAGGTACAACTAAAGATCAGAGTGACCTGAGTGTGTCTGCAGTGCCTCAACTGGATGAATTTCAAGAAAATGGTTGTGGAAGCAGCGCAGACGCAGAATAAGCCGAAATCTCCATCCGTGTATGTGCCGCCTCTGCAGCCATTTTCTTGAAGTCCATCTAGTAGAGGGAATACAGGCATAGATCAAGCACCTGGCTCTCTCAGATCTTTAGCTGTGCCTGCTCTGCCTCCGCAGCCATTTGCCATTACCTGAAAGTATCAATGTCCGCCAAACATCATCCCACACAACTGAAAACTGCAACACCCCCAGCTCTAGACCCACAAGCATTGCCTCACTTCAGACATCCACTGGCGACCCTGTCTCCTGCCCGCAGCATTACCGCTGCAGCCCAACTTAAGCAAGATTCAGGTTGTAAGATGAGCCTCCACTTTCTCCCCTTTCTGGGGGGAAAAAAGTATGTCTTGCAAACTGAAAAATATGGTGTGTGTATATAGTGTATATATACACTATATATATACTGTATATATATGCAAAAAAATGCAAGTCAGCTCATTGCTTTACGTGGACTCTAAAGGTACCTTTACACACCGCCACTGAGGTGTAGCAACTGCCAGGCAATTGGGATTTTTGTCACGGTTGCCTTGAAATTGCTACGAAGTTGCGGTGTGTAATTTGGGAAAGTGATCGGGATTTTTGCAGTTGCTCCGGGTTGTGGTTTCAGAGCATTGTTCTAAAATCAGAGGCAACCCAGATGGTGAATTGCCCTGGTATTGGTGTGTAAACGGGCGATAGGGATGGAATCTGCGTAGCCTAGTGATTTCCAAGGGGCGTGCCACAGCGTGATGTTTTCCGTGCCCCATCAGCGATGATTGGTGGGGGCTACTGTGTTACCATTGGCTGTGCCAGCACAGGCCGCCATATTTAAAGAGCTGTCCATTCACACTACACGATTGCAATGGCGTCATGTATTAGCCAGCCTTCCTGCGCAGGCTGGCCAATCATGACGCTAATGCGTTGTCTAATCAGCATGTTTGGGGTGCGGAATACACAACTCTGTCACGCCTCTGCGGCGCAGAAGATTTACGCCCACATTCCCTTAGTGGTTGCGGCGTGTGAAGCGGAGATGGGATTCAACTGGATGTTTCCCGCAGGATCTGTTTCAACTTCCGTGGAACCATGTTCCCTTAGGTTGAGGGTGCAATTGCGGCGTGTACATGCGGCATCGGCGATCATTAGCAACCGTTAAAAACGCGCACGTACGGTTGCTACCGATCGCCAGTGATAGTTGCGGCGTGTAAAGGCACCATTAGACGTATCCCTCACCTCAGGATGAATGAGCACGAAGTAAAGGTTGGAGCAAACCCAGTCCAGTATGAAATTTCTTCAGCTGTTCCTCAGTTGGTGATTAAAAGACATGGCTTTTATTCAAATTCTATTTAAAACGTTATCCATAGTGCACACAACAGAACAGTATAAACGCAGAGACATCCCCCTGATCAATTTTCTAAGTAACTATATTTCCCAAGGTGCTATCGACATGAATTCTTACAAGATGTCTGTAACAGCCCATCCAATCCACACACTCAAATAAATCAAACCATAGATGTCCTTTAATTTAATAATGAGTGATAATAAGAAATGACACAGGGGAAAAGTATTGAACATGCTTGATGAAATTCATTTAGTACTTTGGACAAAATCTCCTGTATAGAGATATTAGCCCCTGCATTGCTTAGGTGGGATTTTGGCCCATTCTTCCACACAAACACTCTTCACATCCTGCAGGTCCTGTGGATCCTTCTATGAACTCTGAGCTTTAGTTCCTTCCATAAATTTTCTATTGGAACCATGTCACATGATCGGCCCATCCATTTTAGCAGCTGTATTTTTATCTTTGAAACCAGTTGAGAGTTTCCTTCACTGTGTGTTTGGAATTAATTTTGTTTTCCTGAAATGTTCTCCCTCGTTTCATCTTGATCATGCTGGTAGATGGCAGCAGATTTTTACTTTTCTTCCTTCATCCTTTAATTGTACAAAATTTGCCAGTTCCTTATGCTGAAAAACAACCATACACCATGATGTTCCCACCTCCAAAGTTCACTGTTGTTATTGTGTTTTGGGATTGGTTTGCCCTTTGGCCCCAAACATGGTGTGTATTATAACATCCAAAGAGTTCAATAGTGGTCTCGTCTAAGTAGACTATATTCTCCCAGTATTTTAGACTTGTCAAATATTGCTGAGTGAACCCATGAAAGTTCAAGTTCGGCCAGACATTAGTTAAATATTTTGCTTGGTACCAGGACTTGACTCAAGATGGACCCCAGACTCAGAACCTCCTAGAAGTCAATGGGGACCCACAGTTTTTTTTCTGTAAAATGGTCATAGTAAGGACTACAAAAATAAGCAAAATGGGGTAAGGGCAGGAAAATTGCCCTATAGACAAATGCGGATAGGGAATAAATAAATTATTGAAGAAACTGCTTGGGATCTCTCTTATTTTCATTACCAGCATAGGTAAATCAGACTGCTTTGGGTTAGCTATATCGGGCTGTGAAGGCCCATGTTTATTTGGCACTTCTCAAGCTAAAACTATCCTGCTGTGCTCAGAAGTAGAGTATCTATTAGCGTGTGAAAAATTCTGTGCCTGGTGCTGACCAAGAGTTACTCCAACCTATGGAGCATCAGTGTAAAACGAGGCTTGATAGGTAACGTATGCTCAATGCAATCCTTAAGATTTCTCACGAGTATGCAGCTGTCTTCTTTATCTTGGCTGGATATCAAAAATGGGGGCACCCCATGCTGTTTTTTTATTATTTGCTTATTAGTTATATAAGGTTAAGAACACCTTTTAGTGCCCCATGAAAGGCAATAAAGGTAACGAGTGTACAATATGTAGGAGTGGGGGTATTTCTTTGCTTTTGTCACCCTATAAAGCACATTGTGTGCCAAGTATCACCTTGCTTATATGAACCCAATGCTAGGATGCAGCCAGGGGTGCATCCAGCACCACCGCCGCCTGAGCCATAATTGAGGAGCAGGGGGGAGGGGTGCTGTTGGCTCCCCGCCGCAGGTGAGGAGCGGGGGGGGGGACAGTGCTGTTAACTCCCCGCCGCAGGTTTTGAGTGGGGGGTGCTGTATCTGTTTTCCCGCCGGTGGTGAGAAGCGGGAGGCGGCCGCAGGGCTCTTTAACTTACCACTACCGGCGGCGCCCGACAGACAGGAAGCGGCTGTGTGCGGATAGCGCCGCCCCCTTCTACACAGCCGCTCCTCCTGCTTGTTGATGCCTGAATATGAGGGCTCACACTGTCCAGTGGACGGTGCGGCCATGGATGCAGCAGGCCAAACACAGCCATGACATTTTATGGCATGGCTATTATGGCGGTGAAAATGCCCACAACCAAAAAACTTGTTGATTGGTTTCACTGCAGCCTTTCAAAAAATGTAATCAGCATATGAATAGCATCTGAACTCAACCCCATGCTTCTTGTTCAGTAATGGAATCCTGAGTGGCATGAGTGTATAGAGATCATGGAAAGTGAGCACATGAATTATTGTTTTCTATGAAGCTATTGTACTTGCTGATTCCAGGTCTGTCTGTAGTTCTCCCACAGGTGGTCTTTGGCTCTTGGACAAGTCATCAGATAAATCTTTTCATTCTTCTGTCTGAAATCTTACAAGGAATACCTGGTTGTGGCTGATTTATGAAAAAATTATGTTCTTTCCACTTTTAGATTATGGCCCCAATAGTGCTCACTGGAACCTTCAGTAGTTTAGAAATGTATCTGTAAGCAATGCCATCAGGATCTTTTGTAACAATAAGGTTACAAAGGTCTTGAGAAAGCTCACTGATTTTACCTACTTCTCAGAGCGTGACTTATGGTGCTGTCACACAGCACGATTTGGCCAGCGATGTCGGAAGCGATGCGCGGGTGCTCGCTCGCTTCCGACATCGCTGGCCAGCTGTCACACAGCATCGCTGCGGCCGGCGATGCCGCAGCGACGCGGGCGGTGACATCGCTCGCTGGGCTGGGCTCAGCCCAGCGAGCGATCCGCAGCAACGCTGCGGTATAGGCTGGATCGCCGCTGACATCGCTCTGGCAATGTCACACGGCGCGATCCAGCCTTATCGCGGGTCGCCGGTTGCCAGGTTTATGGTTCTTCCCGTAAACCTGTCAACCTGCGACCAGCGATAAAACACGGTCGCGCCGCTCATTTACACAGCGCTACGTCGCTAGCGACATCGCTGATACGTCACTTTTTCGGCGATGTCGCTAGCGACGTCGCCAGGTGTGAAGGCACCATTAGGTTAACCCTTCCAGGTGCAACCCCATCTCCTCTCACTCAATCCAGCACTCAACCTCTATCCTATACTGAATGTGAGCATAAAGCACACCACAGCTTCACAACGTGCTGCCACCACTCATCGAACATGTAGGGCGATGAGTCCCTGAATTAATATTATCAGCCCATCAACAAAATCACACACTTCCTAGTGCCATGGATTCTTTTAGGGCATACACGATTCAAAGATATTAAAGTTTTATGCTCTTTCAATAAAAAGATATAATGATAAAAATAAAATGTACATACAGATATGCAAAACAGTTATAAAATAAAAAGGATACACTTACAGAAATATCTATCTCGCAGTGTGATTCTTTCTGCATCCTATAGGAAAGGAGGAATGAAATCTAGATCACAGCAGTATTTCAATTGCCCCAAATCTGCGAACAAGCTTTCTTTCGGGAGGGCCCAATTTATAGTCTCACCCTGGAGATTCAATTATGGCATAGCCTTTCAATAGTAATATTCTAATCCCAGGCCTGTGAATGGACCATGGCTTCTTTAGCAATTAATACATTATTTCAAATATTCTTTGTCTTAAAGTATCTTCCTTCCCTCCCGTAGTAATCAGAAAATGGCTGTAACTAGGCTCCATTTGGTGGATTCTTTTAAAGGTGGCAGAAGTGTGAAATAGTTCCACTTCTGTGAATTCTCAGGAATACCTCCGGGGGTTCAGATACTGAGCAAAGGAGATTAAAGGTTTGTCACACGCATCAATTTACTGAACGATATTGTTAGCGATCACATGCATGCGCGATCGCTAACAATATCGTTCAGATTGCTGGTGAGCTGTCATACAGGCAGACTCACCAGCGATTAATGGACCAGAGATATCGTGGAAGCGATTGAAATATCATTTCCACGATGTCTTGCTCCCGCTGCCAGGCTGCGGTGAGCGGAGAAGGCTGGTAACCAAGGTGTACATTGGGTATCTAGGCAGCACATGCTGCCTAGTTGCCCACAGTTTACCTTGAAGACCAGCCTGCTCCCGCTTACCGCAGCCTGGCAGCGGGAGCAAGACATCGTGGAAACGATATTTCAATCGTTTCCATGATATCTCTGGTGAGTCTGCCTGTGTGACAGCTCACCAGCAATCTGAACGATATTGTTTGCGATCGCGCGTACCCGCTGTGTACCTTGGATACCAGCCGGTGAGCGGCGAAGGCTGGTAACCAAGGTATACATCGGGTATCTAGGCAGCGCACGCTGCCTAGTTACCCGCAGTTTACCTTGAATACCAGCTCCCAGCGCTTATTGGTCGCCTCCCGGTGTCACACGCAGCGATGCTGCGTGTCCACCGGGCGGCCAACGATTGATTTGAGTACAGGACCTCAAATGAAACGATTAACGATCAGCTGACTGATCGTTCATCGTTTGTAGTGTCACATGCAACGATATCGTTGCGACTTCGTTCAAGCATCACAAAACACGTGACTTTTGAACGATATCGGCAACGATATTGTTACGTGTAACGTGGCCTTAAGAAATCCTGGTCAAGATAACATAGGTTATGACCTCTGGCAAATGTCAATTAACTGTTGCTGGCTTAATTTACCTTCAAGATACACATTTTGCTTTATACTCATCATTAGATGTTTATTATTGTGGCACCTTGGTAATGAGACACCTTTTTATAGGCCATCAGTTGAACCAATTGATATTTTTCACTGAATGGCAAGATTACTTTCTAATTACTGATAGATTTCATCGGTGTCATGACTTTCCTTGGTTTTTTGCCCTTCTCTTTCTACTTTTGTTCAGTACTTTTCCCTGTGTCATTTCTCATTACTACAGTTAATTTATTGACACCTACGGTTTGCTTTCTTTGCTTATGTGGATTGGATGGATTGTTACTGACATTTTGTCACGCTTCCGGGGAAGGAGCCCTGGAGTGGACCCACTGGGCCGTGGTACTGAACTCCCCTGGGTGAGCTGGTCCTAGTTTAACCAACCCCTATATAGGGATTGTCGAGGGGCAAGCCTAGAGGGTCTAAATACCACAGCTGCTAATACAAAGGGGGCGACTCGTAGGGTTAGGCTATACTACGGTATAGCAAGGTAGGAAACACAGGTACAGATCCCGAGGCTGGGAGAGCAGGAATGGCTCTACTGGAGAAGAGTACAAGGAAGGCCTGACCAACAGTCAGCAAGGCAGAAGCAAACTAACTTAATAATCAGGCACCTCCCATCAGTGGAGGTGGCCTGATATACCAGAGGACGGATAACTATTGGTCAGGGGAAGTGTCAGGTTGGGCTGTGCCAGCCCCAAGAGTCACAAAAGAAGGGCGCGGGCGCGCCTAGTGCACCGCTCATGACACTCATGAAACCTGACCCTTGCAGCGTGCTGGTGCGTCAGCTTGGCGGTCAGCAGACAGGAAAGGGACCTGGCGACAGCTCCAACACACAATTCGACTGGCCGCCGGATGCCCGGTCAGCAGAGGAGCAGGGGATGCCGACCCAGGAGAGGTGAGCTGGGGAGCGTTGCCAGGGGACCTAACACATTTGGAAATTTAGTAATTTATATCTATGGTACATCTATTTGGAGTTTTTGGAATTAGGATGTTCTCCTTCACGCACAGATACAGGGAGAAATTAAGTTTAAACCAATGTAGCCACACCCACACTCTACTGGTTCCTGTACAAACGAGAATGTCCCTAGTTATACAACTAGAAATCACAGCCCAGACCAAGCAGTTTCTCATTCCTAATGAGGAACCAGAGGGCAGGTCACTACACACAACTAACCACGATAACCAAAAGTGAGCAACATACAGTAAACCACATGCACAAGTGAACAAAGGAGAAATGATAAATGTAACCAAGAGTAACCTCCTACAAAACTAACGGAAAACAGAAGATAGGAGCATGGAATAAAATAGAGAAATACACAAAGTAAATACAACACTAGTCTCTGCGTACTAGACAAAATCTCTTAGCTGCAGGGCTGGAACTCCTTGGCAGAAATCCACATAGAAATATAGCCAGCAAAGAAGGATGGTCAAAGTAGAGTATAAACTGTCTCACCTGGGATGTAATAGGACAGAGAAAAAATAACCAAGTGGGACCACCTGAATAATAGCAAACCATAAGAAGTAGAAAAGAACCATCAGAATGTGGACAGTGACTGACCACCCTGTGGCTCAGAGCATGAGGCCACCGGATTGAGTCCTGTGACAGAAGGATGACATATACTACTTCATGACATTAGTGATCTTATCTTTATCTTAACCATCACTTACATATCCACATTTTGTTTCTTGTCTACATTTTAAAATTGATCGTGTATAAAGCAAAATATAGTGGCTGTCAATTATTTTTTACATTCTGGTTTACACTTAATAAAAGTATTTTAACATTGCTTTGATTACATTGTATCGACAGACAGATTTATTACATTATGATCACCTTTTGACATTCATTACATTTTGAAAGATGATGATCCTATACCAGTATGCTATTGCATTAATTGGGTTCTATATGTTTTCTTGTACATTGGAACTATGTAGCCGACCCTTATTATATGCAAACTAAAGAATTAATTTTCATGAGCAACCTTTCCTGGAAATCATGTTATGAATTATTTAATATTTATTTACACCCTATTTTTTTGCAGATGGAAATGCTATTCATGAGTTTTCCGAACTTAAATGAAAATCTCTGAAATTGAAAATCAAAATATTCCCAAATATTGCAGCATCTGTTAAGTTGCTGAAGCAGTCTTGACAGAGGTTGACAAGTGTCAGGCTTATTATTAATAGAAGAGGCTGGGTAATATGAGGGGAATTACTCATTTATTTAGTATCTAAATATTTAATCCTTATTCCCAAATGTAGCATGGAAATCTCGTAGTCCATTCACAGAAGAATTTCATTACGCGATGTGTTATTCCAAGTTGCTAAATGCTTAGGATTTTTAGTAGCAGAAAAATTAAAAGGGTTATCTGGGATTTTTATAAAAATAGTAAAAAATGTATCTAAGCACTAACAGGCAGGTAGCTAGCACCATTCACCCCCGGTACAGAGCGGGCACAGACTGCTTCTGCCAGGGACAGCATGGCGGGGTAAACAGAGCGGTAGCTTCTTTTACGCTCTGCTCTGTGGAAGTGAGTGCATAGCCAACGTTATACTGATTGACAGCCGGCTCCACGCTACCTGATTGGGGAAGCTGCCTGTCAATCCGTGTGACATCGGCTATGAAGTCCATCGACGGAGGGGAGAAGCCGCCCCTCTGTAGACATGACATCAGTAGATGCGGCAAAAGTGCTGACAGGAGCAGTCTCGGACCGCTCAATGTCAGCGGTGAACGATGGTGAATGGTGTCGGGCACAACAGTCCAGTAGGTTCAAGCTACCTGCCTGTTAGTACTTAGGCACTTTTTTGGTGGGTTTAAATCCCAGGTAACCCCTTTAAACTTCTTATGTACCTATAATAGTGATATAGGTTGCAAATTAGTATATTAGTTGATTTAATTTCAGGGACTTATTATAGTACTATATCCCCCAACAATTTGTACAGAGCCATAAAAATGCCCTCATTGACTCATATGGTTTCCATTTGTACAGTATCTCCTAAACTTCTATAGATTGGCAATTTAGGGGTACCTATCAAAGCAAATCAAGGATTGCAAGAAAAAGTGCAAAAATCCTTACTAAATTCTTTGCCCTATTTGTACCTGGTTGGCTTTATTGATAGATCTCAATGAGTAGAACCAGGGGCTTAAAGACTTAAAACTACATATACTGCTGGTATAACTCTCCAAGGAGTTTAGATCAGAGCTCATCCAAAAGAGAAATGGCCAACATGTTTTGCTGAGAACATTTAGCATTCAGTGGAGATGTTAGTGTCTAGATCCCCACTGATCAAGACTTCCCTTCATTGTGCAGTGTCATTGGCTTCCTTATCTCCTGAGCCACAGCAGGCTCAGTCCATTTCCAAGTGCTGATCACCTTTTAACTTTGTTTCATTCTTTGTTAGTCAACAGATGTTTTAATTTGTTAATTTAGTCTGCCTATCAAATTGCGGATGTGGCATTTATACCTTCCCCTTGCTGGTCTTCTCTGCTGGCTATATTCCGAGGTGCATCCAGCTTGGAGTTCCATACTGCCAAGTCATATTCCAGTCTTATAGAGATCAGCTAGGTTTATCATCTTTTCTCCTGTCAACAGTTAAGTAGGAGGAGGCTATTCTTTCTTGCGGTAAGTACTTTACTATTCTATCTTGAATTCGCGTATTATGTTTTCTCACTTTGGGATTTCTTCAGTCACTGCACACCTTCCTTATTCAGGGTTATAGTGCTCTGAACCTCCCTAAGGAAGTAAGAGAAATGTTCAACTGCCATTTAGTCTGCCAGTTCCAAGTTGTCATCTACTAGTTGTATGGTTCCACCAGGGTGTTCCAGCTAGGTATTTTAGTCTGTACAGGAACCGTTTGGGTCAGATGAAGTAGTTTAGAGGGAGGTCTATTTTCCCTTGTGAGTTACCATGTGTATGCATAACATACACAAAGTATCAGGTTTAATACCAGTATTCACTTTAGCGTTTTGTAAGAGTTTGTATCCATTTTTCTCTGAAATACAGCTTCTTTGGGAGCTATGAAGAGAGGATACTTGTTACATTTAATAAATCCCAGTGAGCACAGCAGTTAACTTTTATCACAAGTGCCATTACATAACAAAAATATATGGAGCTCTTGCCTTGGCCTGATGTACGAAGCGCAATGTTTCTGCTTATGACCTCTGTGACCTTCTCATGTCCCTTTATGGCTCTTCTCTTCTATAAAATAACGGGAAATATTGGATAAAACTCTTTAGGATATCTTTAGCTGGAGAAAATAACATGAAATCTGTAAGAAAGCATAATTAGCATAAATATGAAATCCATGTTTAAAAGCTAGGGGGGAAATCTTTTTTTCATATGTTAGTGTGTACCTTTAGTTAATAAGGTTAAGTCTGGAATTTTCATTAAATTATTTATTTTCACAACCCCCATATATGTACCCTGACTGAGGTTTCAGATTTTTTTTTCTTTTGGGAGTGTCCCTCCAAGGAATACAGGCTGGACGTTCGTCTGTCCGTATCCTGGGTGCTGCTCTCTTCAGCTATTCATATCTTGCACATATGGTTCAAGGCTAATGAATAAATGTATGAATGAACTATTAAACCTGAGATCCTGGTACGGGAGTGAAAACATGATCGTCTTACCTACAGGCGTAACTTCAGGCCCAGGGGCCCCCGATGGGAGAGCTCCAGCAGGGCCCCCTATTATTGAAAATCTTTAATAGTATTAGTCTTTTTCTATAGGCCAAAGAAACTTTTGGGGTCCCCCTAGGCTGCAGGGCCCGGCGCTATCGCAACCTCTCCACCTATTGTAGTTACGCCCTTGCCTACAGGTGCATCTCAATAAATCAGAATATCATCAAGTTAATTAATTTCAGTAATTCAAAACATAAAGTGAAACACATATATTATATAGAGTCATTACTAACACAGTGATCTATTTCAAGTGTTTATTTCTGTTAATGTGATGATTATGGTTTATAGCCAATGAAAACCCAAGGGTCATTATCTCAGAAAATTAAAGTAGGGAGGATGAAGAGTTAAACACGGTGCTGCCGTATTCCACAAGACATCAAAAGGGGAATAAATATTGATTAGTCAACGCGTTTCAGGACTCCCCGAAACACCCTGAAACGTGGCAATATGATATTGATTAGTCCTGAGGAAGGGGCCAGGGAGCCCTGATACATGTTGACTAATAAATCAATATTATATTCACCCTTTGATGTCTTGTGGAATACGGCAGAACGTTTTTTAACCCTTCATGCTCCCTACTCTATATGCACCATGCTGAGGATGGCAGCAGCCATGATCTGCTTTTATAGTGGTTGTGACTCTCACAACCACACAAGGTGAAGCCTCTGATACCTATTTAGGTCATATTTTATTTCTCAGAGTGTTCATGCTCCTTAATTTCATTTTCTGAGATAATGATCTTTGGGTTTTCATTGGCTGTAAGCCATAATCATCAACATTTACATAAGTAAACACTTCAATTAGATCACCCTCTTTGTAATGACTCTATATAATATATGTGTTTCACTTTATGTATTGAATTACTAAATTAATGTTTTGATGATATTCTAATTAACTCAGATGCACCTGTATGTCATCACTTTTTATTTCTTATCCCTATTGTTTTTGCTACAATACACCTGGTCTGTGTAGATCGTAGGGTTTATAGTTGTCTAGTAGCCGGTATCTGAAGCAGCCGGACTGTATACTCAGATTCTGATTATTATTATTATAGCATCATTCATTCCATAGCACTTGACATGTGAAAATGGATATACAGACAATAAGTACAATAATCATGAACATTGCAAGTAATGACTGTTACAGGAGGTTAGAGAGGACACTGCCCTTGAGGGATCACAGTCCACAAAGGATGGGTGAGGATACAGTAGGTGAGGAGAGAGGACCTGGCCCAAGAGGGCTCACAGTCTACAAGGGATGGGTGAGGATACAGTAGGTGAGGAGAGAGGACCCTGCATGCAAGGGCTCACAGGATAGGTGAGAATACAGTGGTGAGGAGTGAGGACCCTGGCCATGAGGGCTCAGATTCTACAAGGGATGGGAGAGGATACAGTAGGTGAGGAGAGAGGACCTGGCCCAAGAGGGCTCAGAGTCTACAAGGGATGGGAGAGGATACAGTTGGCGACAAGAGAGGACCCTGCCCACAAGAGCTCAGAGTCTACAAAGGATGTGTGAAGATACAGTAGGTGAGGAGCAAGGACCTTGCCCACAAGAGCTCACAGTCTACAAAGGATGGGCAAGGGATATAGTAGTTGAGGAGAGAGGACCCTACCCACAAGAGCTCACAGTCTACAAAGATTGTGTGAGGTTACAGTAGGTGAGGAGAGAGGACTCTGCCCATGCTGACTCACAATAGGTGATGGAAGAGGACCCTGTACACGAGGGCTCACAGTCTACAAGGGACAGATTAGGTTACGGTAGGTGAGAATAGACCTGATCGTGTAGCAGAAAAGTGGACTGAGGGTCACTGCAGGTTGTAGGCTTGTCAAGAGTGGTGGGTCTTGATTGTTTTCATGGTAGGTGACAGCCTTTTATGTTGGGGTACAGAGTTCCAGAGTTTGGGGGATGCACAGGAGAAATCTTGTATGTGGTTGTGGGAATAGGAGATAAGAGGAGAATGGAGAAGAAGGTTTTGTTAGGGTTGGAGTTTGCATGCAGGTAAGTACCGGGAGACTAGGTCACAGATGTACGAAGGAAACAGCGAGTGAATGGCTTTGTATGTCATAGCTAAGGTTTTAAACTTGAGTCTTTGGGCAATAGATTATTTGGGCAGCAGGGTTTAGGATATTTTGAAGGGGTGCAGGAGTGTTAGAATATAGGCCAAAGACCAGAAGTTTGCAGTAGTCATGGCAGGAAATAATGAGGGCATACATGAGGTTTTTTGCAGATACTTGCATAAGGAATGTACGGATCCGAGAAATATTTTGAGTTGGAGACAGCAGGAGGTGGAAAGAGCTTGGTTATGTGGCTTGAAGAAGAGAGCAGAGTCAAGGGGTACCCCAAGACAGCAAGATTGTGGGACTGGAAGGAGTGAGCAGCCTTTGAATTAAGTAGGCTTATGACCAATCTAGTAACCTGCATAAGGATTGGCTCATGGTAATACTGTAATGTATTGACTATATCAGTGATGGCGAACTCCAGGCCTCGAGTGCCACCAACAGTGCAGGTTTTCAGGATTTCCTTACATTGCACAGGTGATAATATAATCACCTGCACTGGTGATGATTCCAACCACTGTGCAATGCTGAAGAAATCCTGAAAACATGTACTGTTGGTGGCACTCGAGGCCTGGAGTTCACCATCACTGGACTATATTCTCTGCACTTTGCTGTCTATTTGTTATTCCTCTTGGAAATTTATGAAAATACATTTTTACATTTGCACATTAAGATGGAGTAGGAAAGATCTTCAGCATGCCTGACTTTTTGTTCTCCTGAGTAGACTAAAGATGAACAAGTGCCTTGTTCACACATATCAGCTTTTTTGGGCTTCTCTGCGTTTTTGTAGCTGTTAAAAAAAACGCAGATGCGTTAACGCAGGGTGCAATTGTGTGTAGCTGCGTTTTTTCACTACAAATGCGTTTTTTTAACATGGGGCCCTATGGGAAATGCATGCGTTAACGCAGGGCACTTATAGGCACCTGCGTTAACGCAAATGCGTTTTTAATGAAAAAATGACAAATTCCAAAAACGTTTCTAAACCTTTTAGACACACAAGGGACACTTTTTGGCACTCTTACAAAAACGCATGAGGTTTTTGGAGTGCTAAAAAAACACAAATTGTGTGTGAACAAGGCCATATCTGCCAAAATGTACGGTACTTGAATTCAGCCTATAAATTTGATTTACCGTATATACTCGTGTATAAGCCGACCCGTGTATAAGCCGACCCCCCTACTTTTGCCCCCAAAACCTGGGAAAACCTATTGACTCGTGTATAAGCCGAGGGTGGACTCCAGCACAGGTATACAGCGCGCGTCCTCCATCCAGTCTCCTTCCTGCTTCTACCCGGTCATGTGACCGCGCAGAAACAATGACGTCATTGTGGATGCGCCGGCCGCCTGGTAGAAGCGGGAATGAGACCGGAGGAGCGCGATGACAGTGAGGAGGGTAAGTATGAAAGCGATTCTTTTACAGGTGTGCGGCATCTACCGGGGGCATGTATATACCACGGGGGGGAAACGGGGGGGGGGGCCTGTATTTACCGCGGGGGGCCTGTATATACTACTGGGGGAGTGGGGGCCTGTATATTCCACGAGGGGGGGGAGCGGGGGTCTGTATATACAACGGGGGGAGAGCGGGGGTCTGTATATACCACGGGGGGGAGCGGGGGCCTGTATTTACCAGGCGGGGGGAGGGCAATGTAATATGCACAGCTCCCCCTGCCGCTGATGGACAGGGGGATGCAGTGCATATTGCATTGCACTAATGAGCGGCCCCACGTGACCGGGCGCTCATATTACAGCCTCCCCCCGCCTGCTCCAGCCCCCGGACACCGGCCCCCCCACACTCAGCCGTATAGTGACTCGTGTATAAGCCGGGGGGGGACTTTTCAGCACATTTTTTGTGCTGAAAAACTCGGCTTATACACGAGTATATACGGTACATTAAATTTATACAATGTGAATCCAATGTGCAGAGATTACAATAAATCTAGGTAAAACAAAATAAAAAAAAATATATATATATATATTTTATACTCATTTTGCCCTCACCTGACCATCTGAGCATCATGGTTCCAGTCTGGTGGTCTTTGCTCTGGTAAGGTCCCTTCTTCTGTTAGGTGGGGTATCTTCTACTAGGTTTCTACATTTCTTCTTACTTTACAAAGAGTCTAGTCCTAACATGAACCTACCTCGTGCTGAAAATGCCAGACCCTAAAGGAAGAGACCATGACCATACCAGTAAGCAGAAGAGGAAGACTGTGATGAAATGGACTCCTTCAATGTAGAACATATGATGATTTCTTATGTAACCCAGACAGTATTGAATCTCGGTTTGCAAACTTGTAATGGCCAAGGAGAATTTCCTACAGTATTTTCATAGATTACTGTGGCTTAAATTTAGCATGGTAATGTAATTATCTAACTTGTTTGTCATAGAAGGCCAGAGAACTTAATTATGCTAATCGTCCATTGTCTATTACCCTGTGAATGTTGATTCTATGTACATGGCCGCAGCTACTATTGTTTTAATGTCATGGGTTGCAGACTGAATGTCTCCTACTAACATTCCATTGTATTACTGCTAGCTGCTAGAGGTACACTGGATTGGATACAGGCAGCTAATCTAGGATCTTCAGGTCCGTTTAGCAAGCCATAACCCCAGGCCTAGGCATTTCAGTGCCGACCAAGGGGACCAGAACACGGACTATAGAACCATAAGGACTTCAGCATCGGATTATCGGATTCGGCTGTGATAAAGACTGCATAAGGATAAGGAAGCAACCCAGGTTGGGACGATGCAGTCACCTGGCTACAGACTTTGCTGTGCTATATTCTAATCCCTGGTTAGCCAACAGAAGGGTGAGACTCTGTTGCCTGTTACATTGTTATGTGTTGTGCTTGGTTATGCGTTATATGCTGTTAACTGTTTGGGGATCCAATAAAGCCTTGTTATTGTGGTTCCCTCACCCTGTGTTGTCTGAGTAGTGTTTCCGCCCACGGTTAAGGAGCTCGGGCGTTCAGTTGGGGATGAGCCCTGATCCACGTTACCTTTGTAAAGGCGGCTGGGCCTGCGGACGAGAGCACCTACTGACTCCTGTGTCTCCACAAGGACCAGACCATGCTGCTCTGTAGGATAGGAGAGGGTCAGAAGTATCATTTTTTTTTATAATGGATACTCATAAAAAAGGGGTCCTATATTTTGCATCATCTTTATTTAAATGGAATTTCTCAGCATATTTTTGCCTTGTAATCTGCGAGTACCATGATATACGGACGAGAACATGATTCCATTGACTCATCATTACCTGGGCTGTACTTTTAATGTTTCAAAAATGTTTTATCAGCAGGAGATTATAACTACAGGACAAGGTGTATCATGCCTCCCCCACCACTGATTAGCAGTTTTCTGTCACTATAAAATGTACATAGAAAGCTGCCAATCAGTGGTGTGGGAGGGGCTATACACAGCTCAGGTCTCCAATCACCAGCCCTTCTGTGACTAAATCACATTTGCGGCACCTAGTAAACTAAGTGATACATTGTAGGATTCTGGGTTTTGGCCCCTACATTGGGCTACTCTCAGATTACATAGCAAAAAACTGATTACAGATTCCCTTTAAAGCAGTTCTGTTTACAAAGAAAATGATTAACATTAAAATGGATAAAAAACTAAAATTGCTGAACAGTAGAAATCACATTTCATCAGCCGAGTGACACCGCCATGAATTTTTTAAGGTCTCTGAAAGTGAAAAAAAGCAATTTTAACCTAGAACAGGCAGCATCCTAAAAAGTGTGTTACATAGATTATTAATAGCTGCGCTTATGATGCTGACATTTGCGTAGTGACTGTGTACAGTTATTTCTGAGTATAATGTAACTCAGAGGCTGTGAACATTCACCTTCAAAAACCTCAGCTTTCTGAAATTCATAATTAAGCCGTTTTTAATGTTAATTGTCTGTGTCTTACAGAAAATACGGTCTACAGTAGTTCTGAAAGTTAATTTACAGTTTGGAATATTCCATATCTCTGCATAAATTTCACTTACAGCTACATTAGATTTTCAGCCCTAAAAGTCAATAAAGAACCAAAACAAGCAAATGAGTAGGGATGAGCGAAGTTTGGTGTTTATATCAAACAAACACTTTACAAAAATGTTCAGTGTTCAGGTTCGACGTTTGGGTGTTTTACATATTATGAGGTATCAACCGGCAATATTGTATATAACCGTTATGGTCGCACAGACGAAGGTCTGCTGCGATGTAAAACCAGAACGTTTTAGAGGGACTTGTCGTGCCAGGAATCTTATTTAGTGAAAAGGGCTAATTTTACATGTTAGTCGCAGAGCTGGGCAGGTCTGGCTAACCACATACCTCCCATAGGTGTGCCTCATGTGATATAGTGAGACTATTGTTGTATCACATGATCTCTGATATCAGATAGGTCCTGCAGACTTCCTGTTTGAACATATGGTGTGAAGAACCATGCGCTAGTGTGGAGTCAGCTAGAGCTGCTGAGAGTGCAGAAAACAACCGAAGTTACTGAGGCTCTGGCTCACGACAGGTGCCAATAAAGAGTAAATCCAAGGACCTGGTGGGCGATCCCAGTGAGTGACTTCCTGGATAGTTGGTCTGGCTGGAGCTAGTCTGGAGCCTGCCAAGCGACTAAGGAAGTAACCGCAGAGAATGGTGATTATGTGTACTGACGGATATCAGTGAAGGACTGGTAGATCCTCACTGGAGCACACTAGTGGAGTATAGTCAGTGCGTGCGGATGTATCAGCAGTTGGAATGATGAGGACTGCATATGTCATTTTTGCTGATAATTTAAAGTGGACTGTACTCACAGTGAGAGATTTAATGGAGAAGAATTAAAAGACTAAATGCAACTGAATTAATGGACTTTGGATACTGAATATTATGAGAAATCACCTGGGCCGTATTGTTATTCAGTATATTGCTTTATGATTAGGGATGGGCGAATCTACTCGTTACTACTCGCTACTCTGCGAGTAGTAGGGTACTCGGCCGACTCCTAATGGTGGGTTTACACACACCAACTTATCTGTCCAACTTCTGACCAACTTACTGGTTGCAGTGAAATCATGGACACATTGCTCCATTTTGTGGCTGTGTACAATGGATCAATGTGTCCATGATTTCACTGCAACCAGTAAGTTGGTCAGAAGTTGGATAGATAAGTTGGTGTGTATAAACCCACCATTACTCTGTGAGTTTCATTGCGATTACTCGCACAGTAACGAGTCCAATGAAAATCAATTGTAAATTCTATTCCTCTACTCCTTTGATCCGGATTGTCCCGGATTGACCCGGTCATGTTCAAGCGGTTAACTTTAACATGACTGTCTATGGGACCGGATTGAAATGGACTGGTTCAATCCGGTTTAATCCGTTTTTTTTTTAAATATTCTTTAAAAGCCAGCAGCTTTTTGCTGCTGGCTTTTAAAGAATAAAATGGGGAATTGCAGGTTTTTCCTCTGCTGCCAGACCCCTTTATGGAGGAATCGCTGCAATACTCGCTTCCCCATTCATTTACATTGGACTCGCTAGACTCGCAATGAGTAGCGAGTATCGGGATCCTACTCGTTAGAGTCTAGCGAGTCCGAGTAATTTAGTATTCTCCCATCCCTATTTATGATATCTTATTATTTACCTGTAATTGGCTTTTGTAGAATAGTGCTGTTGTATTACTATAATGTACTATTGTAGGTTAATGGCCCTTTATTGTAAGACACTGTCTGGAGTCTATTCTTACATTTTCCTTTATCACCAAATCTTCACCTGTTTCTTTCTTTTTTATTTTCTCTCTATTTTTGTCTTTCCTTTTCTGCTACTTGGTTGACTATTCTAGTCTTGGTATTTTCTGTTACACTACGGTATTTCGGGTGCTTGGCAACCAGCCTGAGCGCACGGCACGTATGCGGTGTGCTGCCTGCCGGGCGCCGCATCTGCACATGTGGCTGGGGTGATGAGGGGGCTATTTGTGCTTCCTCCTTCCCATCACTTATGGTGTGCAGCGGATGTGATGTGGCGGCATAAGCAACACATCATACTGCACGCGCATTATAGTGGGCAGCTGCCAACCATTACCCAGAATAGGCCTGCATTAAGGGGTATATATAAGGCATTAGATGACATTGTAGCCACACCTCCTGACAAAGCTGTTAAGCGGTGAAATGAGTGTCAAGGTGCGGAAGGGTGCCTGTACCTGTGGTCCCTGAGTGTTTACATACATCATGTCCCAAGGTAATTCATACTCATAAATATGAAAATGCCTGTAATTCTATGGGTGCCCTGAAACAAGATTAGGCTCTTTGAGCTTGAGTTGAGCTATATGGGATTCTTATGTGTCATACTTACCTTGAGGGACCAATAGTAAAGTCCCCCCACTCTTGTTTGTGGCTACCTTAGCCATTTTATGTATCCTGCATTGGGTGATTCTTCCACTCACCAGCCACCTTGTTTGTCACTATGTTATTTTTATTTTACCATTTCTATGTAATTTATGGTTTAATAAACTTTGACATCTTGTGTTGGTTCTAAATGCTTGTGACTCTTGCTTACTCTTGGATGATTAGGGGGAAAGAGGTCACATATTCTGTGTAGGTTATAAGTACGTATAGGTCCTAAAACTGGCTTGAAAGGCCAATGTTGTAGGTGTTGTATAAGTAGTTTATGTCTGTTGTGAATAAACCAAATGGACTATTTATATAGAAAGCATTGCTGTGTGCCTTTATATTGCTGCCAAGCGAGTGCTGTCCCACATGTTCAGTGAGTGCTGTCTCACAGTGTGCAAACAACTGGAGTAAGCATTTCTGTGCTCTGATACACTCGGTGCCTGGCCCGATGCTAGCCATATGCAGTGTTTTCAATGGCTCACACTGCAGGAAAAATCAACGTTATCGGATGTGGTGTGTACCAAAAAAAAGAAAATGACAAAACCACTCCCTCCCCCGGAAGTGCTTTGTTTATGGCTGGCGGAGAGCCTAACTGCCCAATCAGTGACCCAGTAAGGTTCATGTCAAGTGTGGGTGCAGAACAGAACTTTATAAAAAGTTCGACTGAAACTCCAGAACCCAAATTTCAATGGGTCCGCTCATCCATACAAATGAGTCAAAAATATAAGACACTGATTTTTTTTCAATTTAGGAAAATGATTCAGCATCACATGTCGGTGAGGGGCAAAACAATTTGAACCTTTGATTTCAGTATCTAGTGAAACTTCCTTTGGCCAGAAATTAATACGTCTAAACATTTTCCGTTAATTGTTGATCAGTCCTGCACATCTGGAGCAATTTGATCCCATTCCCACCTCTGTTATCTTAGGGATTTTCCCCAAGAACCACTCACTTCAGATCCTCCCATGTTATTTCTATATGATATCTATAATAATTCTTGTATAGAACAACTTGTGTGCTTTGGGCCATTGTCTTGATACATGAACCTTGTTTTCTTGAGATTCAGTTCCTGGACACATTTTTCATTAAAGATCAGCAATATAGAAGAAAAGGCAGCAC
Organism: Allobates femoralis; assembly: GCA_033576535.1. Taxonomy (NCBI): domain Eukaryota; kingdom Metazoa; phylum Chordata; class Amphibia; order Anura; family Aromobatidae; genus Allobates; species Allobates femoralis. The sequence continues at coordinate 72,356,074 of JARQOC010000007.1, forward strand.
TTACCGACAGTGTAATCTTCAGTCAATTCAAATACAGTGCTTAATCAAAAAGGTAAGGGCCATAGGGCCAACAGTGAGGGGAGGGACAGGACAGCAGGGAGCCGAGGGGATGGACGACAATAATTTTGTTCAAGTGAACGTCATCGGATCCAGATTCCATTAAACTTTGCTAATAAAATAAAACATTTAGTTTTTCATCAATAATGGCTGCCATCCTGGACCAGATGAAGCAAAATAGGCCCAAATCATGACATCATCATTGAGTTTCACACATGGCACGAGGTCTTCATGCTGTGATGTAGTTTATTTTTTCCTTTTCCCATAAACAACGATGCTCATTTAAACCAAAACTTTTCATTTTGGTGTCTTCTATCCACACAACATTGTTCCAATAACCTTCCAGCTTGTCCATTTCATTTTTATCAAATGGGCAGTAACTTTATTCTTAGAAATCAGTGACTTTCTTTGTGCAGCCCTGACATTTACACCACAGTTGTTAAGTGGTAGATTCATGAACATTAATATTCGCTACTATGAAAGAGGCCTTTAGTTACTTAGAGGTTACCTTGGGTTCCTTTGGAACACTTAAATATTGTTATACAGTACTCTTGAAGCAATCTCGGTTGTTCAACTGTGGCTGGTTAGGGTAATAACAGTCAATTTCCTCCATTTATATACAATGTGTCTGCCGGTGGATTTATTTTTTTATTTTAATGGCCTTGAACCATGGCGATTTGATGGATGAACACTTTGTAGAAAGATCCTTCTTGCGTGAGCCTAGATATGCCCGCCATGGTCTTTTGCACTGCTAACTTGATATGAAGCCGTTGTGTTGCTGGTCTTCCTTTTGCCTTCTTTGTTCTATTCTTCTAGCCATGAGGTTCATCTCCAGTTTTTTCTCTCTTTGTAAGTTGTCTCGAAAGTAGGCAAATCGTAGCTTGGTGATCCTGGCTTTGTGTGACATGTCTGGCTTGATTTGTTCCAAAATTGATTTGTTCTTCTTGCCATCCATGGTATTGACAACATCCTTCTCCAGCACCACATTTCAAAGGTGTTGATTCTTCTGTCTCTTTAAAAATAATTAAAAAAAAATAATATAAATTCTATGTTCAGTTATGGAAGGATACTGTGAAATATTAATGACGTGAACTGCTAAATTTGTGATGCCATCTTGACAACGGACGCCTGCTAACACAGTTACTTATGTAATGTTCCGTCTGTGTTACCAGATGTTTTCTGGAGTTGTCATTTCCTCCTTAAGGACTTTCCATTTTGTGCTCTCTATATTTTCTTAAAATACCTCTTTAATGTAATATTTTTTAGAACTATGTCTCTATATTAACCCTTTTTTTTTAAAATGTGTTTTGCAGAGTGCTGTGCTAAAGTGTTAAAATGGAAAAAGCGCTGCAGAGTATAAATGCTTTAAAGAATTGTAGCATTATTAATTTATTGGTATAAATAAAATGCAAAGTCAATAAGCAAAAAATAAATCTAAATTAAAAGAATATTTGCTGTGACGGCCTTTTACCTCCAAAACAGCATCAAGGCATTGATTTTTCTAGGCACAATTTCGACAAGAACGTAATTTTTGAAGGAAGTTTGTTCCAAACATCTTGGAGGAATAAACAAAGATCTTCTGTGTATGATCCTTGAGCGTATATTTTTGTCTCTTCATGTAATCCCAGACAGACTCAATCATGTGAGATCAGGGCTCTTTGGGGGCCGGATCATCACCTTCAGGACTCCTCATCTACTCTATAATTGCCGTAGGCAAAATCGTGTCGGCCCCCGAAAACGCCGTGGCTATGTCACACTGTGACGTCACCACGCGCGAGCAATGGCCGCGAAGCGGCCATTGCGAGTCACTGGCCGAAAATAGAACCAGAGGCTCGGCCACAAACTTAGCGATTTACCGCTGAGGTAGCGCGAGCAATGGCCGCGAGGCCATTGCGAGTCGCTACCTCAGTCGCCGCACCTGTCGCAACTCCCCCTATACTTTCAATGGGGATCTATTGCGACTCGCTGTGTAGCGCGAGCAATGGCCGCGAGGTCATTGCGAGTCGCTACACTTGCAGGTTTGCCCGCGAAAATCCTGTGGCTGACACAAAATTAGCGATGTACTGCTGAGGTAGCGCGAGCAATGGCCGCGAGGCCATTGCGAGTCGCTACCTCAGCAACCGCACCTGCCGCAAGTCTCTCTATACTTTCAATGGGATCCATTGAGAGTCGCTGTGTAGCGCTAGCAATGGCCGCGAGGCCATTGCGAGTCGCTACCTCAGTCGCCGCACCTGCCGCAAGTCCCCCTATACTTTCTATGGGGATTACCGCAATCGCGCCGCAAGTGGACTTGCGGCAGGTGCGGCAGCGAGTCGCTGGCTGAGTGCGAGCACTTGCGGCGCGGTTGCGGTAATCCCCATAAGGATTACCGCAACCGCGCCGCATTGCGAGTCGCTGGCTGAGTGTGAGCACTTGCGGCGCGGTAGCGGTAATCCCCATAAGGATTACCGCAACCGCGCCGCAAGTGCAAGTTGCGGCGCGGTTGCGGTAATCCCCATAGAAAGTATAGGGGGACTTGCGGCAGGTGCGGCAAGTGCGGTTTTGCCGCACCTGCCACAAGTCCACCTATACTTTGTATGGGGATTACCGCAACCGTGCCGCAGATGCGGTTTTTAAATAAAATAAAATAATTTTAATACAAATAAATTCAATTAAAATAACAAATAATAAAAAAATTTAATAATAATAAAAATTGTAAAAAAACAAAACAAAATAAATAATAAAATAAAAAATAGCTATCTACTATAATCAAATTAATGCACGTTCTAGAATCCCGATGCATTTGCATCGGGCTCACAGCTAGTTATTTATATTGAAGTTCTTAATATCATTGGCTGGGTATTGGCCTGTCAGATAGTACTGCATGATAGCTTTTAAAGGCAAAGGATGGTCTCACCGAATATTGGTCTGATTTAGATTTCCATTTTGCTCATTCACTTTGAATTTTGTTAATTGATAACATAAACATTTCAAATTTTTAAAGCATTTCTACTTTCAGAATTGTTTCCAACCTGCCTAAACCTTTTATACAGTATTGACTATATAATTTTCGTGTTTCCTTTTTTTCAGATCACTTTCTATTAAAATAAGTGATTCAATTTTGTTCTTTTTACCTTGGCCTAATAGGATGACGATTACTATTTTGTACATATTTATTTTCAGCAGTCTCATTATCATCACAATTAAGAATTAAGTCACAGACTTCTTCAAATGGCTAACACAGGATCCAACTGTGAATATATGATGGTTACAGTTAATCTCCCCTTCCCAATATAGTATTCTCTGCACAGAGCATGAATTGAAAACACTCCTATAGGGATTATTTAGTCATCTCTTGCCCATTGTTTCTAATTCACATGTGTGGCACCCCACTCCGCAGGTCAGTTACCACAGGAACACCTGGAGCAGGGAAGGATTTCCACATCATGTAAGCTTACACACAACACCTTCCACCCCAGACCTGAAGGGGGAGCTCTACATGCCGACTTCAGGCAAGGTCTCGTATAAATTCAGGCCCGGGGGTGGAGTTAGGCAGTTTAGTACAGAGGAGTACTGAAGAAGACACCTAGTGAACGGAGGCACGTGAGGCCCGTGCCAGAGGGAAAGCCTTTCCAGTGTGAAGGACCCAAGAGTGAGGGTCAGAGATGAGGCAAGTAGCCAGTGGGAGCGGAGTCAAAACGGTTTGCCCCAGAAGAGCTAAGTCGACAGCCCAAACACCGAAGTCCGAGACTGTACAAGTCCAGTCAGCCCAGCAGTAAAGACTGGAGACCAGGGAGGCTTCAATTCTCCTGGTGTAGCACTTGGGGCACAGCCACCTAGCAGAGCCCGGGATCGCAGTAGATATAGCGGTGCCCACAGCAGAGCTCGCACAGCCTGCCATACAGATGAGGATTACAGGAGAGGGGCACAGCCTAGCTTCAGACAGCCCAGGACCAAAGCACACACACAGCGTAAAAGGAGGCCTCATAACTCATCGGATGTGGAGATCCCGAACTGCTAAGAAATAAGAATCCTGTGAGTGTGACTGTTATTGCGGCCCCTGATACTACTCCCTCCATAGACTATTCCACAACTCCCATTATCCACTACTGCCCTAGGGATCCCGTTCCACCTACGGGGAGCAAAACCAACTTGCTGCTTCACCATCGTCCCAGAGTTCTGTCCCGCAGCGCCGGTACCATTACCAGAGCAATAGGTGGCATCACAAAGCACTATTCCCATTAACTGTTCCCCTTTTCAGCAACCACCTGGGCCACGGAACCAGGCAATAGGCACGTGACATCCCCAGGAGAATAACGCCTAGAAACGTGTACCCCATGGCCATTGGGCAAGTCAGCTTTTGGCATCACGAACAGGATCCCATGCCCAGTAAAACTGGGTACTGTGTGCCGTGTATTGACTGTATTGAACTGTTAAATTGGGCCACCATTACTGCGCCATATGGAGAGCGGGAAGAAGAGGGGCATAACTGCTTAAAGGGTGCGAATATAGGCCACGCCCCATGCTCTGCCGAAAGCCGACAAAGCACAGCGGCCCAATCTGGAAATACCCGAGCGCTCAACTCCCCTCCTGAGGAGAAGCCAACTGCTTTTCTTTTTGAGAGACTGGCTAAAGTTAACTAGGGGAAAGCGACGATGGATGCGCAAGGGAACGCTCATTTCGGAGTATCCGCTCTCCCTGCCGTATGTCCCGGAGCAGCGTGGTTACTGCAATATGATGGAAAACCCGATACCCTTGCTGGCTTCAGGAAAAAGATATGTAACGTGCTAGATATGTATGCAATGACTGGCAAGCAAAGAGCATCTGTTGTGCTGGGACAGTTAAAGGGTGCAGCAGAGTGTGAAGCCGAGTCCTGGTCAGGTGCAGATAAAGACTCAGAAATGCAAATATTTAATAACTTAAGACTTGCTTTGAAACCCCTTACTGAGGCTGAGTTGAGGATGAGGTTTTACCATTGCAGACAAAGGCCCCAGGACAGTATATGGGATTACATCTTGAACCTCCAGGAGGCACTGCGGGCCTTAAAGCAAATAGACCCTATCAGTGTGCAAGAGGAGGACAAAATGCTGACTGAACAGTTTATTCAGGGTTGCATTCACACACCGATCGTACTCAGCTGCGCCTATGGGCCCAAGAACACCCTGTTGCAGACTTTGTGGTCCTGAAAGACCAGACCATTAGAGGGCTGCAAATCCCTGTGACCCCTGACCCTGCACTCCAGCCACAGGCTCTTCATTGGAGGAGGCGCTCCCTTCCTTTACCACAGTGGGGGCTAAAGGACAGACTAACACCTGATGCTCCTGATAGCTTGCAATCCCAGGTGCATCAGCTCAGCAAGGATGTGGCCAGGATTTTAAAGGTCATGCAGTTCGGACCAGAACCCAAGTTGTCAGCAGAGATCCAGCTTGCCGACAGCCCCGAGGACATCCCATAGATAAGAAAGAGGATCCCACCGTTCAGAGGAAGACCCAGCGATCTCTCCGACTCATCAGGACATCCCATCTACTGCTGTTGCAATGAGGCAGGCCATTTTGCCAGGTCGTGTACTTCAATCCAGCAATCCCAGGGGCCAAGGGCCAATCCCTAGGGATAAGACAACAAGGCCTGTCTGATTAGCGTGATAGGATTGGCTGTCCTCCCACGTACCTATCAATCATGCTGGACAGCATTCCCACATCTGCACTACTGGACACCATCTCACAGGTGGCCACAATACCACATATCCTTTACAAAAGATTTTGGGCCGACTCTGAGCTCGCCCCCCCAACCCGCACTTTACTATATATGCTGTTAATGGACTACCAGTAAAGCTAGTAGGGTTCAAGGAAGTAGCAATAAAAGTGGGGAGGGTGATGGGTGATGTTAAAGGGCCAAGGACTTATTGTGGTTGAAACTGATCATGGGGAGAAAAATCCACAAATGATACTAGGCACTAATGTGATTGAAAATTGTCTAGGAGAAGTGCTGTTTTTACTCCAACAGATTTCCAAAACTGCCAGCCCCAGGCATCAGAGGGTCCTACAGAGGAGATCAGAACCCTCATGCAGAGACAACAGTTAAAATTGTCCGGTGGGGAAATTGGCAGTGTACAGGTGACACACCTGTTCCCCATTGTGTTACCCCAAGAAGTGAAATGATGATATAGTGTCGGTCAGCAATAGGCTTCAGAGGGCAGAATTACTAGGCAATGGTGGAGCCCATGTACTCAGAGAGTAGATATATAATCCTGACAGCCAGGGAGATAGTTGATGTATGTAAGGGGAGGGTACCCGTATGAGTGTTAAATTGTGGAGAAGGAGAGGTCAAACTGCCCAGATATGCTACCACTGCCAAGCTGTTCACTGTCGACAACAAGTCAATCCAGGCAGTGGAACCCTTGACCCACCCAATCCGGAGGAGGACAAAAGCTCCAAGGGACAGCTGGAGGACTAGCGTCAGAAGCTGCATGTAGGCACTGACTCCACCCCTTCTCAAAAAAGCACAGAGTTTTTCGGTTAGTACAGGTAACAGGTATATGTACAGGTCTTTAGTAAGCATCCATTAGATTTTGGGTGGATAAAGGAGGTACACCATCAGATACCTACAGGAAACCATCCACCCATAAAAGAGAGATACACACCTGTGCCACCAGCTCACTATCAGCGTGCCAAAGAAATGTTACAGGAAATGAAGGAGGCTGGCGTTATTAGAGACAGTTGTAGCCCCTGGGCAGCTCCACTTGTCCTAGTCAGAAAGAAAGATGGCACAATGAGGATGTGTGTTGATTATAGGCAAATAAAGCGCATAACAAATAAAGATGCTTACCCGTCATCCTGCATTGAGGAATCACTTTCTGCACTGAAAGCTTCTAATTACTTTCCACCTTAGATCTCACTAGTGGGTATTGGCAGTTTTCCGTTGCAGAAGAAGATCAGGAGAAGACCACATTCACGACACCGATAGGCCTGTATGAGTTCAACAGCATGCCATTCGGACTCTACAATGCACCAGGAACATTCTAAAGGCTGATGGAGTGTTGCCTGGGGCACCAAAACTTCGAGACAGTGCTACTATACCTGTATGATGTCATCATGTACTCCAAAACCTACGAAGAACATCTGAAGCACCTGGCGGAGGCATTTGAAGCATTGTCAAAGTACGGTATGGAGCTGAAGCCATCAAAATGCCATTTGCTGAAGCCGAAGGTTTAGTATCTTGGGCATGTGGTCTGCACAGAGGATGTTGCACTGGACCAAGAAAAAATCACTGTCATTAAAGATTGGCCAAGACCAACAACCGTCAGAGAGGTATATCAGTTCTTGGGGCTGGTAGGATACTACAGGAGGTTCATAAAGGGCAATACAAAGTGGTAGCACCTTTGCAAGATCTCCTGGTAGGCCAGAGCAAGAAGGGCAAGACTTCTGGCCCTCCATTTGAATGGGGTGAAAAAGAAGACAGCTCATTCAAGCAGATGAAAAGGGCCCTGACTGGTGAAGAAATCCTGGCCTATCCTGACTACAAGCTACTGTTCGTGCTGTACACAGATGCCAGCAACATGGGATTGGGAGCTGCATTATCACAGATGCAGAAGGGCAAAGAACGTGTGATTGCCTATGCCAGCAGGAAGCTCTGTCCTACTGAGAGGAACCCAGAGAATTACAGCTCGTTCAAACTGGAATTCCTTGCATTACTTTGGGCTATCACCAAACGGTTCTAGTACTACCTGGTGGCTGCAAAGTTCACAGTCTTCACAGATAGCAATCCTTTAACTCGGACTCCGCAAAGCTGGGTGCACTAGAACAGCCCTGGATGGCCCGGTTGTGAAACTATGACTTCAATAACAAATACTGGGCAGGCCGCAAGAACACCAATGCAGATGCACTGTCAAGGATGCCTCACCTACCAGATGTGGGAGAAGATGTGAATGAGCTAGAACAGATAGAGCTGCCAGCCTTCCACCACCACTGTGCATCCCAGTGTCATCAGAATTGTAAACATCAAGAAGCCGACAACCACAACCAGCTGTACAAAGCCAGCGACCAGCTCCTTGATACGACCTCCGCACCATTGCACCCCCTCATGTTTCCTCCGACGCCTGGCTGCATAACACTTCTGGCTGCATCCCATTCTTGGCTGCATCGCATCCCTGGTTGCATGTCATCCCTGGCTTCATCTCATCTCCGGCTGCATATCATCCCCGGCTGCATATCATCTCCAGCTGCATCTAATCCCCGGCTGCATCTCATCCCTGACTACATCTCATCCCAAGCTACATCTGATCCCTGGCTGCACCTCATCTCTGGCCACATTCCATCCCTTGATACATCCCATCCCTGGCTGCATCTCATCCCTGGCTGCTACTCATCCCTCCTGCACCTCCTCCCTATGGCCAGCACCCTGGGTCAACCTCATCAACCTCGCTCATCCTTGCGCTGTTTCGGACCCCTGGCTACATCTCACCCCCGGCTACATCTCATCCCTGGTTTTAAGTCACACCTGTCTGGACCTCATCCCCGGCTGCATCTCATCCCTGGTTACACATCTTCCCTGGCTGCATCTCACCCCTGGCTGCCCCTCATCTCTGACTGCATCTCATCCCCGGTTGCAACCTATTCCCGGACACACCTCACCCCCTGATGTACCTCACCTCGATGAGTTGCATCCATAACTACTACCTACAATGTTTCATCTTCTTATCACCTTCACCTCCATACTATTTCACTTCCTACTAACTCTGCCTATCTCTGCACCCACTAAGGAAGTAGTGATCTCTTCCTCTATCCTACCAACTCATCTCATCCCCTCCTCTGAACTGTTCCTTCACACACAGTCCCTTGTCTCCAGACACGCACGCCAACCAAGTAAACTCTCCGGCTACTGCGGCACCCCTGCGGGGGATTGCCACGGGATCAACCGGTGCAAGGAGGGAATTACACCTTGGTTAGCACAGCACACCACACCTTCCACCCCAGACTTGAAGGGGGAGCTCTACTGGCTGCCTTAAGTCAGTTCCCCTTTAAAACATCCAGGCCTGAGGGGAGGAGTTAGTTAGTCCCAGCAGGGCCGGGACGATAGGTAGGCGACCCTAGGCGATCGCCTAGGGCGCCATCTTGTGGAGGGCGCATTTTATCCGCGTGAGGGGCCCATTGCCCGCCCCCTGGAGGGCCCCGTGCTGGCCGCCGGCGGCTGCGCCGGCCAGAGAGGAGGGAGGAGGGGACTTCCTGTCCTGCAGCTCTGCCCGGTGCCCGCCCCTCCTCTCCTCCAACATGGCGCCTATGGAGCGCGGATCCGAGGAAACAGCCGATGTCTCCTCGGACCCGATCTTAGTGTACTGAGCATGCTCAGTACACTAACACCGCTCTGTGCCATAACATCACTTCTGCAATGTATATTCATACATTGCAGAAGTGATATCTAGTGAAATGAAAGGGTTAAAAATAAAAAAATCTTTATTCTCACCTCTCCACGATCCAGCGATGCCTCCTGCGCTCGGCTCTGTGCTTCCAGGACCTGGCCTGACGTCACAGTGCAGTCACATGACCGGTTACCGCGGTAACCGATCATGTGACTGTGACATCACGCCAGGTCCTGTGCATCAGAAGAACAGAAGCTGGAAGCAGCGCGGGTGTCGTGGAGAGGTGAGAATGAAGATTTTTTATTTTTTAAGCTCTGCAAAGAAGGAGGACAAAGAGGGGGGGCAAAGAGGGGCTGCAAAAAGGGGGGCAAAGAGGGGCTGCAAAGAGGGGGGCAAATAGGGGCTGCAAAAAGGGGGGCAAAGAGGGGCTGCAAAGAGGGGCTGTAAAAAGGGGGGCAAAGAGGGTCTGCAAAGAGGGGCTGCAAAGAGGGGCTGCAAAGAGGGGCTGCAAAAGGGGGCAAAGAGGGGGGGCAAAGAGGGGGGCAAAGAGGGTCTGCAAAGAGGGTCTGCAAAGAGGGGGTCCAAAGAGGGGGTGCAAAGAGGGGCTGCAAAGAGGGGCTACAAAGAGGGGGGCAAAGAGGGGCTGCAAAGAGGGGCTGCAAAGGGGGGCAAAGAGGGGGTGCAAAGAGGGGCTGCAAAGAGGGTCTGCAAAGAGGGGGTCCAAAGAGGGGGTGCAAAGAGGGGCTGCAAAGAGGGGCTACAAAGAGGGGGGCAAAGAGGGGCTGCAAAGAGGGTCTGCAAAGGGGGGCAAAGAGGGGGGCAAAGAGGGTCTGCAAAGAGGGGAGCAAAGAGGGGGTGCAAAGAGGGGCTGCAAAGAGGGGCTGCAAAGAGGGGGGCAAAGAGGGGCTGCAAAGTGGGGGGACAAAGAGGGGAGACAGAGGGGACAAAGAGGGGAGACAGAGGGCAGACAGAGGGGAGAAGGGTGACAGGAGGGTGACAGGAGGGGGACAAGGTGACAGGAGGAGCAGGGAGAGGATCCAAACTGATGCTGCAAAACATCGGGATTGGATACCTATTTGGCATCCGATTGCAGTCGTCAGTTTGGATCAGTTGCTGTCCGAGGGGTGCTGCAAAAAGTCTGATCCCCTCGGACAGCACAAAAACGCAGTGTGAAAGCAGCCTTATTTGGCACGGATCAGGTCGGATCCAATTCGGTCCGATTTGACCCGCTGTGCCAAAAATCGCAGCAGGCTGCGATTTTGGGCACAGCAAAAAATCGGCCAGAATCGGATCCGACAAAAATCGGATGCCAATAAGGCCAAATCCGATGTGATCCGTGCCCATAGGATAACATGGGGCCAAAATCTGATCCGTGGCTGTCCGTTTTACAACGGACAGCCACGGATCACAGAAAACGCAGTGTGAAAGCAGCCTTACAGCAGACTCACGGTGACGGCGGCCGCGGTGAGTGTGCAAAGGCGCGCGCCTCTTCCCCCGGCCCCCGCATACTGGGCCCTGTATACACCACTGGGCCCTGTATACACCACTGGGTCTTGTATACACCACTGGGCCCTGTATACACCACCACTGGGCCTGCTGTATATACTGCTGGGGCCTGTATACACCACTGGGGCTGCTGTATATACTGCTGGGGCCTGTATATACCACTGGGGCTGCTGTATAACCCCTGGGGCTGCTGTATAACCCCTGGGGCTACTGTATTACCCCTGGGGCTGCTGTATAACCCCTGGGACTGCTGTATTACCCCTGGGGATGCTGTATTACCCCTGGGGATGCTGTATTACCACTGGGGCTGCTGTATTACCCCTGGGGCTGCTGTATAATTCCTGGGGCTGCTGTATAACCCCTGGGGCTGCTGTATAACCCCTGGGGATGCTGTATTACCCCTGGGGCTGCTGTATAACCCCTGGGGCTGCTGTATAACCCCTGGGGCTGCTGTATTACCCCTGGGGCTGCTGTATTACCACTGGGGCTGCTGTATTACCACTGGGGCTGCTGTATTACCACTGGGGTCTGTATATACCACTGGGGAGGCTGCTGTATACTACTTTGCTGGGGGCTGTATACCTGTGCTGGGGTCCACCCTCGGCTTATACACGAGTCAATAGGTTTTCCCAGGTTTTGGGGGCAAAAGTAGGGGGGTCGGCTTATACACAGGTCGGGTTATACACGAGTATATACAGGTAGTAATCCTACAATGTCTGCTGGACATGGTATGAGGGGGTTTATGGCTCAGTCAGTACACACTCCATACTTCATGGTATGGGGTGGGTTTATGGCTCAGTACACACTCCATACTTCTTGTTATTAACCAGTTAATGCTCTCTTGTCCACCGCACTATAGTGTCAAAAGAGGACAACAGCGAGACAAGCAGCAACATGGTATCAGAGAGTCCCTGACCTCGAAATAGAAGATCCTCAGATCCCGGTATTGTGACATAATATTAAGAATGATACTTTTTGCATTTATATTACACTATGAACTCCACAGCACTTTACATACATCACGAACACTGTCCCCATTGGGGCTCATTATGTAAACAACCTATCAGTATGTTTCTGTAGTGTGGTTGGACGAACCTTTTATAGGTCCCCGTTAAATTAAATTTACTTTCAAAGTATGCTGACATTTTTATTCCCAGACATATTTCGGGGGGGGGGGGGGGGGGGGCGCCGTTTGCCTTACCTGCCTAGGGCACCAAAATGCCTTGTCCCGGCACTGAGTCCCAGTAGTGAGTTCCAGTTAGTGTGTGTGGAGAGAGCTGGAGTGAGGAGCTGGTCGTGACAGCAGGATTGAGGAGAAGCAACTTGAAAAACTTACACGATATGAGTATTTAAAGATCAAACTGCAAAAACTGTGGCATAAGCCAGTGAAGGTGGTCCCAGTGGTGATCGGCACAAGCCAGTGAGGGTGGTCCTAGTGGTAATCGGCACACTGGGTGCTGTGCCTAAAAACTTTGGGCAGCACTTAAAAAACAATTGGAGTTGACAAAATAACAATCTGTTAGCTGCAAAGGGTTTAAAAGGCCCCGACTGGGCTCTGCACGCATCATTCACCGATATATCACGCAGTCCTAGATGCTTGGGAAGTGTCCGGCTAGTGATTTAATACAAAATCCAGTATAATGATCTTATTTGCTGTGTGTAACTGTTATAATAATAATCAGTGACACATAACATGAGAAGACTCCATGGTGGATTCATGGAAGGTGAGAACTAGAGATAAGCCACCACCCTAGTGTTCGTGTTCGATTTGATTCGTTGAATCGGCGGGGTGTTCTACAAATGTTCGTCGAATGCTCATCGAACACCCCGGAACACTAAATAATCAGCTGTGTGGGGCTGTTTCACTTCTGCAATGTATATACATACAATGCGGAAGTGAAATTAAGTAAAATAAAGTGTTAAAAATAAAAAAAAATGTATGCTCACCTGTCTGGCGGTCCACCTATGGCTCCGGCAAGCTTCTGTTGCTGATCATCTGACCGGAGTTCCCGCGATAACTGAAGTCACCACAGGTCTTATCAGCAAGAGGACCTTGCCAGAAAGGTTAAAATACACATTTTTATGTTTTGGACACTTTCTTTTACTTAAAAAGGACCCGTCACCAAACCAGGCACGGTGATCTAATTACAGCACTGAATGCAGCATGTCTGCTCCATCCAGGCAAGGGGTCCCACAGCCCTTGAGCCCCCCTGTACCCCGAGATAATACACTTTGAAAACTTACATTGTGGAGCCAAATAGGAGGTGGCTTGTGGCTGGAGCCAAAGGGCAGTTTCACACCCCCTGTATGTTTAATCTGCCCACCACTGCCTCCCTGATGCCAATCATTGTCTCCCTCGTCTGCAGCATAACACAGAGCTTATGGCAGTGATGGCCGCTTTGCCCCGGCCCTGCAGTGATGTCACCGTTTATACCCGCCCTGCTCCATGGTTAACATGGAGCAGGGCGGGGAAAGGCGGTGATGTCACTGCAGGAGGCCAGCCGCCCCGCCTCCTGCAGTGACATCACCGCTTATACCCGCCCTGCTCCATGTTAACCATGGAGCAGGGGTGGGTATAAGCGGTGACATCACCGCAGGGGGCGGGGAAAAGCGGCCATCACTGCAAAAAGCTCTGTGTTATGCTGCAGGCGAGGGAGACAATGATTCGTACCCCTCCTCCTGATAACATTTTGTTCTTTAGAGAGATTCCCCAGCAGGAGCTATTGAGTTCAGCAATCTGTATATTATCGTGAAAACAAGCTATGCTGTCTCGTAACAATAACATGTTCTATATTCAGCGAGTACCGAATACAGAATACAGTAGAATACTCGCTCATCCTACTCGCTATTCGCTAATAACAGCGAGTGTCCGGTGACCGGTCTTGTGTAGTACAGGATTCTGTCTCCAAAGACCCATATTCGGTTAGAGCCTGAACGGATAGAGCCTGACCATTTAGCTACCATTCATTAAAAACAGAGATAACCGGATTATGACGGTAAATGATGGTCACGCTCAATTCGGTTCAGTTTAACGTTGTCTATGGGAGCGGAATGTGACGGACAGTGCAAAACCGTCAAAAACCGGTTTCATTTTACAACGAACGCCTTTTTATAACCGGCTTATATACAATAAAATAGGGTATTGCAGGTTTTCCTATGCTACCAGACCTCTTTATAGGGTCTAGCAGCAGAGGAATTGCATTTCCCTATATTTACATTGGACTCGTTACTGTGCGAGTAACCGCTAAAAGCAGAGTAACGAGTCCAGCGAGTACCCGACTATTCGCCGAATAGCGAGTAGTAACGGGTAGACTCGCTCATCCCTAGATATTACCTGTGGTGATGTCAGTTATTGTGGGAACTCCGCTACTCGCTACTATTCTGAGTTCAAACCGGATTCTCCCGGATTGCCCCGATCCGGTGCAATCTGGCACCATAGAGTCCCATGTTATGGGGCGCCGGATTGCACCGGACCGGTACAATCCGGGAGAATCCGGTTTCATCCCGGATTTCACCGGAACGGTACAATCCGGGAGAATCCGGTTACATCCGGTTTTCTGTTTTGGACGCCTTCCTGCCGGGATTCTCAAATGAACAGCTGACTCAGGTCAGCTGTTCATTTGAAGTAGCAGTGCTGTGAGGTTCAAGCGAGTTCATGATTGCCTGCATGAACTCACATGAACTTTCCCACGCCTGGGTGCACAGCTCTGCTACATCTCTGGTGGAGGTTCTCTACCAGAGATGTAGCAGAGCTAAAGAAGAACCCTGGATTGGACTATATCGGATGGAAGAGAATTTTTTTTTAAATAAAGATGGAGTCCCTAAGTGTGCTTTGGTTTTTTTTTCAAATAAAAATTATTTTTCTTGGTGTTGTATTTTTATTTAAACAATTTAAAGAAATTCATGGGGGGCATGTCTAATATTGGCGTGACCCCATGAATTTCGGGCTTAGGGCCAGCTGATAATACAAAGATGCCGCGTTCATTGAAGCGCCATGTTCTGGCGCTGAACCCAACTCTTCCAGGGCCCTGGTGCGGTGGTTCGCTGGGTAATAAAGGGGTTAGGGCCAGCTTTGTATTATCAGCTGGCCCTAAGCCCGAAATTCATGGCGGTCACACCAATAGTAGACATGACCGCCATGAATTTCTAGTAAATTGTGTCAAAAAAAATACAACACAGAGAAAAAATTTTTGTATTACAAATAAAACAAAAAAGACATTTAGTGACTCCATTTTTTAAAAAAAAAATCCTCTTCCTTTCACTTTAGTTCATAAACGCAATCTCAGCACTGCTACATCACTCTGCATAGACACACATGTCTATGCAGAGGGAGAGCAGGCTAAGAAATGACTACAACAGTGAGGGTTCACCTCAGGTCATAGCTCGGGCTATGACCGCGGGTGAACCCTGCTGTCACATCCCAAAGACTGCCGCCGGCCGCCGGAGATTGCCGAGCACCGGCAGAGCAGTGAATAAACCGGAAGTCATTAGCTTCCGGTTTATTCACTGATCTGCTGGCGCTCGGCAATCAGCAGTATGGCTGTGACTGCAGGGTTCACCCACGGTCATAGACTGAGCTATTGCTGTACTGGAATCAATGAATTGAGACACAGCTTCATCACTGACGTCACTGTGAAGAGCCCGGTAACTACGCCAAAGTGCTCCCAAACTTACCGGGTCCTACTCTGACACTATGTGTGGTCTACATTGCTGGGAAGTGGTTTATATGCCGGTGTAGTGCAATTAAAAACCAGCTGGTAGTGGTCTGAACCAGGACCAGGGCTACAGTAAGATGGAGGTGTGGATGTAGCTACTGGGCGGAGAAGGGAGCACATTCAAAAAAAGTAATATTTAATATATAAGGACTGGCATCACCTTTTTAAATGTGCAGGTGCAGGCAAAAAATATGTGTATGCACTAAATATAAAGAAATTGCCTTAACACTGAACACAATATGCTAGGGAACAAGATAAATGGCTAATACATGAAATGCATCTTTAGCTCTGCTACATCTCTGGTAGAGAACCTCCACCACAGATGTAGCAGAGCTGTGCACCCAGGCGTGGGAAAGTTCATGTGAGTTCATGCAGGCAAGCATGAACTCACATGAACCTCACAGCACTGCGCTACTTCAAATGAACAGATGACCTGAGTCAGCTGTTCATTTGAAAATCCCGGCGGGAAGGCGTTCAAAAGAGAAAACCGGATGAAACTGGATTCTCCCGGATTGTACCGGTCCGGTGCCATCCGGCGCCCCATAACATGGGACTCTATGGTGCCAGATTGCGCCGGACTGGGGCAATCTGGTAGAATCCGGTTTGAACTTGGAATGGTAGCGAGTAGCGGAGTTCCCGCGATAACTGACGTCACCACTGGTCCTATCAGCAAGAGGACCTTGCCGGAAAGGTTAAAATAGACATTTTTATATTTTGGACACTTTCTATTACTTAAAGAAAGTATTCAAAACATAAAAATGTCTATTTTAACCTTTCCGGCAAGGTCCTCTTGCTGATAGGACCTGTGGTGATGTCAGTTATCGCGGGAACTCTGGTCATGTGACTGGTTTTCTGACCGCATCTGCCGCATTTTCGAACCAAAATCGAACAGCTTCTAGAACTGCCGAATTTGAACTAAATTGTTCGAATTCGGGGAATGACTCGAACACCGCCAAAAGCAACTCAAATATGAGATTGGCGAACAATTCGAGTCAATCATCGCTCATCTCTAGCGAGAACATCATTTTCACAATCTTTTTAAATAGTGCTCATAGTATAATTATAAAGTGTTTATCATTATTTAAAAAAAATACATGTTAAAAATATGCAGTAATGAAAAAAAAATGATCTCCATAGTTAAAACATATACTGTATATTTGTTAACATTTATTTTAACTGAACACCTTTACCTTTACTTTTATCAGTACTTGACACGGTAACATGAACTGGCAGTATATAACAGAATGGCGCGTTTAACAAGCCATTGTTCTCTAGCACCGCACTCGTCTTACATTATTCTACATTCATATTTTACTTGCTTCTTGTTCTGTTGATCATAATGCTTCTCCTGCGGAGTCTCCTAATTGATATTGTTCTACTTGAACTGAAGAGTTATACAGAATTGAGTTGTAGATAATGTATCTTCCTGCTAATAGGAGGAAATGCAGACAAATCATTTAATTATCTGCTTATTCTTTCACCCCCTTCCCAACACTGTTTAGTTATCAAACCATTGAGTTTGTGTAATGTGCTGCTGTATAATTAGAATTACAGTTTTCTTGTCCTTAAAGAGGACCTGTCACCCCCTGGTGCTTGGAAAACTGAATGCAGCATGTCTTCTGCATTCAGGGAAGCCGTTCCCTATGTCTCTAACCACCCTGTAAGCTTTAAAAAAGACTTTAGAAACCTAAGGGTACCGTTACACGTTGCAACATTGCATGCAATTTCACTTGCAATTTGCTGGTTGCAGTGAAATCATGGACGCATTGTTCTATTTTGTTGCTGTGTACAAATGGAACAATGTGTCCATGATTTCACTGCAACCAGCAAATTGCCAGTGAAATTGCATGCAATGTTGCGACGTGTAACGGTACCCTTGTAGTTAAGTGGTCGCCTGGGTGGGATCTTAAGGCTATGTGCACATCAGTCGTTTCTGCTTCTTTGCAGAACGACCGGGAACCGGTGGAGACTGGCAGAAACTGAGTTTTCTGCACTCGCCAGTGTCCCTGGTTTTGTTAGCGATTTGCTAACGTTTTGCGATCGCTTTACTAGCGGTCGGACAGCGTGTTCCTGGCGTTTTCCCCGGCGTGTTCCTTAGCGATTTCCAGACTGGTCTTTGCTGCACTTGTTCAGCTGGACCCGCTGGAAAAATGCTAAAAAGAAGTCGCTTGCTCTATCTTTGAGAACCGGTCGGAAACCGGTGAATAAACTGAAATCGCCAAGAAGAAAAACGTTGTAATGTACACAGCAGTTTCTACACACCATTGACTAGCATGTTAATCCTACCGGTGGGTAGGATTAACATAAATTAACATAAAACTCAGCGGAAACCGCCGACGGAAACCGGTCAAAACCAGCCCACAAAACTACTGATGTGCACATACCCTAAGAAGTCCGGACTCCTGGCACAGTCCTCCCGCTTCCTCCTTGGGTGTTCTGCCCCCTCTATGTGTCTGCCACCGCCTCTTCTTCTCCTGGCTCTGCCCTCCTCTTCTGCTCCTGACGTCACACAGAGCAGCAGAAAAGGAGGGCAGAGCCAGAAGAAGAAGGGGCGGCAGGGAGGACTGTGTCAGCAGCCAGGACCTCTTAATAAGATCCCACCCAGACGACTTGTTAACTGTAAAGTTTCTAAAGTCTTTTTTAAAGCTTACATGGGGAATAGAGACATGGGGGACTGCTTCCCTGGATACAGCAGGCATACCTCAATCAGTGCTGCATTCAGTATGCCAAACACCAGGGGGTTGACAGGTCCTCTTTAACGTCACTATATATATTATTACTCAATATATCATCCTATATATTGATCAGTGTGATCTCTGATTGCCATCCTTTATGCCAGGGGTGGGAAACTCCAGTCCTTAAAGAGCAGAAACGGTGCATTTTTTCAGGATTTCCTTTGCATTGCACAGGGTTTGGACTTATCACGAGAACAGGTGATTACAATAACACCTGTGCAATGCTAAGGAAATCCTGAAAACATTACCTGTTTGTGCCCCTACTTTAGGCCAAAGGTGGAAAATCAATTTTCCCAAGGAGACACAAGAAAGGTCATGTCTTCTGGAGGGCCAAACTTAATTATTATTATTATTATTATTCGTTATTTTCATTGCTTAATATTGAAAACAATTAAAGGGAACCTGTCACCAGGTTTTTGCCATCCCATCTGAGAGCAGTAATAATGTAGTCAGAGACCCTGATTCTAGCGATGTGTCACTTACTGAGCTGCTTGCTGTCATTTTGAAATTACTGTTTTCTCTGCAGCAAATTTAGCAGGTATTTGAGTGTGGAGCTCTATAACCCCCAATCATTCCACTGATTGGCAGGTTCTGTGTGCACTTTAATCATTAGTGGGAGAGGAGCTATACAAAGCTCATAAATATGCAGGACTACCTAGCAGCAGACCAAGTAGTCCTCTAATGATAACCTCCAGGTGATTAAAGAGTGATTTTATTAAAACTACAGCAAGCAGCCCAGTAAGTGACACATCATTGGAGTCAGGATCTCTGGTCCTATATTATTCTGCACTCAGATTAGGTGGCAAAACCCTGGTGACAGTTTCCCTTAAAGTTTGTTGACTCACTGTTGATGCTAATACTTGTTATAATAGGTCTTGTTGTATGATGTATTTTTACGTTTGGCAGCTAATCAAAACCATATAACTTACTGCTTTTTATAAATCACAGTAAATCATACTGCTTTTGTTCCAAGCCCATATACCTTGATCAATAGCTCTAATCTCAGTACGATGCCGCACTGTCCTCCTACACAATGTGATATCCCTGGAAAGCTCTAGAGTATGATGTCTCCTTACAGCCTCTCATACAGTATAATGCCCCACAAAGCCTCCCACACAGAATTATGAATTTACATAACCAACCACATAATAAAATGCCCCCATACAGCCCACATGCAGTATGATGTCCACACACAGACCCTCTCACACATTTGTCCCACATGGCCACTCACACAGCATAATGTCCCACAAAGCCCTCAGACATTATGATGTCCCCACACAACCCCAAATATAGTATAATGTCCGGCACATTACATCATGCAGTATAATGTCCCACAAAGCCCCACACACACTATGATGTCCCCCACACATGCCCTCAAACAGTATGATGTCCCACAAAGCCCCCAACATATTATAATGTCCCCACACAGGCCCTCACACAGTATGATTTCCACACACAGACCCTCAACCAGTAGGATGTTCCACGAAGTCCCGATATATTATAATGTCCCCGCAAGCCCCTCACATAGTATAATGTCCACACACAGACTATCAACCAGTATGATGTCCCACAAAACCCCCATATATTGTAATGTCCCCACACAGCCTTCACACTGTATAATTTCCCCACACAGATCCTCAGCAGTATGATGTCCCATAAATCCTTTCACACTTTATAATGTACCCACACACACCCGCTCACATAATATAATGCCCCACACATTACCTCATGCAGTATAATGTCCTACAAGCTCCACACACTATTATGTCCCAACTTAGCCCTTTACATAGTATGATGATTACACAATTCTCCCATATGGTATGACGTCCCTACACATACTTTCCCACAGTATGATGTCCACACACACAACCTGCAGACCCTCATGCAGTATGATTTCCCACAAAGCTCTCCAAACATTGGGATGTTTTCACACAGCTATTTATGTAATATAAAGTTCTCTTAAACTAACTCTTGCATGATATCCTCATACTGCACCCCACAAATACTGATAATTTAAGAAAATCTAATATATAAAGCTGAAAGTGTGTGTGTGTGTGTGTGTATGTATGTATGTATGTATGGAGCCCACTGGGACAGGGTACTCTGTACCGGACCGGGGTATCACGGGGGCTATCACGGCGGTCTTGGTCCGGACCGTGTCCCAAGCCCACAAGTAAAAGGTTGTGGGTTATTTACAGGGGAGAAAGTCGTGATGCCACCCGTGGTATGTGGTCAGGTTGACCACCGCTGCTGCAGAACCTCCGGGGATGATGGATGGCATCCTGTGATGTGGCGGCTCTCCACGGGCAGAGCTTGGTCCCCGGGGTAGTAGTGGTGAAACAGTTTGAGGGGGAGTGGGGCTCGAGCGCAAGGATTACACAGACTGATGGTTTTGTAGTTTTTCAAGTCCTTAACTGTTGATGGTAATTCAGCTGAGTACTGTCCACAGAGTCTGTACAGGGGCCGGGTTGCTCCCACCCTGGCCGGGTCCTTTGGCTCCCTGTTTCTGCGCTGTGTGTGTGGCCCTGCTGCCGCTTTAGCTAGGCTGCCGGCCCTGTCTTCCCTCACGGGTACCAACTTGCTAGGCAACTTGAGTCTTGTCTCATGTTCCTGACCCCGCCGTGTTGCTTCGCAGTGGTACAGTGAAGATATGGGACCTTCACTAATCCGGTGTTCACTATGCTGTATGTTTCAGGCACAGTCCCGGACAGTGATGATGTCACATTTCACAGAGCGCATGCGCTAGTTTGCGCTCCACCTGTTATTCTGCGTTCCATAGCTAGGAAGCAGGACACCGTAGCTCCGCCCCAAAAGCGTCAAAGGACGTGTCCTCCTGCACTCACTGCCACTACGCCCGGGGAGGAGATTAACCCTCTATCACCACGGCGCTCTGACAGACACTAATAGCTTGGTTCTATTTTAGCACAGACTGCCTCCAGAAGGGTACTTAACCCTGTATGCACTGAACAACTTTTCCTCAAGGTAAAACCACCACACTTCCTTGTATGGCCTTGACCTTCACCTTACTGACCTTATGAGGGAATCGGGCACCATTGAATCACTTTGTATCTCTCTGCCCCTAGGTGGTGCAATTAACATAAGTGGCCGCAGTTGTGAAGTGTTTACTTCATACATAGGTACCTTCATTTTCTCATATTTCTTGATGCTGATTCCCATACAACGGACCTATGTAACATAATTTATTGTTCCACCACAGGAGACTTATATCTCCATTAAACGAGATGATCCCTTTCTACACAAGTGGTATATACCCTCTTGAGGTAGATTGCCCTGCTATACTGTTTGCATATACTATACATATATATACGGTATATGTTCTTTCACCAATAGAGCCAAACCAGCAGCTAACTGATTGTCACTTGATACCGATAACCCTTAAGACTATTTACTTTTTCTCCCTGATTAAGATTATTTCATAAAGAATTTTTGTGTTCGTAGTCTAATTGATATGTATCTTTTTATATATTTGCTTTGTCACATGAACTCACTATTGTTATTTTTTGTTTGCTCTATTTTTCCATGTAACATGACAGCTCCGGACACCCCAGTGAATACCGTTAATGGTCGGACCTGGTAGGGTGGAGCAAGCCTGTTTGAACTTTATATACCACAATAAAAAAACACGATAGCATAAGTTGACGTCTCCTCAGCATTTATTCATATATAGTGTGCCAGAATTATCCAATTTTAAATTAACTTTACTTTTTGTGACCACCTTAACAGTGGTTGAGCTAAACCCTTTTCTATATCGATAAACTGGAGCCTGGTGTGAAGCACCGGGGAGGTTTTTTTCGTGCTGGATGCTGGATGCTGGTGGCTTACCAACCTGTGTGACTGCAAGTAGGTGACACCTGAGACGGTGCGCTATAAAAGACTGATCCTTTCCGTTTGTTTCGGCCTGCACTTAAGGCTCCTAGGTTCGCATTTGTTTTGTGATCGGTTGATGGAGGGAATAAACCGTTTTGGACTATAATTTGTGAAGACTCTGACTCTTGTTGCTTCCAGATGCCCACAAGCGAGTCGCCCTATCACAATTGTTGGAGAATGCGGGCAACGCTCCCAGCAGACAAGTGAGACGGGTGATACTAGGATCGCATGTCCTTGGTGAAATCTGCAATAAGCCAGCAGCAGGAATCAGACAGAATAGAGGACTTACTAAAGCACCTGTTGCAGGCTCAGCAGACGCAGCAAGCGCAGCAAGAACAGCAGATGGCGCAACAGGAGACCACAAAGCTACAGATGCAGCAAATCCAGCTCCACAAACAGCAGCAACAAGAGCAGCATCATCATCATCAGCAGATCGACTTACTGGCGGAAGCGGTCAACATGGCGACAGCTGCGACAAGGTCAGTGGGCGATTTTTCCATCTGGAAGGCTGTAAGAGGAGCCATGCAGAAAATGACTCCAGGTGATGATATAGAGGCCTTCTTGACGGTCTTTGAACAGGTTGTGGAGAAAGAGGGACTTCCGCCAGCACAGTGGGTGGAGGTACTGGCGCCATACCTGACGGGGGAGCCCCAGAAAGCTTACTATGATTTAGCTTTGCAGGATGCTAAGGAGTTTTGCAAATTAAAAACTGAGATATTGGATACAGGGGGCAGAGGCCCAAAAAGGGGTGGGGCATCTACTAACCAAAGGGGTGGGGGAGGTGGTGCCCAGGGTCCCTACTGGTGAGGTCATTTGCTGGAGGTGCCACGGCCTAGGCCACATAGCCGCTTGTTGTTCCCTAACCCCTGAACAGATGGACTGCAGCGTGGATCGCCACTGCTCCTATTACGCGTACCCTGCTTGCAGTATGAACAGTCCACCCAGTGAGGGGCCCCCTGCATGTCCCGTGAAGGTGAATGGGAGAAAGGTAATCAGTCTGCTAGACTCCGGAAGTCTAGTGACCCTGGTGAGGGCCACCCTTCCTCTTCAACTGATCCCAGGGAAACAGGTCAGCGTGCGGTGCATACATGGGGACGCCAAGGACTACCCCGTGGTCAGAGTGGACATTGATATGGCCCACAGTACCAAGACCCATGAGGTTGGCGTCGTTCAGGACTTGTTGCACCTAATCATTATAGGCCTGGACTTTTGCTTGTTTTGGGATCTGTGGGGGCAGGATTCAGGATTCGGGGGTTTGGATAAGGGATCAGTTAACCCGGAAAAGGTGACACCCCACCCAAAAACAGTGGAGTTCCCGTTCTGTGTTCTTGCAGTGGATGGAGAGGTAGTGTCCCCTGAGTCGAATATACCAGAAGTAGGGGTGACCAGTGGGAATTTTGGGTCTGCCCAACATAAGGACCTGACTCTGAGGGAAGCTTTCAACAATGTCACAGTTATAAATGGGATAGACCAGAACCCTGGGGTTGACACCTGTTTTCCCCATTTTATGCTGAGTGGGAACTTGTTGTACCGGGTGACGAAAGTGAGAGAGGAGCGGGTGGAGCAGTTGTTGGTGCCAGGGCCCTATAGACAGAAGGTACTGGACATGGCCCATTCAAATATCTTGGGTGGACATCTAGGGGCGGACAAAACGCAGGAATGGATAATGCAGCGATTCTACTAGCCTGGGTGTTATCGGGAGATATTAAGATATTGCAGGTCCTGCCCTACATGTCAGGTAACCACTCCCACCGTTCACTTTCATAGTCCCCTCGTACCCTTGCCCATCATTGAAATGCCCTTTGAGAGAATTGCAATGGACTTGGTTGGTCCCTAGGGGAAATCTGCTCGGGGCCATAAGTATATATTGGTCATCCTGGACTACGCCACCCGTTATCCTGAAGCGATCCCTTTGAGGAATTCCTCGGCAAAGAGTATAGCCCATGAGTTAGTTCACGTGTTTTCCAGAATGGTTTTACCAAATGAAATCCTGACTGACCAGGGTATCCCCTTTATGAGTAAGGTGATGAGGGAGTTGTGCAAGGTCCTGCAGATCATCCAGCTGAGGACTTCAGTGTACCATCCTCAGACAGATGGCCTTGTCGAGAGGTTTAATAAAACTCTCAAAAGCATGTTGAGGAAAGTTATAGAGAAGGATGGAAGGGACTGGGACTGTCTCCTACTGTATCTGTTGTTTTGTATTCAGGAGGTTCCACAGGTATCTGCGGGGTCCTCACCATTCGAGCTCTTGTATTGACGACATCCGCGCGGACTCCTAGATGTGGCAAAAGAAACCTGGGAAGCCGAAGTTACACCTCACCGGAGTGCTATTGAACATGTTGCCATGATGCAGGAGAGAATTGGAAAAGTGATCCCGATTGTGATGGAACATCTCTTCCAGGCACAGGCCCGAGTCTATAACCGCAGTAGTCTATATCCGGCAGTTCCATCCAGGAGACAGAGTCCTCTTCCTGATACCCACCATCGAAAGTAAGTATCTCGCCAAGTCGCAAGGACCGTATGAGGTGGTAGAGAGCTGGGGAAGTGAACTACAAGGTTCATCAACCGGGACGAAGGAAGCCATACCAAGGGTACCATGTCAACCTCCTCAAGCCATGGCATGACAGAGAGGGTGGGGAAGTGTCGTGCTTGGTGGGCAAGCCAGAGAATGACCTTGGAATGGTCGCAATAACGGAAACCCTCACCAAAAGCCAGAAGCAGCAATGTCGGGAGTTGCTGCAGAAGAACAGAGATATGTTCTCAGAGCTGCCAGGCTGTACCAAGGTTGTAGAACACAAGATCCTGACGGAGCCCCATGTACGGGTGAATCTGAAGCCCTATCGGATTCCTGAGGCCCGGCGGGAGGTGATCTCCAATGAGGTGACTTGTTGCTGAAACTTGGTGTCATAGAGGAATCTAAGAGTGGTTGGTTGAGCCCGATTGTGTTGGTCCCAAAACCCGATGGAGAATGGAGATTCTGTAACAACTATCGGAAACTGAATGAGGTCTCCAACTTCGACGCATATCCCATGCCGCGCGTCGATGAGCTGATTGAGCGATTGGGACCAGCCAGGTACATCACTACCTTGGATTTGACAAAAGGGTATTGGCAGATCTCCCTGGCGCCAGGAGCCAAGGAGAAGACCACGTTGTCCACTCCAGAGGGGTGCTTCCAGTATGTCCGGACGCTGTTTGAATGCAGGGGGCCCCTGCCACCTTCCAGAGAGCCTTGGATCGCATCCTTACCCCTCATAAGGAATACGCCGCAGCATATGTGGACGAAATTGTGGTCTTCAGCCCTGACTGGCAGAGCCATCTGGTGAAGGTCCGGGCAGTGTTGGTTGCTCTGAGGAAGGCAGGGTTTTCTATAAATCTGAAGAATGTGCCTTGGGGAAGGCAGAGGCTAAATACCTGGGTTATGTTGTTGGCAGAGGCGTGATTAAACCCCAAGTTACGAAGGTGGAAGTAATCCAAAACAGGCCAAGACCGCTATCCAAAAGACAAGTCTGAGCCTTCCTGGGAATAGTGGGTTATTACAGGAGGTTTATCCCCAATTTCGCCTTGACGACCGCACCCCTATCTTACCTCCTGAAGGGAACAAAATCAGCCATGGCCAAGTGGACTGCGGAGGTGGAATTAGCCTTTCTAGAACTGAAAGGGGCCCTGTGTAGGCAACCAGTCCTGGTGGCCCCGACTTCAAGAGAGAATTCGTCCTCCAAACGGATGCCTCAGATATCGGTTTGGGGGCTGTCCTATCCCAGGAGATACAAGGGGAGGAGCACCCGATCCTCTACCTGAGTAGAAAGCTGTCCCCCTGTGAGAAAAAATATTCCGTGATCGAAAAGTACCGTAATGCTTGGCCATAAAGTGGGCGGTGGACACTCTAAGCTACTATTTATTGGGACGAAAGTTTAAATTAGTGTCTGACTATGCCCCGCTCAGATGGTTGAGGGACACAAAGGGGAAAAATGCCAGGGTCACCCGCTGGTTTCTAGCCCTGCAGGACTTTCATTTCCATGTAGAGCACAGAGCAGGAAAGCTGCATAGCAATGCCAATGCCCTTTCTAGAGTCCCCTGTCTAGTTGTGAATAGTACCATGCCCCACGGCTTTAGGCAGAGGGGGGAGGTGTGTGAGGTGGTGAGGGGGTTGCACAATTGAAGGGAGGTATGTGTCGCAGAGATGCCTGTTATCTGTGACATAAGCCAGCGTATTTCTTCTCTAGTGCACGTCTGCACTGGGAGTTTCACTTAGTGCACATGGTTCCGTCTTATGGGTTCTGTGAGAGAATGGCAGGTCCAGGACCCACATACCTCACCGCTGGGTGTGGTTACAGGCTATAAACTGGAGCCAGGTGTTCAGCACAGGGGAGGTTTTTTTTGTGTGTGTGTGCAGTTTCAAGGCCAAGCTGGATGCTGGTGGCTTACCAACCTGTGTGACCGCAGGTAGATGACACCTGAGACGGTGCGCTATAAAAGACTGATCCTTTCCGTTTGTTTTGGCCTGCACTTAAGGTTCTTAGTTTCGCATTTGTTTTGTGATCGGTTGATGGAGGGAATAAACCGTTTTGGACTATAATTTGTGAAGACGCTGCCTCTTGTTGCTTCCTGACGCCCGCAAGCGAATCACCCTATTACAATATATATATATAGCACCCCTGCGGACCAGTAGCGACATGTATGGTACTGCAGCTGGGACAGGTAAGCTAAGCACCCCACACCCACACCCAACACATCCCCAATCCCTAGTTCTAGTACTTCATGTCAAGCAGGGGATAGTAAGGGGAAGCTGAGTGGTGGGTGGAGTGTAGTGAAGGCTGGGGAAGGGGGTGGAGGAATTAGAATAAAACCTAGGAACACTAAGTTGGGATGGTCTAGTGAGGAGAATGGTGTAGTCAGGAGGTGAAGGGAGAAGAGCACCCAAGCCGAGACACCCATGCAGCCCAGGCACTGGCACACTTGCCAGGAAGAACATGGACCCAGCGGCCTGCCTGTGCCACCGTATAGCCAGTCCTGGTCCAGGGTTACTGACCGGAGGAAGAAGCAGAAGGGGTCTAAGGTGGACCTGGGTGAACAGGTACACCGAGGGACCGGGTCGACACCAGGGGGCCGGCCCTGTGGATGTGGCCGGGGAAGCTTCAAGTCCATAACCACAAATTAACCGGCAGGGTGCCGAGTCTTCACGTCCCATACTCAACCCCCGGCACAGCGAAGGAAAGGCAGTCACATAGGGCTAGGAGTCCCAAGCGGGACGTCTACCAGAAAGTCTGCCACAGCTGGCCCGGATTACGCGTGCAAGATTGAAGAGGCCTAAAAGGTACAAGAGAGGGGGTGCCTCTAGCAAGCCTACCCATCTGCAGACCAGTAACTGGGACTGAGAGTGCACTGCTGTGAACTGTAACCTAAGACTGTCTAAAATCAGAAAGGGCAGTGAGTAAAATTCCGGTCAAACTGAAGCCTGTGTGTTAGAGACTTATTCTTATGTTTTTTAGCCGGGGCTCGCCTGCACTTGCGGAGCCACCGACTACAATTGCTGAGCAGGCAACCACCTGATGAAGACGGTCCTTTGTACTTTCGAAACATGTTGTGGAGTTTGCAGGAGGATTATTAATAAAACTTTGTTAAAGGGATCCTGTCACCCCAAAACACCTCTAAAGGTATTAAAAGCTGTCCCTAGAGCATAGTAACACTTACCCTACACTCCTTTTAGCTCCTAAATGCAGCAAGTGAAATTGAAGATAAATGTTATTACAGTACCTCATTAGGGATGATAATGAGTGACTATGGTATTCATAGTCAGGGTGACTCTCCCACTTCATGTTATCACGCCTCCATAGGCGTGATCTTCTAATCAGATTAAAATGCGCGCCTCCCCGCTGTGTCCTGTGTCGGCCGGGCTGCAGTGGGGCTGGGTGACGCGAATCGCGTCATTTCCGGCGCCGGGAGACGTAGTACACCCGCGCCGCTTTGTTAGCTTCAAAACGCGCACTGCGCATGCGCATGCGAAGTGCGGGTCTTGAAGCTAACAGCGGCGCGGGTGTACTACGTCACCTGGTGCCGGAAGTGACGCGATTCGCGTCACCCAGCCCCACTACAGGCCGGCCGAGACAGCGCAGAGCGGCGGGGAGGCGCGCATTTTAATCTGATTAGAAGATCACGCCTATGGAGGCGTGATAATATGAAGTGGGAGAGCCTGCCAGGGTGACTATGAATAGCATAGTCACTCATTATCATCCCTAATGAGGTACTGTAATAACATTTATCTTCAATTTCACTTGCTGCATTTAGGAGCTAAAAGGAGTGTAGGGTAAGTGTTACTATGCTCTAGGGACAGCTTTTAATAGCTTTAGAGGTGTTTTGGGGGTGACAGGATCCCTTTAATTTTTGCTTAAATACCATCATACTGTCATCCTTAGCGCTCCCTATGAGACTTCTATACTTTTATCTTTTATTGCTGAGCAGACAGAGACAGCCTGCAGGAACAGAGAAGACTGTGTCCGAACGGGAGCAGCGGGAGCTCCAGAGATGCCAGTAAGTGACACCACTGTATCTGCACATGCACAGTACCATCACACACAGACTATAAACCGGCCCAGGAGTTAACCAGCTCTGCCCGTGGAGGGATTATCACCTAGCTACCCACTGCCATCATCCCCAGGACAGTGACAAGCAGTGGTGGCTCAAATTGGCCACAAACCACAGGTGGCATCACAATCTTGACAAACTTTCCCCCTTTTTCATTTTTATATTTTTCCCCCATTTATTGACGTCGCCCAGGGCCACAGAACCGGTCCGCGGCCACCACTGTGACATCCCCAGGCAATGTAGAGACTGAAGGGGACTGGTCACGAGTACCGCACGGTCCTGGTGGGTGACTAATATATATATATTGTGAGGCATGACCGTCGCTATAGCACATGGCCGGTATGACTGACATGGCCTGCTGCAATCTGGGTGATTGCTTGACCTAGCGGTACACAGGGTTAAGTGTGAGTTAGCTCTGTAATTGTACGCAAGGGGTTGATGTAGCGCCCCGCTAGTCAGAATGTGCAGTATGCTTTGTTCTGGTAAAGAGTAGTAGAAGCCTGAAGCTCCAGCACCACACACATACAACTAGTGCAATGGTTCTTAACCGGGGTTAGATCGAACCCCAGGGGTATGGTATGTCGGTCTCAGGGTTTCGGCGGAGCCTCCACCACAGAGGTCAACACACTCCCGACGGCTGAATGTAGATTTATCACTAAACAAGGGTTCGATGAATGTGCATATGAAACTGGTGGGTTGGGTACCTCAAACAAGGTTAAGAACCACTGACCTAGTGATAGGGGACCAATCAGACTAGGGTAACCGGTCCTGGTGGGTGGAGAAGCTAGGTTATAAAGTGAGTGGGAAAAGAGGGAAAGAGCAGAAGAGTGTCAATCGAGACAGTAGAGTGAGTTGAGTCAGAAAGCTGTGCAGAAAGGAAAAGCTAAGAGGGAGGGCACCTCAACCTGGTGGCCCAGAAGAGGAAGGGGCAGATAGAGGGTAACCAAATACCCTGGCCCAGTCCGAAGCAGGGTACCGGCTCCGACGTGGATCAGAGGTACATACCTGAGCTACAAATTACCGGCGTGGTCACAAGCTTCATAGGAGCACGATCCAACCTCCCAAACCAAGCACAGTCTTCACCAGAAGCGCTAAACTGGGTTGGGTTCACCTTTTGAGAGATAAAGAGTTCATATATCACCCGACGGGCCTGGTTCCAGAAGTGGAACCTGTGCAGGACAGAGGAAGTGATAGCGAAGGAACACCAGTGGAGCTTCAGAGGGACACTGCTCACTGCCAGAACCACCAGGCCCACTACCTTAGCTGAAAGAACTGCAATACCCTGTAAGACTACAGATTACCGGAGTAAAGTACCCGTTCAGAGTGAGCAGCGCGTCTGTGCTTCTTCTCAGAGAACTGTGATTTACCTGCTTTGCTCCACAGTGACTACGATGCCCTATTCCACCATTGCTATTTCCAACACCCCGGGGACACCGCCCTACCTGTAGAGGGCTATGACATCTTACTGTCACCCATCACCCCAGAGGTTCCAGCAGCGCCGGCGCCATCACCGGATCTACAGGTGGCGTCACGAACTTCATAAACTTTATCACTTTTTCTTCTTTTTATTGTCACCGCAAGGGTGCGGCTTGGGCACCGACCACAAATGACATCCCTATACCCGACCGCCTGAGGCCTGAGTACCCAGACCTTTGTGGGCTAGACATTAATAGCTAAAGGCCACATCACATGCTTCAATATTGATCACGATATCGCCTGCAAAGTCACGTGATCGAGATCATTAGAACAATTTTGTGATATCGCTTGTGCAGTGTCACAAGCATAGATCTCGCTAACGATTTTACATTTGGCAACGCGCCAGCGATCAAGCGCACAACCCAGTGATCAAGGCCAGCCAGTGTCAGGAATAGGCAAAATCGTCAATGAGATCGTTTGCACGGTGTCACACAGCACGATGCTGCGAATCGTTCGCACGACCACTGCTTGATTTGAGGTCCTGCTCACAAATCTTCAACCAAACAATCAAACGATTGTTCATTGCAAGATTGCTCGGTTACATGCCACGATATCGCTTAAGCAATTAAAATACTGTGTCGTTTAAGCAATATCGTTAACGATATTGAAGCATGTGATGTGGCCATTAAGGTACCATTACACGTCGCGATATCGCCTACAATATCGCCCAAAAGTCATGTGGTGTTAGCAGTTGCAGTTGCCATCGCTAGTGTGTCGTGTCGTGTAAAGGTACCGTTACACATCGCAACATCGCTGCGATATTGCCTGCAATTTCACGGGAGCGCGCACGTTATTGCCACTTTTCCAAGATTGCCTTGCAGAAGTCACACGCTGAGATATCATTGGCAAAGCAACTAGGATGTTGAAAGCAACTTTCATTCGCTGGGTATGAGCAACCCAGCGAGCGATATTTTTCAATGTAGTGAATAGGGGAAGTTGCTTGCAACATCGCTATTGCGGTGTCACACAGAGCGATCCTACCACATCGCTTATGCACCATCGCCCGGTTGAAATGCTCACACAAAAACCTGGCGATGTCGCTCCAGTGATTTATTGCAGTCGCATCACCCTGTAACACGACACAACGCACTAGCGATAGCAACTGCAACTGCGAACACCATGTGACTTTTGGGCGATATTGTAGGTGATATCGCAACATGTAACGGTACCGTAATATGGCGATGCGACTGCAATAAATTGCTTCAGCGACATAGCCACGTTTTTGTGTGCGCACTGCAAAGTTGCTTTCAACATCCTAGTTGCCTACCATATCTCCCCGTGTGACATCTACAAGGCAATCTTGCAAAAGTGCCAAAAACGTGCGTGCTCCCGTGAAGTTGCAGGCGATATTGCAGCGATGTTGCGATGTGTAACGGTACCTTTAAGGCCACTTTACACACACCAACTTATCTGTCCAACTTCTGACCAACTTACTGGTTGCAGTGAAATCATGGACACATTGCTCCATTTTGTGGCTGTGTACAAATGGAACAATGTGTCCATGATTTCACTGCAACCAGAGATCTGTTCAGATATTGGACTCAGATATCTGTGTGTGTGAAGTGGCCTTTAGGCGGCCGTCACACACTTCAATTTAATGCACGATATCGCTTAAGCGATCTGCGTTTTGATCGCTTAAGCGATATCGTTTGTGCATCGCTGCGTGTAATCAAGCGATTTTACAATGTAAAATCGCTTGATCGTTACATCGCAGATATGAGAGCCGGAGCTCATATCAAGTGAGAAACGCTTGTTCAATCTGCTTCATCGTGGTGTGTGACACCACGATGAACAATCTCCCAGCGGCAGAGCCTATGCTGGGAGATGGTATCTATGGTAAACGTCGGGTTACTAAGCGCCGAGTGGCGCCTAGTAACCCAATGTGTACCATAGTTACCAGCAATCTCGCTGCTCCACATCGCTGGTGAGTGTGCCTTGTGACAGCTCACCAACGATGTGAACGATATTGTTAGTGATCGCGCGTGCACGTGATCGCTAACAATATCGCTCACGATATTGATGAGTGTGACGGCCGCCTTAGGCTTGGTTCACACTGCGGCAGCGTCCGGTCCGGGGCTGTCAGGAGTGAGAGCCCGGGACCGGAGTTTTTCTGCATAGGATAGTATCGGGCTGCACGGAGCTGGATGGCAATTATCTGCCATCCGGCTGCTAGCTCGCCGGATGAATCCTGCAGAAGTGGGGATTTGTCTGCCGACTCCAAAAACATGCATGCAATGCAGCCCGATACTATCCTATGCAGAAAAACTCCCGTCCCGGGCTCTCACTCCTGACAGCCCCGGACCGGACGCTGCCGCAGTGTGAACCCAGCCTTATGGTGGGGTTACACGTCCCGATATCGCCGCGATATCGGAGGCAACGCCGCGGGAGCGCGCATTTTTTAAGCGCTTTTCCCGATATCGCATCGGCGGTTTACACGCTGCGATATCGGGAAACAACGTCCCTCCGATGTGTACGCCCACCAACCCAGTAACGACCATTTAACATGGGAGTTAATGGGTGAGGTGCGAGTACGCATCGGAGTTGGGCTGTCACACGCAGCGATCCTGCTACAACGGCCATCCGATATCGGGGAGTTGAATAGCTCTGCTATTCAACTCCGATATCGTTTTGGCATCGTTCCAGGATCGCGTTGTACGTTCAAACCGTACAACGCGCGCCCGATATCGGCTCCAACTCGCGACCCACGTGACTTTTTGTCGGAGTTGGGTCGGAGTTGGACGCCGATATCGCGGCGTGTAAACCCACCATCAGAGGTACATGAGTGGTGCTAATTGCTCACGGTTGAGGGTGTGGCTGTGCAGTCTGGATAAAGGCCCAGTTAGGCCTCTTTCACACGTCCGTGTCATCACGGACGTGTGAAACAAGGCCGTTTGGGGGTGAGGTGTGCACACATGTGTCACGGACGTGTGACACAATGTATGCAGTCCGTGTGCTATCCGTGGGGCCATGGATAGCACACGGACCGCCTGTCACCCACACACTTACCTCCATCCAGCGCCACTGCTCCTCTCTCTTCCGGTCCGCTCTTGGGCTCAGTTAAGTGAATATTCATGAGCCCTAAAGAGCGGCACTGGAAGTGAGAGGAGCAGACACTGCTGGAGCGAGGTGAGTATAAAATTCTTTATTTTCAGGCTTTTTGGTTTTGTCCGTGGTCCATGCACATGAATGTCACAGTGTGAACATCCGTGTGCCGGACGTTTTGACAAAAAAGCGGTCCGTGGCTCCGCAGAAAAACGGACAAGTCGCCGTGTGGAGCACACGGACACACATGTGCTCCACACGGAGACACAGTCCTTGCGGAAACACTGACGTGTGCATGGGTCCATAGGGGATCGTGTGTCCCCGTATGTCCATGCCTCCGGCATTTGTCCACACGGACCGCACACTTGCCGGAGACACGGATGTGCAAAAGAGGCCTTAAGGCGGCGTCACACGTGTTAACCAAGGCTGCGATGTTGGAAGCAATGCGTGGGTGCGCGCTCGCTTCTGACATCGCAGCCTTGGTGTCACACGGCAGCATGTTGCCGGTGATGCGGCGGCGATGTGGGCGGAGCCATCGCTCGCTGGGCTGGGATCAATCCAGCGAGTGATCCGCAGCAATACTGCAGTATAGGCTGGATCACCACCAACATCGCTATTGCGGTGTCAGACGGCACGATCCAGCCTAATCGCTGGTTGCAGATTGACAGATTTACGTTCATCCTTGTAAACCTGTCAACCTGCGACCAGAGATAAATCGCAGTTGCGTCGCGCTGTCACACAGCACAACGCACTTGCTATATCGCTAGCGACATCGCTGATGCGTCACTTTTCAGCGATGTCGCTCGCGATATTGACACGTGTGACGCCACCTTTGCACACACAGACAATTGTGCAGAGATTGTTCGCAGATCTCTGGTGGCAGTGAAATCATGGACACATTGTTACATTTGTACACAGCCACAAAATGGAGCAATGTGTCCATGATTTCACTGCAACCAGAGATCTGCAAACAATGTCTGCTCAATTATCTGTGTGTGTGAAGGGGGCCGTCACACGGAACGATATCTTGCCCGATATCGTTTAAGCGATCTCCTTTTTGATCGCTTAAGCGATATCGGCAAGATATCGTTGCATGTAATCAAGCGATTTACGATGGTAAATCGCTTGATCGTGACATCGCTGATCTGAGGTTCGGTTCTCAGATCTAGCGATGAACGATTGCAACGATCTGCATCATCGTGGTGTATGACACCACGATGATCCATCTCCCAGCGACGCGCCTATGCTGGGAGATGGTAACTATGGTACACGTCGGGTAACTAAGCGACGCGCGGCGCCTAGTTACCCGATGTGTACCATAGTAACGAGCGAGATCGCTGCTCCACATCGCTGGTGAGTCTGTCTGTGTGACATCTCACCAGCGATGTGAGCGATATTGTAAGCGATTGCGCGTGCACGTGATCGCTTACAATATCGCTAAAGATATCTCACCGTGTGACGGCCGCCTAACCGGGACTTGAGACCACATGCACACGTTAAGTATTTGATGAGCTTTTTACCTCAGGATTTGTAGCCAAAACCAGGAATGGATAATTAAATCCAGAAGTGGTGCAGGTGTCTCTATTATACTTTTCCTCTGATTGATCCACTCCTGGTTTTGGTTACAAAATCCTGAGGTAAAAATCTCATCAAATACTCAGCGTGTGCACCTGGCCTAAGGGCTGTGTAGAGCTGAGTACTGGAAGATTGAGATTGGGCCATTCATGGTGGTTTACACACACCAATCATTGTATCCAATCTCTGAACCAATCTCTGGTTGCAGTGAAATCATGGACACATAGTTCCATTTTGTGGCTGTGTACAACATGGAGCAATCTGTCCATGATTTCACTGCAACCAGAGATTGGTTCAGAGATTGGATACAATGATTGGTGTGTGTAAACCCACCATCAGCTGTGAGAGAGAAAGCAGAGCCTCTGGGAGAGAGGAGTACAATTCCTGTGTGAGTGGAGCCATGAGGCCAGAAAGCAGAGGGATTTCCAACACCTGTAATTAGGAAGACTGGCTGACCCTGGAGGGGCTCGCAATGGTGTGTTAGGAGCAGCTGCTTGCCTGGAGGTCTGGGCCTGTGATGGCAGACTTGCAAGAGGCTGGCGACCTGTGGATGCCTAGCTTGCTTGGAGCTCGGGTAGCTAAAGCCGGGTCTGGGCCTGGTTCTGACCGGTGTCATATACCAATGCCGGTGTGTGTCCCCCAGAATGTGTGCGGGGACTGTATAGAGCAGCAGGAGCTCTGTGTAGTGGCTGTGAGCACCTTAGCAGCCTGTATGCATGGACTGAACTCCTCTAAGGGGAACTAGGCCAAGGAAGAGCCTGGCCGTGGGTCAGAGACTGTGATGTGTGAACAGGGTGTACCTGCTTTGCCTGGATCCCTGTGGAACTGTGAATGACCCTTATGCTCTGTGTGTAATGAGCACTGTATCCTGTTACGTGTTGTGCAGACTGTCCTGTGTATATGTTGAGTGGATGTAAATAGTGCCAGGTGGCCATAACCGCCATTGAGACTGACTGTAAGGTTATCAGAGTCCCATTGACCAGTGTATGAGATATGTGCAGTGTAACAGCCTGTCGGAGACCGGGTGGCCTGTGTCAACAGTGATGTATTGGCTGCGTACCGGATCCCTGCAGACCCAAAAGGGTCTTGTGTAATATATGAATATGTACTACTAGATGGGTGCCCGATGCACAATGCATCGGGATTCTAGCAGAGCGAGTCTCTGACTCGCAATGGCCGCTTCGCGGCCAATGCTTCGCGCTGCTAAGGCGACTCGCCATGCCCGCTGCGCGGGCATAGCGAGTCGCCTTAGAACTGCTCGCAATGGCCGCTTCGCGGCCAATGCTTCGCGCTGCTAAGGCGACTCGCCATGCCCGCTGCGCGGGCATAGCGAGTCGCCTTACAACTGCTCGCATTGGCCGCTGCGCGGCCAATGCATTTTTCGTATCCACATGACCACGCTGACTCGCAGCGGTGCGGTCTCAAAAGGGGCACTCGCTCCATTCGTGATTATATAATAGATATGAATATGTACTATAGGTTATTAAGATGTAAATACTGAAAAACTGCAACTGAGCCAGGGCACAATGTGAATGGGTCTGTAGGACTGCGTTCACACCACCACATAACTAGACCATAGAAAAAAACAGTATAACAAACGTGTGGAAGTACACTGCTATATAAAGGTAATAATAAAAAGGAAATGCTTAGTATAAAACAGTATAAAAAACGGGGTACTTAGTTAATACGTTTTTTGCAAAAAACTCTGGACTCTGGCCTGTCTTCACCCTGCATCCATGAGGTATATTTATACAGGATCAGGTTTTAAATTGGTTAGATAGGACCGTTCTGATAAGGGTCACCGTGGCGAGGTGGAAAGGCTTGCGTACATTTTTTTGCAAAAAAACACATTAACTAAGTACCCTCTTTTTGATACGGTTTTTTACTAAGCATTTGCTTTTTATTACCTTTTTATAGCAGTGTACTTCCACACGTTTGTTATACTGTGTGTTTTTTTTTTTTTTTTTTTCTGTGGTCTACTGATGTAAATGCTGCCGTGTCTGGTGTACTAACTGTAGATAAGGCTAGGCGGCCATAACAGTCATAGGCTAGGGTCACACATAAGCCTTGGATCCGTTATTGGCATCAGTTTTTTTTTCATCGAAGTCCAAAAATTGATGCAATTAACGGATACTGCACTTAAGTGTGACTGTGTTTTTCAAAAACGCTGTGCCGTTTTTTACTGGATCCAAAAAACCCTGCATAGCGCTTTATTAACATGAGTCCCTATGGGCAATGCATCCGTTAACGCATGGTCTATTAGGCCATTGCGTTAACAGATCTGTTTTGAAACTTAGTCTACAGAAGCTGTGAAATGTTAATTAGGAGAGGTCATGTGACCACTGGAAGCCATACTGGGGGGGTGGGACCCAGGTAGTCTGGCTTGCCTCCTTGAGATTGAGCTGGTGTCCTTGATGGTCCTACAGGAAGGTACGTACACATGTTTTACATATGCTGATCATGTATGTTTGGTGAAAACATGCTACACATATGTAATGTGCCCTTCTCATTCTGTAACCTGCATAGATGTCTGACTCTGAACTTAGTGACCGGGACATCCTGTCCGAGATCTCCTCATCACAGTCCTCAGTGAGTAGTCTGTGGCACCCCATGGGTTAATGTGCCACAGTAACATCACACGGGTTCCCTCCCCACAACACACTGATTTACACTAGCACCTCTGGGCCAGGAGGGGGAGCACAACCTGCTCCTTATATACTCCAGGTCCACAGGAAGTTGCTCGGTGCAGCACGGAGCAGTGCTGTGAAGAGCAGAGCAGTGTAGAGTTCAGTACAGGCAGTACTGTGAAGAGGAGAGAGACTGTAGTGTCAAGGAGCTGCGAGAGGCTTCTCTACAGTCTGCTCACCGATTCCAGGCCTGGCTAGGGTCTGAAGGAAGGAGAACTACAGGCAGAAAGACACATCTGGGAGCTTGAGTGCCATCACCACTCGCCCCAGAAGAGCTCACAGAACGGACACCGGATCCGGCACTGTGTTTGGCACCAACAGCACAGTGAATGCAGGAGTAGTGGGGTCTCTAGACAACCACAGTACCAGAGCAAAGCAACACGGCGGGGTCAGCACAGCACAGAGGACTCAAGTTGCCTAGCCAAGTGTTACCAGCAGAACACAGAGAGAGAAGTGAGACAGTCCCAGCAGCTCAGCTAGACGCAGCAGCCAGGACACACATACAGAGCGCAGCACGAGGAAGCTGATGACTTGGACAGGGTGGGAGGAAAACCCGGCCCCTACAGACTCCGTGGACAAACTGCAATAACATCGCAGGAAAGCTTTGGAAACTACAAAACTTGAGTGTGTGTTCCTTAAACCCGTCTCCACTATCCACCTCCATCATAGACTTTACCAACACTGCCCCGGGGAACACAGTTCTGCCCACTGGAACTATACCACCTCAGCTGCTACTACATCATCCCCGGAGGTTTCGGCGCAGCAGCGGCCCCATTAGTGGCTGCACACAGTGGGTGGCGTCACAATAAACTATTCTCCCCTGTAAATGCACCCTTTTATTTACCAGGGCCCAGGACACAGGAAATATTTACAAGGATGAATAATACGTGATGCCACCTGTGGATCCCGGTAATTTGGATACTGGCGCTGCATGCCGGCTGGCCGCTGAGGTGATGATGGGTGCAGCTCAGTGTGCTACAGCTCCCCACAGGTGGAGCTTTACCTCAGGGCAGCAGTGATGGATGAGGGGAGCAGTTGGTCTTGCCCCTCTGGTGAGACGATGATGATACTGAGGTCCTCCGGGTGCCGACGGAAAGAAAGACAAAGACCGATTCAACTTCAACTCCACTTTACTTATACCGGCAGATGTTATTGAGTACACGGTACAGTCTGATTTAATGGGTACTAGTTGTCGGTTCAGGGTACCTCCTATGGAGTCTCCAGATGTTCCTTTCTCTCTGGGTCTAATTCTGTCCTTCTCTCAATTTAACCACACTTGCAGAGCTCTCCCGCCAGTCGGACGGGAGTAGCAGAAGTGCACTCTCTATCCTGCCACTGGAATCCGGACAATTACTCCTGCAACCTTGGACCGATTATGGGCCTGAGGGGCAAGGTACCTTCTTGTGGCGCCTACGGCTACCCAGTTTCAGAGGGCCCACTGCTCGTCGGTTTGCGGTCAGGGATGGACCACTGACCGCCTCGGCTTCCGTGTTGCCGGTGTTTCCCCAGACTACACCAGCCGGCTCCAACTGGTTCTGGTTCGTCCCCTTCCGTCTGGGACACCCTCCTGGAGATGGGTGATCCTCCTGTCAGAGGGCTGTCAGGCCCGTTCTGACTGACTGCCTTCCCAGCCTGTTTCTGACACTGACTGAACGCCTGAATGACACCTAACTGTCACTTAAGTCTCCTGCTCTAACCTAGGCTCCACCCCCTTTTGGACGTACTGTATAATCAGTCCTTCTACTCTAAGGTGGCCTAGTGTTGAGCGCTAACTTAGAATCCTTAGGATAAACCTAAACCCACAGCTACAGAGGCACTACATTTAATTGCAAAAATGTAATACCTCCCTGTGACGCCCAGCCATGGGGTTCTACACTAACTTGTAAGACAAAAACAGAGGGGCGCTAATGAGAAGCACCTGAGACACTAATTAGTCTGTGGTGGGTAGCAGTATCTCTCACCTTGGTGTGTTGTGCACCTCCGCACAAACTCAGTTAACGCTCAGGGCTTTAGACCTCCGGATCCTGCCAGGCACCATTGCCGTCGCTCCAGCAATCCTTTCCAGGAAGTTGACCCCAAGTGATCCAGGACCCGGAATCATTGACACCGCAGGTCCTTTGTTAATGGTCCCAGTCACCCAGCATTCCGGTGAATGGCTCCAGGGTTAAAACTTAATCTTCCTTCCCACAGTAGCTCCTGCCAGCCTACCAATAGGGATACCACGAATATAAACAAAATAAAAGGCGGTCAAATGGAGCGCTGAGAAGGAGAGAATTACTAATCTTATATTAAAGCATCCAAACCTTTATTAAGATGTCCCCTTAGCGCTCCATTAGACTGCCTTTTATTTTGTTTATATTCGTGGTATCATTATGCTAACTTGGGACACATCTGTGGCCTTCACAATTCTGATGTGACCACTTGGGTGGTGGTGGTCTGTTAATGTACAAATGTTTAAAGTAGTAGAGGGAAAGGGGAATGGATGGTGCTCACCGAATGCTTGTAGGCCGTTGGTGCCAGGCAAGGATTTCTCGCCAATTCAGACTTCAGAGATACTTTGGAAAAAGCCGGCACCAGACAACTCCAATTTTCAAATTTTATTGGTCAGTGTTCAGTCGTTAAAATCAGCGTGTACGAAACGCGTCCAGCGGGGCTTGCTCCCTTAGGTCGCTGATTTTGATGACTGAACACTGACCAATAAAATTTGAAAATTGGAGTTGTCTGGTGCCGGCTTTTTCCAAAGTGTCACAAATGTTTACACAGTTTTGTGTATTACTACAGTTATTTCCACTTGTGCCCTATCATCTACATGTTTTTGGCCGTGTATAATGTGTAATGACAACATGTTTTGTGTTGTTTGTCCGTTATTTATTGGTGTTTTTTTTTTTCCCCTTTACCAAAACACACCCTGCAGCAGAAGAGATGCAAAAAAAGGCCAAGGCCACTACCACCAAAAAAGTTACCCCTTCAGGGAATCGCCAGAAGGTAAGTGCTTATTGTCACAGTGTGGTAAACAAACAAAAGATAAGGAGCGCTAAGTGAAGTTCTTTTTAATAATTTTTAGGCTGGCTTCACATTAGCGTTTGTGTCTGCATGCTGATGGCATGCAGACACAAACGCTGTCAAAAGCAGTGTGTGAAATGATGTGTCCGCAGCGGATAATGTCCGCCTGCGGACACATCACTAGGGAGCCCGGCAGCCAATCGGCGCTGTCCGGGGGCGGGCCGGAGGAGGAGTTCAGCGCCGGAGATCTCCTCCTCCCCGCCGCCGGTAAGCACCGGGACATGTCGGCGGGGAGAACAGCTGAT
The DNA here is from genome assembly GCA_033576535.1 of Allobates femoralis. Taxonomy (NCBI): domain Eukaryota; kingdom Metazoa; phylum Chordata; class Amphibia; order Anura; family Aromobatidae; genus Allobates; species Allobates femoralis. The sequence continues at coordinate 72,396,979 of JARQOC010000007.1, forward strand.
TTAACAGCTGTTTGAATCTTCCCGCGCCGACACTGAGAGGAGATGTCAGCGCGGGAAGATTCAAACAGCTGTCAGATCAGCTGTTTCTCCCCGCCGACATCGCTAGCACATTACAGGCGGCGGGGAGGAGGAGGACAGCAGTGGCTCAGCTGATCTCCCGGTGGCCGTCGGTGAGCTCCTATGACATCACCGGCGGCCACCGGGAGATTTTTCAATGGGTCCGCAGCGTTCTCCTGCGCTGTCAAGCGCTGAACACTGCGGACCATTGAAGACAATGCATGTTTTGTGCGCTTGGGGACGCTTGCTGATTGTCCAAGCTCCCCGAGCGCACAAAAAAATGCAACTGGCTGCGTCCCGGGTGCGGATGCTGGACACCGGAAGGAGCAGATATCGTCCGCATCCGCACCCGAACGCAGCAAACGCAGGCACTATGCGTTCCTATGTTAAACATAGGAACGCAGTGCGCATGCGTTTGACTGCGTATGGGAACGCAGCGTACGCTGCCTTCCCATACGCTAATGTGAAGGCACCCTTAAAGGGTTCGATCATAGAGTTTCTCACCTGTCTGTTGTGCACCGTCCTGCACAACTAAGGTGAGAGATTAGACCAGGGGAGACACCGCACTTCTCTACTTAACATCGCTTCCTGAATCGGGGGGCATTGTCCTGTGATGCACTCATATACAGTTAATCTCTAAAGGGGGGGAAGAGAAAAAGAGCCGGTGCAGATCTAAGTGTAGAGATTATTTGATCTTGGTCTAGGTGGTAATGATCAAACAATGCTCAGCTTTTTGGTGTCTTTTGTTCATATGGTATAAGGTTTTCTCTTAGGCTTGCAGCCTTCCTCTCCGGAGGGATCAGGTCTTCTCAAGGGAGCCTGGTTCGTCAGTATATGGTTCAAAAAACACCGGACTTTGAGGAATAGCGCTTCCTTAAGAGGCACAATAATTTCTTCCAAAAGTTCTTTAATTCTGATTTTCTGGTTTTTTTTAACCATGTGATGCAATCATGTGACCAGATGGGTGTATACTTGTGACATCATGGCAGGTCCTCTCTGCTCAGAGCAGCTTCACCATTCACAATGGTTGAATATTCCATATGAAAAAAAATATACCGCGGTATTAAGAAACGCTAAGGCACTGGGTGTTGGTGGTAATACACACCTTATTAAGCTTCCACATTCTCCTATGCGACACGTTTCGATAGACCAGCTATCTTCCTCAAGCAATGGAGAGTGATGACAGCAATTGCCTTATATAGGACCTTAGTCCAATAGCAGCTTGCAATACATTGACAACATCCTGACAGGATGACCTATCAATCACAAGGTTCCAATTGCTAAAACAAGACATTTACATAAAAATCAGAACTTAGTTTACATATTCTCTATAAAATAATAAAATATGTAACTAAAACATAATCTTAAAATTAGTTATAAAATGTAAATATATTAAATGCATGGCCACAAGGGGGAATCTACTGACTAGCTTCTCTATAGTCAGATATTTAACCCTTTTTATGGATACATGTTCCATTTAAATGCATAATGTTAATTAGACTGGATTCAGCCCAGCACCCGCCGCACACACCGCGGCGGGCGAACGCAAGCTGACCGCACACACCGCGCGCCCCCACGCCCAACACAGGGATGCACGGCACTCACACATTCCCACCGCCCTGCATGCGAGGCCCGCGCACAAACCACACACCCCCGCCCGCACCCAACCCGCAACATATTGCATACCAGGCGCGGACGGGAATGCACGACCCGCACGCGCACAAACCACACTCGAAAGGCAACGGGGACGTGCAGACACCACGCGCCCCCAAGCCAAACACGGGGACAGGCGGCACCTGCACTCGCCCGATGCAACAAGCTGGTCTGGACTAAGGTCCTATATAAGGTAATTGTTGTGATCACTCTCCATTGCTTGAGGAAGATAGCTGGTGTATCGAAACGCGTCGCAAAGGAGAGTGTGGACGCTTAATAAAGGTGTGTATTACCACTAACGCCCAGTGCCTTAGCGCTTCTTAATACTGCGGTATATATTTTTTTCATATGGACTACTGTTAGTGTGCCCATGTGTAGAGGAAGTGTGGCCATCTGTGTCTGAGTTAATGAGTTAATCGCTCCCAACATATGTGGATTTGTCACCCACAGGGCAAGCAAGCAGCAAGTACTTCCAAAAGAGGCCATGATGACACATGTCATAAGACCCCCGTGGCTGCTCCTGGGGTAAGCCACCTGATGTTACATGTTGTTGTTGGCATTCTGTCCCTTATTGTCCATGTACACATGTTATTTGGTTATCATAGACTCTAAATTTTTTCACCGTAGTAAGCAAGTGCCTCACACCTCCCTTTGCTCATGTGTAATGCAACTGTGTGTTTGTGATTTGTTTTTATCTTTCTGTAGTCATTAAGGAGACATGGCGGAGATTCAAGTGTCCCCACCTTGGACAAAGTCAGGATCCACAAGGAGGGCCTCATCCACCTCATTGAACAGTATCCCTCAATCTGGGACCAAGAACACAAATGTCACCAAAATGTGATCAAAAATTGCAAACACTGGAACAGGATCATAGTCGAGCTGTTTCCGGGTTACAAAAACATGCCACTCGCACAGCAACAGCACATAGGTATGCCAACAATCAGCAATGCATACATCTGTGTGTACACATCTACATGTGTATGTCATAGTCCCAAACATTGTGTCCATAATGTTTTGTTGTACACTTTAAATTAAATGTAGAAGAAAAGATCCATATTTGCTGGAGATACATGCGAGACCGTTATGTGAATGATGTGAGGGAGATGGAGGAGTACAGGAGTGGGTCAGCTGCTAAACCCCCAATGCTGTATCGCCATCATGACCAGCTGACCTTTCTGCAAAGAACCACAGAGGGCCGAGCGTAAGTTGTGGGGAACTGGATTCATGCACTAAGGTATATTGTGGAGCCCACTGGGACGGGGCACTCTGTGCCGGACCGGGGTGCTGCTGGGGGATGTCACGGCGGTCCTGGTCTGGACCGTGTCCCGGGCCCGCACAATAAAATGGGGGGTTATTTACAGGGGATTTGTCACTCGTGACGCCACCCACTATATGCGGCCAGTAATGGGGCCGCCGCTGCTGCAGAACCTCCGGGGATGATGGGATAGCAGCTTGGATAGAATAGTTCCTGTGGGCAGAACTGGGTTCCCCGGGGCAGTGATAGTAGTAGTTAAAGTCTGGGAGGATAGTTATTGATTCTGCAGGAGAGTAGGGGTAGCAGTAGAGATGATGAGAGTAGAGGTAATCGCAGTATATGAGGGCAAGTGGGGTTTCAGCGTAAGGATGACACACACACTCATGGTTTCTGTTGTTCTTCAAGTCTTTACTGGCAGATGGTATTACACAGTATTGTCCACGGAGTCTGTACCAGGTTGCTCTCACCCTGACCGGGTCCTTGCTTCCTACTTAAACGCTGTGTGTGGCCCTGCTGCTGCTTGTAGCTGTACTGCTGGCCCTGTCTCTGCTCACGGGTACCAATATGCTGGGCAACTTGAGTCTTCTGTGTCACTGACCCCTCCGTGTTGCTTTGCTATGGTGTGGTGAAGATGGTGGACCTTCACTATGCCGGTGTTTACTGTCCTGTCTGTCTCAGGCACAGCCTCGGATCCGGTATCCATCTTAAGCGCCTCCCTGGGGTCAAGCTTTTGGGGTAACTCTTTATCCTGGGTATGTTCCTCTGTTACTCTGTCTCCTTTCCTCAGACCTCTCAGGACCTCCACTGACACTTGGCTCTGCTCCTGCTCCAGACTCAACTCCAACTCTGACTAAAACTCAACTAACTGTCACTTCTGCTCTGAGGTAAACAACGTAGCTCCTCTCACTAGTGCAGGTGCCAGCTAAGCTCCAACCACTTTCTAGTGTAGTGTTGTGTGGGGAGTAAACCTGTGATGTTTCTGTGGCATATTAACCCTTGGGGTGCCACAATATCATTGACTTTAAATACAAAAAAAAATGTGTGCCGTTTTAAATTTCTACACAGGACTCACAGCAACACTCCAATGGAGAAAATGGAGTTTGTCGACAGCTGTGGCGAAGGTCAACAGCAGTTGGAGGATGTGGTTGCAAATGAACCATCGCAGGCTGCCCACATTACTCTCACAACTGAACCTCTTGAACCCACGGCACCCAGTTCTGGAGCAACAGCAGCCACCCAAACACCACGAGTCACCCGTCCCACAAAAAGGAATGTGGCCATGGATGAGTCAGGTACCATCATTGTAGATGGACTACAGCGTCTCCAAGAGGCTGTGAGGGCTTACCGATCATCCCTTGAGCAGAAACTGGATGACATTAGTAACAGGGATCAAGTGAGCATCATGAGCGAGTGGGAGCAGCTTTTTGAGTCCTACGTCCCAGCCTTGCTGAAATTAGGGCCGCATGACAAGTACATGTTCAAGGGGGAATTTAATAATCTCATTCAGAAATACTGTGTTAAATATCCTCTAAATGTGTCTGTAGTCTGCGATGATGAATCCGGTGAGGAAGACTAGGGCCATAATGTCTTTGCAGAGTAAAATTTTAGTTTGTTGCCAGTTTGGCACACCGTATGCCCCGTTGGCATACATTTCTTTGCAGCATTTTTAGGTTCTTTGGAACTCAACCATACATCCATGCCGGATGTTTATTTGTATTATTTCCAACGTGTTCATGTTTCTCCTATTTTTGCTCAGATAGGGCAATACATTTATTTGCGTTACCAAACAACGAGTTTGTGATTTTATTCAATACGTGGTGAGGAATTCGTGTAGGTAGCTCATGATATTTTGCTTGCCTTGTCTTGGAGGGTCCTTATGTCCTCATTATGAGTATTGAACATGGAACATTTGTTGATAGCACTTAACATTTAATGAGGAGTGAGTTAGTGAAATATTGAGGGTGGGCGCAATATCGTGCATACATGGTGAAGAACACGGGCCCAATCTAATGTGGGACGCCCGCATGTCTTCAGCAATGCTGATTGTTCACCACAACACATTTGTAGAAAAATGAGTAGGTACACCGTTGATGTGGATAAATGCGTAACTGGAGTTTTTCAATTATTAAAAAAGCAGTTATACATGTAAAAGACTAAATACAACAGGTTACATGGTTTAATAAACTTTATTTTTACAAAAGAAAAATCAGCAACTCGCTGGGTAACATGTGGTCAGTAATTATACAATTTGAACAAAGTATACAATGTATTTTGGAAACACAGACCCAAAACGAACATAAAAATCGAGTATTATGGTGCCCAACCTCACTCATGAAGTATTCTGAAAATTGGTCGCGCATATGCAAGGCTGCAAAAGTTCCACGTACATTTGGCTGTTGTAGTCTTAGTAACGGTGAGTACCACTCATATGGGTCTACCTGAAGGGGGTCTTGTCTTGAGACATAATTATGTAGCCAGACGCAGGCCTTGACCACGCTGTCTACATTGTGTGGGTGTAACTGTACGGTGGTCAACAGCACCCGCCACTTTCAAGCCAATATACCAAAGGCACACTCTACATATTGGTGTGTTCGGCTTAACCGCATGCTAAAGTTACGCTGGGCATGTGTGAGTGTGTGGCTGGCATATGGTTTCATGAGATTAACATGAAGCTGGAAGGCCTCATCAGCCACAACAACATGAGTTACAGTGGGAGCAATGGGCATGGTGGTGGGATGGGAAAGTGCCTACTAATACAGAGCTCGACCCATGGCACTGTCCTTAAACACTCTGAAGTAGTTTGTTCTCCCATATACGCCATTGTCGACCACAATGAAACGGGACCTGGAGTCAGCTACTGCCATGAGCACGAGGGGATATAATCACTTGTAATTATAGTACTGAGAGGTGCTGTGTGGTGGCTTGCAGATTCTTATATGCTTTCCATCAAGTGCTCCCATGCAGTTGGGGAACTGTGCATGTTGGAGAAATTTCACGGCACTTTGGCGCCATGTTTGGCTGGTGGGTGCTGGCATAATCAGAGGCTGCAGCTTCCCCACAACACCTCACACGTCTCCGGTATGATCTAGCTGATGGTCGACCAGCCAATCCTAAATAGAGATGAGCGATGTTAGAATCGAGCTGTTTTGGGCGCTGCTTGAGGCATTTGACGAATGCGAACAATTAGCTTCAAATTCGGCAGTTCGAGGTTATGTTCGATAACAGTTCATTCACCAAAAGAACCCTATAAAAGTGGTCTGGGGGCAGGGGAAAAGTCTGAAATGGGGGCATGATTGTTGAAAAGCCGGCGCTAAAAAGACACCGGCTTTTAAACAATCATTAAGCCGCATCCCGATCTTGAGTTAGGACCGGGCAGGGAGCGCAGGAGCGGGGATCAAAGGACCAGAGCTGGGAAGCCGGTGGCGGTGAGAAGACTTCACTGCCGGCTTCCCTGCTCTGTGCTGCACTCCCTACGCCCTGCCCTAACTTAGGATCAGGCGGGGAGAACGATGAGAGGTCATCAGGGAGCGCAGAACAGAGCAGGAAAGCCTGCGGTGAAATCTCACCGCTTGCTTTCCCACCGGTTATTTCAAATGATCAGCTGATGCAGGTCAGCTGTTCATTTGAAGTAGCTGCGGTGATGTCAGGGAGAGGTTCATGTGAGTTCATACAGCATGAACTCACATGAACTTTCCCACGGCTGCACAGCTCAGCTACATTTCTGGTAGAGGTTCTCTACCAGAGATGTAGCTGAGCTAAAGAAGAAGACTCCATTGGACTATGTTGGACGGAAGAGGATTTTTTTTTTTTTTTTTTTATTTCTAATAAAATATATTTTTATTAAATTTTTCTGTGTTTTTTTTTTTTTTTTTTTTTTTAATTCTATAGAAATTCATGGTGGTCATGTCTAATATTGGCGTAACCCCCATGAATTTCGGGCTTAGGGCCACCTGATAACACAAAGCTGGCCCTAACCCCTTTTATTACCCAGTGAGCCACGGCACCTGGGCCCTGGATGAGCTGGGTTCAGCACCAGAAGATGGTGCTTCTCTAAATGCGCCATTTTCTGGGGTGGCTGTGGGCTGCAATTCGCAGTGGGCATGCGGGGCAGAAAGTTTGGGCCTCCCTGTACTGCGGATTCCAGCCCCCAGCTTGTACCTGGCTGGACATGGAAATAGCGCGGAGCCCCACGTATTTTTTTTTATTTATTATTAAAGCGGGAAGCCAGGACACTCGGGGAGCACCCCAATAGGCCCTGGTATTAAGCAGGCTGTTCACGGACAGGCAGCAGCAGCAGGACCTGGGTCAGGACAAGGAAGGCATACCACGAGAGACTCAGGGACTTTGTAGCCCCACTGTGACTTACCCGGCTAGCTACCTTTTATCAACAACTGTTGTCTTCTGTGAACTGTACCACCACCAGCATTGTTCCAGTAATGTACCCGGGTAGAGTGACAGAGTCTCTGTGTGCTTTATTCTACAGCTGCGCTGCAACCTACTACCTCCATCATCTGCACTTTCATCACCTGCAGGGAGCTGTACCATCTCGGCTGCTGTACCATTACCCTCTGGAGGACTGAAGCAGCACTGGTGCCTAATCACCAGAATCTGCGGGTGGCGTCATGATAAACGTTTATTCCCATTCCAACTACCCTTTTTTAGTTGACCACCAGGGCCACGAACCTGGGCAGGCCGCCAGTGACATCTCTACTGCAGCAGAGGGCCCAGATACCCAAGTCCCCATACCCTGGGATAGTCATTTGCACACAAGCAAGGGCATGTGTCATTGGCTGTGTATGTGACATGTCCTTGCCCTATAAGACCCAGCCATTTTCCCCATCGCTGCCATTTCCTCAGTGCTGCAGCTCTGTGTCAGATTGCACCGCTGCTGCTGTGGGCGCTATACCATGTTTACAATGTCAGTTAGTCAGCCAGATAGCGAGCAAATTTCAGTTATATAGAGAGAGGTTTAGGGAGTAGGGACTAGTTGTAATATCAGCCCTTTTGAGGTCTAGTTCAGAGAACTAGGCACTAGTTGTAATATTAGCCCTTTAGAGGGCTAGGTGAGAGTAGTTCCAATCCTAGCACTTTTTGCCAGGCAGGTTTGTGCCAAGTGCTGTGCAAGTGATTTTCACAGCATCTTGCCAAATCTAGCTCAGCCAATCCTTTTGGGTTAGTAGTGTAGCACTGCTGTGAAGCAAGCTACACTGCCTATGTATCTAATACGTTTTTAACTGCATATAGCCCACTCAATCCTTTTGGACTAGTAGCAGTCTCTGGTAGTCAGCAGAGTAGCCAAGCTGTGAAGCAAGCTACCTCACCTGTGTATCTAATAACGATTGTTAACTGCATCTAGCCCAGGCAATTGTTTGGGCCTAGTACCACAGATTGGTAACTCAGCTCTGCTCGGTCTCCATCCATAGTTATTAGTGTCAACAGCTACAGAGTTGCCAATTAGTTAACCTCCAAAATGAGTGGCAAAAGGCCTGCTGCTGGTGGAAAGGGGAATAGGCGTGTTGGAAAGGGAAAAAAGTTTGTCCGTGGGGTAGGTGGTAAAGCGACATTAACATCTGCAGAAGAAAGACCATCTTCCAGACAAACTAAGATGTCTACTTCTTTTTGTGGACAACCTTATATGATCCCTTTCTTACGGACACGATCATCGCTAAAAATTGTATATGAGGCACAAAAAGAGAGCGCTTGATATCCATTCAAGCACCTTCTATCAAGTGGGCTCTCCTCCACCTCAACTTCAACATCACAAATACTCCAGTCCTCAGAGGTGTCACCCCAATCGCACTTGCTTCCTCACAGCTCCCAAGTCTCCAGCTGCCCGTCTGAGTATGGGGTGATGTGGCGCCCCACTGGTCAGTGCGCCACAGTAGGGGTATTGCACCCACAGATGAATGTGCAGTTATTCCTGTCACGGGGAGGAGAAAAGTTTGCAAGTGGCTCCCACTCCAGCACTCCCACACTTGAGCATAGGCAAATGATTGGAGCCCAGTCCCTAGGGGAGAGTTGGGGGAGGAGGGAAGTCAAACAGTGGAGTTCTAGTTTGCACTGAGGAGCGAAGGAGAGGGGAGCCTCCGAGCAAGAGAAGGAGCCTCACAAGGAGGGGGCCTAGAGAAGAGGTAGCCCAGGAAAAGGAAGAGGGAACCCTATATAGGGGCGCCCATACTCTGCAGGAACCTAACAGAGTACCGGATCTGAGGATACGGTGCAGGGTGTTCAGCCCCTGAGTTGTCTACACCGGTCATCACGGGTCAGTTTATCAACCCTGACACCTTGTCTACATAGTACAGCCTCTCCAGGATCGCCCACAAAAAGGTTGAGCCCCTTCAAAGAGAGAAAGGAGGGAATCTCATAGCATCCCAATGGGCCTGGTATACAAGGGGGCTGTGGCAGGGCAGGTTTTAGCAGCAGGACACAGGATCATCAAAAGAGTGTATACTACAGGATCCACTGAATGACTTTGCAATACTCTTTGACTACCCTACCAGCTACCTGATTATAGACTGTTTGTGCTGTAACCTGAACTGTCATCTGAACTGATTTACAGAGTAAAGTACCCGTGTAGAGTGACAAAGCCTCCATGTGTCTGTTCATCTGCTGCACTGCTCCACAGATCATATCCACATCCAGCACCACGACTATCATTGCTGGTCTGCCCCGGGAACTCGGCTCCACAAGCAGAGCGCTGTTCCATCCAAGCTGCAGTACCATCTCCCCTGGAGGTCTGAAGCGGCGCTGGTGCCCATCACCAGAATCTGCAGGCGGCGTCATGACAAACTTTTATATTTTTCCTCATCACCATTCCCTAACCCCTTTTTCAGTTGATCACCAGGGCCACAGGTCTGGGCAGGCCACCAGTGACATCCCAACTACAGCAGAGTCCAGATACCCGAGTTCCCATACAACCCTGAATGATTCAGTAAGGCTTGAGTCACACATCGGTTTTTTTTTTTTTAAACCTGATCCGGTTTTGAGCTTTTAAAAAGCTCAAAACCGAATCAGGAAACGCTCCTCATAGGAGCCTATTATAAAAAACGGATTGCTTCACAAGCAATCCGGTTGCCGCCTCTGGCTTTGCAGCCTGCATGAAAAATCATGCAGGCTGCAGTTTTCGTAGTGGATTGCTCAGGATGTGTGATCCTGAGCAATGCGGTTACCACATGTACTTTGCTTATCGATAAGCAAAGTGCTTTTGTGTGTTTTTACACTTGTAAATTTATTAATAAATGTGTGTATACTGTCTCTAGGGGGTGCCAACCCCCCTAGAGTCCTAGCACCCACTCAGTTGGCATATAATGATTTTATCTCTTATGTACAGCAGCCGTCTCTTGTCAGCTGCTGTACATTTGTTATGAATGAAGCCGGCGGCTTACTGAGTGCAGCGCTCATAGTATACCTATTGTAGGTATAGTATGTGCGCTGTCCTAGGTGCTGCAGGCTTATACAGTAAGATCTATGGGCAGCGCTGCTACAATAGGTATAGTATGAGCGATGCTCTCAGAGAAGCCGCTGGCTTTATTTATAAAAATGTACAGAGCCGCCAGGAGCCGGCTGCTGTACATAAGAGATGAAATCATTATATGCCCACCTGAGTGACTGGTAGGTCTCTAGGGTGATGGGCACCCCCTAGAGACAGTATACACACATTTATTAATAAATTTACAAGTTTTACAACACGGAAAACAGTTTGCATGAGCAAACTGTACGGGAACCGGATTGCTCAGGATTACACATCCTGAGCAATCCGGTTCCTGGATTGTGGTTCCCTCCACACATTTTTGATAAAAAATGTGTGTGACCACAATTGCGTTCACCGCATCCGGATCTGGATGCGGTGAATGCAATTCCTGTATTAAATGTGACCCTAGCCTAACACAGATGGTTGAGTCTGCAGAACTGTTCACTCATACTATAGCCTGGGAATCAGGGGTCTGCTCCAAAGCTTCTGTGAGTCCAGACGAGGAAAGGCTCTGCACTGATGCCCAGAAGCTTTGTGAGTCGGATCTAGGCCCAGACGAAGAAGGTTCTGAGCATAATGTAGACACTCATTCCCAAATTGTAACTCCTGTTGGTGGAGACAATGAGGAAGATGCTGATGAGACTGAGATACCTGATTGGAATGACAACTTGCCTTCTCGGTCAGGGCAGGAAGAGGCTGGCTTTGAGGACGACGAGTGTGAGAACACACAGGGTGATGATGAGGTTGGATCCCACTTACTGTCAACCCACAGTCAGCCAGTCGATGAGGTCAGCAAAGGAGGTTGAGGAGGATGATAGTGACGATGAAGTTAGGTTGCGCCTTCCTTGACAGAGACTGAGTACTGGTAGCACGTCAACGACTGCATCCTCAACCACAATTCTGCCTCTGAGCAGAAGTCGTGGTGGTTCTTCAGGTCGCATGTGCTCTAAGCCTTGCCTAGCCTGGGCCTTTTTTGAGATTGCAAAGGATGACACAACTAGGGATGGGCGAATCTACTCGCTAGGACTCGTTACTCGGCGAGTAGTAAGGGACTCGCAGGACTCGGTACTCTGCGAGTTTCCCAGTGATTACTCGCGAGTCTAATGCAAATCAATATCAATCCTAGTTTTGTCAGAAACGCTGACAAAACTAGGATTGCCATTGTTTGCATTAGACTCGCGAGTAATCACTGGCTACTGTGCCAGTGATAGCAGGGAAACTCGCAGATAACTGCTGTTTCTTTGCGAGCCGAGTCCAGCTGTCTTCTCTGTGCAGTTCCAGGGTCCTAGAGCCCGCCTGCTCACAGACATTATGTAGCAGTGCTGAGATTGTTCTCAGTCTGCTCATTCCCTGTGTACAGACATGAATGTCTGTGCACAGAGATGATGTAGCAGTGCTGAGATTGTTCTCAGTCTGCTCATTCCCTGTGTACAGACATGAATGTCCGTGCACAGAGATGATGTAGCAGTGCTGAGATTGTTCTCAGTCTGCTCATTCCCTGTGTACAGACATGAATGTCTGTGCACAGAGATGATGTAGCAGAGCTGAGATTGTTCTCAGTCTGCTTATTCCCTGTGCATAGACATCTATATTTATGCACAGGGGATGTAGCAGAGAGGACATCGCGTTTTGGACTGCGTCGGACGGAAGAGGATTTTTTTAATTAAAGATGGAGTCCCTAATGGCTTTTTTTTTTATTTCTAATAAAAAATTTTCCTTGTGTTGTGTTTTTTTTAAAACAATTTAATAGAAATTCATGGTGGTCATGTCTAATATTGGCGTGACCGCCATAAATTTCGGGCTTAGGGCCAGCTGATAATACAAAGCTGGCCCTAACCTCTTTATTACCCAGCGTGCCACCGCTACCAGGGCCGCTGGAAGAGCGGGGTTCAGCGCCAGAGGATGGCGCTTCAATGAACGCGCCATCTTCTGGGGCGGCTGCGGGCTGCAATTTGCAGCGGGGGGTGCCCAGAAAGCTTGGGCATCCCTGCGCTGCGGATTCCAGCCCCCAGCTGCTTAGCTGTACCTGGCTAGACATAGAAATTGCGCGGAGCCCCACGCATTTTTTTTTAATTATTTCATGAATTTCAGAGTCAGAGTCAGAGTCTCAGAGTCAGAATCTCAGAATTTCATGAAATAATTAAAAAAAAATGCGTGGGGCTCCGCGCAATTTCTATGTCTAGCCAGGTACAGCTAAGCAGCTGGGGGCTGGAATCCGCAGCGCAGGGATGCCCAAGCTTTCTGGGCACCCCCTGCTGCAAATTGCAGCCCGCAGCCGCCCCAGAAGATGACGCGTTCATTGAAGCGCCATCCTCTGGCGCTGAACCCCGCTCTTCCAGCGGCCCTGGTAGCGATGGCACGCTGGGTAATAAAGAGGTTAGGGCCAGCTTTGTATTATCAGCTGGCCCTAAGCCCGAAATTTATGGCGGTCACGCCAATATTAGACATGACCGCCATGAATTTCTATTAAATTGTTTTAAAAAAAACACAACACAAGGAAAATTTTTTATTAGAAATAAAAAAAAAAGCCATTAGGGACTCCATCTTTAATTAAAAAAATCCTCTTCCGTCCGACGCAGTCCAAAACGCGATGTCCTCTCTGCTCATCCCTGTGCATAAATATAGATGTCTATGCACAGGGAATAAGCAGACTGAGAACAATCTCAGCTCTGCTACATCATCTCTGTGCACAGACATTCATGTCTGTACACAGAGAATGAGCAGACTGAGAACAATCTCAGCTCTGCTACATCAGGCAGCAGGCAGGCTCTAGGACCCTGGAGCTGGGGCAGCCAGAACACAGAGAAGACAGGATCTTATCTGTGCGAGTCAGCGATTACTTACAAAGTAAACGAGCAATGCAAATAAATGACACAACTAGGATTGCTTCAGGCTGAAGCTTCTACTCGCTATTACTCGCTTCCCCATTCATTAACATTGGACTCGCTAGACTCGCAACGAGTAGCGAGTCCTGGGCTCGGACTCGCTAGAGTCAAGCGATTCCGAGTAATTTAGGATTCGCCCATCACTAGACACAACTCATGTTATCTGTAAGATTTGTCGCCAAAATCTAAGTAGAGGCCAAAAAATCAATAGTTTGAGTACTTCATGCATGAACCGTCACATGGATATGAAGCCTACGTGGCAGTGGGAAGCTCACCGTGCTACAATGCGGCCTAGCCTCTGTGACTGCGGGGACAGCAGTCACACGTGCTTTTGGACACAGACCTTCCACCTCTTTACTCGCAACAGCCAGTGTGATTGACAGGTCGTCAGTTCTTTTGGAAGTGGAAAGACCTGCTGTGTTGAGCCTGGGGCCAGACCGCAGACATATGGAGGACTACCGTACTGAAAGGAATAAAGTCGCTTTACACCTTTGTGTATAGACCATATAGATAATTACTAGTATTACAACTAAATAAAGAAATAAGATGTGCCCATTTTTGGAACAATCCGCTCCCAGTGCTGCTTACTAGGCTCATGAATTCTCATAAAGCCTCTCCACATTATTTTTGGAGCAGCTTACTCCCCGGTGCCACTTACTAGGCTCATGAATACCCATAGAGCCTGGGGGCAAACCGGAGACACATGGAAGACTGCTGTGCTGAAAGGAACAAAGTCTTTTTACACTTATGTTGGAACATGGCTGTAGAAGACCAAAAGAGAAACATAGAAACAACCTCTCACTAATTGTACACCAATTATTGCAATTACTAATTAGGGGCGGTGACTAACTTCCCAATCTTTTAAACTCCGTTGAAAAGAGGATTCTATAAGAATAACATGTATATATATCTTTTTAAGATACCTTTTATGATATTACTAAATGTACCTGAGGAAGACTTATATCTAAGTCGTAACGCGTTGTACTATACTGTCTCGTTTCTTAAAAAAACTTTTATTTGTTACAATCTAAATTAAATAAAATATTTTTTTTGTTTTTTTTTAAAAAGAAAACCCTGGACGAGTAAGGAAGCGCCGCTCCAGCCTGATACCGGTTATTTACCTTTCTAATGACCCTCGGATTGTCAGAATTCGAAGTAATGCCAACTACTGGGTTGCCACACTCTTAGATCCCCAGTACAAGAGTAAATTTGGCAAAATAATTTCTGCCATCGAAAGGGACGCACGCATGCAGGAGTATCAGCAGAAGCTGTTACACAATCTTAGATCGGCTTTTCCACAAAACACCAGTGGTGCACATAGTGATTCTCACAGTTCTAACTTGCCTACCGTGGGACTGTCGAGTCATCACTCAAACTGTAATAGTAACACCATATCTGGTGTATAACAGCAATTTTGTGGAATCGTTTCACCAATTTTTTTAGACCATCCTTTGCAAGGCCAGAAGAGACAAGAAGTCTGACACATAGTGAATGCCTAGAGAGGATGGTACAGGAGTATCTCCAAGTGAACATCGATGCCATGACTGTGGAACTGGACCCTTGCTCATTTTGGGCTTCCAATCTGTAAAAATGGCCCGAGCTCGCCACTCACACCTTGGAGATCCTGTCGTGCCCCGCAGCCAGCCTTATCTCTGAACGTGTCTTCAGCTCTGCTGGTGGTGTGCTGACAGATAAGCGCACGCGGCTGTCCAGTGAGACTGTAGACAGACTAACGTTCATCAAGATGAACAAGTCATGGATCCGCAAAGACATTTCTACCCCTGTGTCATCCTGGCGAGACTAAAGGCTTGTGGATTTTTTAATGTGCTGCATGAAAGTCACCATTTTAAGCTTGCAACTTTGGGGTAATTGATGCCACTTAAGTGGTGTCTGTGCCCAAATTTTGGCGAAAAATGGAGACTCTTGTTGGAGTCCCCTTGCTGTGTTTTACATGATATTAGAAGAGCATGACATGCCTATATCTGTGCCTCCTCCTCCTTTTACTCCTCCACCTCTATTCTTTTCTCAGTTTAGCAGGCGACGCGGCGGACATGAAGGTGTGAAGGTGAGAGAGCCCACCTCGAGCTGACAGCACCCCCACCAAACCCCCCCCCCTCTCCTCACCTCGGGCTGACATGGCAGCACACACCCCCTTCCTCCTCCCCCACCCCCCCGCTCCTCACCTCGGGCTGCCAACTGCACTTACTGGCAGAAATATGCACCAAAACCATTTGTCTGCACGGTGCATTTTTCATGCGTCTTTGGTGCCTATTTCATGCGGATGTGAAGATGCTTTTTTTCTGTTTCCATAAAGCTTGGATACTTTGTGGAAAAAAAAAAAAGAAAAAAAAATGTCAAATCCAGCTCTCCCCTTTCAAAACTATCACTTCCTGCAGATTTTAATGCAAATTAGGCACAAAATAAGCTATACATGCACATACTGCGAACACAGCTGTGTATGTGTTGCTTATTTTGAGTTAACATGAGGGTCTATGGGTGAAAAATATGGTAAAATCTGCATGAAGAATCGACATGCTGCAGATTTTCCCGCAATAAAATACACAGCATATCCGCTGCGGAAAATAACGCATCATGTAAACAATACTTCTCTCATCCCATAGACTTTGCTGGGAAAACACACTGCTGCATATTTGGGGCAGATTTGCTGCTTATGTGCACCAAATACATGGCAAAATATACATCATGCGAACGGGCCCTAATGGTATGTTCGCACAGGCCCTAATGGTATGTTCGCACAGCATGCATATTTTGCCACATATTTGGTGCATATAAGCAGCAGGTCTGCACTAAATATGCCACAGCGTGTTTTGTAAGCAAAGTCTATGGCCTAGTTTACATCTAAGGCTAGGCTGCATATGCATTTGTGTGCGGGTTTTACCACTAAAAATGCATCCAAACACATGCGTAATACATCCATAGGCTTCAATGCAAAATGCAGTGCAAATGCATGCAAAAATGCGTTTGCAAAATGACCTGCAGCCCTAGATGCACCAGCCCATATTTTTGGCTGCATTTGCAATGCGTTTTGCATTTTAGCCTATTTTAGTGGTAAAAACGCATACAAATGCAAATGCAGGCAAACGCAGCCCAACTGCAGATGTGAAAAGGCCCTATGAGATTTGAGAAGTCTTGTCTGCATGGTGTGTGGTATTTCTGCTGCAGATACACTGCGTAGTTTAGGCTGGTTTCACATTGCAGTTTTTTCCCTGATCAGGTTCCATCAGGTTTGTGTGCCAAAACTAGGAGTGTCTCCAAAACTCAGAACGGTGTCAATCTATCAACTATAGTTTTTCTCTGCAAGTTCCTTTCCTGGTTTTGACACACAAACCTGATCGAACCTGATCAAGGAAACCAGCCTTAAGGCCCCGTTATACGCTGCGATGTTCCAGTGATCCGACCAATGATCTGACATGGCCGGGATCACTGGGACATCGTTTTGTGATCGTTGGTGAGCTGTCATACTGGCAGACTCACCAGCGATCAGCCAGTCTGCGCCCGACACCTGACGGTTGTTAGGATCGTTTAGGGTTCCGGGCGCAGAATGGGGATCGTTGGTCATTGCCCCTGTCACACACAATGATGCATGCGTGACAGCACCAGACCATCGACGGAAAAATGGTCCCGGCCATTCATCAATGATCAACAAACTTATCGTTGGTCGTTGCTACATGTCACACGCAACAATGTCGTTTCGACATCGCTGCAACAGTACAAAACCGGTGACATTGTAACGATATCGTTGCGTGTAACAGGGCCTTTAGTGTGGGAAAATCTGCAATATGTCAATTCTTGCTGTGGATTTTCCCACACTAAATACTGTACACCAATTCCCCGGTCTCTGCCTCAGAACAGGGCTTGTGCCCTATGTTAATGTGTGTAAATATGATTAAAATTTATTGGGAGCGTGTAAATAATATGTGTGGATCTGGAGAGGGGCTACATGATTGTGTAAAAACTACTAGCTCTTTTCATAATAAACTTGGAGTGTAAGGAGATGACAGATCACCTGGTGAAACAAGCAAATTGCTCATTTCACAGTGGTAATGTTCTTTTGTGTTGCACAAGAGTTGATCGTTCTCAACGGAACTAGCTTTGCTTAAGGGGTCGTCACACGCGTCAATATCACTATCCATGTAACTCAAACGACGTAGGAGCAACATTGCAGTGTGTGACAAAGTGAACAACCAGCGCTATGTCGCTGATCGCTGATTGCAGGTTTTCGAACCAGACTGTAAACCTGTCGCTGATCGCTCAATTGAGCTTGTGCATCGCTGTGTGTGACATTAAACTCAGCGACGTATTTTCTGCAATCACTGCACAAGCAAATAAAAAAAATTGTGGGTCATCTACAAGATGGTGGCATCACCACATCGCTGGGTCCATGTGAGCGACATTGATGTGTGTGACATCTACCCACGATAATTTCAAGACGCTCATGTGACTTCCCCGAAGTCGCGTCGCTCCTCATATTGATAGCAATATTGACGCGTGTGACGGCCCCTTTAGGCTAAGGTCAGACTTGCATGTGCCCTGAGCCTGGGGAATCTGTTAAAAACTTCAGTGCCTGGCAGGAGCAGCGCATAGTGATAACGGCATATAACGCTATGCACCACCTGCACTATGCATCTCTTTGGTAACATAATGCTTACCGCAGCTGGTGGCTCCACAGCGAGTCCCCTGATATGCTCATTTGCAGAGCGCACAGGAAATGCGGTCTGCAGCATTTTCCTGTGCGCTATGCAAAAGCTAATATCAGGGGACTCACTGTGGAGCCGCCAGCTGCGGTAAGTGTGGCGCTCCTGCGACCAGGTTGGCCACATAGGGAACTGCAGCCAGGAAGATGGTAGACAGTTTGTGCAATAAACACCCTCACAGCACACACCCCCCCAGGAGCATAGCACCCAACCCGGAGCCCGGGACTCTAGGTGGGCAAGGGGTGGTAGGGTTTAGAGGAAAGTGGGAAAGAAGGAAGGAAGGTCAGGTACAAATGGAGGAAAAAAGGAGTAAGGAGTTAGTAGGCAAGAGTAGGCTGAGAAGAAAAGATCAATTAGGCAGAGTGAGCCGAGCAGCCAAGACCAAAAAGACAGTGACACATCCCGGAGGGATTGGGCTCCCTGGAGACGCAGAATCCACAGAGACACCGTTCCATGGATAGAAAGCTCGTCCATAGCCGGCATCCCAAGTGAGTGTGAGGACAGAGATCGGACCGGTATCACGGGGTCCGAGGAACACGGTAGCACCGACCAACTACAGGCGGGATAGGTTCCCTGATTGCATCTGGAAGTCACATGGGTAGGAAAGAGTCGGTGATCCCTTGAAAGACAGGGTCACCCAAGCTAGGCTAACACTAGAGTGTCGGCTCTGAGGGGGACTGAAGTTATACACTGGCTCCCCAGACAATCCGGCGGGGAACGCAGATTCCAGATCAGTGTTTCCACCACAGGGTTGGAGGCTCAGCATACACATAGGGGGAAGCTACACACAAGGGATCGAGCTGCCGCCATACAATCCGCTAGAAAGAACAGAGAGAGAGAACCAGCCTGAAAGGTTAATAGAAGGATTTAGGGGTCTCAGAGCGACAGCCTGGCTGCAGAGGGTGCAAGTGTCCGGAGTTAATGGAGTTGTGAATTAAACTGTACCGTGAACTGTGTTGTAAACGGTTTGTGTGGAGCCCACTGGGACGGGGTACTCTGTATCGGACCAGGGTACTTCTGGGGATATCACGGCGGTCTTGGTCCGGATGGTGTCACGGGTTCCGCTAGTAATGGGGTGAATAATTACAGGGGAGTTTGTCGTGACACCACCCACGGGTTGTGGTCAGGGTGACCACCGCTGCTGCAGAACCTCCGGGGATGATGTTTGGCAGCTGGAGATGGAACGGCTCTCCACAGGTAGAGCTTGGTTCCCCGGGGCAGTGATAGTTAAAGTCTATGATGGATGCTATAGATGTTGCAGGATAGGGATGATAGTGGAGGCGGTGGCTGCTTGTGAGGGAAAGTAGGGCTTGAATACAAGGATCACACACACTCTCACGGTTTTGAAGTTTTCCAAGACTTTTCTGCAGATGTTGGTAGCAGAGTACTGTCCACGGCGTCTGTACCGGGGCCATGTTGCTCCCACCCTGACCGGGTCCTCAGCTTCCCACTGCTGCGCTGTGTGTGTGGCCCTGCTGCTGCTTTAGCTGAGCTGCTGGCACTGTCTCTCCTCACAAGTACCCCCTTTGCTAGGCAGCTTGCATCTTTCCGTGTGTTTCTGATCCTGCCGTGTTGCTTTGCTGAGGTACAGTGTAGATCTATAATCTCCACAATCCCGGTATTTTCTGTGCTGCGTGTTTCAGTCACAGATTTGGATCCGGTATCCCGTCTGTGCACTCCTCCAGGGCAAGTTATGAAGTCACTCAGTCTCCCAGATGTGTTCCTCTGTTTCTTGTACTCCTTCCCTCAGACCCTGGCTAGGCCTGGAATCGAGGAGCAGACTGTAGAGAAGCCTGAGGCAGCCTCTTTAAACTACAGTCTCTCTTCTTCAGTTCTCCCAGGAACTAAACTAACTACTTTCTCTGGACATCAGAATATATAAGGGAGCTGCTT
Source organism: Allobates femoralis (assembly GCA_033576535.1). Classification (NCBI taxonomy): domain Eukaryota; kingdom Metazoa; phylum Chordata; class Amphibia; order Anura; family Aromobatidae; genus Allobates; species Allobates femoralis. Next base: position 72,416,908 of record JARQOC010000007.1, read on the forward strand.
TAGCTCCCCCTTCTGGCCTAGAGGTGTTAGTGCAGTGTCAGGTGTTGTGTGGGGAGTTAACCCTTGGTGATGTTACTGTGGCACTTAACCCCTGGGGTGCCACATTTGGACTGAAGAACTTGAGAGCAAACCCGGTGAACCCTGCTTCAGTTTCTGTGTCTGATTCCAGGTATACTGAATTGTACATTATTCCCCTTTTAACCTGCCAGGAGCAGCCCGACCCGTGGCGGGCTCATCCATCCAGCTGCAGCCCACCCATCCTTCCATCCTCCTGGCAGAGCTGAGCTGCAGCGATGGTCCCTTCACTGACCACAACCCGTGGGTGGCGTCACGACAAACTAATTCTTGTAAATACCCCTTTACTTGTGAGAACCCGGGACACGGTCCAGACCAAGACCGCCGTGATATCCCCAGCAGCACCCCGGTCCGGCACCGAGTACCCCGTCCCAGTGGGCTCCACATAAGCATCATGTTACCATAGAGATGCATAGAGCAGGCAGCACATAGTGTTATATGCCGTTAACGCTATGCGCTGCTCCTGCCAGGCACTGAAGTTTTTAATGGATTCCCCAGGCTCAGGGCAGATGCAAGTCTGACCCTAGCCTTACACATGATGATGCTCTTTTCTGAAGCTCTTTTCACAATAAACTTGGAGTGTAAACAGGCTGCAGATCACCTGGTGAAATAAAAAAAATGCTTGTTGGAAGGTTGGAATGATCTTTTGTGTAGCACAAAGCTTGATCATTGTTGGCAACACGAGTGTTGTTTACACAGGATGATGTTTATTTCACGCAGAAGGACTCCTGGTGAAATGAACAAACTGCTCATATGATGGATGAAATAAGACTAGGGTCACACCAGCTCTATGCCTGCGTTTCGGGGAGGTGCAGTTTAAAAGATAGAATTTGGCAGCATTAATGCAGTGTTACCGTAAAACACCATTACATCCCTATGAATGACAGAACCCCAAGCTCAGGTCAAACGCGGCATCTAAGTTCCAGAGATTGAAATCTCACGCTATTTCCAAGCGCAAGACATGACGCACGCTTCCGCATTTTCTCTAAAACTGGATATTGGATATCTACTGTTTGGGTGACTGCTACAGACCGACATATTAAGGTTATACCTTATGTGCATACAGTGGTTGTGGCTCTACACAACACTATAAGGTGAGCCTTTACCTTGTGAATTGACTTGATTCTCTATACAGGTAAACCCTATGTTGCGCCATTTTTTCCTTTCAAGTATACTCTGCAAAAACTGCCTACTTACCTGCGATTTCCAGTTTCTCAACTACTTACCTGCCTGCAGTTTGCATTTCTTCAGCTAAATACCTGCCTGCAGTTTGCAGTCTTTCAACTACTTGCCTGCGATTTCCAGTCTCTCTGCTATCACCAACCTGCTGCACCAATGCTTGTGGCCTGTGTTCCCACTTGGACCCTTGGTTGGAGGCTTCACCTCACCTAGTGTTCGCCTTTTAACATAAAAATCCAACAAAATATATTTAAATTTGTAAAAAATGAAAAATTTGGAAAAGTTTACTGGATAGGTAGACTTTTTAAGGCTCTATTTTTATAGTCATAGATAAATTAAATAAATTGGTCTATAAGTACATTGTCCATTTAATTCAATGTTTTAATCCAGGTTCCAGATACCAGGAAACTCCTCTTAAAGGGAACGGTCACTTTTTCCTTATTTGAACAAAAATGTTTTGAACAAAATATTATAGCATTTACTAACATAAATGCATTACAGGGTCAAGTAGATGTCATGATTTTTCCTTTCAATGCACTTCGGAAGCAATAAGAGTTACTGCTCTGTTTGGTATTTGGTGAGCTTAGCTTTTAGTAGTTGATTGACAGTACAGGCTTCCATTCTGGTTCTGGGAGGTGCTGGGTTGCTCAGGGGTTCTACCTTCCCAGTAATGGCTTTGCTACTTTACTGAGCAGTCTCTCCCAGAATCCCTCCAGTCATACATTCTATGTGAAGTGGTGTTTGGCCTGCACTGCCGTGTTTGTCTTATTCAGATCTTTGTTATCTGAAACCTGGCTGTTGCTTGATTTGTCTGCTCCTTTTACTTGTTGATCTCTGGACCCCTGGACCTTGACCTTAATACACCTTAGTTGACTCCCAGAATCCTGATCTTCGACCGTTGCATGACTACATCTCTGTCTACTCCCTGAATTCTACGAGCTCTCCTGGAACCTGACCCTGGATTACCTTAATTCCCTGCTGTCTATATTAGGCTAGGGCCACACTAGCTTTGTGGTCTCCGTCATGGGGAGTCCACCAAAAAATCGAATTCCCACAGCATTACTATAGTGTAACTCTGCCTTAATGCTGCCAATATAGTTTTATGAATGACGGACTCCATAGCATGTACGTGCCGGCGTTGGAAATCTCGCGCTATTTCGCAGCACACAGAAAACGTGACAAGGAGCATTTTTCTGTGCGTTACAAAATAATGTGACATTTCAAACTCTGGTACTCATGTGGCGGCGTTTGCATGCACTATTGAGTCTGTCACTCATAGGACCCTATTGGCAGCGTTAAGGCAGCGTTACACTACGGTACCACTGTGTTAATGCTGTGGGAATTGGGGTTTTTGGCGGACCCCCCGTGACAGAGGCCACAGCGATAGTGTGGCCCTAGCCTTATCTGCAAGTGGTGACAGTATCACACACATGATATTAGTAGTGACCAGTGTTATACTAGTGTACATGTTTCTGCAGCCTCCACAGCACTCCTGCCTATATTATGGTGGTTGTAGAGAAGCATGTGATGGGGATGTTCAGCAAAAACCTCCAATTCAAAAGCAACATTCCCATTCACTGTGTTTTTCACTACAATGGATGAGTCTGGTCACATTATCTTCCATCAGCAGCCATCATATGGAAAGAAGTGCTGTGCAGCTTGTGCAGAAAGATGTACTCACATAGAAATATAATACCGGGCACTACTAGACTTCGGGGGGTTTTCTCTTTATGTTAATTGGGCAGCATGCAGGTGCACCTGGATGTGCTCACTCAAACCGAGATATCAGTTTTGACATAAGGAAAAACATAAAGGTCACTCACCAATCTGGTGCTATAAATCTCTTTTTATTCCGGGTTCATTTACAGACAATGGAGGGAGGGGGTGGTGGACGGTGGACAACGACTTGTTTCGTGCTACTGAGCACTTCTACTGGACCAATGAAAGTGCTAAGTAGCACGAAACGAGTCGTTTTCCACCGTCCACCACCCCCTCCCTCCATCGTCTGTAAATGAACCCGAAATAAAAAGAGATTTATAGCACCAGATGGGTAAGTGACTTTTCTGTTTTTCCTCATGTCAAGAAAGATATACTGACAAGTACAAGTAGAGAACCTGTAATACGGTATGTACATATTTAAAAGTGATTTATTAGGTTAGAAAAACATTTTTTTTTTTTTAAATAAAGTGGCCAACCCCTTTATCTTGTCGTTGGTGCATGCATTGGACATAAGGAGGTTTAAAGAGGGATTGCCACAGGTTTGGAAGGACGGAATTACACCTTGGTTAACACAGCACACACCACCTTCCACCCCAGACCTGAAGGGGGAGCTCTACTGGCTGCCTTAAATCAGTTCCCCTTTAAGAACATCCAGGCCTGAAGGGAGGAGTTAGTCAGTCCCTGTAGGTTCAGTTCAGTTCCTGTGAGGAGAGGGAAGAGAGAGGAGATGGAGGAACTGGTCGCTGGGGAGAGATCCAGGCCCAGGACCAGGGACCACTGACCGCTGTGCGCACCCTAGGGGAAAGGGTCGGAGGCAGGTGGAAAAGCAGGGAACTAAGAAAGGGAACCGTGTTCTACAGCCCTTTAGTATACCCAGACACTGGAGTCCGATGCTGCCAGCATTCAGAGCTACAGCAAAAAGCCCGGAAGACTCAGGAGGAGTTCAGCCCTGAGGAGAACAGAGTAAGAGACACTTAACTGACCATGCACAGGACAAAGGCCATAGGAGAAACAGGGACCCCGTAGAAGGACCTCATTGCCAGTTTAGGACAAAGCCCAGAGAGGGAGAAGAAGTGGTGGGTTGAGGCGCAGGCAGGACTCATCCCACACCACAGAGCACAGACACAGAGGAGGCCTCATAACTTTATAAGGTGGAAGTCCCAAGTTGCACCGGGGACCTGGTTAATACTCTGGACTGTACATGTTACCCTGTCATCAGTAAAAGGTACCGAAACAACAATCCCTGTGTGTCTGTGTGCCTGTCTATCCGCTGCCATTCATCGCTGTATCAGCAAAGACTTAACTACTACTCCCCTCATCCGTTCCCGCTGCCCTGAGGTGAAGCTCCACCTGTGGGGAGCTGTACCACACTCTGCTGCACCCACCATCACCTCAGCAGCCGGCTGCAGCGCTGGTATACCAGGTACCATAGGTAGTGTCACGTTAACAATCCCCTTATCCCCCACCGTTTCCCGTCATTGAAGGTCCAGGGCACGGAACCGGGGATTGACCAGCCGTGATTCCCCATCAAAGCCGCCATCACCCCCGGTTCCCAAGTACCCCATACCCTGTCGACCGCCTCATCACCCCCCTGGTGCTAGGCAAACTGAATGCAGCACTGAATGCAGCATGTCTGCTGCATTCAGGGAAGGGGCCCCCATGTCTCTAGCCCCCCTTGTAAGCTTTTAAAAAGACTTTAGAAACCTTACAGTTAAGAGGTCGCCTGGGTGGGATCCTATTAAAAGGTCCTGACTGCTGGCACAGTGTTCCTGCCTCCTCCTTGTGTGTTCCTCCCCCTCTATGTATCTGACGCCACCTCCTCTTATGCTCTGCTCTGTGTAATGTCAGGAGCAAAATAGGAGGGCACACCCAGCAGAAGAGGAGGCCGCGGCAGACACATAGAGGGGGCAGAATATACAAGGAGAAGGCAGGGAGGGCTGTGCCAGCAGCCAGGACCTCTTAATAAGATACCACCCAGGCGACCTCTTAACTGTAAGGTTTCTAAAGTGTTTTTTAAAGCTTAAAGGGGGGCTAAAGACATGGGGAACCCCTTCCCTGAATGCAGCAGACATGCTGCATTCAGTTTACTATGCACCAGGGGGTGACCTGTCCTCTTTAAATGCATAAAAAATTAGTTTAAATACTACTAAAAATCTAAATAATAATTGGAAACATTATTATAATGTAAATGGTAAATATTTCGAATTTTCCAGAATTGTATATTGATGACACCTTGTTTAATTTTTGGAACGTGCAGAGATGTAACACTCAACACAATTTTGCATTTAGCCTTGACATTGATATGTACACAATAAAAATGGTTGTTATTATTGCTAAACATTTAGTCTTTTGCACTTTGCTCGCGGACGTCTCCTCTGTTTTCCTATTTTCCGTTGTCCTGGTTTGTGCCTTCAGTAAAGCACAAAAATAAAAAACAGCCGCATTCTATTTACTTCTAACAATTGAATACATTTGACTCCATGACAAGTTTCACCCGGTTTCTAAAAAGCGGTGCTGCCATTTCAAGGATGTTATGTTCTTTTAACCATGTAAAAGAAAATCACATAAATGAGTCCACTGTGTAACTTCCAGATGGTTCCTTTGTTATTATTAAAAGAGTCTCTAAAGCCCTCGAGGCTCAGATGTGATATCCTGTAATGAAAATACAATCCTGCTATCAGTAAAACAGCAGCGCGGTGTATGTGTGCAATGACGGATGGTAAAATTCATAGAGGGTAATAAGATGCTATTTACATAATGTAATAAGGATTTACAGTATCTGAAATGTATCTTTTCAGGAAGATTTCTACCTATATCGAAGGAGATGGGGTCCACTCACACTGCATAATAAGCATTGTTACACAACCTCTGTCCAGCCGACCCTGTTTCAGATGCCCGGTGAGAGATCGATCCATGCACAATAGTTTGAGTTTCTTTACTCCGATACATTTTTATTGAATCATAATTTAATCACATACAGAGTAAACACATCCGAATTTGTCAATTCCTCATAACAAAATGAACCCTTTCTTTCCCCCGCACCCCCTTTTGACAGCGGTCTTCCCCATTTTCATATATCCAGTAAGTACAGTTCTGCAACTTTATGCATATTAACCAGATCTCTTATCCATATGATATACATTACTCTCCTTCTCGTTGTCCGTGAATCACTCCTTCCATGGCGCCCTGAGTCTGTCATATATGATTTGGTGTTTTTCCTTTTATAATATATTTTTCCTTCCAATCGTACTACATATTCCACCTGTCTAACATATTCCTGCCTAGAGGGAGGCTGTACTCTTATCTTATATTTAGCTATCAATTTTTGTAGCTACATATAGAAGTCGTGCTAAAGCTGTTTTCCCAGCATCATCCACTGAATGTTCTTCCACATAGTCCAATATGCACACCACCGGGTCCCTGGGGACAATACATTTACATTTCCCTTCAATCAAGGTAAGAATTACTACCTAAAAGGATGTGCGTCCTGGACACTCCCACATCATATGCAGAATGGCCGCTACCTCAGAGCCACACCTCGGGCACTCTGAGTCTAGACGTGCCCCTATCTTAAATAAAAGGTCTGGAGATCTATACGCTCTATGGATAAGAAGTAATTGGGACATCCTCCCGGGTTTGCTCAGAGATCATTTGGGAATATATTCTAAAATGGATTCCCATTTATCATCCTCTGACTCCCGCGTCTGCTTCCCATTTCCTCTGTGCCACCATAGGATGTTTCAGTAAAAAGATATGAAGCAGATCTGCATATGCTGTGGAAATGACACCCCTTGTACTTCCTTCTACATATATATAATCAAGGACAATATCTTTCCGGATGTGCAGTTCACTTTTTTTTCCTTTGTTGGACATATGTATGTCTAACTTGTACATACTGATAGCTATGTCTATCTGTTAAGTGGAATTCTGCTTTCAGGGCCTCTAACGGTTTCAGGGTCTGATCTTCCATTAGTTCTTGTACATAATGAATTCCTCTACTAATGCATTCTCTTAGTTCCCCCATTTTGTAAAATTCACTCAAATTCTCGTTAGCCCAAACAGGAGTGTATATCGTCAGCCCATCTATTCCCCTAATCTTCTTCACCCTTGTCTACAGTCTGTGTAATAGGCCAAGTATTGGGTGTGTCTTACCAAGTCTCCAAAAGAGTCCTATTTTCAGTACCTGTACCAATGGGCTCCTGTTGAGACTAGATTCCAATATGGCCTGTAGTGACCCCTTCTTTGCCCTTTGCGCCCACCCTCGATATGTTGACATTGCACAGCTAAGAAGTATATTCATGGATTAGGCAGGGCAAGGCCCTCCTCTTCCTTGGGTCTTTGCAAGGTTTCCAATTTTATTCTTCGCTGCTTACCTCCCCATACCAGTTCTCTAAATATTGCGGATATTCACTGAAACAGTGGCTGAGGAATCAAGATAGGAGAGTTATATAACACATATAGCAACTTGGGCATTAACACCATCTTGATTAAATTTGTTCGACCCACGACTGAGAGGCGCAGCTTGCTCCATGTCACTGCGTTATCCTTCAATTTCCCACTATCGGTTGGACATTAAGGCTCAGGTATTCTGTCACTGGCAATGCTATTCTAATCTGCAAATATTTAAATTTCTGTACCACCCTGAGCTTTGTATGGCCCACCTTCTCAATGTCTGTGCATACAACTTGTCTACCTCCATAAGATGTGATTTACCCCAATTAAGCTTTAACCCAGACAGTGTTCCAAATCATCTAATCATAGCTATTGCACTGTGTAGTGACTCCCTTGGGTCTTGTAAAAATAACAGGATGTCATCAGCATATAGTGCTATTTGCTCCTCCACCGATCCGTACCTGAAGCCCTCCACTGATTCCGACTTCTGCAGCACAGCAGCCAGCGGCTCAATGGCCAAGGCAAATAGAAATGGAGAGAGGGGCAACCCTGTCTAGTTCCCCTTGTCAAACTGAATCTGTTCGAACTCTCTCCATTTACTTTAATTTGAGCCATCAGGAAGGAGTATAATAGCCATATCCATGGTATGAAAACCGGACCAAAGCCCAATCGTCCCAGGACCTGCCAAAGATATTCCCACTCTAAACTGTTGAAGGCTTTGTGTGCATCTATCACTCTATACCCAGCATTGTCAGCCGCCATTTGAACATTTATATACAGTTCTTAAGTTAATGGCTGTCGACTTGTTCAGCATGATCCCCATCTGATCCGAGTGTATCACACAGGAAATCACCCGGGCCAGTGGGTTCGACATAGCTTTAGCTAATATTTTAACATTAGCTGACAGTAAAGAGATGGGCCTATATGATTCTGGCTTTGTTACATGCTTGTCCTCTTTTGGCAGAACCACCACCGTGGACTCTGGCAGCCTCAACCTCGCCAAGGCTGATATAAATACTTCCCTCAATTTCGGCAGCAGTACCTCCCCAAGGTGTTTTATACACTTTTATTGGCAAGCCGTCTGCCCCCGGGACTTTATATTTTGCCATAGATGCTAAAGCCTCTTCCAATTTCAGTACTGTCAGGAGTCCCTCTAAACTTTCCCAATCCTCCTCACTAAGTCTTGGTAGCTGTGTTCCCATTAAAAACTGATCAATTTTCTCCCCTGAAGCCCTCAATTTAGAGGTATATAGGTCCCCATAAAACCTCTCAAATACTTTTAGTATCTCCTTCGACTCTGTAACTAATGTGCCAGCCGAATCTGACAGACCATACACATAGCCTGATTCCCTTTCTGCCGCTGCAATGGTAGATGGTAAATGCCCCACCTTCTCTCCCTCCTCGTCACCCTTTGAAATTCTCTCTTCTTATTGGCATTATTCAGATGTACTTTATCTAGCTCTTCTTGAGCTTTCTTCATTCGCTGCTGCGCCTGTCGTGGGTCTAGTCACCAACTACTCCTCCGCCCTCCTCGGTGTGTCCAATGCCTCAGTTTCCACCTTTCTATTTACATCTGGAATTATCTCTTATCAATAGTTCCCTGATATATGCCTTCATCGCGTCCCATATTATTCCTATATCTACGCTCCCCATATTATTCTAAAAGAATTCCTCTACCTCTCCCGCTATTTTCTGCATGTCAACAATTCCCAGCCAGACAGAATGCACCTTCCATTCTGTCCTCCTTCCTTCTCCACACATGCCAACTTGTAGCTCTACTTTCAAGGGGTTATGGTCAGAGACCACCCTAGGCAGGTATTCTATTTTTACAACTCTTAGATCTACCAATCTATTTCCTAAAGCCAAGTCTATTTGGGACAAAGAGTTATGAGAGGAGGAGAAGCAAGAGTAGCAATGCACCCCTACATTTCTCACTCTCCATAAGTCTATGAGACCCATTTCTGTCACATGTTTAGCAAATGGTGTCATCGCGTCCCTTTCATTCCCTCCAAGCTGTCTACTACTCATGTCCCACACCGTGATCATAACATTGTTGACATCTCCTATTAACATCAGAGGGATTCCCGTCCAGTGTCTTGTTAGATCTATAATCTCCTGCTTTTCCGGCCCAGTGTATGGTGGTGGAAAATACACTGCCACCAAACATTTCAAAGTACCATAGACTCTGTACACCAGAAAGACATTGTTTGTCTTTGTCCACTTGAACCTCCACCTCTTCAAACGGTAGTGTTGCATGCACCATAATCGACACCCCCCTCGCATAGGTAGAATACCGTATGTAGCGTGGTACACCTTTTTAATCCATTTTCTCGCTGGGATCCCAATTTTTTCCTTCGTCAAATGTGTTTCCATAAGGCATATTATTGAAGGTTTTTGAACCATGACATTTTGTAAAATGGCTGCCCTTCTTCCTCGATCCGCCAAACCACTAATATTCCAACTCAAAATTTTAAGCACTCCCGCCATATTTAATCAGGAATAATGACTTTATGCAGAACCTACCTCTAAAATTCTTCCAGTGCTGTCTTCCCCTCTCCCCCCTGCCCACCCCTCCCCCATGCTCTTACCATTTACCTTTACCCGGTCCCTCAAATCTCCTCCCTCCTCCCCTTACCCCCCAAATCCCTTTGTTCTCTTCTCTCTAACAGAGAGTGGGTGAAATAAACAGACCTATCCTTCTATCCGTAGAACCTTACCAAAACACCGATAACAATTGTTAATATTAAGGCTTCTCCCACCTTATAAAAAAAACATAACTTTTGGAAAATTATTTAACTGTATACACCTCCACTGCACCACTCAAGTCCACACCAGTTCGTAAATCCTGGAACTAAAAGCATGAAATGCATAAACTGGACTCCACATAATCTCAACTGTTTTTGTACTCCCGGACTATTCTACTGTTCTTTTCAGTCCACTCCATTGCTTCCTCCGGGGATTGTAGAAAGTACACTTTTCCCAATGCTACAAGTCTCAGTTTAGCTGGATATAGCATGGAGTATACCAGTCCCAGACCTCTCAATCTTTTCTTTACTTCTGTAAAACGCATACACATTTTTTGCACCGTAGTTGAATAATCCGAATAAAACAAAATATTTTGTCCATCAATAGTCAAATCTTTTACATTCCTGGCTGTATGAAGAATGGTATCCTTGTCTCTGTAATTTAGGAGCTTAGCTAGTATGGACCAGGAGTTGCACCCAGAGGTTGGGGTCTTAACGGGACTCTATGCGCTCACCACCACAAATACTTTGGACAGTTCATCTGCTCCAAATTTTGCAAGCAGTCAGCTTTCAATATATTCTGTGGGGTTTGATCCCTCTGCCTTTTCTGGGACTATCCGAACGTTGTTTCGCAGTGACCGATTCTCCAAATTATCAAATTTTGGCTATCACCTCAGCAAGTTGCTTATCGTACTTTTTCTGGGCTGCTTGTATAGTCACTATACAGTCTTCAGCAGTGCTTACATGTTCCTCCACTTCCCCTGTGTGCACCTCAGCTTTCTGCATGGCAGCCTTTATGCTAATGTGGCGCCCCTGCGGGTATTAGCCACAGTATAAGATCATAATAGTTGCACTCACTTAGAAAGCCAAGCCACTGCACTACCACCTTTGGCCAGTAGGGGGAGCTCCAGAGACACCAGAGACTTCCCTAGAGATAAAACACTGGTTTGAGGTAAATTTTCAGACAGTTGGAGCCAGGAGCTCAGAGTGACAGGAGCTGCATTGAGTTCCTGAGGACTGGCTGACAATTTCCAGGGCCAAGCCATCGGTCTGAGGAGGAGAAAACTGATAAGAGGAACACTTTCAGAATCGGGTAGCATCATTATCTACCCTAGATAAAAAGCGCAGATACGGATACCGGATCCGTGGCTGCATTAGTTATATACAATACAGCAACCGGAAAACGTGAGGTAACAACAAGCTTCACAGGGCCAGACACAGCAACATACTAAGAGTTCAGCAGTACTCCCGGAGGGGGTAAGCAGAGAGAGACAAAGGACTCAAGTTGCCTGTTGAGTGGGACCCAGAGAGGACAGATTTGGGCCGGCAGCGAGTTCACACACGGCAGCAGGGCCACATAGACAGCGCAAGCAGGAGGTAAAGGACCTGGTGGGGCCTGAGCAACTGAACCCCTATTGCAGACTCCGGAGACGGGACTTGTTGTATTATAGTTTGGTTGAAAGTAAACCAGTTAAACCTCATCTGTGCCTCAGCCTCTGATTTAACAGCTACCATCTATCCAGGATTGGGACCATCACCGCTGAGAGAATTTGCTGTGAATCAAGTAAGTGTCTGTGTCCTTAACATCTCCTCACCATACTTCCATCTTCATCCATCATTAACTTTAACATCACCTGTCCAGGGGACCCTACAGCCCTACCCGGAAAAGGGCTATACCATCTCAGCTGCCTCTCACCATCATCCCCTGGCCAGTACAAGGCAGCGGTGGCCATATATAGCCACATTATTCTGGGTGGCGTCACGACAATAACATCTACAAACTTTATAAATTATATAAACTTCTAAATCCCCTGTAAATACCCCCTTTTAGGAGTGTGCCAGCCTGGGGCCACGGCCTGGGTCCAGCCACCAGTGACTCCCCCAAGGAAAGGGACCCTGCGCCGGGTATCCCGGTCCCCTAAGCTGGGCGGCACATCTCTCTTTGGCGTCACGAACAGGATTTACCATGCCTGGTTAAATCGGGTACTGTGTGCCGTGATTAATGCCGAAAATTGTGAGAAAATCCGAGAAAAATTGACTTTTTTATCAAAAAGTGATTTTCTCATTGGAAACCATTGAAATAGACTTTTCCCCATTGACTAACATTGAAACAAAATGGCCGCCAGCCTCTGAGGTAAAATTGCATCATCACTAATTACCTCATAACTGCCACACTAGTGATTTCAGCTTGTATGCCATTCACGTGCTGTGTTGGGACTGTGAGGGTCTGTTTACAGAACGACACTAATGTGAATACATCTCTCAGGGTGGGCTCCCCCATGTTAGGTTCCACAGCAGGCTCTGGACTCTCATCCTGTCCATCACACTGTGTGCCTACAGTCTCACACTCCGTTTCCTCCATATTAATATCCTGTTCCTCCATCTCCTCTTTTGCCCCAACCTCCTGCTCCTTTTGCCCATCATTCTCCCGCTACTCAGTGTCTACAATTGTAAACCTCTCTAAGCGTGCTGCTGCCATTTGTCTTGCGCAGGCCGCATTCTCTCTGGCTGCCTCCTCCTTTGTGCCATCTTGGATGCTCCCTCTCCAGGGCTGGGATCCCGCTGTCTCATGCGGGTCATTACTGCCTCTGTTGTTGCCATGCTCGCTCCCCAAAGCTCCAAGGGATCTTCACACCGAGCCTAGGGTGCTTTATGGGGCTTAGCGATGCAGCGGTCACGGTGTATGCGGCGGGTACCGGCGGGAGAGTTCCAGGCACACGTCCACTTACATTGCTGGTTAGGCCACGCCCCTAGGTTGAGATTGTTCTCGGCAGTATGAGTTTTGTTTACACTGGATGATGTGCTGCCGAGAACAACCAAAGTTTGCTCAAAACAAAAGAATATTTCAACTGTCGAACGAGCTTTTTCTTCATTTCACCAAGTGATCTGCAGCCTGTTTACGCTGCAAGTTTACAATGAAAAGACTTTAGAAAATAGCTTTATCCTGTGTAAACAAAACTAGTGCTGCCGAGAATGGTCAACTTTTGTGCAACACAAAAGATTATGGCCCTTTTCACATCTACGTTTGTGCTGTATTTGAAACGCATGCGTTTTTCATGCGTTTTTCGCCAAAAACACATGTATTTTTTTTCTCATAGGCTTCCATTATAAAAACACACACAAACCCAGTAAAAATGCATCAAAACACAGATGCATTTTAGACGCATGCGTGTTTCCCAATGCATAGGAAACGTTGCCAGCAATATCTGTGTGCAACTGTAATTTTTCCTGAAGAAGGGGCTTGCATGCCCTGAGACATGTTGAAGAAAATCACATATCCCATATAATCAACATCATGGAAGGATCATTTATTTGGTGGATGGGAGTGCACTATTTAAACCCATTTTCTCTAAAACTGGATAATAGGTAAGTAGACAACGTAAGAACTGGAAACTACAGGTAGGTAGACAGCTGAGGAACTGGAAATCACAGGCAGATAGGCAGTTGAAGAATTGGAAAGCTTAAGCAGGTAGGGAGCTGAAGAACTGGAAACCATAGGCAGGGAGGCTGCTGAAGAACTGGAAATTACAGACAGATAAGCTGACCCGCCCCAAGGTATGGGATACTCGGAACCAGGCATTTAGTTCACGAGGGATATCACTGGTGCCTGTTGCCCGGTCCCGTGGCCCTGGTGGTCGCTTAAAAAGGGGAAAAACAGTCAATAAAAAATACAATAAAAGTGTTTCGTGACGCCACCTACGTTTCCGGTTATGTTACCAGTGCTGCGGGACAGTCCTCCAGGGTGATGGTGGAGCAGCAAGATGGTTATGCTCCCTATAGGTGGAGCGGGGTCTCTGGGGCAGTTGTGATAGTTATTGTACAGTCTTTACACAGGGAGGCAGCTTACCACACAGCAAAGTCACTTGTCCTTTTCACTGCAGCAAGTGTGCAGCTCATCAGGCACAGGCAAATAAAGTTCATGACACAGTCTTTAACTCTGAACTGGTTTACTGGCAGAACTTCTGGCAGGTTACAGATGGTACAGCCTTTCTGGTCTTTCTGGCCTGGGTAGTCACCATGGAATGAGTATGACTCACTTAGGACCCTCGATGGTGTGCCTGCCGTTCCTTTTCAGTTCCTCACTGTGCTCCGTCCTGTCTCCTTTGAAGAGCTCCCGCACGCAGAGCTTCGAACTGGCTCCCATGGGCCCTTGATGGATGACTCTTCTCTGGGTTCCCCTTACCCTATTGGTGCCTTTCTAAGGGTGCGCCAGGTGTTCGGCCGCGACTTCCTCTAGAAGCTTGGGCCTCCGGTTCAACGGCTTGGGGATAGACTCCCACACCGTGCTCTGAGCCGGTCCTCTGTTCCGGGACAGATCCCTCTGGTCTGTAGATGTACCGGGTCCGGATTCAGGTGCATCGCACTACCTGGTGCCCCTCGGATCTCTCTTTCTTTCCCAAAGGCTTCTCTGCCATCTCACACTGCTCACTCCCCAATGGAGCTCTCCACTCTTATTCTCTGACTCACTGACAATTTCTCCTCCCACTCATTCATTTTTGTACCCTCCTAAGCTCCTCCCATGGGACTGGGTCCTCCCTACAGTGAGTCCACCCATGGTCCCCCTACTCAAGGGTGTGTGTAAATGAGTGTTCTGAGGGTCCTTTATTTACCATCCAAATTCACTAGTCACAGGAATACTACACACTCTTTTATATGGGTGAAGTACCCCTAGGTGGCGTCCCGACCAGTGGGGCGTCATATAAGCAGTTAAAGAACTCACAACCTTAAAGGCCCGTTACATGCTTCACTATTTGAATGATCCGACCAACGATCCGACTTGACCTACATCGTTGGAACGTCATTCAATGATCGTTAGTGAAATGTCACACGTACAGATATCTTTAACGACGCAGCAAAAATTCCGCAACAAGCGAACGATAGTTCCTTCAGTTCTGAATAGGCGAAGTCGTTAACGACATCGTTATCAAGGTGTCACACACCGATGCTGCAGGTTGGATGGATGATAATCGCCTGGTTTAAGGTCCGGTTCAAAAACCTCCGATCAACGATCAGCCGACTTATCATTAGTTGAATCTACGAAGCACACGCAACGACGACGTTGCGACGTCGTTTAAAGGACTGAAAACCCGTGACGTTTCAATGATATCGTACCGTGTAACGGGCCCTTTAGTTAGATATACAGTTGAAGAACTGGAAACCATAGGCAGGTAAGCAGCTGAAGAACTGGAAACCTCAGGCAGGTAGACGGCTTAAGAACTGGAAATCTCAGGCATGTAGGAAACTGAAGAACTGAACTGTCTGGACTGAAACTGGACCATTTAAATATATTAATATGCATTCATTGTAGCTCTGGCATTATGTTTAGAGTCGGTGTACAGCTAAAAGGAGGATCTATGCCCCAGTCTGGAGTCTTTTACAGCTTCTAAGAGGACTAGATCGATGCTCCAGAAAGAGTTTTAGAATTGCTCTGCACCCTGGAAATGAGAATCCTGTGAGTACACAGAGTATACATATATATAGTGGAGAAAATAATCGACACTGCTGATTTTGCAAGTTTTTCAACTTACAAAAAATGGAGAGGTCTGTCATTTTTATCGTAGGTACATTTCTATTGTGAGAGACAAAATCTAAAAAAAAATCCATAAAATGACATTGTATTATTTTTTAATTCTTAAATTGCATTTTATGGCGTGAAAAAAGTATTTGTTCACCTACCAACCAGCAGGTCACAGACCTATCTACACAATCAATCACACGACAACCTCTCCCCTATGGCCAAGACCAAAGACCTGTCTAAAAACAACTGGGACAAAATCGTATACCTGCACAAAGCTGGGATGTGCTACAAGCAGTGGCGTAACTTCAGTCCCTGGGGCCCCGATGCGAAAGCCCCAACGGGGCCCCCAATTATTGCAAATCTTTAATAGTATTAGTCTTTTTCTATGGGCCAAAGGGACTTTTGGGGCCCCCCTAGGCTGCAGGGCCCGGGTGCGATCCCAACCCCTGCACCTGTTGTAGCTACGCCCCTGGCTACAAGACAATAGGCAAGCAGCTTGGGGAGAAGGCAACAAATGTTGGTGTATTTATTAGAAAATTGTAGAAACAGAAGATGACTGTCAACCTTCCTCTGTCTGGGGCTCTTTCCTCTGTCTGGGGCTCCATGTAAGGTTCCACCTCGTGGGATAAGGGATGATACTGAGAAAGGTCAGGAATCGGCCCAGAACTACACGTGAAGACCTGGTCAAAGTTTTGTATTATAGGAGAAGAAAAAGAAGTCGCACTCAGAGCTTCTATAAACAGCGGTTCTTTATTGTGCTTCAGTGCACACAGCAGGTGGTGGCATGCGGGTGGGAGGACGGGGGGCACGACGTTTCGCGCCGTATAAGGCGCTTCAGCAGGTTAGTCCTCCATAGCCAAGGGCTGAAAGCTTGCAGGCAGCGGTGAAATCTCCCCAGGCTGTATGGGAGACGCTGCAAGGTGGTGCTGACCCCATCCTAATCTTCAAAACCGTGAGACCTGGTCAAAGACCTGAAGAGAGCTGGGATCACAGTATCAAAGATTACCATTAGTAACACATTGTGCTATCCCCCTGCCCATGCCAGCACATGTTCAGACCCATTTGAAGATCACCAATGACCATCTGGATGATCCAGAAGAGGAATGGGAGATGATTATGTGATCAGATGAGACCAAAATATAACTTTTTGGTATCAACTCCACTCAGCATCTTTGGTGGAAGAAGTAGGAAGATTACAACCCCAAGAACACTATCCCAACCGTGAAGTATGGGAGGACAAAATATTATATTTTAGGGGTGGTATTCTGCAAATGAGACAGGAAAATTGCATCATATTAAAGGGAGGATGGATGGGGACATGTATCATGAGATTTTGTCTAACAACCTCCTTCACTTAGTAAGAACAATATAGATGGGTTATGGCTGGGTCTTGCAGCTGGACAATGACCTAAAACACACAGCCAGGGCAACTAAGAAGTGGCTATGTAAGAAGCATTCCAAGGTACTTAAAGTGGTCTAGCCAATCTCCAGACCTGAACCCAACAGAAAATCTTTGGAAGAGGCTGAAACTTAATGCTGCCCAGCAGCAGCCCCAAAACTTGAAAGATCTGGAGAAGATCTGTATGGAGGAGTGGGCCAAAATCCCAGCTGCAGTGAGTGCAAACCTTGTCAAGAACTACAGGAAATGTTTGACCCCTGATTCTTTATCAAATATTAAGTTCTGTTTTTCTTTTGTATCAAATACTTATTTCATGAAATAAAATGCAAATTAATTATATAAAAAATATGCAATGTGATTTTCTGGATTTTTCACAGTTGAAGTGTACCTATGATAAAAAAAAATACAGACCTCTCCATTACTTGTAAGTTGGAGAACTTGCAAAATCGGCAGTGTATCAAATTATTATTTTCCCCACTGTAGGACCTCCGTTCAACCCATCGGAAGGTTCCTAAAACCAAGCAATAATCCTTTTACCTAATATAAAATAGCTCGAATTGAGTGAACATTAGAGCTGAAAGTAAATTATTGCGAGCTTGAAGTTATGCCCAAGTCACAGAAATGATTACCTTCCAAAAACTGTGTGAAATTTTATTACTTAAGAGACACGGTCAGGCCATTAACTTTCACTTGTAGCCTATAACACAAAACTGCTGAACGTTCAGTGTAATAACAGCACAGAGCGCAGGAGACACAAACTTTCAAGCGCCTGCTGCAAAAGAAAAGAGGAAAAAGCTCCAGATGGTCCAAATATGAAGGAGTAATTTGACTCAAATATTGAAGTAATTTTTTATAAATTAATTAAATACATTTTTATCTTGTTAAACTTAAACACTTTTAACACGTTTGTTTTAGTCATTTATTTTAGAACATCCAAATTCATAGGAATATTCAACATCATTTCATGATAATATTTTTTTCTCTTAATTAAATTATGTAGTGCTTGAGCATCTACCCCTATCCCACATCATAAAGTATTCTGTCTGAAGAAGGCCTTGGTGACCGAAACGTTACATATTATGCAATTGCACTTTCCATGAAACCCTATATCTCTAGTTAATAATAAATTAACAAAAAAGGAATCCAGCACTCATAAATGATTTATTTATTTTTTATTGTTATTTATGGCAAAGAAGCATGATAAATATCCGCCATAGAGAATATCACATTTGTTTAATTTATCTAGAGATAATGTTAATTAAATTTCTTTAGAATATACATCTTTTGAGCCCGGAAGACCCTTAGGTAAAATGGGCTCATGCCCATTACAGTGGTTGTCTCTTACCTCGACAGTGCAGAGAGAAGTGTGCCGATGGGGGACACTTTTGGAATGGCCTAAAATGCATCAACCATATGCAGAAGAGAAGGAAGATGGCGATTGAATGAAGAGAGAAGGCACTGGATCTAGACCAGAGATGGCCATCAGATGGGTGAGTATAATATATATAAGGTTCCTTTTTTTGCCTAGCAAGGGGGATTGGGGACATACGTACTACGTACAGCATTCTAGTACTCTGCTAGGCTAGGGTCACATTTGAGATCACTATGCGCTCAGGGGCGTCGTGGCAAAAACTTAGGTTTTTACACGCGTAACGCGGTGTTACCGCCATGGTAGAGCCACGTTAAAGCCGCCCATGTTACCCTATGGAGATCCCGGCTGTAGCGGGGCTCCAATGCTGTCATAATATGGAAATCTCGCGGTATTTCCTAACGCGAGCAAAGACGCTTTCCACAGTGTTAGGAAATACCGCGAGGTTTTCCTGTGATGACAGCATCGGAGCCGCGTTAGGGGCAGGGAATGGGCAGCGTGAATGTGGTGCTACCATGGCAGCAACACCGCGTTTATGATGCCAAAACCTAAGTTTTTAGCGCTACTCCCCGGGCAGCACTAAAAACATGAGTCTGACCCTAGTCTTAAATAGGGATTAAATGTCCTGGCTGTACTTTGGATGGAGAAAACCTGGTGACAAATAAAGTCAAATCTGATCTCTTCATAGCTATTTGATGCTCTGCAGTGTCAGGAGTAAGATTGTCTCTGCAGCATATTTACTGACAGGGTAAAGTCTGAGGCCTTCAAAGGTTTTGTCAATGTTTTAATAATGTTTGTCGAGGCAGTGTCTAATATAAAGTTCTTCTAAAGTCATCTTTTCTTCTAAAACCTATTCCCCAATTATATCAGGATTTCTTCAATTCTATTGTGCCTCCTATTTGAAGTCATTTAATACCTTATTATATTTAGGAATTCAGATCTAGACTTGTTGCAACTCAATTTATTTCTCAAGCTGCTTTGATTTCTGTCACTAAATCTTTTGTGGAGATAAAGAATAATTCTTGGTTTTCTATTTATATTGTGGGCATGCCGCTAGTTTTATCCCTAAGTAACCAAAATTGCATTTTTCAAAGTAACTTACATTGAATTTCAACTTTGTTTTTGTTGCCTGTTAGTTTAATTTTCAAGTTTAGTTTATAAAAAAAAGAAAAACAAGGGGATTTAGAATTTTTAGTATATTTTATATTTTTATGAAAAAAATTATATTGAGTGGACTTGGAGTTTTTATTAATTTCATCACTTACAACAAAACATTGGAAAATCGATTTAGGCCTCATTTAGATAGAGCGTTTGTGCTCCATTTTTTTGTTGATACGTTTTTGGTGCAGTTTCTGTACCAAAAACGGATCCTCTTTTTGCAAGAAATTATCACAAACGCATCATCCGTATGTGCTGATTTTTTTACTCCGTTTTCGTTGAACACAGACAGACAGATACATAGACTGAGACATACACACACTTTCTTACCCTCCCCTGCAATCCCACAGTGAGCCCTGGTGATGTCTTCCTTCCGGGCACCAGCAAGATCTGTGACTCTCAGGCTGAGTCACATGGTGCAAGGTCCTGTCAGTGCCGTACCCGACTACCCACAGGTCCTGCTGATGCCCGGAAGCAAGACATCAAAGGAGCTCACTGTGTGATCACAGGGAAGGTAAGAAATTGGATGTTAGTGGTGCAGAAAGTGCAGGAGTAAAATGGAGCAATAAGGCTGGGGTCAGACTCGGTTATTCCAGGCAGCGTTAATACCGGACAGTGTTAACGGCAAGCGCTGCCTGGAAATGTGGGTCCATAGAAACCCATTATGTACCTTAGTTACACCCGCACACAGAGCTGCATGACGGCCGCTTTTCATCAGCGCACAGGAACGCTAATGTGCACTAATGGAAAAGCGCACCTCCTGGAATTGTGTGTGCGGCTGTCACTAAGGTACACAACGGGTTTCTATGGACCCACGTTTCCAGGCAGCGCTTGCCATTAACACTGTCTGGTATTTGCGCTGCCTGGAAACGTGGGTCCATAACCAAGTCTGACCCCAGCCTAATTGATGCTCATTATTTTTTGGATCCGCTTTCTGCACTACTAACGCAGCAGTCAAAAATGCTGACGTGCACAGCAGCTTTAAAAAGGGATTCCTGATCTCATAAATGTATCAAATATCTGCAGGATATTCTATGAAAGTTTATCTCTGAGAACTTCCCTTGAGAGTTCCATGGCCCTAGATACATCCGGTGAGACATTCATATCCAGCCAAGGACTACGTAAAAAAGTCAATGTGCCACTGTGCCTGTAAAAATGGCTGTAAAGGTGGAAGCCCTATAAATAGGAATTTCACCAAACTGATGTTTATTATACATCTTATTCCGTCAGCAGGAAAACACTTTAAACCACTTTAGATTGGAGAATTAAACAGTCTAAAAAGGTTAACACAATAAAAAATGTAGAACTTTGGCCTCATTACACTACAACAGGACTTCCAGTCACAACTAGGTCCGTGACTTTCCTGTGCATCTGTGTTGTAAAATTTGCAACCTTTCAATGTTTAAACATAGAGATATCATGGGCGTGGTTGTGGTGGAAGTTCCGGGTTTGAGTGAAGAGGCACCAAAGACCAGTTGGGCAAAAGTGAGTAATGCAATGGGGTCTTGAAAGACATCAGCGAAAAAAAGAATGCGTATATAGGGTCTTATCTCAGATAACAATTTCACTTAGCGATGTGGAATTGCTCACCTCCGTCAGTTGTGAAACCCACAACAGGTAGAAAAGCGTACAAGCAGCTGCTGCAGGGACCGCACTCTCAACGGTGACCGTGGTCGTGATGTAGATTCTTGGACAAAGTGCCTTAGTGTCTGCGCTGCTGCTCCGAGACCAAAGAAACACAGACACGGGAATGTCTGGGTCACCTACAGCCTTTATTTTCCGACGCGTTTTGGAGCCTCCTCCCGGACTCCTTCCTCAGGGAATATCCATGCACAATAAGTGATATTCAAGCTGTGATTAATACATTTGCTGCAAATTAAGTTTCTCAGTAAGGTGACACAATTTGGTGAATTGAAATTTTGGTAGATTCGATCTTCTCTAGTAGGAAGAACTACCCTAAGTGAAGAGAGTCTTCTTCAGGAGCGCTTATGGCTGAGTGGGATCAATTATTTAGTCAAGTGTTTGAAGCTGAGGTGACATATGCTTGATGATTGAGAAGACTGAGAGGAAACTCAATAGATTCTACAAATATCTCAAGGCCTGTAACACTTAAGAGGGATCAGCTCATTTGCACAAGGAAAGACTAAAGGGCCTGTCACACGTGTCAATGTCGTCAGCGATCTGATCGCTGACGACATTGACGGCTGATTGCTGGTGAGCTGTCACACAGACAGACTCACCAGCGATCAATTGACCAGAAACATCGTGGAAACGATTTAAATATCGTTTCCACGATGTCTTGCTCCCGCTGCCAGCCTGCTGGAAGCGGGAGCAGGCTGGTCTCCAAGGTAAACTGCGGGTATCTAGGCAGCGCGCGCTGCCTAGATACCCGACGTGTACCTTAGTTACCAGCCTCCTCCGCTCACCGGCTGGTATCTAAGGTACACAGCGGGTAACTAGGGACCCTAGTTACCCGCTGTGTACCTTAGATACCAGCCAGTGAGCGGAGGAGGCTGGTAACTAAGGTACACGTCGGGTATCTAGGCAGCGCGCGCTGCCTAGATACCCGCAGTTTACCTTGGATACCAGCTCCCAGCGCTTCTGAGAGGCGCTGGGAGCTGGAATATCGCTACTCCCGGTGTCACACGCAGCGATGCTGCGTGTCCACCGGGCGACAATCGCCAGGTTTTAGGACAGATTCTAAAACCTGGCGATCATCAACCAGCGATTCATCGCTGGTTGATTCAGTATGTCACACGCATCAATATCGCTGCAACGTCACGTGCAGCCGATATCGTGCAGGCGATATTGATGCGTGTGACAGGCCCTTAAAAGCAATGGGATGAAATGAATGGGAGGAAACAGATTATGTATTGGAAAAAACCTTTTGACGGGTGATCAAGGATTGGAACAGGCGGCCACGAGAGGGGGTGAGTTCCCCTTCAATGGAAGTCTTCACACAGAGGCTGGACAGACATCTGTCTGCGATGATTTAGTGAATCCTGCTTTGAGCAGGGGTTGGAGCAGATGACCCAGGAGATCCCTTCCAACTCTACCATTCTATGATTCTTTATATCTATGATTTTATCATTGAAGAGACTAGATGTGTCAAGTTACCAGGATAATGAGCGGATAGGTTATCTTCAGGGGCGAACGGATCATTATGCAATCTGTGCAGCAGCACAAGGGCCCAAGGTGAAGGGACCCATTTACACCTCAATAGCCAGTGAAATTGTGCATTAGGAGGAGTTATTGGCTAGCTAAGGACACATATACTTTCTAGCATAGGGGCCTACTTGGTCAGTGGTTATTCTTGATGCAGAATGAGTTGTTTCCTTAGACTGAGAAAATACATATTCTCCCACCATTCTGTGTGTGAGGCGGGCTGCAGTTTAAAATGGCAAGAGACCCTTAAAGAGAAAGTGAGTATGCATGTGGCTCTGGTTGCTTAATAAAGGCCTCAAGAAAGTAAAATATCAGGGGCAGAGTTTGGCTTGGTCTTTGAAGATCTTTATTATTTTTTACAACATTGTTGAAATTTTGTGCCCAGTAAAAAGTTGGTAAAGACCAGATTTCTTTCTTATAAGCTTTGAAAAGTCACAAAACAAAGGCAGTATCCTTAGGGTACCATCACACCTGGACACCTCGCCGGAGATATCACCGGCGATGCACGGGCGCGCGCACGTTTTTGGCAGTCCGCCAACGTCACCGTTGCGTGTTCACACGCGGCGACAACTTCGGCGACGCTTTAGCAATGAACCTGGGTGGAAATCGGCTGTGCATCGCCCCAGCCCTACGGGGGATTAAGTAGGTGGTGGATGCTGCCGTGTCACACAGAGCAACCACATTAGCAATGTGGGTGTTGTTTTCTGGGGCGGCTCGGAGGTAGGCGTGCCACAGTGTGTTGCTCTACGCCCCGAAGCAGTGTGATTGGTTGCTCAAACCACCTATTGATGTGTCTTTGTTCCCTGTGTCACATTGTGATATTTAACCATGCATGTGACGCGCCCTCACCGAGGGCTGTGGGGTACTCGACTCTCGGGACACTCTCTCTCAGTCCGGGAATTCACGGGTGGCCATCCCGGAGCCGTGGCCCTGGGAGTCAACTGAAAATGGGGAGAATTTACAGGGGATTATTTACAAGGTTGTCTTTGTCGTGACGCCACCTGCTGAGTCTGGTAATGTTCATTAGCGTGCCACAGTCCTCCGGTGGTCGGTGGTATTGCGGCTTGGATGGAATAGTCCCCGCAGGTGGGACTGGACCACCGGGGCAGCAATGCTGTGAAAGCAATCAGTTTATATTTGGAATGATGCAGCAGAGTCAAAGCTTCACTTTACTGGGTAACTTTTACTTGAACAGTTCTTTCTTTCAGCTTACAGTTCAACAGTTCATTAGATGGTATATTGGCGGATGCTTTCGGGCTGCAATTGGGATTCTGGCTTCAGATGGAACCCTCCTTTATGTTCCTTTCTTTTCCTTCTATTCTGTTCCCAATGTGAAGCCTAATCTCTTGTAGATGATCTGGCCTCCTGCTGCTTGTTCTGTCTCCACTCCCTTTTGTACCCGTCGGGTTAACCTTCTAGTGAATGCCACAGTTGCCTTCTGTGCTCCTGGCTTCCCTATTGTGGGATTATGGGAGTCAGGGCCGTATTTGTAATATCTCTGTTTAGCGGATTTTCAGTGAGACTTGGAGTACTCACAGGTCCGGGTTCCGGTACCCGAGTTTCTTCCTATGGGGCAAACTCTGTCCGTTACTCACTTCCCCACTCAAGTTAACTCTGCTTCTGAGCTTCCTTGCTTTCTTGGTTCCTGTTTGGGATCTGTGCTCTTTCAGGACCTCTCAGCCAAGATGGCCCTATTGGTTCTTGCAGGCTGTCTGCCTGTTCCTTCTACCTCCTCTTCCTCCAACTTCTCCAGACTCTTACTCCTAACTGACTGAGCTCTCCAGTTCCCTCTAGAGGTCGCTAAGACATTCCCTGGGTTCCCTCCCACCTACTGTCCTAGTGTGTGGGTGTCAGCTCTAGTGCTCCATCTTGTGACCATTGTCCCAAATGCAGTGGAATACTACACCGCTTTTCTGGGTACAGTACTCCTTTTGTGGCACCTAGGTAGATTTTGAAATTTTAGGACCTGGACAGCGGCAGCAGCCGCGTAGTCTTGAATCCGGCAGAAAACATGACCGGAGGGCTAATTTGCCCTCCAGTTCTGTTTGTCCGGAGATGTCAGGCTGTGTTTGGTGCTTCCTGCTAAAACACCGGACACAGTCTGACAGCTCAAAAACTGTGGTGTGTAGCCGACCTAAGTTGGGCCACAGTGAAGTCGATTAGGGTGCTTTCACATCTGCGTTTTTCGTAATTCGCGGCAGATGCGGTGAAAAAACCGCATCTGCCGCGTTTGCCGCATAACGGTTCCACTTGCGGCACGGTTGCGGTTTTTTCCATAGGAAGTATAGGGGGACTTGCGGCAGATGCGGCAAGTGCGGTATTGCACTTGCGGCAGGTGCGGCAGAGAAAAAAACCGCAGTAAGCCGCGGTTTTTTTCTCTGCCGCACCTGCCGCAAGTGCAATACCGCACTTGCCGCATCTGCCGCAAGTCCCCCTATACTTCCTATGGAAAAAAACCGCAACCGTGCCGCAAGTGGAACCGTTATGCGGCAAACGCGGCAGATGCGGTTTTTTCACCGCATCTGCCGCGAATTACGAAAAACGCTGATGTGAAAGGGCCCTTACAAGCAACCGGGAGCGCAACCCCTGCCGTGCGCCCCACAAAGTTAACACAGGTGTCAAAGACACAATCTAATTTAATCCAATCTTACTTTACCAAATCATTTGGGCATTCCTAAAAGATATTCTGGTTTCAGCAAAAAATTCCATTTTCATTCTTAACTATTCATGACCTTCAAGAACACAACAAGGTCAAACATTCATTGATTTCTTCCCATGGTTAAAAATGATGAATCTGAATGTAAAGTATGTTATATCTGTCTTTTCTACAAACTTTATAAAACCAATTGAAGAATTCAAATACTTTTAATTTAGAATCTCTTAAAATGTCAACTTTCCAAAAAGTCAACTCATCACATTTCTAAAGTCTATTTCTTTTATAGCTCAAACTTTTTGAATACTTTATCTTTCTTGGTAGATCTTTACTTACATTCATATCTATTATATTGATGGATTATTTACTATTTTTATATTGTCATTCAACATAATCGTACGTAACATCTACCAAATCTATCCATATCTGGCCAAAAAATTAATGAAGACCATATCTGACCTAATAAAATCTGTTTTCTCATTTTCTAAAGGTCACCTTTTTAAATCAAGTTATAGATGAGCCAATATCTTAAATGCAGTAATTATTTTCAATGGGGCATAGAAATTACTTGAGGAATAATGTCTTTTATGGACTAGGGGACTAATGAGATATATTTAAAGAATATCTTCTCTAATATATTAATGGACTATTAAGTAGAATAGATCTTCTCTTCACAATGAGCTGCCACCTCATTTTATCTTTGAAATACGGTAACACTGTCTATCTTTGTTTAATACCTGTCCATCTTACCAATAGGTTATTTCCAAGGTAAAAAAGCTGGTGAAGCAACAAGCACAAATAGAGTCTTATCCGTATATATGAAAAAGAGTAAGGATGTATACACTCACCTTATAGGGTTGTGTGAGACACAACCACTCAAGAGCATGAGGCTGCAGCGAACCACTCGAAGTCATAAAGGGACCATGTGTAGAGTGCAGAGATGGATGGATTGAAATCGTCTCTGCACTCTACACATGGTTTCAATTGGTTATTTGAAATTTTTCAACTCATCCGGTTTCTAATTTCAAGGGGATTTCCATTGATAAGGTTGACTAGAATGACAGGAATGATAAAAGTTTTGCTGTTTAATCTTAGTGCAACCTAATGTAGGGGCAGAGAACTTGATTCCCAAAGATTTCACTTGCTAATTGGTTGGCTGCAGTTTCAATACAATTTGTGTTTTTATCAGCAGAAGATTATTATGGGGAGACTTAATAGCTGTCTCCAAAAATCTCAAGGGCTGTCACACTGTCGAGGGATCAGCTTTATTGTTATTTGCACAAGGAAAGACTAGAAACAATGGGATAAAACTGAAGGGGACTGATTAGACAATTAAAGAAAACTTTTTGACAATGAGGGTGATCAACAAGTGTAACAGGCTGCCACGAGAGGTGGCGAGTTCACTTTAATGGAGGCTGGACAGACATTTGCCTGGAATGATTTACTGAACACTGCTTTGAGCAGGGGGTTGGTGTCATGCTGGATGTAGGGAGCATCCAGAAACAGTGCGTGACAGCGATGCACAGACCGACTGTGTCCGGCGCACTAAACAAAACAACAAGCGGGAAGACACCGGGGGAACAAACACAGCAGAAGGCCCTGCTTGTAGTGAAGAGGGGAGAGGTGACCTCCTGCTCTAATCTGTGGCTGTGCCCTGATTCCCTATCATCTTTATAAAGGGTCTTTCAACCCTTTGCTGAAAAGGATTCCTAGTCCCTCGCTGGCCCATGTTAGTCTGTCTACACTGTCACTGAACAGCCACGTGCGCTTATCCGTCAGCACACTACCAGCAGCACTGAAGACACGTTCAGAGAGAACGCTGGCTGCGGGGCACGACAAAATCTCCAAGGCGTGAGTGGTGAGCTCAGGCTATTTTTCCAACACATGTTTACCTACCTTACAGGACAAGTAGCAGCAAAAGGGTGTTGCAAAACAGGGTGCAAGATGTCACGTCTTGTTTTGCAGGCCAGCTGAAATCGCATGCGCAAGTCACATGACCTGTGACATCACTGATTTTCCACTTGCAACAGCCAAAAAATACAAAAATTAATCCGTTAACCAACGCCTATACATGTGCAATGCATTAACGGATGCATCGTCCATAGACTCCACTGTTAAATTAACACATGCGTTTTTCCAATAGTGCTCAAAAACGCTGAAGCCCGCATTTGTATGTGCACTTGCAAAAAACGCATAGCGCCAAATTTTTTCCATTCGGGTCTATGGGTGTGTTAACTGTGGATGCATGGCGCGAATCTGACCCTAGCCTAAGAGAATAAAAAAAAAGTCAGTACACTGTCCATAGAAATAATGAGTCGCAAACTCATGGCAAACAGTCATATAACAAGGTGATAAGATTTCAATAAGGGTTTATGTGGATGCAAAGAAACAGACTGGAGAGCTCAAATGATGAAGTCCTCTTGGATATATACATGGTGCCATTCATAATAATTACCATCCAAACGTTACAGCAGTCAATGCCTGTTATGTGAAAAACATAATATAAATACTATATAGTCATCACATGTATTCATTACATCCCTATATACAGTCCTCCAGCTGTAACACACAGCTAATTCCACAACCTACTTACAGTTACATTTTTCCTGACCATTAAGTATATTCCTTGACTCTCGTATTTGTAGTGATGACCTACATAGTTGCATTACTAGAATTCCAGTGTATATTACCATAGCAGGCGAGGGATTCTTCCTCAGTTACCAATAAAGACCATTTCTTACAGGCGCATCGTCGTATGCTACATTATACATGGAGAACTTTCATAGTCAAAGGGGTCACAATGACATCTCACCCAGATCTGCCTTTTTGTGTGACTATTATAGACTAAAAAACCTTATTTATTCGAAACCTCATGCCACTTTAGTTGTGGTAGACTTGTACATTCCTATTATTTCTGTATAACAAGACATTAAAAATATAGTTTTTTCCACCATATTCCTCTATGACTACTCTATGCAGTATTTATTACCTCTAACAAATCTTAATAAGGAATATTTTTTGTTAGACAAATTTTTATATTTATTGGTACTTAATTGAGGTAGCATACAAGGAAAATATTGACTATTATTAAGGTAAAAAGAACTGAATTTGTGTCAAAATTGAGACAATTTTGGGCGGCTTCACACTGCGGTCAGATCCGGTCCGGGGCTGTCAGATCTGAATACAGAACCGGAGGGCAATCCGACCCTATAGACTCCCATGTTAGGGAGCGCGGGATTGCCCCGGATCCTCCCGGACAGATGGAAACCGGATGACGGATAGCTGCCATCCGGCCCCATAGGATACTATGGGGCCAAAATCCGGTTTACGCCGGACAGCCCTGGACCGGACCTGACCGCAGTGTGAAGCCGCCCTTACTTGACTTGGGAAATTCTGACAACTTGGAATTCGATTGGTGCAAATTTTTTGAACACCCACCGGCAGTATTTAATTGGTTGAAGATTACATGGTCTAGAGAAGACTCGCATGACCTCAGACATAATGCCATGCAGCTTTTACATTGCACAGCCAATCATAGCCTGTATAAAAGCTAAGGCAGGGAATGCAGCAGATATTTTTTAGCTTATCTGGAAAGTGAGGTGGAAATCTTAGCTGACAATTTAGCAATAGAGTTAAGAAGAAAGAGAGATCTAAAACACTGCAACCCCAATTTATTATCGCCTTTCTATCCATTTGTTGTCATTTTGTGTCTTTTGGGCCTTTTTTGTTAGAACGCGGTTCATAATTATACACATTATATGCCTTTTTTTAAGTCAATTTGATATGTTTTAGGGTCCTTTCACACTGGTATTTTTGAAAAAATGCGGCAGATCCGGTCAAAAAACATCTGCCGCTTTTTCTGCCTAACGGCTGCACTTGCGGCGCAGTTTCTGCAAGCCCCATGCATTGTCTATTGGGTTTACTGTAAGTGTGCGGCAGATGCGGCTAGTGCAGTTTGGGCAGTTGCGGCAGATGTGGCCATGAAAAAAAAAACGCCGCAGACCGCACAATTTGACCAATGGCGATAAGTCACACTCATGAGTGAGAGTGTCGCGAATGTGTCATAGCCAATGAGGGAATGGGAAGCAGGATGACAATAATGAGCAAGGTAAACTGGATAGCTAATCTTACCCAATAGACTGGGGTCCCTAGGTGACCTGTACCCAGAGGTATCTCTGATGGTCAGGAGGTTTGGGCTACTACCTTTTTCCTGCTTCTCAACCAGCCATGTGCTAATACCCCCTCACCTCCACTGGACTCTGTATGCAATGTTTATAGACAGTGAGCTGCTAATCCCAGAGGGGGCATGCTGAACTCGTTGATCTAAAGCTCACTTAGGGTGCTTTCACATCAGCGTTTTTTTCCGATCGTGGCAGATGCGGTGAAAAAAACGCATGTGCCGCGATTACAGCATAACCGCTGCACTTGCAGCACAGTTGCGGCAAGCCCCATACAATGTCTATGCTGGCTTGTGGCAGGTGCGGCAAGTGCGGTATCTGCACTTACGGCAGGTGCGGCCGCAAAAAAAACGCGGCTGACCGCGTTTTTTTTCGCGGCCGCACCTGCCGAAACCGCACTTGCCGTACCTGCCGCACACTTACCGCATGCCCCATAGACATTGCATGAAGCTTGCCGCAACTGTCCCGCAAGTGCAGCGGTTATGCGGTAATTGCGGCAGATGCGTTTTTTTCACCGCATCTGCCGCGATCTGCAAAAAACGCTGATGTGAAAGGGGCCTAAGTCCTGTAATGATAATCTCTTAAAGCTAAAACAAACGTTGCAAGTAGATTACCCAACAACCATAACTGAAATCTGCGTGTTAACCCCTACAATGTGCTGTTATTAGATTGTATAGCGAAAACCTGCTTTCATACTCCAGTTAAAGTCTTGTCCTCTTCAAGCAAACTTCAAACAGTCCAATATCCGATCAGTCTGATATAGGTGTGAATTAAAAGAATCCTATACAATCCATCTCTATTGAAATGTGCAGGAAAGATGAAATGATCTGGTTGCCTATTGAGCATATGAATGGCTTATTGTTCAAAAAGATAGAATAAGGATGAACGTGCCCCATAACAATGAGTGCCATACTGTGTACTAGCTGTTAGTTCATGAATAATCTGAATTGTAAGACATAAAGCAAACTTAAATTTATAGCGGGAAAAGCACCCTGTCAATCATATAGAGCAGTCATACAGTCACACACTGGAAAGGCAATTTGAAAATCTACTATCCATCTAAGGGCCCTTTCACATCAGCGTTTTTTTAAATTTGCGGCAGATGCGGTGAAAAAAACACATCTGCCGCAATTACCGCATACCGGCTCACTTGTGGCGCGGTTGCGGTAAACGCCATGCAAAGTATAGGCGTACTTGCGGCAGGTGCGGCAAGTGCGGTTTTGCACTTGCGGCAGGTGCGGCAGCGAAAAAAAACGCGGCTGACCGCGTTTTTTTCCGCTGCCGCACCTGCCGCAAGTGCAAAGCCGCACTTGCCGCACCTGCCGCAAGTACGCCTATACTTTGCATGGTGTTTACCGCAACCGCGCCGCAAGTGGAGCCGGTATGCGGTAATTGCGGCAGATGCGGTTTTTTCACCGCATCTGCCGTAAATGTAAAAAAACGTTGATGTGAAAGGGCCCTAAGAGAGCATAATCCATATAAATGACCATAAATTGCACAATTTAACCAATGGTGATAAGTTACACTCATGAGTGAGAGTGTCGCGAATGTGTCATAGCCGATGAGTGAATGGGAAGCAGGATGAAAATAATGAGCAAGGTAATCTGGGTAGCTAATCTTACCCAGTAGACTGGGGTCTCTAGGTGACCTGTACCCAGAGGTATCTCTGATGGTGAGGAAGTTTAGGCCACCACCTTTTCCCTGCTTCTTAACCAGCCATGTGCTAATACCCCCTCACCTCCACCCATGGACCAGGATACACAGCAACTCCCACAAATAAGGAAATATACCAAGAAGCTTTAGCACAAAGTGAACACATGTCTTCTCAGCTTGAGGAGTTGAAGAGATTAATGGCCACTTTACACGTCCCAAAATCATTTCGATATTGGATACAACTTCTTATTATTCAAATATGAATAATAAGAAGAAGGCTTTACTCCATCACTTTGGGAGCGCCCTACATATTTCCGGATGTTACCTGAAATCCTCCCTTCTGTAACGGTCACACTGGCATTGTGATCCGAATGATCCGGGACGGGGCTGCACACCATAATCGCAGGACTATAATCATTAGACCAGGCATGGTCAGATAAGCAAGAGACAAGACATCTATAAGGTGAGCAATAAGATTTATTTACACCGCATAATAGATCCAAACACGCTGCACTCAGATCTGCGCCATTTTTCTTGTTTATCTCCCTACCCACCCTTTAGACTCCACAGTCTTGGAGATCTACATATATTGCGATATTGGATACAACGGCACGGGAGCGCGCACTTTTTTGGCTGAAATCCAAGATTGCATAGGAGCTGTCACACAGGAAGATATCGGCTGGCAACACAACTACTGCGATGTATACGCCCCCTTGTACACGCGAACCAGGGAACGACCATTTAACATGGGAGTGAATAGGGGAAGTTGCTCTTCAAGTCGGTGTTGGGCTGTCACACAGCACGATCCTGCCACATCATCCATCCAATCTCGGGCCGCTGGAGAGCCTGCACAATTCTTTCCCGATAACGGTTTGGCATCGTTCTTGCATCGAATTGGTCATTTACACCACACAACGCACAAGCGATATCGGAGCCAACGCACACGAACCACGTGACTTTTTGTCGAAGTTGGACGCCGGTATCGGGACTTGTAAAGTCGCCATAAAGCTCTATCAGCAACATCTGTTGGTGAAAGAGGGAACTATTTAAAGGCCATGAACGGGGTCACCTGACAAACGCAAAAATTCCCACCTGCAGAGCCGCCTCATAGGAGCACAGCAGCATCTACACATTAACTCTGGATGTGACAAAGGAAATTAACTCCAATTAAAACTACACAGAGCTTTACACACTTAACACGTCACAGTTTCAAATTTATCAATTCATGAATTTTGCTCAAAGTCAAAAATAGGCTTTTTGCCTCTCTTGAACAGTTTTTACAACTTTTGATTTAAAAATAATCTCAATGAATGAATAAGGTTACTACTGCTTGTTCCACTCCCAAAGCAAAAATTAGGACAAACAAACGCAAAAACGGCATTAACAGAGTAATGAATTGGTTGTGAATTCAAATGTCCAAAAGTTTGCTCATTACTAGGGGTCAAGTATTCGAAAAGTACTCAAAATTTGGGACATTTTTTTTTTTTGGAACAGTCTCTCCTAAAACAAGCGAAGTTTCAGAAGGATAGCAAATAGGATAATAAATGGCCATTGAACAAGGAGGCTGTGTAAGAGTTAAGAAATAGAGAGTAGACATTTTTTCATAACGAGCGATTGCAACTGCAATAAATTAAATTATATCAAATGATTACAAGCCATGGGACTAAGGTGCTCAAAGACAATTACCAACTAAACATTCCATTAATGAAATAATGATTAATTATAATTACTAATTAAAATTTAGGATTATGATGTTGGTTTTAAGCATTACATTGCATGGAGAGTAGACATTACCATTTTTTAATCAAAAGTTTTTTATAAGGAAAAGCAAGAGAGAAAAAAAGTGAGGGCTTTTCATCTCGGTAATTAGATGATATTGCTAAACCCTTGGGTGTAGATTTCCCCCCCTTCTGTCTAACTTAGGCTAGGTAAGTTTAATGCAGTGTAATTTAATTACTCATTAAGTTTTTTCTCACTGGATACTGAGAGTCAATTTAAATGTCACAAAAAGTTAAGCAAAGTTTTGCAATCGCTAGATTAGTGAAATGAGAAAAACTACATATATTGCTTCTGGGAAAATGATAATTTGTGCTTTTGTGGAAGTCAAATAACATCCAACGACATACTGATAGGGAATTTAGATTGTGAGCACCAGCGGGGATAGTGA
Source organism: Allobates femoralis (assembly GCA_033576535.1). Classification (NCBI taxonomy): domain Eukaryota; kingdom Metazoa; phylum Chordata; class Amphibia; order Anura; family Aromobatidae; genus Allobates; species Allobates femoralis. The sequence continues at coordinate 72,450,277 of JARQOC010000007.1, forward strand.
TGATGATTACGTATCAATAAAAAAAAAAGAAGAGAAATTCCGGCAATACTTACAGACTTCTGCATAGAGGAACCTCGGATCTGTCCCAAAGCTCCATAAACCACATCCAGGATTAACGGGTGCCAGCGTTAAGCAGAAGCAGTTGTATCCAATATAGTTCAGCAGCACTCCAGTCCTTAAAAAATGTCCAACTCTATTTACTATAGGTGCATAAGTAAAGCAGGGAGAGTATTAGATTGTGACATTGAGAGAGTATTAGATTGTGAGACCCAATGGGGTGAGACCCCATTGGGTCTCACAATCTAATCATCCTATCAGCATGTCTTTGAAGAATGGGAGGAAACTGGAGTACCTACACAGGGAGAACATACAAACTCCTTGCAGATGTCGTCCTTGGTGGGATTCGAATCCATGACCCCAGCGCTGTAAGACTGCAGTGCTAACCACTGAGCCACCGTGCTGTCCTACATATAGTACAGTTCTAACCACTGAGCCACCGTGCTGTCCTACATATAGTACAGAGCTAACCACTGAGCCACCGTGCTGTCCTACATATAGTACAGAGCTAACCACTGAGTCACCGTGCTGTCCTACATATAGTACAGTGCTAACCACTGAGCCACTGTGCTGTCCTACATATAGTACAGAGCTAACCACTGAGCCACTGTGCTGCTCTATATATTGTACAGTGCTGATCACTGAGCCACCGTGCTGTCCTACATATAGTACAGAGCTAACCACTGAGCCACCGTGCTGTCCTACATATAGTACAGTGCTAACCACTGAGCCACCGGGCTGTCCTACATATAGTACAGTGCTAACCACTGAGCCACCGTACTGTCCTACATATAGTACAAAGCTAACCTCTGAGCCTGCATACCACCCAAATTAGGGAGTAATAAGCAATTTTAGGGAGTAAAAGAATTAATAGGACTGTTTTTTGCTACCTCTACTGAGAGAAGCATGATGTCAACAAAAAAAAAACCTGAATCCAATGATGTATCACGTAGTTTACTGGGTGCAGCGATTCTAACACAGAGGTTTAAGATTTAGCAATGTTAGCAAAGCTGAGAAAGCTGTCCCCGCCCACACTGGACTCTGTATGCAATGTTTATAGACAGTGAGCTGCTAATCCCAGAGGGGGCATGCTGGACTAGCTGATCTAAAGCTCACTTAGTCCTGTAATAATAATCTCCTAAAGCTAAAACAAACGTTGCAAGTAGATTACCCAACAACCATAACTGAAATCAGCATGTTAACCCCTACAATGTGCTGTCATTAGATTGTATAGCGAAAACCTGCTTTCATACTCCATTTAAAGTTTTGTCCTCTTCAAGCAAACTTCAAACAGTCCAATATCGACCAGTCTGATTAGGTGTGAATTAAAAGAATCCTATACAATCCATCTCTATTGAAATGTGCAGGAAATATGAAATGATCTGGTTGCCCATTGAGCACATGGATGGCTTATTGTTCAAAAAGATAGAATAAGGATGAGCGTTCCCCATAACATTGAGTGCCATACTGTATACTAGCTGTTAGTTCATGAATAATCTGAATTTTAAGACATAAAGCAAACTTAAATTTATAGCGGGAAAAGCAACCTGTCAATCATATAGAGCAGTAATACAGTCACACACTGGAAAGGCAATTTGAAAATCTACTATCCATCTAAGAGAGCATAATCCATATAAATGACCATAAATTGCACAATTTGACCAATGGCGATAAGTTACACTCATGGTACTAGGGTGCAATTTTCTGCAATTTCAGGCCCAAGAAATTTTAGCTTGTGTCTATAGTAGATGAAAGGTAAATGGTTCTTTGTTAAAAACCACAATTTTGGCACGTTTTTAGTATCTATAAGTATGTGTTTCATGGGAGCACATCTCTTATTATGTACAAGGACTAAAATATACAGGACAGTTGGATGTTTATACACAGTGGTCAGATGATTTTTGGAATGATCTGAAATACATGAAGACGCAATATCTAATCGTAGGAACACTAAACCTATGTTTATCTATCTTTGCCGTAGATTTCTATCTTTCTATCTTCAGTAACGTAACTTAAAATTGCAAGATCCAAATGCAAAATAAGTAACATTACACCCCAAAGTGAGACTTATAGGGGTGTCCTGTTAAATAACAGAGGTTTGATTTTTTCCTTTCCTCTGCTAGATATTAAAATTTGTGAAGGCATAAAGAGTCGAGATGAGAAAATAGATTTACTGCAAACATTATTTTGTGCAAAGTTTTAAGACATTTGCTGAACTGGGAGAATTTGTCCACATTGCAAATCGATTGGCGCTAATCTCTAGACATACCCGCCACTATTTCCACCTTGCAGAAGATTGCATCAGTTAGGCCCATTTCACACTATCGTTTCTGTCCAGATCTGTCAGATCTGGACAGAAAACCGCATTTTCTGTCCAACGGCGGCACTTACGGTGCGCCTGTGGCAAGCCCCATGCATTCTCTATTGGGCTTGCGACAAGTGCAGTATTGACGCGATCCGGCACTTGCGGCAGTTGAGGCCACGCATAAAAAACACAGCTGTCCGCAGCAGCAACAGGCACAAGTGCCGGATTGCGTCAATACCGCACTAGCCGCACTTGCCGCAAGCCCCATAGAGAATGTATGGGGCTTGCCACAAGCACACCGCAAGTGCAGCCGCTAGGCGGCAAGTGCAGCCAGATCCGGACAGAAAAGCTAGTTTGAAAGGCCCTTTTGAAAAGTTTAGATGGACCTCGTATGCCTGTCTTGCCAATCATGCCTTGCAGGTATTACATCATATAGTACTTGAAAATTGTCTCTTTAGAGAGGAAGTAGACTTAAACTCCATTGTCACCTACTTGAAGTAGAAATCCTAAAAGTCAAAAGTGACCTTTTAACGAGCCTTATCATATGATTTAGGATTTATACCAGATAGGAACCTCAATTTGCAGACACAGAGTTTTGGGGAGATTTCACCTTGTCAGTGCAAAGCATAAAATGTGATCTGGCTGTATGAGAGTCTAAGAGGGGTCTAACTCTATCCGGGACCAAGTGTCTTTCGGTCCGCGCCGCTGCTCCAATAAGTATTAGAAACACTGGAGTGTGTTAAATAAAAGATCTTCAGTTTTATTTCCGACGCGTTTCGGAGCTAAACACCCAGCTCCTTCCTCAGGGAATGACCTGAGGAAGGAGCTGGGTGTTTAGCTCCGAAACGCGTCGGAAATAAAACTGAAGATCTTTTATTTAACACACTCCAGTGTTTCTAATACTTATTGGAGCAGCGGCGCGGACCGAAAGACACTTGGTCCCGGATAGAGTTTCACCCCCACGATTGTGGAAGTGCGGTCCCGGCTGCGGCTGCTGTGTTTGAGCGATCAAGCTGGTTGTGGGCTTCACAACCGTATCAGGTGAGCAGTTTTCACACTGTATGGGATTCGTTTTGTAATAAGGATAAGACCCTATGCGCATTCTCATTTTTAGATATTTTTTAGATAAGAGGGGTCTAAGGCAGGGATAGGGAACTCCAGTATGAACTCATGAAAGAATAAATTCATGTTAAAACCGATCACACCATTGTTTTTCTTAAGAAATCCCAATAAGTTTGATGTGTCACATGACCCTCTTCCCATTGGAAAAAAATAAAGTTGGATCCAAAATGGCTACTTCAAAATTGCCGCCATGGTCACCACCCATCTGGAAAAGTTTTCCGCCTCCCATATACTAGTGTGCCATTCACTGCATGACTCGCTGCATGTCAATCTCCAGTGACATGCGGCGAGTGCTACGCTCTGGGCTTTTGCTGAATGAAGCTAGGACAGCCACTGATAATTCTTCATTAGGGACAGTTTTCTTGCCACCACATTTTGGCAAATCCAACACTTAACATATTTCACGAAATTTGGCAAACAGCTTCCTAACTGTAGCATGGGAGATGGGTGGTCTCATAGGGTGTCTTGCTTTAAAATCTGCTGCAATGACCTGGGTACTGCGTTCACCAGAAATCAACACAATTTCTATTCGCTCCTCACGTGTTATCCTCTGCGACATGTCAATGGCTGTAAACAAAGAGAAACTTAATGTCAGGCCCAAACAGAATCTCACTCAGGATCAATGGAATTCACAAACATTTTTAAAGAAGACAAGTCTGTAGTGTCACAAATGAGGAGATTTCAAAGCCACAATGCTCCTCTGCGAAATAAAATAAGCAAATTGTCTCTTCAGAGATTAAGTAAATTTAAACTTAAGTGCCGCCTATTGGAAGTTGCCATCCTAAAAGTGAAAAGTGACCCTTTAAAGCCTTGTTATATGGTGTAGGATTTATACCAGATTAGTTATGAAAGTTATTACAAAAAGGCAGATTAATGCACAGTAGACTAAATACACATTCTGAATTCAAGATTTGAATACTAGGCTTCTTATAACACTAAGTAATGAATCAGTGTCACCCCAGAGTTAGTCACAATCATATTTGTCTAAATAATTCAATCTAGCGATACACTGGCTATAAGCAAAACTATAGTGCAATCCAATATGCCGTGAATCCAATTTTCACTGACTACCATACACCTGGACAGGAAACAACGGTCTGTCTCCCTCAGGTCTTCTGGAAACATTGTATGGTCTTTAGTACTAGGTGTTCGGTCCTTGGGTTCCCTCTGGGGTCAATGTTTCGTATTTGCTGTTTGGATTCCTTCTGGAGTCAATATTTGATATTCAGCCCTCTGATCCCCTCTGGGGTTGATGTTCGGTATTCGTTCTTTGAGCTCCGTCTTGGCTCGATGTGATTCATTTACTTCCGCATACTTATATGACAATGACAGCTGTGTGCTCACTGCACTGCTCAAACGTCTGCTTCCTTCCAAGTTTAAACGCCATCTCTTCCCATTCTCATCCATCCCGGGCTTTTATATTTTATATCTGCCCCACAAATATCACCTAACTTGGTGTCTCATTGAATCTCTATCCTTGAGAAAACTCCTATCTTGTTATTGAGTTCCTGGTTATTCCTCTTCCCCAACAGATGGAAACGTCATTCCACAGACTCTGCAAGATGTTATCTGAGTGCATCTTCTGTTGTTCCTTCTACTTTACTCACCAGGTGCCTTCGAGATTAGGCTGAGCTTATCTGTAACACCAACATTTGTATGAGAGTGTTGTGACGGTTCAATTACTTTGATGATTTCAAATGTACTAGGAGATCTTTTTCTTCACTTTTTCAGGTCTACATCTGTCTTTGTAGCCACCTGGCATGCAGACATGGCTCTTGTCTTGCCTGAAAACACTGGGGCACCAGTGAGCATGCTCCATACACCCGCTATCGATTTGCTCCATACATGTAGGGAGGATGTTGGTAAGGAGTTAAAGGGCTTGTTCAGGACTTTTTATTTTGTTCTTACTATTGGCCTAAGAGCTAATAGGCAAGTAGAAGCAACTACCTGCCTGTTCCTGCCAGTGCTGGCTCAGAGCTGTCACTGACTGCTTTTGTTGGTGATTGCGCATCCCAAATCAACAGGGCAGCTCTTCTTCTTCCAGGCTATGCTGTTGATGGGGTTAGACTGCAGTTAGTTAGTGAGGAGATTGCTCTCAATCGGTATGAAACCAACAGAAACCCCCGTCAACAGAGCACAGCGGAAAAAATGCTACTGCTTTGTTGGTGTTACCTCAGCGGAAGCACATAATCCCTGGAAGGAGCAGCCTGTGACCACTCGGCACTGTAAAAAACAAGCAGGCATTTAGAAAGTACCAACCTATTAGTTTTCAAGCCCATATTAAAAAAAACCAAAATTGTCCTAGTCAACTGGCAGAGGCAGACCGAAAAGGGTCTTTGTGCAAGAACATTATATAGGCCCTTTGTTCATCCAAGAGCTCATCAATATGCTCAATTTCACCTGCATTGGACATAGACCTGGTCCCCTTACTTCTTGGGCACTTGTGCGGCTGCCAGGGGCGGGCTGGTGCTTCTAATGCTAGGAGGCAGTTTTTCCTGCCAGCCCTAGGTGAGGAGCGGTGGGGGTGCTATCAGAGCTCACTCACATAGCTGTCAGCTGCATTTCTTGCTGTTCCACAGCTCCGGCCTCAAAGTGCCGCCGGCCGGTTCATTTCTGTGCGGCCCTAGATGAGGGCTATACCACCAGCCCAGGGGGCACTTGCCCCCCTGCCACCTGGGCCAGTCCGCCCCTGGCGGCTGCACAGGTTGCACCAATGATATGTCAACCCCTTTCTTGTACACCTACTTTACGGTTGAAAGAAGACAGAAGTCCATTGAATTTAACCCATACCCTGACATATCAATCCAGAGGAAAGCAAAAACCCCACAAGACAAACGCTAATGACAAAACAATAAGGGAGAAACTCCTTTCCGGCTTCTAATGCCAGATATTGCCCCAGTCTAGTTCCCTGTATTACTGCACAGTTTAATGCTTTTTAACTATAATAGTTTTCAATTAGTTATTAGTCATTCAATCCTATATGAAATAATTTAAATTCTAATAGAACCGTTAGTTTCTTAGATACTTTATATCTGACCATCCGGCGGGTTTATCGTCTATCGGCAATCTTTGTTCTAAGTTACAGCTCATTGTTACATAAACAGCAAATCGTGTAGATGGGAAGTAATGGAGTGATCCTAATACTATTTCATTTTCATGATTCGAATATTTCCCATTGCTCTTGAAATGATTATATTTACAGTTCTCTCCTGGTGTACATGGCGGCAGCTTGATACCGCTATTTATCTGATTTTTCATTTGGTAAATTGTTGAAGCATAACACAAATAAATAGGAAAGCTTAAAAGTCCAGGCCGCTAAGAAGCTTTTTTTTTTTTCCAGTTAGAAGGAAGAAAATGCATTGTTCGGCTATCTGGACTAAAGAAAAGGAAAACGCTTTAACTCTATCAGAAGAACAAAAACTTTTTTAATGACATGGTCACATGACCGTAACCTGCCAAACCGGAGGAGGAGACGATTCTTCAAATTCATTGTTCAGTGCTGCAATTTCTACTACAAAATTAAACCCTTTTATAGTAGACGTAGAAAAAGAAGAAATTTTGGTGTCTTGACCTCTTCCAAGCATTGATTCATCAGGAAGCGGTAGACTAGCGTGGTGAAGGTACAGTAACTTGATTACAAGGCAGTTCTAGAAATCCATTTAGAGCTCGGAAATAGGTTTCAGTGTTTTCAGAAAAAGTAATGGTGCTAGGGATTATTGTAATATTTTATAGGCTTGAAGAATTGGAAAAAACACAAACATCATGCAGAAGTATAATCTTGTGTCGGTTCCTTGACACCATGACCCTCTAGATATTGAGCCCACAGAAACTCTGAACTTATTTTATGGAATCCAGTGACCAGATCTTAGCAGCAGATCCTTTAAAGATAATTTGTTACCATGTTTTTTCAACCCAATATGTGGGGCAGAGACCTTGATTCAACTGATGTGTCACCTACTGGACTGCTTGGTATACTTTTATAAAATCACTGTTTTATCATCAGGAGATTATCACCAAAGGACTAATAAACCTGCTGCCAGATAGTCCAACCGCACTCCCATCAGATTTCAGCCAATGCACGATGTACACAGAAAACAGCCAATCAGTGATATGGATGGGTTGTACTGAGCTCAGCATTCAGAGAACTGCTACATCAAAACTGCAGCACGTAGCTTATTAAATAACGCATCGCTGGAATCAAGATCTCTGCCCCTACATTATGCTGCTTTCAGATCATATAGCAAACCTATTGAAAGATTCCCTTACGGAATTTGCAATTTTTCATGTTCTCGCTTTCATTAGGGATGAGCGTGTACCTCACTATTCGGACTCGCTATACTCGCAACGAGTAGGTCCCGGTACTCGGTACTCATTGTGAGTATAGCGTGTCCGAATACTTTCGCAGTGTATCTATAAATACACTGCGAAATTACCCTAAAAGTGAATAAAAGTTGTTAAAAATAATAAAATTACATACTCACCTGTCCAACGCCTGCACCGGGACCGGCAAAGAAGACATCCGATCACCGGACAAGGACCTGTGACTTCCAGCCAATCAGATGGCCGGTAGTGATCTGGCCAATCAGATGGCGACACGTCACAACCATGTGATTGCTAGCGGCCACCTGATTGGCCAGATTGCAAGGTCCAAGGTGTATTCACTTTTAGGGTACTTTCGCAGTATATCTATAGATACACTGTGAAAGTATTCAGACTACTCGCTACTCCTGAGTACTCATAAGAAACTCGGAGAGTAGTAAATAGCTGAATACCGCTACTATTCGGCGAGTTCCGAATAATAGCGAGTATACTCGCTCATCCCTAGCTTTCATTTTTTTCCTCTCCATATTCCAAGAGCCATAACTTTTTTTTTTAATTATTTTTCAGTCGATATAGTCATGTGAGGGTTTGTATTTTGCAGGATGAGTTGTACCTTTGAATGACACAATCATTTGTATTATATAATGTAATGGTAAGCCTGAAACAAATGCCAACTGTGTTCCAAAAGAGCAACAACATTTAAATTATGCAATTTTTTATTTTTATTTACAGCATTAATTTTACTGTAAAACTGTCAGAATGATTCTCTAAATCAAAATGATGACATAGTTACTAAACATGTATAGTGTGCGTTTTGTTTATTGGGGAAAAAAAAAAATTCTGAAATTCTGAAAAATAATAAATCGTGCTGGAGTCACGACTTTCCGAAAGCTGTAACGTTTTCAATTTTTGTGCTCTGTGGCGGAGTGAGGGCTTGTTTTTTTTATATATATAATTTTGGAGTATATACAATGTTTTCATTGCCTGTTTTTACATTTTTTCTGTCTTTGCATCAGTGACAATCATTAGATGGAGGGCTGTGGAGACAGAGTTGGAGTTGGAGATAGTATCCATTTTGGTGGACTCAAAGTTGGAATTGGATTCAGGGAAGTTGAGGAGTCAGAGTTGGATGTTTGACTTTGGCTAGGATCACATTTGCGTTATGACCCTAGCCTGATGCAAGTGCTAAATACTTAGAAATTTCAGCCACAGCGCACAGCGTTAACGGAGCCCCATAGAAACCTAATGTTTACCTTAGCAGCCGGCTCCACACAAAGCTCCCGGATGTGCGCTTTTGGGCAGCGCACAGGAAAACGCTGCAGACTGCTTTTCCTGTGCGCTCAACTAAAGCACACTTCCTGGAGCTTTGTTTGTAGCCGGTTGGCAAGGTAAACATTGGGTTTCCATGGGGCTCCGTTAACGCTATGCATTGCGACTGAAATTTCTAAGTATTTAGCACTTGCGTCAGGCTAGGGTCATAACGCAAATGTGACCCTAGCCTTACTGGCTTCACAGTCATGGTTGTAGACTCAGGGTCATGGAGTCATGGAGTCGGTGTCCATTTACACCAGTTACAGTCAAAGTCAGTCTGTGTCCATTTTAATGGAGTTTGAGTTGGAGTTGGATTCAGGGAAATTGAGAAATCAGAGTCGGATGTTTGTCTTACCAACTCCATAGCTCTGTTTAGAGGCAGATACTGGTTGTAACAACCCATGAGCCCACTCCATATATCCGCTTCCGACAAGCACCATGTGGAAGTGTCAGGAAGTGGTTCGTAACTATTAGATCCTTACCCCTGCCTATTTCTTTCAAATACACACTATTTACTTCCGGTCTAATATATTCCAAACCTAAAAAAGGTATTCAATTAAACAGTAAGTGGTTTTAATGTCATGGTTGGTCAGTAATGTCATGGCATGTCAGTAAATAGCTTTAATGTTAGGGTTGATGGGGGTCTACCATTTAGCTTAGTTTTTTTCATTTTCTAGTGACCATTTAAAGAACTCTTGTCAGCTCTCCTAACATCTGTTTTAGTAAGTGCTTGTCTTCTTCTTTCCCTCGTAACTCTATATTGTGCCATTTCTTTGTTATTCCTAGTGGAAATGTAGAAGTTAAATGATAACTTGGTGTCATCATTCAACTTGTCACTGAGATGGATCCCGAGAGACCTGCACTGTCCAATCAAAAATAATGGATTGTTTAGTATCAAAAATAGAAGAGATTCTACAGACTAACGGTGGCTTCAGAGTTGCGTTCGCCTCCACTGCGTCTTGCGGCGGGCGAACGCAAGCTGAACGTAAGCACCGCCCATGCCTATGTTTATCATGGGGACGCACGGTGATGCGCTCGGCTGCGGATGGGCGTGCGCACTGATAGACTTCAATGTGTGATTTGTACGCATGCGGATACTTGCTTACAAATCATACATTCTCGTCCGCACAATGAACGTGACAAATTTGGAGCAGAATAAATCTGCAGCCTGTCAATTCTTGCAGCATTTTTCCCACAACAAATGCATAAAAAACACATTGAAAAAATGCATTACAACGCATATAAAATGCATTGCATTTTTGGTACTTTTTTTTTGCCAAGAGATGCAGATTTAGTGTTGAAATTTCTGCAACCAAATACTCAAAGTGCACACACAGCCAAAATCTGCATTGTAGTTTTCGTTCCAGATTTGTAGCCAATTTTACATTTTTTATTGCAAAGTCATAGATTCCAAACTCACATGTTGCGGATTTGCTGCCGATATTTTTGCAAAAAGTTTTGTAAATGTTTCATTCATCTTAAAAAAAAATATAATAATAATTAAAGAGAATTCTACTAATTTTCCGTTTTTTTTTCACAGGCTGCCATCCATCATCCCCGGAGGTTCTGCAGCAGCGGTGGTCACTCTGACCACATACCACGGGTGGCGTCACGACTTTCTCCTCTGTAAATACGCCCCTGTACTTGTGGGCTCGGGACACGGTCCAGACCAAGACCGTCGTGATAACCCCTGTGAATCCCCGGTCCAGTACCAAGTACCCCATCCCAGTGGGCTCCACACATATCTCTGATCTATGCCTAACAGTCCTAGCATGTAGTAGCATCCATAAACAGATCTTTAGAAAAATAATGTCTAAAGTCTGTTTATTAGATGCTAATTAGGGTTTTGACTAGTCAAGGGAGCATCAGTTCTTTGACTAGTCAGCCCCTTATCATGTTATTCCGCTCTGTGGGCGTTATAACATGCTTTACATAACCGCGTCTTGCATGGGGCTTTGTATCCAACACCACTGAGCTTCTGTGACACCGAGTGTATGCGTCCCGGTTTCAGAGAGGCTCATTATGCATGATCAGACATGGTAGCAATTCAGGACATACATGCTACTTTGAAGTCTTGTGTATGCGTTCTGGCTTCAGAGAGGCACATTGCGCTTGATTGGACATTGTGCCACTTCCAGTCATGCGCACTTCAGAGATGCATAGTGCGCATGAACTGAATTGCGGACAACTTCCAATCATGCACAGTGAGCTTCTCTGAATCTGGGACGCATACACAAGACTTCAGAGTAGCATGTATGACCGACAGTGCTACTATAGGCCCAGTTACACACACAGATAATTGTGCAGAGATTGGTCACAGATCTCTGGTTGCAGTGAAATCATGGACACATTGTAACATTTGTACACGGCCACAAAATGGAACAATGTGTTCATAATTTCACTGCAACCAGAGATCTGTGACCAATATCTGCACAATTATCTGTGTGTGTAACTGGGCCTATAGTCTGATCATGTGTAGTGAGCCTCTCTGAAGTCAGGGGTGCATACAGTCAGCATCATAGAAGCGCAATGGTGAGGGATGTGGATGATGCACCTATGTAAAGCATATTAAGTGGGATGACTACTTGGTGAGCTAACTCCCCCTCGACTAGTCAAAGCCCTCATTGGCATCTCATAAACAATCTTTAGAAACACTTTTTCTAAAGATCGGTTTATAAATGTTGCAACATGCTGGGACTCTCAGGCATTGATTTGAGATCTGCACCCAGAACTGCTCTTGGTTTAGGTGCACAGGGAATCTGACAGGTTCCCTTTAAGGATAAGTTTCTACATAGCATCCTCTATTATTGGAGATGCCACAGTGATGCCAGGTTACCACATACAAATCCGTTTTTAAGCCCTTAGAAAAACAGATCCGTTTTTTAAGGGTGCCAATAGTGTCCCCTGAGTTCCTGGGTGTTTTGGCAGATTTCGGGACTTAGTCATTTTTTCATGAAAAACGCATATGCGTTAACACAGGTGCCTATATGTGCCATGCGTTAACGCATGCGTTTCCCATAGGGCCCCATGTTAAAAAAAAATGCATGCGTTTTTTGAAATCACCCCAAAAACGCAGCTAGCAGCGTTTTTGGGCTGCTGCATAAAAATGCACGCGTTTTAAAAAAAAAATGCACACACATGTGTTAACACATATGCGTTTTTGGACTTAGAAAGAAAAATGTCCAAAATGTTCCCAAAAACGGATTTAAGGCAAAAACGGATGGTATGTGTGAACCTGGCCTGACTTTTGATTCTTCATTTACAGGTGCAGATATCAAAGCAAAGAAAGAGCAAAATAGCCCCACGTCTTACCTTTTACCACTACGAATGGTGAAATTCTTACCTACATCCACTGCTTAAATTGTCATACTGTGGATCTCAAACCTGAAGACTTTTTTCCCCTCAAATTTATTCTGCTAATATATGTTACACCACGCTCAACAAGATTCAGTTGTGTTTTCATCATATGGGAACTTAACCTAAATCTGCACCGCATGAAGTTTGTGATAGCGTGTGGATACAGTTTTGGAAAATCTCATCCACCATACGTCTACTGATAAACTCTACAGAGAAATCAGCACCATAATTGCTGCATTAAGATGAAACTCTATAGTTGAGCTTTAACTTTCATTAACATTATTTTCAGTCTTTTAGTCTAACGTCATTTAGTTTGTGTTATGTAGAGATAAAATTGATGCCACCTAGTGCCATATAAAAAAAGGAAAATGTAAAAACCCTCCAATTTTCGTGCTGTATTTTACCACTGAGGATGGATGGACCTCACGTTTTCGTCTTTTACTGCACCATTTTAATCAGTTGCCTGAAAAAAAGGAGTTTTGCCATGTTCAGCAACCAAAAGCAAAGAAGAGACCAACCAATGAAGAGCCTTCTTTTTTCCATTGACCGGTTATTTACCTTTCTGAGCGATTTGCCATTTTTTAGCTTTCTATTGCAAAACAAGTGGTCCTCCTGCAATTAGTTCCCTAAGGGACCTTTCACATCAGCATTTATTTACAATTGCAGCTGATCTGGCATATTTCGCTGCATCTGCCGCGTAACAGCCGACTTGCGGTAAGCCCCATTCATTCTGTATGGGACATGCGGTCAGGTGAAGCAACTACGGTTTCGCCAGATCCGGTACTTGCGGCCGCGCAAACAAACCGCTGCTAACAGTGTATTTTTTGCATGGCCGCAAGTGCCGGATTTGCCAGATCTGGTAAAACCGCACTTGCCGGACCTACTCACAAGCCCCATAGACAATGAATGGGGCTTGCTGCAATTCACGAGGCAGATGCAATGAAATCTGCTGGATCGGATGTGATTGTAAATTACCTTTGATGTGAAAGCAGCCTCAAGGCCCCGTTACACGCTGCGATGTTCCAGCGATCAGACCAACGATCTGACGTGACCGGAATCGCTGGAACATCGTTATCTGATCGCTGGTGAGCTGTCACACAGGCAGACTCAGTAGTGATCAGCCAATCTGTGCCCGACATTATTATTATTTATTTATATAGCGCCATTAGGTTCCATGGCGCTTTACATGAGGATGAGGGAGACAAGCACAAGTACACTGACTCTAGACAATCAGGACATACAGGTACAGGAGGGGACGGGACCCTGTCCACGAGGGCTCACAGTCTACGAGCCGACGGTTGTTAGGATCGTTCAGGGTGCCGGGCGCAGAATGGGGATCATTGGTCGTTGTCCCTGTCATACACGCCGATTCATGCATGACAGCAGCAGACCAACGACGGAAAAATGGTCCTGGCCAATTACCAACGATCAGCGATCAGCGAGCTCACACTAGACAACACCAGATCCTAAAAACCGTGGTGTGGTTTGTCAAGAGCAGAGGGAACAAAAATTGCACATTTTTGAGCAAATACAACATACACCAAAGTGTGCAATTCCAGCTCCCAGCCTTGCATAGCTCCCATGACATTAAATGACGCCGACCTATACACAAACCCCACTTTTTTTGTGCTTTTTGATCTAGCGAGCTTGTATGATGAGGCTTATAGATGTTGCACGGCCAGACAGAGCATCTCAGAGGGCATCACACGTCAGTGTGTGACACAATGCATATTTCTTTTCAGCTCCGCTATAAGTCTGTAACAGTTTTTTCTCCACTATGATGTACAAATCCTGCTTCAGGGAAACTAGGATTCATCTTGAAGTTAGAAAGATCCTGTTATCTCACAATGTTTCCCAAATCACACAGAGTCGTATTTTTTTCGACATGTGGCAGGTGAAATATGTCAAGAAACGTATTGTAAACTGATAGCACAACATCAACAGACGGAAACAGATGGCCGATCTTATTGAACCTCTGGCACATTTCCAGATTGTATCTCAAAAGAGCTATTACATTTAGTTTTGAGTTGTCATGGCAACCAGAAACTTACAACAGAGTTTGCAGAATTGCTAATAGCATCCAATACAGTGTAAAAAAACAGAGTTATATATAGGTTTATAGAATGTAATGCAATAATCCACGCTAACAGGAACCATTGTAACCAAGGATCTTAACCGTATTTATTACCAGTGGTTAAAGGTTATAGAAACCATAACAACTGTTCTTTCTATATTCAATACATTTATGTACTTCCATTTTGTGTCTACAGCTTATTTGTTTATTGTCATAGCAACAGACTACAAACAAACTTTTCGTAGTCTGATTATGAACACATTCTGCTTTTTACCTTTTTACTATGCCCGTATGCTCCTGCCACTGACTACACCAATCGCGTTCTATTATAGTAGAGTGAACTGTGTTATGTGTGAATGTATATAATGAAATGTGTCATGTGATGTAGCAATATATTAATATACATAATGTGATCATGCATAGAGTATAAGGTATTGTTTAATGTAGCACTAAAGGTACCTTTACACGCCGCCACAACAGGATGGATACCAACTGCTACTTCATGTGCACGAGCACGGCCAAACGGTTACAAACGGGAAACGCACCCTCTTTACACGCCGCCACAAGGTACGCTACGCTACGCTACATTTACAGCTAGCTACATCGCCGGGTGTCTCAAGTAGCCATCTGTAGCTCAGCGTACCTCATTTACACAACGCTACAACAAGCTAATATGGGCGGACCTGGTGCAGCAGGGACAGCACATAGGCGTGCCACAATTGTGGATTAAGAGACGTCCGTACGGTGATAGGACAAAGCCAGAACATCATGATTGGGCAGGCATCGCAGGAGGCTGGTTAATACAACACGCTCGAGCAATTGTGTAAAGTGACTGGTCAGCTCCTTAAATATGCCGCCCTATGCAGCGACTACCAATCGTCATGCAGGAGCTTCCACCAATGATCGCAGATGGGGCGCGGTAACACGGAGCCTGGGTGACGCCTTAGCTACATTGCAGCTACATCGCCGGGTGTCCACAGTTCCCTTCTGTGGGTTCTTTACACGCCGAGACAACTCGCTACAATCGGCGATGTAGCCATCTGTTTATGGGCAGTGTACGGATACAGATGTATCTGTAGCCGGCTGTGTCGTCCCGTCTTCAGACGCCGCTACTATGGGCGATATTGGCGCCACAAGCTACATTTGTAGCCTGTAGCGGGTTGTATGCATCCTGTTGTGGCGGCGTGTAAAGGTACCATTAGGGTACCTTTACACGCCGCTACTGGCGGGTGGATACAACCAGCTACTTCACGTGCACGAGCACGCACAAACGGTTACAAACGGTAATCGCACCACCTTTACACGCCGCCACAAGGTGCGCTACGCTACGTTACATCTATCTCTGGATACACCGCCGGGTGCCACAAGTAGCCATCGGTAGCTTACCTTTCCTCATTTACACACCGCTACAACAAGCTAATATGGGCGGACCTGGTGCAGCAGGGACAGCACATAGGCGTGCCACAATTGTGGATTACGAGACGTCCGTACGCTGATAGGACAAAGCAAGAACATCATGATTGGGCAGGCAGCGCAGGAGGCTGACTAATACATGACGCTCGAGCAATTCTGTAGTGTGACTGGTCAGCTCCTTAAATATGCCTCCCTATGCAGCGACTACCAATCGTAATGCAGGAGCTTCCTCCAATGATCGCTGATAGGGGGTGGTTTCCCGGAGCCTGTGTCACGCCCCAGCTACATACCAGGTACATAGCATGGTGTAGAAACAACCCTTCTGTTCCTTCTTTACACGCCGATACAGCTCGCTACAATCGCCTGTGTAGCCACGTGTTTCAGGGCAGTGCTCGGAAACAGATGCATCTACTGCCGGGTGCCTCCTAACGTCTTCACATGCCGCTACTACGGGGTACATTGCCGATGCAAGCCAATGTAGCTGGTTGTATCCACCCTCCAGTAGCGGCGTGTAAAGGTACCCTTAGGATACTAATGTATACATATATACATAAATGTATATATGTATGTATATATATATATATATATATACAGTCATATGAAAAAGTTTGGGCACCCCTCTTAATCTAAGGTTCCTTTCACATCAGCGTTGATCGCGACAGTTGCGGTGAAAAAACCGCAACTGCCGCGATTACCGCATAACGGCCGCACTTGCGGTTCACCTGCAGCAAGCCCCATACAATGTCTATGGGGCTTGCGGCAGGTGCGGCAAGTGCGGTATTGGCATACCACGGCATACCGCGTTTTTTTCGCGGCCGCACCTGCGGCAAGTGCCGAAACCGCACTTGCCGCACCTGCCACACACTTACCGCAAGCCCCATAGACTTTGTATGGGGCTTGCCGCAGGTGAACCGCAAGTGCGGCCGTTATGCGGTAATCGCGGCAGTTGCGGTTTTTTCACCGCAACTGCTGCGATCAGTGTAAAACGCTGATGTGAAAGCAGCCTTACTCTTTTTTTTATTTTTTTTTATTTGGGTTTTTGCAACAGCTACCGTATTTCAGTGTGATATATGTAATAACTGATGGACACAGTAATATTTCAGGATTGAAATGAGGTTTATTGTACTAACCGAAAATGTGAAATAAGCATTATTTCAAAATTTGACAGGTGCCAAAGTATGGGCACCTCAACAGAAAAGTGACATTAATATTTAGTAGATCCACCTTTTGCAAAAATAACAGCCTCTAGTGGCTTCCTGTAGCTGTTAATGAGTTCCTGGATCCTGGATGAAGGTATTTTTGACCATTCCTCTTTACAAAACAATTCCAGTTCAGTTAAGTTTGATGGTCGCCGAGCATGGACAGCCCGCTTCAAAACCTCCCACAGATGTTCAATGATATTCAGGTCTGGGGACTGGGATGGCCATTCCAGAACATTGTAATTGTTCCTCTGCATGAATGCCTGAGTAGATTTGGAGCGGTGTTTTGGATCATTGTCTTGCTGAAAGATCCATCCCCGGCATAACTTCAACTTTGACACTGATTCTTGAACATTATTCTCAAGAATCTGCTGATACTGAGTGGAATCCATGCGACCCTCAACTTTAACAAGATTCCCGGTGCCATCATTGGCCACACAGCCCCAAAACATGATGGACCCTCCCACAAATTTGACAGTGGGTAGCAAGTGTTTTTCTTGGAATGCTGTGTTTTTGTGGCGTCATGCATAACGCTTTGTTGTATGACCAAACAACTTAATCTTTGTTTCATCATCAGTCCACAGGACCTTCTTCCAAAATGAAACTGTCTTGTCCAAATGTGCTTTTGCATACCTCAGGCGACTCTGTTTGTGGCGTGCATGCAGAAACGGCTTCTTTCGCATCACTCTCCCATACAGCTTCTCCTTGTGCAGTGTGCGCTGTATTGTTGACCGATGCACAGTGACACCATCTGCAGCAAGATGATGCTGCAGGCCTTTGGAGGTGGTCTGTGGATTGTTCTTGACTGTTCTCACCATTCTTCTCTGTCTTTCTGATATTTTTGTTGACCTGTCACTTCTGGCCTTTACAAGAACTGTCCCTGTGGTCTTCCATTTCCTTACTATGTTCCTCACAGTGGAAACTGACAGGTTAAATCTCTGAGACAACTTTTTGTATCCTTCCCCTGAACAACTATGTTGAACAATCTTTTTTTTCAGATCATTTGAGAGCTGTTTTGAGGAGCCCATGATGCCACTCCTCAGAGAAGATGCAAATAGGAGAACAACTTGCAAGTGGACACCTGAAATAGCTTTTCTCATGATTAGATACACCGGGCTATGAAGTACAAAGCTCGATGAGGTTACCAAACCAATTTAGTGCTTCAGTAAGTCAGTAAAAAGTAGTTAGGAGTATTGAAATCATGAAAATCAGAAAGGTGCCCATACTTTGGCACCTGTCAAATTTTGAAATAATGCATATTTCATATTTTTGGTTAATACAATAAACCTCATTTCAACACTGAAATATTAATGTGTCCATCAGTTATTACATATATCACACTGAAATAGCTGTTGCAAAAAAAAACAATTTAAAAAAAAAAATGAGTAAGATTAAGCTGTGGCCAAACTTTTTCATATGACTGTATGTATGAAACAACCAAAAAACAGTATGTGCATGTTATGACCAGATACCTTGCAATAAATAAATAAATTAATTAAAGCCACTGTTAATTAAAACCACAGCGTACTTGGTACATACATTTTTTGCAAAAAAACGTATTTAAGCCATCCCACCTTGCCAAGGTGACCCATTTTAGGAAAGTCACTACACTAACTGTATTATGACCTGCTACTGTGCCAACTGGTCTCATAAGAAGCACTAAACTGTGTGTGACTGGGCCTATACACAGAATCCCAGATATGGCATGCATTATAAAGTTCAGCTCAGTAAGGAAGGGTGTGGCTTCCAAGACTAGTCAGGAGCAAAAAAGTGAACTTTTGTGAACACAGAGAAGGGATGCATTATGAAGCTCAACTCAGTAAGGAAGGTGTGACTCCCCCTGACAGCACTAGTTTTATTTATTTATTGCAAGGTATCTGGTAATGACATGCACATACTTTTATTTGGTTGTTTCATTCAATTTGGTGTTTATTGTGAACATGCTATACAGGCAAGTTCACACAAGTTCGCTTTGGCTCAGGTTTTTCTGCATGTATATATAGGTGTAGTAAGTTAGACAAATTGTTCAGCTACTGTGTGTAGGCAAACATCATATCAAAAACATGGCTATCCTCTGGCAATAAGTCTTTCTAATGGGTTCCTTGATATACCTCCTCCTACATACATTGACACACTGGGAGGACCCAAATGGAGGTTTTTCACCCAATGTCTTTTGATTGTCTTTCTGTGGTTTACAATAAATATATAAATATTTTAAGACTAAACGGAGTAGTGTGACTTTCACAACCATTGACTATTAAGAATATGGGTGAAAAACCTCCATTTGGGTCCCCCCAGTGTGTAAATGAGTGTAGGACAAGCAGTAGTTACGAAGTGTGATCAGCCCACTGGGAGTGGAGCTAGTCTCTAGGATTAGGGGAAGACTCCATCTTAGTTTAGTAGTGGTAACAAGTGTCAAAGTGTTTGCAAGCTGTGTAGATACTTTAGGTCGCAGCTAGCAGGTGACTGTAGCAAATGTCACATTTACATCGGTGGACAGAGAGAACAGAGCTCCCAGGAAGGATATAGGAAGAGAGATGTACAGAGAAATAACTCAATCACTCTGCTTTAGACTTACACTCAAAACAGGTTTCCCTGTCCGTGTGCTCGGAAAGAAGCTCGGCATAGCCCTGGTCAAAAAGGTTAATGAAGTAATTCATGTTAGAACAAAAGAGTCCGTTTGATGGTTGTAACTGTTGTACCAACGGATCCCTGTGAGATGGATGGGACCCTAGGTCAAAAACGGGACTAAATGATTGATGTGTGGGAGTGTGGTGCCAAACAGAGAGGAGGAGGATGTACTTGTAATAGCAGTGGTAATAGGAGCTATGGAGCTGTTGAGAGGAATAGTGTGTAAAGCCACGTGTGTTGCTAAAGACTTGTTCAAATGTTGTGCATACAGTATCAGTGTGTTTGCGGTACTGTGGCGAAGAAAGAATGTTTAAAAAAACTGTGAATTATGTCTATCACTCCCTGTAGATAGATCCTCATCTAAGAGATGGCCTGAACCAAAGTATGGCTTGAACCCAGAAAGATCACACACCCACCAGGATCACCGCAACCAAAACAATACTTGCTCTGTGATGTGGCACGGACTAGAGCAGGTAACCCCTTGGCTGCAAATACTGGCCAGCCACCCTCATAACCTATTATCTACTGTTGGTTATTCTTTCATTCTTTTTAGAGGAACCCTGCAAGACATTCTTTAACTAGAAGGACTCTAAAAGGCAATTTCGCAATGGCAAAAAGTAGTTCACAAATTTTTGCTTCAACTCAGCATGACTAAAATCATCCATACATTACATGTAAAATGTGTTACATTTAAGGAAAATGTTAATTATTTTAATTTTATTTTTTATGTTTTATTGCTCCAATACCCATGAATGCTAACCTGGAGAATCATTTAGCATATTTAGCATAAGATGAATGCAGTAAATTATTGCAGAGTTGCGCTTTTTGCTGTTTCACCGCACTTGTTTTTTTTTATGCTTTCGAATGTAAGAACCAAGGATACCACAAATGATAAATGAATGACTATAAGTAAAAAAGATCCTTTACGTAGGGACACCAGTGATATGAAATTAATAAAGTGTCAGCACTTCTGAAAATTTACCACCAGGAATATTTACATACACCCGATCTGAAGACCAATATCAAAATGCTGCCCAATGAGTCTCTCCTATGTGCCCGAAACCACAGGATCCATTATATAAATAAAAAACTTAAAACTCAATTCTATACCCCCAACATACATTTATATACACTTCAGCAGAAACGATAACCAGTATCAAACTCTCTTACTGTACGAGTCTCTTTTTGTCTAAGGCCTGTAGAACCGGCTGCAGTCTACTACTTTACTTTAGTGCTGAAAAGAATGTTCTCCATACCGACCAAAAAGTGCATACACGAGGTCTGAGCTCAGAACTCACTATTAGCATTCTAAATTTAAGGATAAACAGGTCCACAAGAGTTTTGTTAAATACCAGGGGAAAACAGCAGTATCTTTGGCATCCAAATCACCGTGGGCAACCTTCTCTCACACAAAATGAACCATCAGATCTTGCATCAGCAACACCTGGAGATGTCCCTCTCCAATGGATCCCCCTCTGTAGCAACCCTGGTCTTCTCAAGGAAAACTGTCAAAATCACACCTAGCAGAAGGTAACATCATCCAACAGGTGATCAGCAGGAAAGTGTGCCATAATCACAATCCACACTTCACTTGCCTTCTGCCTACTCTGGCTCAGGCTTGCTTTAGCACAACCCTTTATCCAGTCCAGGGATCCCCCTGGAGGCAAGGGAAAGACACCAAAGGTTTCAGGACCTGTACACTCTCACACCAGTACATCACATCATAATATTAATGGTTTCATTCAAAAGCACAACTTGTCCTTCAAAAAGCAAGGTATGTGGACAGAAAAATTGATAAGGGGAGGAAAAAATGAAAGCAAAAAATGGAAAATAACCTGGTCAGGGAGGGGTAAGATATCACAGGTAAGAGGTAACAGTTGACGTCAATCCAACACAGACAAAACTATTAGTGATGACCAAGCACTACTATGCCCGGATGTGAGATGCTGAAACGTTCAGGTTAGACACTCAAACTCAAGTGGCTCAAGTATCCAAGATAATGGAAAAATGCTGAAGTTTTGTCTTTGACTTCCTTAACTCGGTACTCAAATCCGCTTATCCGAGCGTCTGACCTTATCATTTTCAGTACTGAGCACCCAAGCATGGTAGTACTTGCTCATCACTAAGCTCCACTATAAAGACAAACTGAGCACTGTTATATCAGGGCCTACAGACCAATTAAACTTAAACCAACTAAACCCATCTGGTACATGCATATCAAATATCCAGATGGGAAGAAGTAATACACTTACCATACCTGAAAAGAGAGACACTCCACAGAGAATTATATCTTTATGGAAGTAAAGTAAAATGTGAAAATATTCTCTTGCCTACTGCCACAAGGCCGGTATCTACTGAGCAGGAAGGTCAGTGGCTCCGTACGGTCTGACCAGACTGCTTGCTCGCTTCCATACAGGCTACTCACCCAGTCCGCGATCCAGCGATGGCTCCTGTTTCCCCACCTGTGATTTTTTTCTGCCTAGAGTCTGCAGTCACTGAGCAGTACTTCCAGGATCTTCCTTAGGTGCATCCTGCTGACATTTAAAGGGCCAGTGCACTCTGATCTGGAAGTGCCTCTCATTCTATTGCTGAGAGGTTGTGTGTATATAAGGCACCCTCCCCTTATGGGAGATGCCTAAGCAATATATCCTGTACCTTAGCGGCAATGCTTGTACTCAACTCCCCTTGCTTTGTACTTGTTCCTTGGTCATTGCATCCACTAATACATTGTCTCACTTTAGTGCCTTCATTCATTGAGCCTGCTACGCCTCTCAGCTGCACCAGCCTCCAATGAGTCTGCCAAGTCCTACTGTTGGTATCTGAAGCCAGTGAGCCTGCTATACCTAGCCTGCTTGCCTCCATCATTAATGAGCCTGTGCCATGCTCCTACTAATCTGCATTGGACCTTACTGCTGCTTCTACCTATTGGCATCAGAAGCTGCCCCGTCCTCACAACAGCCTGCAAGCTACATTAAGAGACCGTGTCCTTGCCAGACTTGGTTGCTCCTATGGGAGTATGCAAATAAAGGCAGTGCATTTACTTAAGTTACTTTCTTTCCTATGTTTGTCCTCAGGGTCAGCTTCCACAGACCATCTATGGTGGTCCTGTAGGTCCACTACCTATGATTACACTCCCAGGAGCTAACAGTTTTAGAAGCTTAAAAAGTTTATTTCACAATCAATTACTCTAATTACATATAAACTAAGGACATAAAAAAAGAAAGGAAGACAAATAGGTACAATGTTGCCCTAACTTAACACATACATCCGGTATGTATAGGTGAAATAGTTCACCACAATTACTCCAAGAAGGTGAGCAAACGTAAATAAGAGTACAAAGGTGATTAAAAAATAAGGAATATTACATACAAATGCATAAATCATAGCATAAAATACATAGTGCAGAGCCATCAGCAGGGAAGGATCCCATATGATCCCGACACTCGTTTCGCATGCTTAAGTTAATGCTTAGTCAAGGGGATAGTCCAGAACTATTTTACCTGTACGTATGTGTGTTAGGGCAGCATTGTACTTATTTGTCATCCTCTCTTCTAGTTATGTATTTATAAGTAGTTGATGAATTGATTGTGAAATAAACTTTGTTACTTTTTAAGCTTATAAAAGTCCACGGTTCTTCACCTTTTAAACATAGTTGAAGCCACTTGATTGAGGGAGGAATGCCCTTTAAATCCAGTTTCTAATAAAAGCATTTTTAAAAAGTTTGTTTGTTTGCTTGAGCAGCTAAAAGTCAGAACATGCCCTTCTGAAAATATAATTTGCCATGAAAAGGTGACTCGACTTCACATCTGCCACCACCATGCCTCTGAAGGTGTCTGAAAATTACAGTCATATATTTTCTCAAATACAAAATTGCCATTTAATTCGAACAAAAAAAGTACGCTGACATAGATGAATGTTTTCACTAGATTTCTCGTATGCAATTAATTAAATTGCTGATAATCAAATATGGTGTAATTAATGTTCAGTAGGAAATAATCAAGGAGTCATGTAAAAAAATCACTTAGCATGCAGGTGTTCAAACTATCTGAGCAATGAGAACTAAGATATATTTCTAGAACAAATGCCTAAACTATCTGCGGTATGCCGGTATGAAGCCAATCGGTTGTTGTGATGTAAATTGTAGCTTGACAAGTGTTTTGCTAGAATATCAAGATGGTATTGAATTTGTAGAAGTAGAAATTAGGTTCTCTGATTAAATGCTTACAACGCAATGTAAAACTGTATTTCTTAGTTTTTATAACGTTTTTGCTTCCATCACATGGATACTGTATAAATGATATAAATTGAACATCTTAGAGATTGTTTAATCCTCCCCTATTTTTAGGCATAACCTATTTCTGCAAAGTGGTCATGGTCACTAGGGAGGAGCGAACCAGACTTTAAAGTTTAGAGTTCATACCAAACACACAGACTTTTAAAAAAATTGCAAAATCTCCAACGGGGCCCCCAATTATTGGAAATATTTAATACTATTAGGCTTTTTCTATAGGCCAAAGAGACTTTTGGGGCCCCCCTAGGCTGCAGGGCCCGGGTGCGATCGCAACTCCTGCACCTACTGTAGTTACGCCCCTGTGTAAAAGCATTGTTATCAGATGCAATGTGTACTAAAAAATTGAAAATGACAAAACCCTGCCTTCCCTTCCCCAGAAGTGTTTTGTTTATGGCTGTCATATAGCGGCGGAGAACCAAACAGCCAATCAGTTCCTTCCAATGAGGTTCTGATCAAGTTTTGGTCCAGAACAGACCATAATAAAAGGATACGTTAGACCCCAAAAGAAACCCCAACCTGATGAACTGCAGATGGGCTAGTATGAGAAGTTACATTCCCCAACTGCTTAGGTAAATTATAACCCAAATATGTAACCTCCACAGGGGAAGGCCACTCATCTGTCCAACCTAATAGCAAGAGCCATAGCAGCCTCCAATTACTGTGGAGCAGTGTTCTAAGTCATAGAGTCTTGTAAGATATCTGAAAAGCCCAGACAGAACTGACTCCTAAACTCCTAAACACAGGGTCATTCTATTGAGTGTCAGTGGTCCCCCTCCTGAACTCATAGCAATACTTCTCGGCCAGCCGCGCTCCCTGCCTGAGCTTACAAAGTTTAGACAAGGAGACACCATCAGGGTAACCATACACCAGGGCCAGAGATGAAAAGAACTCGTCCACCGACTGCATAGATGGAAAATTGATCGGCAGAGAGAAGGCCAAGGCCTGGGGACCCACTTAAGAAGGGAGAGTATAATCCCCATGCACCGTTCCTCACTCCTCAAAGAACAAGGGTGGATTCTGAAGTCTAACTTACAGGCCTCTCTGAATACAATAAACATATCCCTCCCTCTCAAAAATCAGTCAGGGAGGGATAAATTGGTCTCTGGTATGGCCAGGGCGTGATCTGCGGCCAGATATCTAACAACTTCTTGAAGCTGATATAACACATGGTTTCATAAGATAGAAACCTCCTCGGAGAATTCCTGCACCAGGCAGGCAAAAGCTCAAGCTGAAGCCATAAGGGCTTCAGGAAAAATCATAGGTTGCTCATAATGTCACAAGGTGGCACAGTGGTAAGGGAATCAGGTAGCAAGATGGCAAGTTGGGCTAAGGCTTTCAAGGCAGCTATTCTAACCCTTAGACTTTGAGTTCCTGGCTTACCCTGCTCCCAGAGGTACCTCAGAAAGTGAGGAGGTTTGAGTCGCCACCCTTGCCCTACACTCTTAGGCTAAGAGACCCTACCTCCACCCATAGATCAGGAACTGCAACTTCCCTATGGAATGTAAACTTTAGGCAGGATCAACTGGAAGGCATCAGCACACACGGTCAAGGCAGAGTGAAACTATCAGGGACACCTGATGGAAGAAAGTGGAACTACCTAAAGGCTGAGGGAGTGAACAACTAAGTGATCTGACACACCCCTCCACCTACACATGAAATGCTGCACACAGCAATACAGCAGCATTAACACTAAAAGTGCCAAAGGAAATTAACTCTGATTTAAATCACAGCAGCATCTCACAATGACCAGGGTACTGCATTCCCACGGTTAGAGAGTGTAGTGCCCCTGTTCTCCAGGTGCTGGGATGGTGCAGTTAAGCCCAAAAAATACACACACGAAGTGACAGGCCCCTGGGTCAGTGGGTGGACCCTGAGGGAGGACCCAGGTCACAAAACGGGGACAGAAAAGTCAGTAGAAGGAGATTGGAGAAGTAACAACAACTGACGAGGAGTGGTAGTCAGGAGTGTAGAGGCGGTGTGGTACCGACTTCCGTGAGCTGGAGCATCACCACCACGATCGCCAATTGGAGGGAAAGACTGACGGGCAGAGAAAGAGAAGAGCTTTTGGGGTGCGGAAGAGATGTTGATTCCCCGTACTCCCGATTCTGACGAGACAGAGGGATTGGTGGAGACAGGGACCTGGCCCTGCAGACGGTGCATATCCTTCACACCTGAGCCATAAACCTGGAGGCCCCAGACTTCTAATGGCAGCTGTGGCCGAACACCAGACACATCTTGGGGAAGGTGGCTGAACTAGGGAGCAGTAGCCGGGAGAGGAACCCGGGACACAAAAGCATCCATGGCCACCGATACTTTAGCTCTGTGCTTTGGAGAGCAATGAGAGCCTGGGGAGCAGAGTGACTACCCGCTCGCCTCAGATGGGAACTACTCCTTATATTGAGAGAGAGACAGACCACCAGAGACTAAGACACCTAGAAAGGACAGAAAGGGCACCAACCATGGCTTGACTGCACTAACCCAGCTCTGGACGAGGAGCAAATCGAAGACTGTCAGGATTCGTACCCAGTGGCCATGTTTAACACCTAAGTAAAGGTAACGGAACTGCAGCTGTGTTGTGAGAGACCTTTATTTGCGTGACTATCGGCAACAGAGGCCGCCCATAGCACTGAGGGTACTGATGATTGAGTGAAAATATGCCAAGGTACAAGCCTAGAGAACCACTCCGCTGCCCTAGGGATTCCTGTTGGGCACATATACTGTATACTGTATTAGCAGTTACCATCTTTGTTTAAATAGAAATCCACTAATCTGTATGTGTACTAATCTGTGCAAAGGTGATTAAAGGAGCAGAAGGTGAGCTGTGACATCACTTATTGTGAATGGTGGATCCTGTGTTATCTACTGTATATAGAGGTGTTATCAGTCATTGTACAGTATGGGGAGGTGAGATGTGACATCACCTATTGTGACTGGTGGATCCTGTGTTATCTACTGTATATAGAGGTTATCAGTCATTGTACAGGAGGAGGAGGTGAGCTGTGATATCACCTATTGTGACTGGTGGATCCTGTGTAATCTACTGTATATAGAGGTGCTATCAGTCATTGTACAGTAGGGGGAGGTGAGCTGTGATATCACCTATTGTGAATGATGGATCCTGTGTTATCTACTGTATATAGAGGTGTTATTAGTCATTGTACAGGAGGAGGAGGTGAGCTGTGATATCACCTATTGTGAATGGTGGATCCTGTGTTATCTACCGTATATAGAGGTGTTATCAGTCATTGTACAGGAGGAGGTGAGCTGTGATATCACCTATTGTGAATGGTGGATCCTGTGTTATCTACTGTATATAGAGGTGTTATCAGTCATTGTACATGAGTAGGAGGTGAGCTGTGACATCGCCTATTGTGAATGGTGGATCCTGTGTTATCTACTGTATATAGAGGTGTTATCAGTCATTGTACAGGAGGAGGAGGTGAGCTGTGATATCACCTATTGTGAATGGTGGATCCAGTGTTATCTATTGTATATAGAGGTGTTATCAGTTATTGTACAGGAGGAGGAGGTGAGCTGTGATATCACCTATTGTGAATGGTGCATCCTGTGTTATCTACTGTATATAGAGGTGTTATCAGTCATTGTACAGGAGGAGGAGGTGAGCTGTGATATCACCTATTGTGAATGGTGGATCCAGTGTTATCTATTGTATATAGAGGTGTTATCAGTTATTGTACAGGAGGAGGGGTGAGCTGTGATATCAACTATTGTGAATGGTGGATCCTGTGTTATCTACTGTATATAGAGGTGTTATCAGTCATTGTACAGGAGGAGGTGAGCTGTGATATCACCTATTGTGAATGGTGGATCCTGTGTTATCTACTATATATAGAGGTGTTATCAGTCATTGTACAGGAGGAGGTGAGCTGTGATATCACCTATTGTGAATGGTGGATCCTGTGTTATCTACTGTATATAGAGGTGTTATCAGTCATTGTACAGGAGGAGGTGAGCTGTGATATCACCTATTGTGAATGGTGGATCATGTGTTATCTACTGTATATAGAGATGTTATCAGTCATTGTACAGGAGGAGGTGAGCTGTGATATCACCTATTGTGAATGGTGGATCCTGTGTTATCTACTGAATATAGAGATGTCATCAGTCATTGTACAGAAGGAGGTGAGCTGTGATATTACCTATTGTGAATGGTGGAACCTGTATAATCTATTATGTAGTAGTGTTATCTTTCATTTCAGTCTTATCTGTGATGATAGTTTGCTGAAAAGTCATTTGTGCAGAATATGAGGTATGTGCCCAGTATTGGTCTTAGTGGTTAATTAAAAAAGAAAAAGAAGTTTTCTGGCTTGTTATTTAATAATAATAATAGTAATAATAATAATAATAATAATAATAATAATAATAATAATAAATCAGCCATTCCAAGTAATTCATTTAGCCTAAGCATCTAACCGTCTCCTGATTCCATATTAATAAGGCCTTCACATATGAGCTCATAACCAGTAAAAATAAACATGGAAGATCCTTAAAAGAAAATCAGAATACTCCCAGTGTCATAAAAAAGGCAAAATAATGACTGACTTGATGTGGAAATATCCATAATAGCTTAACCTAATAAGTATGCCAATTCATGTCAATGAGCTGCAGCAAATTGTGATACAGTACAGAAGGCTGAGGAAGGTAGAGTGAGCCGAAAATGATATTATCTATTATAATCATGTTACGTTAGTGATCTGTACTGTGGGTGTGTAAATCAAGCTGTCAAGAATGGCAAAAAGTAGTCATTAAATGTAAATGAAGAAAATTTCGTTTTTTTTTTAAACCCAGAATTATTAGTTTTTTTCCCCTTTGAGAATCAGAAAGTAATTATTATATTTTCTGGAAAAGATTGCTGATTATTTCATGCTCCAAAATTCCTGAGACAGGCCCTTCATCTCCACCTTCCATCCATGCTACTTGTGCAAACGTATACTTGTTACCATGAAAAATGACAAATTTGCCATCTGATCAAAATGTTAACAAGGTAAGTGTCACCGAGATGGATTACTGACTGTCAGTGCGAGCAAGTACATGAGGATACATTGATATTTCTCATTATACCCAGTGCTTCCCCTACGTTCACTAACAACATTTCCGCTGTGAGTGCAATAAATCACATACAAATAACAAGCTCTGAAGAAAGGGTACTGTGTGATAGATTTCTTCTAATAGAACTACCTGCAAGGTATCATATTTTTGAAAACCATCTATCAATACACCTTGTCGTGTCATCCGAGATGTCTGCGGCTATAATTTAATAAAGTGTAAAGTGCTATTTGACCACGGTGTATTTTTACACGTAGACATATCATTTCCAACGGAAAGTAAAAGTGTGATGTATTAACGTCGAGACTACCTGTATAAATAAAATATAATCATCTATGGAAAAAAAAAGTTTTCAGAGATGAAAAAATAAAACATTTTTTTTTCCAGGGTCAGTCTTGTCTACGAGTTATGTCTGGTATTCCTTTAATCCAGCTTAGTCCTGTCAGCAGGTTTTTGCTGTAAAAACTGGGTACAGCATACTGCATGGGTTAAAACACAAAAATCAATTGTGCCTCTCTTATCAGGATGTGTGCCATTGTTTATGTAAACTAAAGGCTTTATTACCTGGTGATTGCCATTATATTTGCCCTCCGATTCTGTTCTGTCCGGAGCTGTCAGGCTGCGTCCAGTGCATCCAGCAAAACACTGGACACAACCTGACAGCTCCAAAATCGTGGTGTGAAGCTGGCCTTAGCGGGGAAACTTAACAGACAGCATGAGGTCATCCAATTGAATTCTGAGCTATGGCTGAAGGATTGAACAAAAATAAAGGCAGAATTCTCTGGGGAGCAGGGGAGTGCGAAGGTGCTGCCACTGTCCAGGTTCTGAAATTTCAAAATCTGAAATCTCAGCGGGGAGCTCTCCAGGTGCTGAAACTCAGCGCCAGCCGGCGCTGAGCTTCAACACCCATCTTCCGGGAACTGGACATATTTTTCTGGTGTAATCCGGCTCCAATAGACTCTCATGTTTTTGGGCGCCGGATCACGCCAGATCCGGTAAAACGAGTTTTGTTTTGTTTAACTTTTTTGCCCCGGACACAAAAATGTTGCAAGCTCCGATTTTGTGTCCAGGGCAAAAATCGAATGCAGCCTGATGCTGCCGGACGGGGACTGGAACCATAGGGCTACATTA
The DNA here is from genome assembly GCA_033576535.1 of Allobates femoralis. NCBI lineage: Eukaryota > Metazoa > Chordata > Amphibia > Anura > Aromobatidae > Allobates > Allobates femoralis. Next base: position 72,480,555 of record JARQOC010000007.1, read on the forward strand.
TGTCTAAAATAGGGTCCAGGGCTGTCAGATTCACACCAGACAACCCCGGACCCGAAGAAAATGTGGTGTGAAGCCGGCTTAAGCTATAACATGGTCAAACCCTGTCCAAGTGATGATTCTCTTTTACCTTTGCTTCTATCCTATTGCCTTGCAGGTGTTTTCATGTTTTCATTTACTCTGTCCTATCACATTTCATGTGTGGCTATTTATACCCTCCTTATCCTTGTCTTCTCCGCTGGCTATACAGTATAGACCAAAAGTTGTGACACACCTTCTCATTCAAAGAGTTTTCTGTATTTTCATGACTATGAAAATAGTAGATTCACACTGAAGGCATCAAAACTATGAATTAACACAAGTGGAATTATATACTTAACAAAAAGTGTTAAACAACTGAAAATATGTCTTATATTCTAGGTTCTTCAAAGTAGCCACCTTTTGCTTTGATTACTGCCTTGCACACTCTTGGCATTCTCTAGGTGAGCTTCAAGAGGTAGTGACCGGAAATGGTCTTCACTTCACAGGTGTGCCCTGTCAGGTTTAATAAGTGGGATTTGTTGCCTTATAAATGGGGTTGGGACCATCAGTTGTGTTGTGCAGTAGTCTGGTGGATACACAGCTGATAGTCCTACTGAATAGACTGTTAGAATTTGTATTATGGCAAGAAATAAGCAGCCAAGTAAAGAAAAACGAGTGGCCATCATTACTTTAAAAAATGAAGGTCAGTCAGTCCGAAAAATTGGGAAAACTTTGAAAGTGTCCCCAAGTGCAGTTGCAAAAACCATCAAGCGCTACAAAGAAACTGGCTCACATGAGGACCGCCCCAGGAAAGGAAGACCAAGAGTCATTTCTGCTGCAGAGGAGAAGTTCATCCGAGTCACCAGCCTTAGAAATCGCAGGTTAACAGCAGCTCAGATTAGAGACCAGGTCAAAGCCACACAAAGTTCAAGCAGCAGACACATCTTTACAACAACTGTTAAGAGGAGACTTTGTGCAGCAGGCCTTCATAGTGGTAAAATAGCTGGTAGGAAACCACTACTAAGGATAAGCAACAAGCAGAAGAGACTTGTTTGGGCTAAAGAACACAAGAAATGGACACTTGACCAGTGGAGATCTGTGCTTTGGTCTGATGAGTCCAAATTTGAGATCTTTGGTTCCAACCATTGTGTCTTTGTGCAACGCAGAAAAGGTGAACGGATGGACTCTACATGCCTGGTTCCCACCGTGAAGCATGGAGGAGGAGGTGTGATGGTGTGGGGGTTCTTTGCTGGTGACACTGTTGGGGATTTATTCAAAATTGAAGGCATACTGAACCAGCATGGCTACCACAGCATCTTGCAGCGGCATGCTATTCAATCCCGATTGTGTTTAGTTGGACCATCATTTATTTTTCAACAGGACAATGACCCAAAACACACCTCCAGGCTGTGTAAGGGCTATTTGACCAAGAAGGAGAGTGATGGGGTGCTACGCCAAATGACCTGGCCTCCACAGTCATGTAAGAGAGTAAACTGATAAGCTGCTAAAACCAAGCAGACTGCCATTTTGTAGTGGCCCAGGAAAGTGAAAAGCACAGTCTCTGGTTGCCATGGTGACTGCTCTGTGTCTAGGAAAGTGAAAGCACGGTCTCTGGTTGCCTTGGTGACGGCTCTATCAGTTGCTCCTGTTGTTGTTGATCTCTCTCTGCGGTGGCCATTACTAGTGTAAGGATTACAGCAGAGCCAGTGCAAGCTATATTGGCCTTTAAAGTTGTTTGCAAGCCCTGTTGTGTGGACTAAAGACTTTATCTTGAACTGAGCAAGTGTCCAGCATCCGAGGAGAGGCTGAGGAGATGTTCCCCTGATGGAGCGAGTGATTGGCGTCCAGAAAGGCCGTGAGTGACTGCGAAAGGAGAGCCGGCGTCCGGTGCCATCCACATTGGGAGGATCCTGACAAGGTCCTGACAAGCCCTGGAAAAGAGTGCTCCACAGATTGCACCCCAAGCTTACAGAACTAAAGTACTGGACATGTGAATCTGGCATTGGCTGGTAATCTGCCAAATTTTGCTGTTTTTTTTTACAATACGTTTTTTTTTTGCGCCAAAGGTTTTTCTTTTCTTTTTCTTTTTCTGGACTTGCTGCAGCCCACGTGGAATATACACCGGTGTAAAGCTACATTTGAGGTTGATGGTACCATAGTTTTGAGATACCCGGGTATCCCTGTGCTAAGTGTATAGCCAGCATTGATATAGTGTATTGTATTGTTATTAGCTGTGATAAGTTATACTCAGTGCGCCATCTCAGAGGTCCCATCAGATCGCCCACAGTGGATGTACATAGCCTTTAGTTAAGTTAAATCCTTGATAAGTCTAACGTGTAGGTAAATTTGCTCCTGGTTCTGAGTGTGATTTACATACCCTGGGAACTCTGAGATCGGTGCATTGATGTCGGCTAACGCTGAGTGTGTGAAACTGTTATTGGTAATATTTTAAGGGGATTTTGAGACTTTTACATTCCATACTGAACCATACTTTGATCCCCATATCAGTAAAAATACTGTTATTTCTGCCTCTGTCTCAGTCTGTGACTCACTGGATCTTAATAGGACCTCCGGTCATTACAGTCACCAGAGCGATGGTTTGGAGTGAGCTGGACGGCAGAGTGAAGGCAAAAGAGCCAACAAGTGCTAAGCATCTCTTGGAACTCCTTCAAGAATGTTGGAGGACCATTTCTGGTGACTACCTCTTGAAGCTCATCAAGAGAATGCCAAGAGTGTGCAAAGCAGTAATCAAAGCAAAAGGTGGCTACTTTGAAGAACCTAGAATATAAGACATATTTTCAGTTGTTTCACACTTTTTGTTAAGTATATAATTCCACTTGTGTTAATTCATAGTTTTGATGCCTTCAGTGTGAATCTGCAATTTTCATAGCCATGAAAATAAAGAAAACTCTTTGAATGAGAAGGTGTGTCCAAACTTTTGCTCTGTACTGTATACATATGTAGATCTAGCTAAGGAGTTCCAGCTCCACTACAAAGGATTTTTCCTGTCAGAGACGAGCTTAGTATTTTCTTTTTACTGTTTAAAACTAAACAAAAAATCAGAAGAAAATAAAGAATAGAAGATAGCAGTGGATCTGCCAGTAGTGACAGGGGCTAACACATCATTGGTGAAACCCGTGCAGGCTCAAAGGGGTCCAAAGGATATTGGAACCATTTTTCACACCCAAATCAAAAATAAACTTCTATCATAGCAGAACTATTGGACTGAAACGGGCACATGTACTGTTCTTGCAATGGGACCATTTTCTGTCTGTGTCTGCCATTGGAGGGTACGGCCAAGAAGAGGTGAGTATCATTTTTTTAACCTCATTCATGGCTCTCAGAATCCAGCTAAATAGCTGGTGGCTCGAATTTTTCTAGACATTGCACTAATTGAATTGGAAATTACTTAACCTCCCTGGCGGTATGATCATGTCAGGAATTTTGTGCTAAAAGCGGTACCATTTTTTGGCATGGAAATTTGGTGTTATGTACAGTAGGCCTGCAATTCTTAGTAATTACCTGATCAAAGAAGACTCTAGCCTTCCTAGCGGTATTCCCGAGCCTGACTCGGGGTTAACATTCACTGCCAGAAGCGGTAACCCCGAGTCAAGCTCGGGCTTACCCGCGGTTGCGGCAGATGCCTGCCACAAGTGCAACACCGCACTTGCCGCACCTGCCGCAAGTCCCCCTATACTTACTATGGCGATTACCACAACCGCGTCGCAAGTGCAGATGCTATGCGGCAAGTGCGGCAAGTGCGGCAGAGGCGTTTTTTCTGCCGCGACCGCGGGTAAGCCCGAGCTTGACTCGGGGTTACCGCTTCTGGCAGTGAATGTTAACCCCGAGTCAGGCTCGGGAATACCGCTAGGAAGGTTAAAGCGGACCTGTCACCAACCATCCTTGGTAATCTAATTACAGCACTGAATGCAGCATGTCTGCTGCATTCAAGCAAGGGGTCCCCCATCCCTTGAGCCCCCCTGTACCCTGAGATAATAGACTTTGACCTGTCACCAACCATCCATGGTGATCTAATTACAGCACTGAATGCAGCATGTCTGCTGCATTCAGGCAAGGGGTCCTTCATCCCTTGAGTTTCCCAGTACCCCGAGATAATAGACTTTGAAAACATACATACTGGAGCCAAATAGGAGGTGGCTTGTGGCTGGAGCCACTTCTCTCACAGGGCATTTTCATGCCGGCTGGATCTTTAATCTGCCTACCGCCGCCTCCTTCATGGCAAACATTCTCTCCCTCGCCTGCTGTATAACACAAAGCCAGGGATGCGGTTCTGGCCGGCCGCCCCGCCTCCTGTGGTGACGTCACCGCTTATACCCGCCCTGCTCCATGGTATGGTTAACATGGAGCAGGGCGGGTATAAGCGGTGATGTCACAGCAAGAGGCAGGGTGGCCGGCCTCCTGCCATGACATCACTGCCTTTCCCCGCCGTGCTCCATGGTTAACATGGATCAGGGTGGGTATAAGCGGTGACGTCACCGCAGGAGGCAGGGCGGCCGGCCAGAACCGCACCCTGGCTTTGTGTTATTCAGCAGGCGAGGGAAAAAATGATTGGCATGAGGGAGGTGGCGGTGGGCAGATTAAAAATCCAGGGGGCGTGAAAATGCCCTGTGAGAGAAATTGCTCCAGCCACAAGCCACCTCCTATTTGGCTCCAGTATGTACGTTTTCAAAGTCTATTATCTCGGGGTACTGGGGAACTCAAGGGATGAGGGACCCCTTGCCTGAATGCAGCAGACATGCTGCATTCAGTGCTGTAATTAGATCACCATGGATGGTTGGTGACAGGTCCGCTTTAAATCCTAGAGAATCCACATTTTTTCAATTGGTTCAAAAAAGGTTTGATTTGTTTTGAACTAATACATTCATCTCTAGTCCATATATTAGTAAGTTTAGATAGAAGTTCATATTAAACTTCAGACTCCTTGTGCTGATTTGTGGCTTTTCGGAGAAGTTAGAATGCATATAGATTAATGGACTTGGTTCTTTCGAGGTTTTAGAATTATTTTACTATTATTCTTGAACTTTTGGAGTCACCTTCTTTTAATAATGAAAAGGTGAGACTGTCAGTCACCAATGAGATCATTAAATCATCCTTTCTGCCCTTGTGTCCTGATGCAGAAGTCAGTTATGATGAAGAGCAGGTGATTAAAACTAACACATTATACAGCAAGAAAAAGAGCCGCTTGTGGTGATATTTACGTGGCCTCTGTAAGGTCAAAACTGGTGTTCCCTCCTGATGAAAATTAGAAGAATAGATAAGCGCGGAGTCATATTTTATGATCAAGTTCAAGGGTGTAAAAAAAGGTCATAAGAAATATGTATTATACATCTCGAATTATAAATCTAGTCGTGTGCTGGTGGGTGAAGACCACAGAGGTCACTTGCTATGTTCTCACAGAAATACTCAGTTAGGCAATACTAATAATTCAAGTAAATATTATATGAAGAATTACATGGGTTTGTATAATATATCTGTATTGTCATAAAAATGGATAAACCTTATAAAATCTGCATTAAAATGCTATTTGGGTGGCACGGTGGCTCAGTGGTTAGCACTGTATGGTGGCTCAGTGGTTAGCACTGTATGGTGGCTCAGTGGTTAGCACTGTATACGGTGGCTCAGTGGTTAGCACTGTATACGGTGGCTCAGTGGTAAGCACTGTATGGTGGCTCAGTGGTTAGCACTGTATGGTGGCTCAGTGGTAGCACTGTATGGTGGCTCAGAGGTTAGCACTGTATGGTGGCTCAGTGGTTAGCACTGTATGGTGGTTCAGTGGAAGCACTGTATGGTGGCTCAGTGGTTAGCACTGTATGGTGGCTCAGTGATGGACTCAGCTGGAGTCCTAGATTCGAATCCTGCCAAGGACAACATCTGCAAGCAGTTTGTATGTTCTCCCCTTATTTTGCATGGGTTTCCTATAGGTTCTCTACCTTCTTCCAACACTCCTAATGGTACCGTCACACGTCACGATATCGTGTAGGATATCGTATAGAAGTCACGTTTTTGGAGGCGTGGCTGCGACATCAGAACGATGCCGTAAGTGTGTAGTAGCGTGTGACACCGCGATATGAGTGTGAGATATTGTGAGATCGCAGATTTGAGAACATGTTCTCAAATCAGGCGATCTGCGATAATGCCATCTGCTGCGTCGTGCAGTGTGACACTGCGATAACGATGTGTTCCACGATTTCTCCCATTCAGCGCTGTGAAAACAAGGAATCCTAACGACCGCTATTCACGATCTCACCCCGGAATCGCCACAATGTTGTAGACGATATCTCAACGTCACACATCTACACTCCGATCACAATCCAAATCTCTGTGCGAGCGCACTCCTGTGACTTCTATGCAATATCGCGATGTGTGACGGTACCATAAGACATACAGATAGGATGTTTCGATTGTGATCCCCAATGGGGCCAGTATTACTTATGTATGTAAGTGAATAAATATTATTATTATCTTTAAAATTATATTTCAATTTTACTTAACAATTAGTCTAAGCAAATTTGCCAAAATTTGCCGTGAACAGTTCGCTTTAATTTGGCCAGGAAATTTGATTCTCTTCTAACTAACTTAATACAATGTATTATGCTATGAGCGATCTCCAGACCCCAGAACATCAGAAACATGTAAAAAAAAACTATGCTCAACCTACATTCATCTGTCCCGCCTTGCTCTTGTCCGGTCATATTTTTCATTTCAGTCATGGGTGCAGGCTTGACTAGGTCATCTTTGTTGTCTTCTGAAGCCCGCCATCTTTTGCATCCTGCATCGCCTGTCATCTCTGGGATGTCCTGTACAGACTAGATTGTGATGTTATGATGTTGGCCTGACACATCCTGGCTTTGCATCCTAGTCATCACATTGCTGACAAGACAGGACGTTGCCAAAGATGTCAGGTGTTGAAAAATAACAGTATAGGCCAATTCAGTTTTTGACCCATCGGAGACTTTTTTTTATCGAATAGCATGTTGTGAGGATATTTGAAAATCTGAAATTTTCTCTGAAATTTTTGAAAAATGTGTTTTTCTTTACAGACATAAGAAACTTACAAAATTTGGTATTTTGCAAGTAAAGTTCATGCTCCAATGAGATTTGAACTTGAGATTTGAACTTGAAGTTCCAAAAGCAGTTTTAGGGCTCAGACACACTCTCCTAGTTACATGCGAGTCTGTCGGATAAGACTTGGAAGAGGCAGGAGCAGTGACCCTGAACGGCCTCTCCCTGTCTGGATGGGAGTGTCGGCTGCTTGTGTTTTTGTGCAGCTCCACACTCCCTGTCCAGAGACGTAGAGGCCATTTAGGGTCACTGCTCCTGCCTCTTCCAAGTCTCATCCGACAGACTCGCATGTAACTAGGAGAGTGTGTCCGGGCCCTTATGCCCCCTTCACAAGTGTACATAAAACAAGTATGTGAAAAAACAAATACCGTATATACTCGCGTATAAGCCGAGTTTTCAGCCCAAAAATTGGGCTGAAAAGTCCCCCCTCGGCTTATACGCGAGTCACTGTATACTGTATACACTGTATACAGTGTATACAGTATACAGGCCCGCCCCCATCAGTATACAGGCCCCCCTGCCTTGTGCACAATCCTGTAAAGGAAGAGATTAGTATACTTATCACTGTCCCGCTGCCGCTGTTCCGCCGCCGTCATCGCGCTCCTCCGTCTTCTTCTGGCTTCCTCCGGTCGGCACAGGCAATGACGTCATTGTCTGCGCGACCGAGGAGGAAACCGGAAGAAGACGGAGGAGCGCGATGACGGCAGCGGGACAGCGGCAGCGGGACAGTGATAAGTATACTAATCTCTTCCTTTACAGGATTGTGCACAAGGCGGGGGGCCTGTATACTGATGGGGGGGGGCTGTATACTACCTCTGGGGCTGCTGTATACTACCACTGGGGCTGTATATACCACTGGGGCTGCTGTATACTACCACTAGGGCTGTATATACCTCTGGGGCTGCTGTATACTACCACTGGAGCTGTATATACCACTGGGGCTGCTATATACTACCACTGGGGCTGTATATACCTCTGGGGCTGCTGTATACTACCACTGGGGCTGTATATACCACTGGGGCTGCTGTATACTACCACTGGGGCTGTATATACCACTGGGGCTGCTGTATACTACCACTGGGGCTGCTGTATACTTCCACTGGGGCTGTATACTACCACTGGGGGCTGCTCTTTACACCTCTGGGGCTGCTGTATACTACCACTGGGTCTGCTGTATATACCTCTGGGGCTGCTGTATACTAACTACTGGGGCTGCTGCTGTATATACCACTGGGGCTGCTGCTGTATATACCACTGGGGCTGCTGCTGTATACTACCACTGGGGCTGCTGTATATACCTCTGGGGCTGCTGTATACCACACTGCTGGGGGCTGTATACCTGTGCTGGGGTCCACCCTCGGCTTATACACGAGTCAATAGGTTTTCCCAGGTTTCGGGGGCAAAAGTAGGGGGGTCGGCTTATACACGGGTCGGCTTATACACGAGTATATACGGTATGTGATAAAATGGTACCGGTGTCATCACTGTTTTTCATCAGTGTGTCATCATTGGGTGAAAAGTGTTTTATCAGTGTTTTCCATCAGTGTGCTCTCCATGTGCCATATGTGTTTTTCCAGTAGAATAAAGAAAGATGAGATTAGAAAGCTTCTCCTATACTCTGGATTGTTAATCTCGGAGAGTACACGGATGGCATACAGACAGCACATGGATTGCACATGGATGCCATGTGTGTTTTTCATGGACCCATAGACTTTTATTTGCCCTTGTCATCTGTGCTGCCGGAAAAAAACAAAATATCTCACTGTAGTTTCCATGGACATACAGTCCGTATCAAACACGTTCATGTGAAGATCACCAAAGATTATAATGGGAATATGGGATATCCATTAGTGATGGGCGAGTCCTAAATTACTCGGAATCACTTGACTCTAGTGAATCCGAGCCCGGGACTCGCTACTCGTTGCGAGTCTAGCGAGTCCAATGTTAATAAATGGGGAAGCGAGTAATAGCGAGTAATGTGCGATTTACAAATCGCAGATGTGTCTCGGAAGCTTTAGGCTCTATCTGCTACAATAGCAAAATCATGTTTAATAGGCTCCCGCTGTCACAGCACAGTTAACTCTCTGCTTACCGGCGCTGCAACAAGAAGAAGAAGAAAGACAGACGACAGAAGAAAGAAGAGAGAAGACCTGGGTCTTTGGAGGGATATGTGGTGGTAATAAAGGTGGAGTCCCTAATGGTGTCTGTGTCTTTATTTTTAATAAATTATTTTTTCTCTGATTGGTGTTTTTTTTAACCCTTTATTGGAGATTCTTAGTGGCCGGGTCAAACGTGGCCTGACATTAAGAATCTCGGGCTTAATACCAGCTTGTATAACAAAGCTGGTATTAACCCCTTTATTACCCAGCGTGCCACGGCCACCAGGGCTGCTGGAAGAGCGGGGTTCAGCGCCAGAGGATGGCATTTCAATGAACGCGCCATCTTCTGGGGCGGCTGCGGACTGCAATTTGCAGCGGGGGGTGCCCAGAAAGCTTGGGCCTCCCTGCGCTGCGGATTCCAGCCCCCAGCTGCTTAGCTGTACCTGGCTAGACATAGAAATTGCGCGGAGCCCCACGCATTTTTTTTTTATTATTCCATGAAATTCATGAAATTATAAAAAAAAAAGGCTCCCCTATATTCTTGTGTCCGGCCAGGTACAAATAGGCACCTAGGGGTTGGGGGCAGCCCGTCGCTGCCTGCTGGATCCGGCTGGTTCCAGAAATACGGCGAAGCCCACATAATTTTTTTTCTGAAAAATCTATAAAACAATCCTAAAAAAGGGACTGCATCTTTATTAACCCCTCGCCCATGGTCCAGGGGTTAATAAAGATGCAGTCCCTTTTATTTACATTGTTTTATGGATTTGTCAGCAAAAAATTTGACGTGGGCTTCGCTGTATTTCTGGAACCAGCCGGCCACTTGACACAGAAGTACCGGATATGCGCTACTTCTCTAAATGCTGCAAACTGTGTTTTTGTGTGCGCTCAGAAATAGCGCATATCCGGTACTTCTGTGTCAGGCGGCCGGCTGTGTCGGGAGACTGGTACCCATAGGAATATATAGGCAGCCTGAACACAGTGTTACAGCATGTCAACGCTTGCGCTCAGGCTGCAGAATTCTAAGTTTTAGAAGGAACCATCAGCCAAAAGGCTGAAGCTAGTGTGACCCTAGCCTTAGGGGGATAAACAAAGTTTTATCTGAGTGCTTCTTTAAGAAGATGCACATATTCCAGAATATTTAATTGATTTAAGTTTTCCAATTCTTAAAAACATTTTGTCTCAGATAAATCTTTAAACATCCATTTGAGAGCAAAAGTTGCAATTCGGTAAATTTAGTTAAGTGATATTAGGCCAAATATTGCAAGAAAGAAAAAAAAAACATAATGTGCACTTTGCTCTGCAAGTCAACACTAATTGTCACTGTACCTCTCAAGATATGTTTCACTTGTCTTAAAGAACAGTCATCCAGCATTTAACGCAACTTAAGATTATTAGGGTGGAGAAGTTGTCACTTATTTTCTTGTCATTAGTTTTATGCTACTTTTATGTCGAATTAAATTTGTCTCTCCATGCTTGAGAGGCTCAGACAGTCTTAACAAGAGTCAAGAGGAGAAAACAAGATTATTAGGAGAACGAATCATTGTACTTCCTAACAAACATAGCAACCAGTAATTGGGTTTCGGCAATATCCAAGGTGGTGCTTAGAGAAGAGAGCCAGACTTGGCATTCTGTCCACCTTTCCGTTAATTACATCACCCTAACGAGACACATTCTGTTCCCTCAAAGCTAAGTAGTTACGGGAAGCTGAGCTATTAAAGACACAACAAGGAAAATCAATGGGGTGGGAACATCACGTAAAAACAAATATAGTAGAAAAAGCTAAGCTTTCCTTTTCAGATGTTCAACGTAATAAACAGAATGTGTTTTTGCACAGGTTGTGTAATGAGTTTTAGGCAATGAAAAACCTACAGAAAAATTTTCAAAAGATTTTAGGTTCCTTCACACCAGCATATACTTTGGACGAGTGCCATTCAATGCTTTATTGCTTTATCGGGTGGCATTCGGACTAGGGATGGGCGAATCCTAAATTACTCGGAATCGCTAGACTCTGACGAGTCCGAGTCGGAAACTCGCTACTCGTTGCGAGTCCAATGTAAATGAATGGGGAAGCGAGTATTGCAGCGATTCCTCTGCTGCCGGAACCTATAAGGGGTCTGGCAGCAGAGGAAAAACCTGCAATTCCCCATTTTATTCTTTTAAAGCCAGCGGCAAAAAGCCGCTGGCTTTTAAAGAATAGTAAAAAAAAAAAAATGGATTGAACCGGGGGAGCAGGAGCTGGGATGAAGGACTCAGGCGGGGAAGCCGGCGGTGAAATTTGCTCACTGCCGCTTCCTCCTCTGAGTCCTGACCAGGGGTCGGCTTGGGGGGGGTGAGCGCACCGGACCGGCCGGCTACTTACCGCAGCCTCCGCCGCCACTGGCCGCAGACTTGCTCCCCGCCTCTCTGCTTCTGCCTCCGGAGATTCCCGAGCGGTGACAGAGCAGTGAATAAATTAACTTCCGTCACCGCTCGGGAATCTCCAGAGGCAGAGAGAGTCAGGCTGACAGCAGGGTTCAGCTCAGGTCATAATGACCTGAGCTGAACCCAGACTGTTTAGTCAGTTCTCAGCCTTCTCTCCCTGTGTGTCTAAGCACAGACAGGGATGTAGCAGAGCATCTTCTGGGGCGGCTGCGGGCTGCAATTTGCAGCGGGGGTGCCCAGAAAGCTTGGGCCTCCCTGCGCTGCGGATTTCAGCCCCTAGCTGCTTAGCTGTACCTGGCTGGACATAGAATTTGCGCGGAGCCCCACGCATTTTTTTTTATTATTTCATGAAATTCATGAAATAATAAAAAACGGGGGCTCACCTATATTCCTGTGTCCGGCCAGGTACAAATAGGCACCTGGGGGTTGGGGGCAGCCCGTCGCTGCCTGCTGGATCCGGCTGGTTACAGAAAAACGGCGAAGTCCACGTCAAATTTTTTTCTGAAAACTCTATAAAAACAATATAAATAAAAGGGACTGCATTTTTATTAACACCTGGACCATGGTCAAGGGGTTAATAAAGATGCAGTCCCTTTTTTAGGATTGTTTTATTGATTTAAAAAAAAAAAAAAGACGTGGGCTTCGCCGTATTTCTGTAACCAGACGGATCCAGCAGGCAGCAACGGGCTGCCCCAACCCCCAGGTGCCTATTTGTACCTGGCCGGACACAGGAATATAGGTGAGCCCCCTTTTTTTATTATTTCAGGAATTTCATGAAATAATAAAAAAAAAGTGTGTGGGGCTTCGCACAAATTCTATGTCCAGCCAGGTACAGCTAAGCGGTGTACATGTAATGAGATATAGAAATTCGTTGCGCCACGCTGCTTTATGTTTTATATCCACCCTCTGTTAAGTCACCGTTACACTCACCTTTTCCTGCTGTGCTGTTCGCACAACAGGAGGGCTCACGCAGTGAGTGCACGGGGTCTTTCTCTGGACGGTGTGGATTTCTTTCCCTTTTTCCTCGGTGTCCGCCTGTGTAATTGCACGTGATCCATCACGTGTTTTCCTCTCCTCTGTTAGATTTGTCTTCTCCTCCGGAGCTGCTCCACCGCTCTCCCCATAGGGAGATGGATATGCAGGCAATGGAATAAAACGATGTTTGGGTGAGCGCTTGGATATGAAGACAGCTACACTTCAACAAGTATTTTACCTGTAAGTTTATTGTTCAAATCACACTAGGTCCTCTCCCACAACATGTTTCAACGCTCAGGGCGTCTTCCTCAAGTGGAAGGACGCCCTGAGCGTCGAAACATGTTGTGGGAGAGGACCTAGTGTGATTTGAACAATAAACTTACAAGTAAAATACTTGTTGAAGTGTAGCTGTCTTCATATCCAAGCGCTCACCCAAACATCGTTTTATTCCAGGTACAGCTAAGCAGCTAGGGGCTGGAATCCGCAGCGCAGGGAGGCCCAAGCTTTCTGGGCACCCCCACTGCAAATTGCAGCCCGCAGCCGCCCCAGAAGATGGCGCGTTCATTGAAGCGACATCTTCTGGCGCTGAACCCCGCTGTTCCAGTGGCCCTGGTGCCGGGTGGCTCACTGGGTAATAAAGGGGTTAGGGCCAGCTTTGTATTATCAGCTGGCCCTAAGCCCGAAATTTATGGCGGTCACGCCAATATTAGACATGACCGCCATGAATTTCCAGTAATCAATAGAAAAAAAAACGCAACACCAAGAAAAAATAACTTTATTAGAAATAAAACAGAACACAATTAGGAACTCCATCTTTATTTAAAAAATCCTCTTCCGTCCGACGTAGTCCAAAATGCAATCTCAGCTCTGCTACATCCCTGTCTGTGCTTAGACACACAAGGAGAGCATACATATATGTTCCATATGGTACCAAATAAACAGCACCCAGATCAATACCTGGTATTAGCTGTGCAGCTCAACACATTTAACATTTGATAAAAAGGAGAAAAAAGTTGAGCCATAAATTGCTTCAAATTTGCAGTAAAAATTCTAACTTTATTTAGAGACAATAATAAAACACCAAGGTGCAGAAAATATGGTGCAATTGTTACAGATGCACAGCATTGATCCATATACAGTGATGGATGCACATAATAAGTTACATCAAATATGCCCAAACATAGGGAAAGTTACATGCTACTTCATTAGATTGGTGTAATCAAATGAACAGATGAGACAGCCACAGTGATCCAAGTAAGGACTGGCAGCTCATAATCATTTATTGCAACATCCCATAAGGTGCAGAAAGGTTACATACAATAATAAGTGCATTCACATATAAAGTACATGGTGCTAGTGCAGGATGAGGAATTCAGACCCTCCATACCGGACTCCTTACGTATGTTTCGCTTGCTTTAGTTACGCATATGCTTCATCTAGAGGAGTACTGATACAAGGTAATGGCGAATTTTATATCCCTGGACGCTGGCGGTCACATGTTTTGCCCAGCCAATCACTACGTTTAGACCGCGCGGTCTGCTTCCTCCGCTGGTCTGTCATGATGGCGCGGTCAGCGCTGGGCTTGTTTGCACGTTCCCATGGTAATTGCCGGGCGCGTGTTGATGATCCCAGCGTCGCGCCGGAAGTGACATTACTGGCGTCGGGTGCCGACGGCGCATGCGCCGATCTAAACGTAGTGATTGGCTTGGCAAAACATGTGACCGCCAGCGTCCAGGGATATAAAATTCGCCATTACCTTGTATCAGTACTCCTCTAGATGAAGCATATGCGTAACTAAAGCAAGCGAAACGTACGTAAGGAGTCCGGTATGGAGGGTCTGAATTCCTCATCCTGCACTAGCACCATGTACTTTATATGTGAATGCACTTATTATTGTATGTAACCTTTCTGCACCTTATGGGATGTTGCAATAAGTGATGAGCTGCCAGTCCTTACTTGGATCACTGTGGCTGTCTCATCTGTTCATTTGATTACACCAATCTAATGAAGTAGCATGTAACTTTCCCTATGTTTGGGCATATTTGATGTAACTTATTATGTGCATCCATCACTGTATATGGATCAATGCTGTGCATCTGTAACAATTGCACCATATTTTCTGCACCTTGGTGTTTTATTATTGTCTCTAAATAAAGTTAGAATTTTTACTGCAAATTTGAAGCAATTTATGGCTCAACTTTTTTCTCCTTTTTATCAAACACAAGGAGAGCAGGCTGAGAACTGACATAACAGTCAGGGTTCAGCTCAGGTCATTATGACCTGAGCTGAACCCTGCTGTCAGCCCGACTCTCTCTGCCTCCGGAGATTCCCGAGCGGTGACGGAAGTTTCACCGCCGGCTTCCCCGCCTGAGTCCTGCGTCCCTGCTCCTGCTCCCCCCGCCCGGTCCTAACTTAGGATTGGGTGGGGAGGCTGCGGGGGGGGGGGTGGAGGGATGATGGACTCGTTACTGTGCGAGTAATAGCTTGGAAACTCGCAGAGTACCGAGTCCTGCGATACCACTATTACTCGCAGAGTAACGAGTCCTAGCGAGTAGATTCGCCCATCCCTAATTCGGACCAATGTTGCTATATGGGGCAGTGCCAATCAGCCTTTTTTTCCTCATGCCGATTCAGGTTGAGATAAAAAGTACAGTATTCTCCAACTTATGGAATATATTGGATGGCACATACCCATTCCAGCCTTTGGGTGTATGGAAACCATTGGATGACATCCGTGTGTAAGTCTGATTTCCATCAATCCACAGAATGTAGAAGATGGAGAACTTACATTTTCTATCTTCTCCTGACAGTTTTCTAAAGACAGAATCAGGTCACAATGAGCTGGCACGTTTATCAAACTAGAATTAGCGTTCGATCAGGGTATGATTACCATAGTCAATCCAATTCCCGCGCATGAGTGAATCAACTCTCATGTGACCCCCACCTTAAAACTCAAACTTCCTCATTTGAGAGACTTTGTCTATCTCTCAGCGTGCGAGACAAAAACTGAAAAAATGGAAACTATTATTTTGAAGATACATATTTAGCAAAGGTTAACTTGACCTATGGTCCAGCCTCTCCATCTCGATAACTTGTAACTTGCCTACATTCAGACACACCTTTTTTGATCCTATTTTTGCATCCGTTTTTTGCAGTGCACTGCACAAAATACATCACTCAAATGAAATCCCTACAAAGTCAATGGGTTTTCACTTTTTGCCATTCAGAAAGGGAATTTGTGGTGTGATCCGTTTTTTTCCTGGAAAAGTGATCCGTCAAAAAAAGGCCATGTTAGTTTCCGTGGGGTTTTTCTCCTGAGTTTTTCCCATAGGGAATCATTCTGCATGGAGGAAAAAGAAATGCTGCTCAAAAAATGCATCAAAATTGCACATGTGAATGGGTGATGCGTTTTTTTGGAAAAGCGGATCAGTTTTGCAGCTGAAATACTGATAAAAAACCAGTGCAAAAATGGTGTGTCTGAATGTAGCCTTAAAGAGGACCTGTCACCACCCCCATGGACATGAAGCTAAGGGCAGCACGGAATGCAGCATGGATGCTCCATTCAGACAAGGGGCCCCCCATGTCTGATGCCGACTGGTACCCCAAGATAATAGTTTAGTAAAACTTACAAGCTGGTGCCAAGTAGGCTGTCCCTGGTGTGGCAGCCTGTGTCTCTGTGCCGCCTCCCTGCTGCCAATCACGTCCTCCTCGCTCTGTCTCTGCTCCCTGTGCTGGTGACGCAGGCAGAGCAAGGTAATGCTTATCCCTGCCCCTGGCCGGCTGTCCCGCCTCCTGCTGTGATGTCAGAGCATTTACCCGCCCAGCTCCATAGCATAGCATGCAGCTGGGCGGGGTAATGATTTGATGTCACAGCAGGAGGCAGGACAGACAGCCAGATTCTGAGATAACATTACCTACTGCATCACCAGCACAGACAGAGCGAGGAGGACATGATTGGCAGCAGGGAGGCGGCACAGAGACACAGGCTGCCGCACCAGGGACAGCCTACTTGGCTCCAGCTTGTAAGTTTTTCTAAACTATTATCTCGGGGTACCTGCTGCCATCAGACATGAGGGACCCCTTGCCTGGATGCAGCAGACATGCTGCATTCAGTGCTGCCCTTAGTTCAACATGTATGGTTGGTGACAGGTCCTCTTTAAGATAATGGCAGAAACCATCGACAGATGTCCAGTTGTGTGTGGTTATTACACTGTGTGCTGTGATATCTAAGTACTGTTAGGCTTGGGTCACACTTGGGCTGGGACCCACGTTTCCAGACAGCGCCAAAATCGTAGCAATTTCTGCCATTGTGGACAGCGTTAACAGCAAGCACTGCCTGGCAATGGGGCCACATGGAAACCCGCAGTTTACCTTACTTGCAGCCAGGGCCGGCGTCAGCACCCGGCGTACCCGGGCAAGTGCCGGGGCCCGACGGCTTGGAGGGGGCCCACCGGGCCCCTGAGGGCTAGGGTCACACTTGTGTTGTGACCCTAGCCTGGCGCAAGTATTGTCTGCTGCAGCGCAGAGCGTTTAACGCTATGCGCTGCCAGCAACTGAGCCCATAGAAACCCGCAGTTTACATTGACAACGAGTGGTTGTCACGGTAAACGTCGGGTTTCTATGGGCTGCCTCCAGCGCATAGCAGCGTTGCAACATACAATACTTGCATAAGGCTAGGGTCACTGCAAGTGTGACCCTAGCCTCAGGGGCCCCTGAGCACTGCCCCCACAGCCAGAGCCATATCCAGGGGGCAGCTGGGGGTCATTTTCAGGCTCCTGCAGGCTGCAGCACCGGAGGGTTTCCCTCCTCCCCCCTCCACGGGAGCCGACAGAGCTGCACACACTCTGTGCTTACAGGACCTGCGATGATGTCACATGGAGGGGAGGAGTCAGGGATCACATGATCAGCTCCTCAATGTATCCAGGACTCTGCTGGCCATCAATGATGCTCAAATAAGGTGAAGTTTGTGTGTGGTCAGGAGGCATTTACAGTGTGAATGTAGCAGAGGTGAGTGTGTACTAGGTGTATGGCAATTAGGTGAAGGTTATGTGTGGGGTCAGGAGGGATTTACAGTGTGAATGTAGCAGAGCCGAGTGTGTACGAGGTGTACGGAGCAGAGCCGAGTGTGTGCGAGGTGTACGGAGCAGAGGCGAGTGTGTACGAGGTGTACGGAGCAGAGCCGAGTGTGTACGAGGTGTACGGAGCGGAGCCGTGTGTGTACGAGGTGTATGGAGCAGAGCCGAGTGTGTACGAGGTGTACGGAGCAGAGCCGTGTGTGTACGAGGTGTACGGAGCAGAGCCGAGTGTGTACGAGGTGTACAGAGCAGAGCCATGTGTGTACAAGGTGTACAGAGCAGAGCCATGTGTGTATGAGGTGTACAGAGCAGAGCCATGTGTGTATGAGGTGTACGGAGCGGAGCCATGTGTGTATGAGGGGTACGGAGCAGAGCCATGTGTGTACGAGGTGTACAGAGCAGAGCCATGTGTGTATGAGGTGTACAGAGCAGAGCCATGTGTGTATGAGGTGTACGGAGCAGAGCCGGGTGTGTACGAGGTGTACGGAGCAGAGCCGTGTGTGTACTAGGTGTACGGAGCAGAGGCGAGTGTGTACGAGGTGTACGGAGCAGAGCCGAGTGTGTACGAGGTGTACGGAGCGGAGCCGTGTGTGTACGAGATGTATGGAGCAGAGCCGAGTGTGTACGAGGTGTACGGAGCAGAGCCGTGTGCGTACGAGGTGTACGGAGCAGAGCCGCGTGCGTACGAGGTGTACGGAGCAGAGCCGCGTGTGTACGAAGTGTACGGAGCAGAGCCGCGTGTGTACGAAGTATGTGTACCAGTGGTAGCCCCCCGCGGATTCCGCTCCTATAGTCTCAGCCACCTTTGCCAGCAGCATTCTTCTCCAGAGTCTCTTCTGCCGCTGTCTGCATTCTGCAGCTCAGCATGGAGGGGCACGATGTTGTCATCACTGTGCTGATATGTGCAGAGCGACCGGAGGAGACCGGAGCAGCGAGAAGAGAGGTGAGGAGAAAGAGAGATCTGGACGGCCAGACACTCCGCTTGGCTGCGGTGCCAGCATATGGCAGTGCGGCTCCATTGAGCTGCTTGCATTATTTGTGCTCTTCAGGATGCTTGTGTATATACCAAGAATCCTCAGACGCACAAAAATGCAACATTTTGCATTTGAAGGGTATTTTTAAAAAGCGCAAGGGAACGCAATCGCATTTTAGCCCGCTCCTAACAACGTGTAATATCCTCACTGTCAGGAGCAGCTCTTGCTGGATTCGGCAGTCACTGTTCCTGTAAGGCTGCCTTTACATAGGAGTTTTTTTTAAAATGTGGCAGTTGCGGTAAAAAAACCTGCATCTGCCGCATTTTCCGCCTAGCGGCTGCACTTGCTGCACGTTTGCGGCAAGCCCCATGCATTGTCTATGGGGCTTGCGGTAAGTGTGCGGCAATATATATATATACATATATAGTCCACGATATGTACTTAAAGGGGGCCCACTGAGACCTTTTCGCCCGGGGCCCACAGAAACCTGGAGCCGGCCCTGCTTGCAGCCACACACAGAGCTCCCAGATGTGCGCTTTAGCTGAGCACACAGGAAATGCAGCCTGCAGCGTTTTCCTATGCGCTGTTGAAAAGTGGCTGTCCTGGATCTCTGTGTGCAGCTGCAACTAAGGTAAACTACGGGTTTCTATGTGGCCCCATTGCCAGGCAGCACTTGCCGTTAACGCTGTCCACATTGGCAGAAATTGCTAAGATTATAGTGCTGCCTGGTATCGTGGGCCCCAGCCCAAGTGAGATCCCAGCCTTATCTGGATCAAGATAAATGTTTTAAGATATGCGCTAGATAACTAAATTTTTCGTTTCTTGAGCATAAAAAGCTTGTACTCTACAGATACTGATAAAAAGGATGGAGTTTTAACCAATCCGCAGTCAATAAAAGAGATGAGCACTTTAGATAAGATTCAAATTTGCGAAATCACATAAATTTTTCCAGAAATCTAAATTTTTAGCAAATTAATTCTTTACCAATTGAATATCTGAAAGACTTCATGGTACTAATTGCCTCCAAAAATCCTGATCTAGAGGGTGTATCATAAGATCACTGCACCTGTCTTATATTGTGCATACACAGTAATGATCCAGGATTAGTCAAGGTCACCAGTTATGGCCTAGCACAGAGGTAGGGAACTCCAGGCCTCAAGGGCCACCAACACTGCAGGTTTTCAGGATCTCCTTAGCATTGCACATGGGTTTGAATCATCACCAGAGCAGGTGATTATATTATCACCTGTGCAATACTAAGGAAATCCAGAAAACATGAGCTGTTGGGGGCTCTTGAGGCCTGGAGTTCCTCATCCCTGGCCAGGCATAAGGAGGACCAGGACTTCAATGGGAGGGGATGTTAAGAAGTAACGCCAAGGAATGGAAAAGATTGACTTAGGCGGCCGTCACACGCTGAGATATCGTGCAAGATATCGCTTGAAAGCGGCAGATTAAACATCGCGTAAGCGATGTCTGTGCGTGTGACGGCCAGATACGACGAGCGATATCTGATCAAATCTCTAAATCGTGATCTGAGGTTCGGTTCTCAGATCTGACGATATCGGCCAATTAAATACGCACAATCGACACGTGTAAATTCCCGACATCACACGAAACGTGTGATTTAAGCGATGGCAAAATCCATCACGTAGGCGTGTCAGGAGTTTCCTATTGCCTGACCTCCTCAGTGGTGATTCGTGCAACGAAATGGTTTCGGATTGGCTGCTTCACCACTAGCTCGCATTGGTGGAAGATGATGCGTTGCCATTGGCTGCCCTCACAGGGCGCCATTTTGAAAGCGCTGTCTTCAGCACCACACATAGGCGTCGGCTGCACAATATCTCCGAACTGTGCACCCAATTGCGTCAACTTGATAATCGATTCTGCGTGGTCCCCGACCCTGCTATATAGTGTCCACCTTGTCATATACCCACACAATGTTGGCGGGCGCGGCACACATAACGCGGCTGTACGTTTTGCCCATTGCAATTTAGTTATGTGCTACAGCACACAGATACATTGCGATCAACTCTCACAGGACATTCTTTGGGATGAGGCCGCCATGTTTCCACGGACATCTGACCCAATGAGGACGCAGAACTGGGCACCAATGGTGTAGTGAGGGGCGCAGCTTGGAGACCATGTACCACGCCTATGGGCTCCAATAACGCCCACATTTGCTCCCACATCGTTTAGGAGATTTCTGTGTGACTCTTTGCTGAACGATGTCCACTGCTGATAACTGCATCTCTCAGACGATCGCTGGATCGGTGGATCGAGGAATCGTCTGAGCGATGTCTGTGGGTGTAGCGGCGTGATGAACGATTTTGCGCGTCGTTCGGACGATATGCAAATTTAATTTCATCTACGATATCTTTAGCGATATCTTAACGTGTGACGGCCGCCTAAGAAACCTATTTCTGGAGAACTGAGCTGGAGGAAAAGACAAGCACAAATAGGGTCTTAACTGATAAAACAATGGGGAGGGGTTCCAAGGTAAGGCCCTCACCTATTAGTGTTGTATAAAACAAAACCACTAACACAAGCGGAGAAAAAGCTGCAGCAATCACCCACGAAGAATTGTAACTACGTGTATGATAAGTCGGAGAAGGCGGATAGATGAAAATAAAACTATCACACCACATAAAATCATAAAATTAACTCATTAGTTCAAAGTTATCATAAAATCGTCCAATAGGAGATGTGAAACATCATACTACTACTAATAATAATAATAAATCTTTATTTATTTATATAGTGCCAACATATTCCGCAGCGCTTTACAATACAGTGGGTAATAGATGAACATACACAGTATAACGCAGTAAGAAAATACACAATATAATACATTAATTTCAGTAGAGAAAGAAAACAGTACAATAATAGGAAACAAAACAATAAGCATAAAATCAATGTAAAAAATGCAATACAATAGATAAAACTAAAAAAATAAGGGTGACCCTGCTCAAGAGGTTACAATCTGCAACGAGATAGGGGTTATACAAAGTGCAGGGGCTTATTACACTGATGGTCCAGGCATCTTGAGGAAATGAGGGATAGAAATAAAGTTACATGAATGGTCACCAGACATCTGTGTAGACCTTTTGGGTTTGGTGGAGTTTGAAGAAGAGTTATGTCGAGAGAGATAGTGAATGGGCTATGTACAGTACAAAGAAATTTTGTAAGGGAGCATGAGAGGCCGCCTTGAAAAGATGTGTTTTTAGTGTGCGTCTGAAACCATGCAAGTTGTGGATAGTCCTGATTTCTTGGGGTAGAGCATTCCAGAGAATTGGTGTGGCTTGGGAGAAGTATTGGAGCCAGGAGTGGGAGGATCGGATTAGTGCAGATGTTAGTCGAAGGTCATTTGTAGAACGTAGAGAACAGGTGGGGTGATAAACAGAGATGAGGGAGGAGATGTAGGGGGGGGCTGCACTGTGAAGAGCTTTGTGGGTGACAACAAGCAATTTGAACTTTATCCTGCAGTGTATAGACAGCCAATGCAATGACTGGCACAGAGCGGAGGCATCTGAGTAACGATTGGCCAGATGCGTGATCCTGGCTGCTGCATTAAGGATGGGCTGTGGAGGGGAAAGTTTAGAGAGGGGGAGGCCGATTAATAGAGAATTACAATAATCAAGGCGGGAGTGGATCATACGGGAAACAGAAAAAAGTACACAATTATAAAAATCCATCACAAGAATAAAATCACAATAAAAGGCCAGTCATTTCATTTGAAAGCAATAGAGAGACCCTTCTCAACTCACTAGCAGTCTTCTCTATTGCATACAGTTGATAGCATATAAAGTAGTGATTGTGAACAGGATGCGATCAAGTTCAGATCGTTAAGGCACACATATGTAAATGTGAGCGAAAAAGGAAATTTCTATAGATCATTTTTTTTATATATATGGAGGTGAGTCTTACAGAATTAGAACCTGGGATGTTCAATGTAATGTACTCAGGCAGCGCAACTAGCAGATCACGCTACAAGAAATGACCAGGAGTGATGGTGATATTGTTGCTCAACCCTTCAAATTAAACGTTACAATCTGCACTTGAATTCTGTTGTAGAGGTTTCATTTCAAATCCAATGTGGTGGCATGCAGAGCCCAACTCGCGAAAATTGTGTCACTGTCCAAATATTTCTGGCCCTAACTGTATGATAGCAGAGAGGCACATCATTCCATTCACCCTTTGGAAAGCATTTGATATAATTGCGGGGTGCCAGTAGACTGCCATGACAGTCAAGGTTCTGCTAGTGACCACTGTGTCTGTCATTATGATACTTTTGTGAAACCAATGTTCAGCTTTTGTTTATAAGAGATTGTTAATTTCACTATACATAGCAGTACCGATGTATTACTATGTATAGCACAATCAATCATGATGATCATAGCTTTAGGTTGCCTAAGTTGACTGTCAAACAGTGTAAAATATGACAAAATTAAATAATGTGCTCAAACACAAAACTTCAAATCATATCCCTTTGCCCCATTAAAAATAAAATAATTAAAACATAATAAAAAAAATACACATATTTGGTATCACTGCATTCACAAAAGTCCAATCTATCAAAATATGAAATAAATTAATACCATCATGGAACAACGTAATAGGAAAAACAATAAAAATACTAGACTTTTTATTTTTGGTTCACTCCAAAATTGCAATAAAATGTAATAAAAATATTAAATTTACCCACTCGGAGCACAAAATATAAGCCCTCACACAGTGACATATCCCAAAAATTGAAAACATTACGAATCTCAGAAAATTGTGACACCAGCAAAATAGTTTTCTTTTACAAATTTACAATTTTTTTCTTCCCATCAACTCTGTCCCAATTCTCTGCCCCTGCTGAAGAAAAGCTTCCAAGCAGCAGGATGCTGCCTCAACTGTGATGGTGGGGATGGTGTTTTCTGGGTGATGTATAGTGTTTGTTTTCTGACACATGTAGTGTTTTACATTTAGCTCAAAAAGTTCTACTTTGGTCTCATCTGACCTGAGCACCTTCTTTCATAAGCTTGCTTTTTCCCCTACATAAGTTTTGCCAATTCAACTTATTATGCCTTGTTTTCAGAAATGCTTTCTTCAGTCAGACAGGCCAGATTTGTGGATAGTTTTTATCTGGACAGATTCTCCCCCATGAGTTGTGATCTCTGCAGTTCCTCAGGAGTGACCATTGGCCTCTTGACTGCTTCTCTCATGAATGCTCTCCCTCTTGGAATGTCCATTTAGGTGGATGGCCATGTCTTAGGCTGTTTTCATATCAGCGTTTCTCGGCAATTGCGGCAGATCTTCCAGTGTTGCCGCGTCTGCCTCCACCGAACACTTGCGGCAAGACGGCGTTCGACCTAATGCATTCCCTATGGGGCTTGCAGACACGTGCATGACTTGCAGTTTTGCACTTGCGGCACGTCAAAAAAATTCAGCTAGCAGTGTTTTTCTTCCGTTGCCACAAGTGCCGGATTTACCAGATCGCGGCAAAAACGCAAGTGCCACACATGACCGCAAGTCCCATAGGGAATAAATCAGGCAGAAAGCAGCCTTGCCGCAAATGGTCTGATATGAGGCAGAAGCTGCAAAACTGCCGGATCTGCTGCGATTGGCGAGAAATGCTGGTGTGAATGTAGCCATAAATGTTTTCAGTTGTGCCATACTCTTCCCATTTTGGGAAGATGGATTGAACAGTGCTCAGCGACGTGTTCAGAGATTGGGAATTTTTGTTATAACCTAACCCTGCTTTCCTCTTCGCCTCCACTGTTTCTCTGACCTGTCTGATGTGTTCCTTCCTTTTAATGATGCTGTTTCATCTCTAATGGTCTCACACAAACCTCTGAGGCCTTCACAGAACAGCTGTAGTTATTATAAGGAGAGATTACTTACTTGTGGACTCAATGTAAAAATTAGGTGACTTCTGGAGGCAGGTAGACATCTAGGATTTGGGTATCAGACTACAGGGGTCTGCATACAAATGCATGTCACAATATTCCGATTTTTATTCTTAAAATATTTAGAAAACCATGCAACATTTTCTTTACACTTTACATATACTGCTGCAGTCCCCAGCGTGGTGCATATAGAGTAGGGAGGATAAAGGGTTAAGAATTCTGCTGCTGTATTCCACGAGACATCAAAGGGTGAATATAATATTGATTTATTAGTTAAGACGTTTTAGGGCTCTCTGACCCCTTCCTCAGGACAAATCAATGCCATATTGCCATGTTTCAGGGAGCCCTGAATTGCATTGACTAATCAATATTATATTCACCTTTTGATGTCTCATGGAATATGGCAGCGCGGTTTTAACCCTTCACGCTACTAAATAACTAAATCACACTTGCAGCCAGTTGACATGGATTAAAGTTGACTCAACCTCTGTCCTGTGTCCTTGTGTGTACCACATTGAGCATGGAGAAAAGAAAGAAGACCAAAGAACTGTCTGAGGACTTGAGAAACCAAATTGTGAGGAAGCATGAGCAATCTCAAGGCTACAAGTCCATCTCCAAAGACCTGAATGTTCCTGTGTCTACCGTGCGCAGTGTCATCAAGAAGTTTAAAGCCCATGGCACTGTGGCTAACCTCCCTAGATGTGGACGGAAAGGAAAAATTGACGAGAGATTTCAACGCAAGATTGTGCGGATGGTGGATAAAGAACCTCGACTAACATCCAAACAAGTTCAAGCTGCCCTGCAGTCCGAGAGTACAACAGTGTCAACCCGTACTATCCGTCAGCGTCTGAATGAAAAGGGACTGTATAGTAGGAGACCCAGGAAGACCCCACTTCTTACCCCGAGACATAAAAAAGCCAGGCTGGAGTTTGCCAAAACTTACCTGAGAAAGCCTAAAACGTTTTGGAAGAATGTTCTCTCTTTTTGGGCAAAGGCATTAACATAGAGTTTACAGGAGAAAAAAAAGAGGCATTCAAAGAAAAGAACACGGTCCCTACAGTCATAGTAACATAGTTTTTAAGGTTGAAGGAAGACTTTAAGTCCATCTAGTTCAACCCATAGCCTAACATGTTGATCCAGAGGAAGGCAAAAAAAAACCCATGTGGCGGAGGTTCCCTGATGTTTTGGGGTTGCTTTGCTGCCTCTGGCACTGGACTGCTTGACCGTGTGCATGGCATTATGAAGTCTGAAGACTACCAACAAATTTTGTAGCATAATGTATGGCCCAGTGTGAGAAAGCTGGGTCTCCCTCAGAGGTCATGGGTCTTCCAGCAGGACAATGACCCAAAACACACTTCAAAAAGCACTAGAAAATGGTTTGAGAGAAAGCACTGGAGACTTCTAAGGTGGCCAGCAATGAGTCCAGACCTGAATCCCATAGAACACCTGTGGAGAGATCTAAAAATGGCAGTTTGGAGAAGGCACCCTTCAAATATCAGGGACCTGGAGCAGTTTGCCAAAGAAGAATGGTCTAAAATTCCAGCAGAGCATTGTAAGAAACTCATTGATGGTTACCGGTAGCGGTTGATCGCAGTTATTTTGGCTAAAGGTTGTGCAACCAAGTATTAGGCTGAGGGTGCCAATACTTTTGTGCGGCCCATTTTTGGAGTTTTGTGTAAAATGATCAATGTTTTGCTTTTTGCTTCATTCTCTTTTGTGTTTTTTCATTTAAGACAAATAAAATGAAGATAATAATACCAAAGAATTTGTGATTGCAATCATTTTCAGGAAGAAACTGAGTATTATCTGACAAAATTGCAGGGGTGTCAATACTTTTGGCTACAACTGTATATAAGTTATGTGTTTCACTTTATGTATTGAAATACTGAAATAAATTAACTTTTTGATGATATTCTAATTCATTGAGATGCACCTAGAGATGCTCAAGAATTGTAGAAGAAAGCAGAAGACGGAAAACCAAAGACGTCAGCACTTTGCATAAGCTCCTGACACTTCAACTGTAGCATTGTAAACCAAAAAAAGACAAAAACACAAAACTTTTAGCAAAATGGACTTTTAAATTGAGCATTTCGACAAAATTGTTGTTTTCAGGTTTTTTTTTTTTAACGATCAATTCTGTAAAAACTGTCAGAAATAGAAACAAATTGAAGGTACGCGCATCGCTAACACCTCGGCTCTGCCCTTCCCATTTCTCTTCAAGCTTTTTTGTCTTAATGCAAAGTGGAGCACTCACAAATGGATTCCCTAAAAAAAGAACCATCGACCTAATACGGCACAATGTTCTCCTAAGTAAACTGCGGGCGATTTTCTCATCTCTATGAATAATATTTGGAAGTGTCATAGGGCAACATTTGGACGGTTTGTCAGTAGACAATGCTTCCCTTCATGTTTCTTCTGTATATTCATTTCCGTGTCTGTATCTGACAATATCCCTGACCGTTTCTAAACACTAGACCAGAAATGCATGTAAATTTATGGAAATGCGTCTCCTGTGGGCGTCCGCTAATAGTTCAGAAGCTAATAAAATGCGGCTATTCATATTCACAGAAATACTTCCTAATGTGATATTGATTTAAAATGTATTTGAGTTTAATGCTAAAATAGCGAGCTTATTATATTATGAAAGAGAGGAATAATCATCTCTTTCTGCTGTAATATCAAATGTCACTTTTTCCATCTTGAATCTTTGAGTTAGTAGTCACATGAAATTCTTTATTCCCAATTGTTCTACCGGGAGATCTAATTACGTATGCTACAGTTCCGTCATTCAATGTACAATGCGGTGCAATATAGACTTAACAAGGTAATCATATTTTTACTACAGCAGTATTGATAGTAGTGGTAGTAATAGTAGTAGTTGGTGCGTATTAGTATCTGTAGTAGTTTTATGCAATGTTAGGAACTTACGGACACAGCGGGAAAAAGCAATTTATAGAAAAAAATTGAAAATGAAAAAAAGAGGTAGTATTTATTCCATAGGACTCTATATACATTTGCAACACTGTCCCCATTGCGGATCACAAGCTAAACATCCTATCAGTATGTCTTTGAAATGTGGAAGGAAACCGGAGTGCCCAGAGGAAACCCACGCAAACACGGGGAGAACATACAAACTCCTTACAGATGCTGTTCTTAGTGGGATTTGAACCCAGCTAACCACTGAACCACTATGTCACCTCACTGTTAGGTCCCCTGGCACCGCTCCCCAGCTCACCTTCCCCGACTCTGTATCCTATGCTGCTCTGCCAGTCGGGCATCCGGCATCCAGATGTGCTGTGTTTTGGAGCCATCGCCGGGTCCCCTTCCTGTCTGCCAGTCACCGGGTCCGCACACCTGCACACAACAGTGGACGGTGTAATGAGTGGTGCACTGAGCGCAGCCGCCCTCCTCCCCAGTGAATCTAGGGGCCGGATCGGTTCAGCCTAATACTCGCCTTGGCCAATAGCTGTCCGTCCCCTGGTATATCAGGCCACCTCCACGGATGGGAGGTGCCTGATTATTGTGTTAGTAAGCTTCTGCTTCTCTGACTGATAGTCAGGCTTACCATGTGCTCTCCTCCGGTAGAACTCGTTCCAGCTCTCCTGACCCCGGGCTCTGGTGCCTCCTTCCCTGCTTAGCATTGCAGTAGTATAGAACACTTAGTTGAGAAAAGAAACCGGGCACTGACCTTGTTGCATTGAAGTCCTGTGTGCAGAGGCATTCATGGATCTGGGTTGCTCAGCTGTAGATACAGGGATCAATTAAGAACTTAAGAAGAAAACAGCGGCACTCCGGGATCCTTTATTCCAAGAACAGCTTTATTCCAAAAGTTTTACATCGGTGGGTGCAGGGATGGGAGGACGGAGGGACGACGGTGACCGTTTTGCGTGCTCTGCACGCTTCAGCGGGTCCTGCCATAGTATAGGCTAACCCTACAAGCCGCCCCCCCTGGTACTGGCAGCTGTGGTATTTAGACCCCCTGGGCTTGCCCCTGACAATCCCTGTATAGGGGTTGGATAAACTAGGACCAGCTCACCCAGGGGAGTTTGGTACCACGGTGCAGATTCCACTCTAGGACGCCTTTCCCCAGAAGCGTGACATTCACAATACCAGAAGTTTCTAAGGGGGTTGCCCACTCTAAAAAAAATAAAACTTTAATTATGTTTAAATTATAAATGAGTTATGGGCAAAAATGTTGTCATTAGTGACGAGAGAAAAGTGAAGTATTTGGGTTCTGAATATTGTATCCGAATAATTTATACTATTCAGGTTTCAACTTGAATACCAAGTCTAATGCGAATCAATTAGTCAGGAGCTCCGCCCACACATAGCCGCCGAAAGATGAGCATTTCCGGGGATGGAGGGTGGATTATCTATTTTGTGTTTTTACAGAATACAGTAGCTTGCTTTACCCCCTAGTGAGAGCCTTCCATTCAAAGGGCTCACACTAGGGTGCCAGCTCCCATTGTTCACTCAGGGGAATCGGCAATTTGTGTCAGGTCATTCAAGAACGACACATCCCTCTTGAGCATCAACGATACTTGTTGAATATTGAACATACTGAACATGAGCGGCACAGTGGCTTAGTGGTTGGCGCTGGGCTCCTGGGTTCAAATCTCACCAAAGACAGCATCTGCAAGGAGTTTATATGTTCTCCCTGTGTTTGCGTGGGTTTCCTCTGGGCACTCCAGTTTACTCCCACAGTCTAAATACATGTTGATAGGATCTTTTAATTGTGAGCCCTAATGAGGACAGTGTTGCAAATGCATGTAAAGCACTATGGAATTATTATGAATAAATATTATAATTATTATTTTGTACTATTCACGTGAGTATTGAGAAGTACCAAATACTATTCACTCATCACTAGTTGGCACCCTTGATAATGTACCAGAAAATGAAGTCTTCCTCCCAGAAAATTAATGCGATTATACATGTTTTGTTATACACATGCTTATTTCCCTAGAGAAAAGAGAAAAGAAGGCAAGCTGGACAAAATTTCACACAAAACCCCAAAAATGAATCCAACAAAATTGTTCGTCTTAAACATTTTCTTTGTATCATTAATTCAGTATTGTGTTCTTTACCTTTAGCCATTTAACTCCACTGTTTTCTGTTTCTTCAACAGTGCCCCCACAGGGTAATCGAAGGATTACACAGGAAGTGGCAGGCTGTCCCTGTGATGAATGGACATGTTGGCTGATTGATAAGGATTCACTTGTTTCAGTGGGATATGTTATTATTGGGTTTCTACTATAGTCTTCTTCCTTGGTTTATTTTAATATTGTGGGAACTGGATGTAATTAAATTCAGAAATAAACTATGCAGAAAAAAAATGGTGGTTATGGAAAATATAGAGCTCAGCTGACATTCCCATTTAGCATGAAGGAAATATACCGAGCACAATTCATAAAGACTGATGACTCAGTATTGCACTTCCCGATATGAAGAGGATGCAACTGATAATGGCAGACTACCTTTGCCAAGTCCATAAATATACCAGTGAATTGCTGCACAGCTGAGTAATACAAACTCAATAGCGTCTTTCATCTGAAAGAAATTGGATACATTTTTACATTCCATGCCACTTCTCTCTTAATTAAAGAGACTTCTTGAAAGACACAACTACATCTGCTCTCATTTTGGTGTATGCTAGATTTTTCTATACAGCAATTGACTGTGACTCATGTAATCAATGGCTGGGATGAGGACTAGACAAAATGTAGACAAAAAGGAAAAATACATAACATTTCTCTCTGCTTGAAGAACCAAGACAACTGGTCCCAAGTCAACTAGGGCCGTCAAGTGTTATTCTGAACAGTAAACGTTTTTACCAATCTGCAGCAATAGTGACAAATTTGTGATTGGTGATAGGTCCAAATTCTGGGACTTCTTGATCCCAAAAATTGGGCCCTAAAATGTCCCATTGGAATGGAACAGTGGGACACATGCACGCCACCACTCTTCTCACTGTCTACTGAACTCCCGGACATAGCTGAATACAGCATTTGATTTTTCTCTGCTTTCTGTATATAATGAATATCTCAACGACAGCTACTGCTTCATTTTGAAAAATGTAGTACCCTGTTTGCAGAATCAATGAGAATCCCACCCCTGGGACCCCGATCATTCAAAAGTTATGATTTATCTTGTGGATAGGCAGTAACATTTTATATTGAGAACGACACTTAAATTGCAATGTAAGGTGCAAATTCAAAGCTACCCAAAAGTAATTATTGGCAGTTGATATAAAGAGAATACCCAGAGGCGTATCTAGGGATTCAGCTCGGGATGGGGCTCAAAAATTGAGTGGGCCCCTATCCAGGTAATTGTGGTAACAACTATGGTGGGACAGCCTAATCATAGGCATAGGAGTCCTTCGATGATTGAGCTGTTGCTGAAA
This sequence comes from Allobates femoralis, assembly GCA_033576535.1. NCBI lineage: Eukaryota > Metazoa > Chordata > Amphibia > Anura > Aromobatidae > Allobates > Allobates femoralis. Next base: position 72,511,494 of record JARQOC010000007.1, read on the forward strand.
ATAACTATAAAAAGATTGCTATCTAAAGGTGGCGCTAGAGTTCATCCACTTCTTCATTGAAGTGATAATTTGTATATAAAGATTAATACTAAACTGCTGCTTGCAGCTTTGTTTCCCTTGCACAAGTGCAGGATTTGCCGGATCTCGGCAAAAGCGCAAGTGCCGTACATGTCCTCAAGTCCCATAGAAAATGAATTAGGTGGAGTCTTGCTGCAAGTGATCTCTTATATGGCAGATGCAGCAAAACTGCTGGATCTGCCATGAATGGCCTTAAACACTGATGTGAAAGTAGCCTTATAAAGTAAAATGCATTCTTTGTTTCCTCTAGATAGTAATATTGCAACTTATAAGATAAAAAGGCTGTGACGCCAGTCAATACCCATGGACTAGCCGTAAGGCTGAGTAATCAAGAATTCCGGAATCAAATTCCAGGAGGGCTAGCAACAAAAAAAAGAGGCATGAAAGAAGCCTAGTCATGTCATGGTCTGAAGTCAAATTTCCAGCAAGGTAGCGGATCAAGACAAAGGGGTTAGGAAAATGGATTGTCAACAGAAAGGTTCAAAGTCAGGCCACACTGATGTTGAGGGTGATGCTTGATGGCATCAATCCGATATTGTTCATAGGACTTCTGGTTCTGTCCAGTCTGAAAGCTATGGGGTTAATCTACTGGATTTATTTCTGTCTACTGTCAGCACTTGGTGGGGTTGTTCTATTTAAACACCACAGAACCAGCTCCCACTGCCAGTCAATAGATCTTCAATCCTAGCTTGTGCCTCTGTCCTGTGTTTTGACCTTTATTTTACTATTCATTGACATTTGACTACTTGCTTGTTTTTTTTTATTCTGCCCCTCTGGTGACCTGGACCTGACCCAGCTTACTGATCATCCCTATTGGCAGCATGCGAAACCAAACAGCAGCTGACTCTGTGGCATTTACAAAGGGACCTTTGTTTAAATCAAGATCCCTGTACAGGAGTTATAGGGTGAGTGCGAGAGGGCCAGAGTTTCCAGGTTTGTTCATGGTAACCATTTTGGAGCTGCCAAGTGTATACTATTAACAGTGGGGGCGTGAAAGAGATCAAGTCTCCTTGCTCCACTGCTGACTTTAACTGTATTGGTAACTGTGTATGCTGAAACAGTTTACGGTAGTAGTATCTCCAGGTGAGCTCCTCTGATCGCAGATCCCACTGAATCCATCCCCTTTGCTCCATTGGTAGCTATGCTACTGAGAATATCCCTATTAGGGTACCTTTACACGCCGCTACTGGAGGTTGGCTACAACCGGCTACTTCACGTGCACAAGCACGCACAAACGGTTGCAAACGGTAATCGCACCACCTTTACACGCCGCAACAAGGTGTGCTACAGTAGGTTACATCTATCTCTAGATACACCGCCGGGTGTCTCAAGTTACCTACTGCCGAGCACCTTACCTCATTTACACACCGCTACAACAAGCTAATATGGGCGGACCTGGTGCAGCAGGGACAACACATAGGCGTGCCACAATTGTGGATTACGAGACGTCCGTACGCTGATAGGACAAAGCAAGAACATCATGATTGGGCAGGCATCGCAGGAGGCTGATTAATACATGATGCTCGAGCAATTGTGTAGTGTGACTGGTCAGCTCCTTAAATATGCCGCCCTATGCAGCAACATCCAGTCGTCACGCAGGAGCTTCCTCCAATGATCGCTGAAGGGGGGGTGATTTCCCGGAGGCTGTGTCACGCCCCAGGTACATACCAGGTACATAGCATGGTGTAGTGACACCCCTTCTGTTCCTTCTTTACACGCCAATACAGGTCGCTACAATCGCCAGGGTAGCCAACTGTTTCAGGGCAGTGCTCGGAAACAGGTGCCGCTACTGGCGGGTGGCTACAACCGTCTTCACACGCCACTACCACAGGTTGACTTGGCGGTGCAAGATACATTTCTCTCATGTACCCGGTTGTAGCCACCCGCCAGTAGCGGCGTGTAAAGGTACCCTTAGTGTACACTCACACTGGTGTATATGTCTCTTATGCGAGAGAATTTAATGCATTATTCAAATGATACTCAGGTCAAATTTGACTCAGAGTGTGAATCAGGTGTCATAGGCTAGGGTCACACATGCCCTGGATCTGTTATTGGCATCAGTTTTTTAACTTTATTTTTCGAAGTCCAAAATCTGATGCTAAAAAGGGATCCTGGATCAAGTGTGACTGCATTGTTAACAAAAGCCATTTGTTTTTTTACTGGACCCAGAAAACACTGCAAGCAACGTTTTTCGGTGCAGTAAAAAACCAGATCAGTTTTTTTTAACATGGGGCCCTACAGGAAAACGGATCCGTTTTTTGGATGCAGTAAAAAAAGGATCCGTTTTTGCTAGAATTTTTTGGCAAAAAATGGCAAAGTCCAAAAAATGTATAGCTGCACAGGAAGCTCAAAAAACAGCCTAAGGATAGGGTCACATTTGCGGTAGAAAATGCAGATCCTGATCCGGTTTTGAGCATGCAAAATGATCAAAAACGGATCAGGATCCACAGCCCATAGGCACCCATTATAAATCTGGGTTGCCCAAATGGCAATGCGAGTACCGCATCCGGATTTGCAGCCTGCGGGAAAAATCCTGCATGCTGCATTTGAGCAGTTTCCTAACCGCAGCAGGAGACCTATAATGGGCTCCAAGGGAGCCCATCTGGCTACCGCAAGGCACATGTGATTGCCTGCGGTAGCCGGATGCTTTGTTCATCCCTGCTGCTAAGGGTATGAACAAAGGGTTAATGTTAATAATAGATGTGGGCAACATGTCTGCAGGGAGTGCCCACCCTCCCTACAGACATGTTCAGCACATAGATCGACATGTTAAGGGTTAATTTCTAAAATTGCAGTATTGCCGGCTTTTGTTGGCTTTTACTATTTATAATGACAGGCGGCGGCTCCCAGCTGTACAGGAGTTTACAGTACGCAAAGTGCGTAAGCATATTACAGGGCAGCGCCTTGAGGAGCTGTCTGTGGTGCTTACGCAAATTGCATACTGTACATGGTGCTGAAAGTTTTAACATTACTTTTATGGCCAGCGCACCACCATAGAAGTAATGTTAAAACTTTCAGCACCATAGATAGCGGCATGTACAGTACGCAGTTCATCCCTGCGGCAGCAACCGGATTGCACATTATGAGCAATCCGGTAACCATACCATTTGTGTCCAAAATGTGTCTGAATGCACATTACATTACCGCATCCGGATCTGGATGACGTAATCGTAATGTGCATTCTAAATATGACCCTAGCCTGAGCTGGGGTAACATTTGGAAGGCACAATCCGGTAACTGCATCCATTACCGGATGCGGTATTACCGTGTGCCTTCACATTTGGCATTACATTGCAGATCTGGATCCAGTAATGGATCCAGATCTGCAATGAGAAAAAATTGTGGCACCAAAAACCGGATCCGGTACCGGTACCATGTACCTTGCAGTACCGGATATGGTTGCCATAGGCGCCCATTATAAAAAAACTGGATCCGGCTTTTCAACCACTTTGAAAAATGCAGCCTGCATGATTTTTACCGCAGGCTGCAAAACCGGATGCGGTAACCAGATTGCATTAAGCGCAATCCGGTTTTTCTATTGCAGCCTATGGCTGCGGAACAGGATCCGGTTTTGACCATTTTTAATGGTCAAAACCGCAAATGTGACCCTAGCCTAAAAAAACAGATTTGTTATTTAAACCAGTTTGAAAAACTGATTGGCATGTGTGACCCTATCCATTTACTGTGATTCAATTCTCTCACACAGAAGAATCATATCACGGGGTGGAGAAGACAGAGAACTTAACTTCTCCATCTTCTCTATTGTCTGTCTTAGGCTAGGGTCACACTTGGAAGGCACATTGTGATTAGCGCATCCAGATCCAGATGCGGTAATCTCATGTGCCTTCAGACACATTTTGTATTCATAATGTGATCCTAAACCCACATCCGGTAACTGTATTGCTCATAATATGCAATCAAGCTGCCGGATGCTTTGTTCATCCCTGCAGCTGCGGGGATGAACAAAGGGTTAATGTTAATATTATATGTGGGCAACAAGTCTGCAGGGAGTGTCCACCCTCCATAGAGACATGTTGTCCAAAAACTGTGGCATGTCAATGGTTAATGTCTATTATTACATTATCGCCGCTATTGTCGGCTTTATAAACTTCTCAATGAAAGCCGGCGGCTCCTCGCTGTAAGGAGAATTATCAGTACGTAATGCACTCCTCAATAAGGAGCTGACCCTGCTGCTTACACAATTTGCGTACTGTACCCGCCTATCCATAGTGCTGAAGCCTTAAACATCATTTCTATGGCCAGCACACATTGAAACTCCGGTGCTCTGGCCATATAATTGATGTTTAAGGCTTCAGCACCGTGGATAGCGGCGAGTACAGTACGCAATTTGCATAAGCAGCAGGGTCAGCTCCTTAAAGGATGCTGCCCTGAAATGTACTTACGCACATTACGTACTGATAATCCTCCTTACAGCGAGGAGTCGCCGGCTTTCATTGAGAAGTTAATAAAGCCGACGATAGCGGCGATAATGTAATAATAGACATTAACCATAGACATGCCACAGTTTTTGGACAACATGTCTCTAGGGAGGGTGGACAGTCCCTGGAGACATGTCGCCCACATATATTTAACAGAGTAACCCTTTGTTCATCCCCGTAGCAGCAGGGATAAACAAAGCATCCGGCCAGCGCAGGCATTCACATGTGCCTTGCGGTAGCCGGATAGACCCCCCTAGGCGACCATTATAGCAGCCCCGCTGCGGTGCTGAAACCACTCTGACAAATTTTGCCTGCATGATTTTTCACGCAGGCAGCGAAACTGGAATGCGGTAACTGGATTGCATTACGTGCAATCCAGTTTTATAATGGGCGCCTATGGGCTGCGGATCCTGATCCGGTTTTGAGCATTTTTACAGCTCAAAACCGAATCAGGATCTGCAATTCCGACCGCAAATGTGACCCTAGCCTTAGTGTATATGGGACTGCATTCAGATGTCATTGGAGTGCAAACCAATGTTTTGCACACACAGATAGACTTGCATCAAGCAGCAACATTTTCCTCATGCTGAATCAGCATGACAAAAATAGAGCTGGTTGGCACTGCCCTATAGTATAATATCGAAAACCACTTGTCCAAGTTATACGCTAGTGTGCGTGAACCCTTGTAGTGAGGAAAAGCTAAAAGCTTTAACAAAGCTGATGGTGATGAGCAACCGCGATGGTATAATTTATCCAAACTGACAAGTGAGACTGTTCCCCTGAAGTCAACTTTTGGCTCATTTTAGCATGATGACATCTCAACTGTTCGGGGGATACTTACAGGGCAGTCATAAGTATAATTATCACGAACAATTAACATTTTATCTACTTGAAATAATGACATGTTTTAACTCCTCTTTTCAGAAACAAAAAAGTGTTCTGCTTAGAGGCTGTTAGTGCAGTTGTAAGTGCAAAATGGAATTTGATTATTTTTTTCGTAACAAAGGATATGTAACGTTTTGTGGAGCCTTGGGCCTCTGCATAGCATGTAAACTGTAACAACCAGACAATCATATAAGCTCCCAGGCCAAGAAGAAAATAACTATCAGCAGGACTGGCTCCTGGATTATGTGAGTCTTTAGGCTTTAGATTTTTATTCTCACCTACCATGAGCTATCATGCTTTATTTTTTAGTAAACAGAGCTGTATCAGGATTTGTTCTTTGTCTTTTGAGCTGTAGTTTTCATGATTCGCCATCTTGGGTATATTAGAGATGAGCCGATCTGACGAAATTCGAATTCACCAAATCAAGAGAATTTAACCAAAAACGTCAGTTTGCATCAAATTAATGAATCTCAGTGAATTGGATGTCTCTTACTATGCTCAGGGGTCTATTTAGATCTCAGAGCATAATAAAATGTAGGACGTAGAAAAAGAAAACCCATGACTAATACAAGTGGCGTAACTTGAAGCTCATGTGCCCCAATGAGAAAGCTCCAACGGTGCCCCCAATTGTTGCAAATCTTTAATAACAATAGTCTTTTACTATAGGCCAAAGGTACTTTTGTGGCCCCCTAAGCTGCGATTGCAACCCTGCACCTGTTGCAGTTATGCCCGACTAATACTAAATTTACTGCTCACCTTTCCGTCCACTTCTGTTGATCACTGACCCCCGTATGATCCTCGGTGCCTCCTAATAACAAATGGATGACAGACAGATGATGATATGGATTGAAATCATCCAAGTCTACTGAATGAAAATTAAGCAAGATTTCCCATGCTCTATTGACCCTAGGCATTGAGTAAGGCTAGGGTCACATTTATAAGTGAAATTGCGTCCACCGCATCCAGATCCGGATGCGGTGAACGCAATTGGCTTCAGACAAGCAGCAATCCGGGAACCGGATTGCTGAAGCCGAAATCTGGTAACCGGATTGCTCTGGATGTGTAATCCGGAGCAATCCGGTTACCGGATAGCTTGCTCATCCCTTCTGCCGCAGGGATGAGCAAACTGTTGTCTGTGTTTTTACACTTGTAATTTTATTATTAAATGTGTCTATAATGTCTCTAGGGGGTGCCCATTCGCCTAGAGACCTACCACCCACTCAGGTGGGCATAAAATGCTTTAATCTCTTATGGACAGCAGCCGGCTCCTGTCAGCTGCTGTACATTTTTATCAATGAAGGCGGTGGCTCCTCTGAGAGCAGTACGCATACTATAGCTATTGTAGCTATAGTATGTGCGCTCTCCGAGGTCCTGAAGGCTTATACAGTAAGATCTATGGGCAGCGCTGCCCATAGTTCTTACTGTATAAGCCTTCAGGACCTCGGACAGTGCACATACTATGGCTACAATAGGTAGCATGGTGCTAGGTCGCTAGGGGAAATGGGCACCCCTAGAGACATTATAGACACATGTAATAATAAAATTACAAGTGTAAAAACACAGAGAACACTTTGCTTATCGATAAGCAAAGTATATGCGGTAACCAGATTGCTCAGGATTACACATCTGGAGGCGGTAACCGGATTGCTTGTGAAGCAATCCGGTTTTTATAATAGGCTCCTATGAGAAGCGTTTCCTGATCCGGTTTTGAGCTTTTTAAAAAAAAAAACTGAAATGTGACCCTAGCCTAAGTAAAAGGAACATACGGAATGATGAAACCCATGGATGAGAGTAATGAAGATATTGTTAAAACATGTGTCTAATGTTACAGCAAACCAAACTGCAATTGATGTAAAGCGGTTTCCTTATTTAGGCATATCAGTTAATGGAGGTGTTCTGCCCATTTAGACTCAGTAGGAGAAATCCATTCTAAGTTTGACACTTGTTATAACCTGTTTAATGTGACATGTTACCATGTTACGATGTTTAATGTGTTTAGCACCATCTGGAAGTATTGCCTGCACATTTCAGCATCTTATCCTTTAAGAACCCAGTGCATTGTGGGTCAGCCCTCTGCATCTTTGAGATTGCAGCAGCCATCTTAAATCTGAAAAAGATAGGATTGCATGCAAATATCTAAAGTGAGAGACAAAACATAGCACAATGGGTCTTATCGTTTAGGGAAACTTAATACCCTTAAGCAGGCCCGGATTTAGGGGGGGCCCAAGGGGGGCTGGACCCTGGGTCACCCAACAAGCGGGGGCCTCCCACTAATATAGGGATAAATATCTCAAAACATGTAAAATACATGTCTCTTTGCTGTGAACTGTTTCTAATGATAAGGAACATTTAACAAAAGAGGAATTATTGATACCATAGGGACCTGGCTACGGTCCTACATCATTCTTAGTGGCTGGGGCAGAATCATGGCACCTGCGTCCGCTTCCACTAACCTGGCTAGCCAGACTTCCTTAATACCTGTACCTAATGCTTAGCTTATTATGGCATGCGGCAGCCTTCTCCGACCCCAACAGAAGCTGCTAGGCGACGCTGCTACACTTTCACAACAATGCCGCTATAATACAGGGGCCTGTGTGCTCGATCCCAGGGGGGCCTCAGGCACCTGTCACAGCTGCAGCGATGTGAAAGTAATTCATGTGCTGCTGCAGAAAAATAATGATTTTACCTGAATTACGCTGCGTCAATGATTTTTGTAAATAAACTTGCGTTCGTTTCATTGCGTTCGTTTGTTTTTGTATTACATGTCGCAACACCTTGAAAAATGGGTCTCCCTCCAAAATGGGCCCCGGGCCACCCACCTCTTAAATCCGGCCCTGCCCTTATGATTGCATGTGCTCACCTGGGCCAGTTGTGTAAACCCACAACTAGTGGATGCGTTAGTACAACTGCTGCTGGATCCGCACTCCCATGTACAAAGTGGTGTGTATACAGATATCCAAGTAATAGTGCTCCTACGATCTGCTGTTTCAGGAAAAGGGACCACAGGAGGTCTTGATGCAATGGTGTTTATTCCCAATGCGTTTCGGTGCTGTCCCAGCTCCATCATCAGGGGTACCAAGGAAACTTAGGGATATAGCAGGAATCTGCAAGGACAGGCAGTGATAGCTTACAGAGTCTAAAGTCCCTGACTGGTTTACTTTAAAGTAGAGGGGTTAAAAAATATTTATTTCCAATTTTGAACCTGGTAAATCAAATTTCAACAAATTTGCTCATCTCTATTAATACACAAATGTAAGTTCCAGTAATTATGGTTTAATCTTCTCTTTAAATAAATATGACTTTATTTTGCAGCCCAGATATCGACAGTCATTTATGGTTGTAATAAACTCTACCAAGTTGTTCATAACTTCTAAGACAAATTGTTTTTAATTTCTGGTATAAAATGATGAAAATCTAAGAAATGATGATAACTGCACCAGAACTATCTTCGGCTATATCGTATTTCGACAAAACGCACTTTTGAAGTGGCTATCGTAGTAAATTTATCGGTATTAATAAAAAAAAGTCAGTGTGTTGTCTTAATGTAACACTTTTCCTAATTTATTTTACCAGTTCTTAACCAACAAAATATTTTTTGTTATGTTTTTGTAGTAGCAATAATTGTTTGTGCATGCAATGAGTTTACAGTATGAGCGGTGGGTGGCTGATAACAGTGACCCTCAGTGATCCTGATAGGTAATACCCAGCACCTAGTCAATCATCACCTTTTTAAGATAATATAGCTCCATGAGACTTTGTATGAAGTTGATATTTTTTTGTTACTGGAACTGCGCCCCCAACATTGACTGACATCCAGCTCTACGTTAGATGACTGAAAGCCGAATGCTGCCTGGAAGAATAAAGTTAATTTCCTTCCAGCAGTGGCTTTCAGTTTAGGCACCAGGCATTTCAGAATGCTATTAACAATGGAATAAGGCCATATCTACAGTTAATTTTTTCACAAGACAGGTTACCTTTAACTAACCCGTAAAATATACCAAAACAACCTGTAAAGAAGAAACATTTTTATCAAAACCCCAGAATTGCCACATTTTTCATTCACCTCCCTTCACGCCCAAATTGAATACAAAGCAATTGAAAAAGTATATGTCCAAAAATAGTTTCAATAAAAACTATCATTCACCACCCAAATAATTCATCCCTCGAATAGCTCCAGTGCCCAAAAAATAGCAAAGTTATGGCTGAGAGAAAATAGTGACACAAACCAATTTTATTCTGAATTAATTAAAAAACACTAAAATAAAGAATACGTATGAGTTTGTTATCATTGTTTTCATGCTACATAAAGAGTAGTGTCACGATTCTTCCACTCAGTGAGTTTTGGATGCGGTGAGTGAGAGATCAGCAATCTTATAGAATCACGGTCGTGGTGAGATATCCTTTTGTTGAGTCACAGCTCGGCTATCCAATCTGGGGCAAGGTCATGCTGAACTAATGATGTTGTTATGGATAGCTCAGTAGAGATTTGCCAAAACCTGGAGGTTCGGGTACAGGGGTTGTATGATCGAGACCCAAACATGACCCCAGACATAAGCGTTACACTTGCGAAGGTGAGGATTTTTTTATTTTTTTTATTTAGACATTATAAGCAATTACTCAGCTTTTAGGGCCAGTGTCAAACACAACAAGCAGCTTTAACTTGGCAAACTACCCAGTGTACCGAACCACAGTGGCCCAGGTTCCGCCACTTTGAAGACAGGAATCCCATGAATGCCAGCCCCAAACAGTCTCTGAAAAGTTCTCCCATCTCTTAATCATCGCTTGTCAACCAGCCATCCAATCTGGGCTTGGGACTTGCTAAAGTGCGAGTGACAGTTAAGCCGCCCTATAGAATCAGGTTCATGCTGAGGTATCAGTTTGGTGAGTGACAGATTGGCAATCTAATCTGGGACAGGGAGACTGTGCTGTTGATATTGTTATGGACAGCTCAGCTGTCCAATCTGAGGCATGGACATGTTAAGCTGTCAGTATTGTGAGTGGCAGTCAAGTCCCCCAACCAGGCCTGGGGCGTACTGGATTTCCTCCAAGTGTCTCCTGTTCTGAGTGATTACCTGGCTATTTAGCTGGCTGTCAGTCTCTAAATAGTGCCAATCATAGTCTTAGCTTGGGTGGTGAATGTGTGCCTTGTTTTCCTGTGTTCGTCTCTGATCTATTGATGCCTGACCTTAAATCTTGCCTCTGGCCATCTTTTTTGTCTATCCTCGTGATTAACTTACTTCTTGAAATTCTGACTTCAGACTGTGAGCTGACTACAGCTTTGTCTTACCCCTTTATGATGATCTCTCTTGGTACCTGACCATGACATCTTGACTAGAGATGAGCGATGTTCTACTCGAATTGTCCGCCAATCTCAAATTCGAGTTGTTTTTGGCGGTGTTCGAGTCATTCGCCAAATTCAAACAATTTGGTTTAAATTCGGCAGTTCGAGAAGCTGTTCGATTTTGGTTCTAAAATGCGGCAGTTGCTGTTAGAAAACCGTATTGCCGCATTTTCAGCCAAAATAAATAGCTGTTAAGTAAAATAAAGTGTTAAAAAAAAAAAAAAAAATGTATGCTCACCTGTCCGCGGGCCACCGATGGCTCCAGCAAAGTCCTGTTGCTGATAGGACCTGTGGTGACGTCAGTTATCGCGGGAACTCCGGTCACATGAACGGAGTTCCCACTATAACTGACGTCACCACAGGTCCTATCAGCAAGAAGACCTTGCTAGAAAGGTTAAAATAGACATTTTTATGTTTTGGACACTTTCTTTAACTTAAAGAAAGTGTCCAAAACATAAAAATGTCTATTTTAACCTTACCAGCAAGGTCCTCTTGCTGATAGGACCTGTGGTGACGTCAGTTATCGCGGGAGTCTACTTCCTGAGTTCAAACCAGATTCTCCCGGATTGCCCCGGTCCAGAACAATCAAACACCATGTTATAGGGCGCCGGATTGCACCGGACCGGTAGAATCCAGGAGAATCGGGTTTTCAAACCGGTTTGAAAAACGGATTCTCCCGGATTCGACCGGTCCAGTGCAATCTGGCGCCCCATAACATGGATCTCTATGGTGCCGGATTGCACCGGACCAGTACAATCCGAGAGAATCCGTGTTTCAAACCGGATTTCTCTATTGGATGCCTTCCCGCCGGGATTTTCAAATGAACAGCTGACTTAAGAGAAAAAAACGGATTCTCCCGGATTGTACCGGTCCAGTGCAATCCGGCGCCCCATAACATGGGACTCTATGGTGCCGGGATTGCTCCGGACCGGGGCAATCCGGGAGAATCTGGTTTGAACTCCGGGTCATGTGACCGGAGTTCCCACGTTAACATGACGTTACCACAGGTCCTATCAGCAAGAGGACCTTGCTGGAGCCATCGGTGGACCGCGGACAGGTGAGTATACATTTTTTTTTTTTTTTAACACTTTATTTTAATTAATTTCACTTCCGCAATGTATGAATATCAGGCGGTCGACAGGGTATGATGGAGGGATCATGGCTGGTTGATCCCTGGTCCCGTGCCCTGGACCCTCAATGGCAGGGAACAGTGGGGGATAAGGGAGCTATTAACAATTGAATGTGATGCCACCTGTAGTTCCCGGTACAATGGTACCGGCGCTGCAATCCGGCCACTGAGGTAATGGTGGGTGCAGCAGAATGTGGAACACCTCCCCACAGGTGGAGCTTTACCTCAGGGCAGCGGGAATGGATGAGGGGAGTAGTAGTTAAGTCTTTGCTGATACAGCGTTGAATGGTTGCAGATAGACTGGCACACAGACACACAGGGATTGTTGGTTTGGTACCTTTTACTGATGATAACGTAACAGGTACAGTCCAGAGTAGTAACCAGGTCGCCGATGCAACTTGGGACTTCCACCTTAGAAAGTTATGAGGCCTCCTCTGCGTCTGTGCTCTGCGGTGTGGGATGAGTTTTGTCTGAGCCTGAACCCACTGCTTCTTCTCCCTCTTTGGGCTGTGTCCTAAACTGACAATGAAGTCCTTCTGCGGGGTCCCTGTTTCTCCTATGGCCCCTGGTCCTGGTCAGTTTAGTGTCTCTTACTCACTCTCTTCAGGGCTGAACTCCTCCTGAGTCTGCTGGGTTTTTGCTGTTGCTCTGTATGCTGGCAGCATCGGACTCCAGTGTCCGGGTGTACTAAAGTACTGTAGTTACAGATTTCCTTCCTTAGTTCCCTGCTTCTCCACTTGCCTCCGACCCTTTCTCTAGGGTGCGCACAGCGGTCAGTCATCCCTGGTCCTGGGCCTGAATCTCCCCCAGCAACCAGTACCTTCGTCTCCTCTCTCTTCCTTCTCCTCACACTAGACTGAACTGAAACTACAGGGACTAACTACCTCCTCCCCTCAGGCCTGGGTGTTCTTAAAGGGGAACTGGCTTAAAGCAGCCAGTAGGGTTCCCCCTTCAGGTCTGGGGTGGAAGGTGGTGTGTGCTGTGCTAACCAAGGTGTAAGTCCTTCCTTGCACCGGTGGAACCCGTGGCAATCCCCCACAGGGGTGCCACATATATACATTGTGGAAGTGAAACAGCCCCACAGTGCTGTTTATTTAGTGTTCCGGGGTGCACAACGGTGTTCGTCGAGTATTCGACGAACATTCATCGAACACCCCGCCGATTCGATGAATCGAACACGAACACTAGGGTGGTGGCTCTTCTCTAATCTTGACTACCCTGCCTCAGGGTTTGTCGGTGAGTAGTGATTAGTGTCACAATGAGAAAATATTTTAAAGTGTGAATTTGTAAATTTTGTTTCTGATAAATCGATTCACTGGGAGCCACAAGTATTCCGATTGCAATGTAATAGTCTTTGATCTCATAAAAATGGTGTTCAGCTTCTCTTCAGGCTCTTTAAAGCAAACTCAGCATTAGCCATATCAAAGTGACCTCCACATATTTGTCTATAGGTGAATGGATGGTAACTGTTCTTGACTGTCGTGCTGTCATACACTATCAGTAATATTTACTTAGTGTGTTAGATTTTTCACTCCCTATCTCTATAAGCTATGACATCATCTCACTATCCAGATTCACCCCAATTATACAGGCTGTGGTAGTTACACCTGATTAGCAGCTCTATACCATGTGACACAATAGATGTAGGCATTTTGGGGTAGACAGACTGGCTATGCCAGGAAAATATTCTTTAGTGTGTAAAATTTACACAAATTAAATCCTAAAATACTTGAATTCTGCAGGTTTAGTTAATTTTTAAAGTTAAGCTCATTTGATTTCCATAAAATTGGTTCACTCATCTTCAATGCTAACTATACATTTAACATTTTTACCAATAATTTGAATACTAAAACCCAACAAATAGTGTCGAAATTGAGGTCCTTTTAGCATTATTTCACCGTTCTTTAATTTTTTTACTGCTATTCAATACAACATATCAATAAGTTAATGAAATCATTCAAAATGATAACTTGTTCCACAAAAAAAGAGGGAGCAATGACGAGAGGGAAAAAAATAAAAGCCCAAAAGCAAAAATGAACTGTAGTCTTAAAGGGTTAAGATTTAAAAAAAAATTTTTTTTTTTTTAGAGATGAGGGAATTTTTTAAAATGGAATTGAAGCCTATTAGAATTTTACAAAATTATTTATTTTTGAAAATATAGATTTTCTTGAGTATTTTGCTTCATTCAAACTTAGCAAAATGGTGGCCAGCTGTTGTCACAGTCTAAAGCCCCCTTCACAATAAGCGAGATCGCTAGCGAGATCGCTGCCGAGTCACAAGTTTTGTGACGCAACAACGACCTCAGCAGCGATCTCGCCTTGTGTGAAACGTAGCAGCGACCAGGCCCCCGCTGTGAGATCGCTGGTCGTTACAAACCGTTGTGGACCATTTTTTGGTCGTCGCGCTCCCGCTGGGCAGCGTGCATCGCTGTGTTAGACAGGGACAACGACCAACGATCTCAACACTACAGGTGACAGGTTCCCAACAACCGCCCTATCTTTGCTGCATCACTGGTGAGATCTGACTGTTTGACATCGCAGCAGCGACCACGTAGTGATGCACCAGCGATCCCTACCAGGTCCTATCATTGTTGGGATCGCTGGAGCGTCACCAAGTTTGACTGTACCCTAACTGAAGAGTTGAGGTTGACAAGGAGATTAAACAGAATAATCAACAAATATAGAGTCAGTTAGAATGCTACCAAAAAAAAACCATGCAAAAACTATAAACTTTAATAGAAAATAAAGAATATATAAAAAGTAGCTAGGTGCACAGGAGATAGGAGGAATACTGTATATGATACCCTGCAGACTATCATCCTCTGACCTTCCTGACAGCAGAGGTTGGCACCCCATAATGCGCTACCGCTCCTGTTCGACTACTCATCTGCCTTAAATCAACTTAGCAAGAAATAAAGTGCAATAAGTGCCTAAATCAAAAGATGGTAAAAAATGTGCAAAATACAAAGAGGGCCTCTCAATTAAATAAACCAAATAATAAATATGGCAGATATTGACATAAAGGAGAACAATAGGTACTTTTTACTCATCATATGCCTCAACGTGTTTTCCCAAATGGTTCATCATGAGGCTGGTTCATAGTCATAATGCCATGATAACCAAAGTCTCCAAGATGATATATTGATGGATATGGCAATGTAGGGCAGATGAAGGATAGTCAATGAGGAGTGAAGGCACCAATGATGCAATCTAAGGTGAAAACCTCCGCTGTCAGGTAGGCCACAGGAGTGATGATAGTCTGTAGGATATCATATCTACTTTTTATATCTTTAATCTTTATATATCTTGGATGTTATTTATGACCTAATTTTAATAATTATCTATTGAAATTTATTGTTGCTGAGGTGATCTGTGCATAAAAGGCATCCTCCTCCTAAGGAAGGTGCCTGGGCAATGTGTTCACTCACTAGAAACGTTGACTCTGTCCAGGTTGCACTCCTGCAGTTCTCTGCACTAGGAAGACTGTTGCCTTGCATTCTGCATTATACTGACACCTCTGTCTCCACAGAATCTTCTGCTGACAGTTCTTTATTTTGGATTTCTCTGGATTCCACCCCGGGCTGGCCATGCCTCTCCTGAAGTTCACAGAATCGTCCAGATTCCTATACCAGATGAATCAGGCCATCTGGGATTGTATGGAGCTCCCAGGATTTATTTCACTGACAGAGCCAGTCACCTCCTCTCTTCTGCTCAGTCTGTATGGGCTACCCCTCTGGTCCGGGATTAGCAGCATTTAGACCTCTTGGTGATGTACAAGGTGTACAGGAGTACCCTCGCCAGTGCTCCGCTACAAGAGTTCGATGTCGCAATCTGGAGGGTCATCCCTTCAGACACCTTTTCCGTTTTTTGACTTTCCTTTCATAAATATAGTTGGCTTTACTGAAGTCACTCTCCAGTCTATTGCTGTATTGAGTATTTAGCTGCCACTGTTCCACCAATGGTCCTGTGAGTCCACTTAACATCTCCACGCCCTTCGGGCACAACACTAGTTCTCTGCGTCTCCATTACGTCGGATCTCTTGCCCAGTGTTTACTTCAAGTATTTTTTGTTATTTTGTGTTTATTATGATCTGGGATCTGTAGAGACCCCAAAGTATAATTAAGAAGATTAAATAACTTTTTTTTACGAATTGAATTTACCGGTAAACTCCATCTGTATTGGTGAACTTCAATTTTGCCTCATCCTCTCCTCTTTAGAGTTAACAGTAGAATTATAACAATAAGGTTTTTCTAAAATTACACAAGCCAAAAGAGATGTATAGAGATGTGACATATTGTGACATCACCAGAGAGAACATTATTAGAAGTAGGAATAAGATCTGATGTAAGTGCTCCTTCCCGTAAAGACGAATACCCGACCTAACAAAGCTTCTGCATGCAAATGGCTGTAATCCACACTTTGTTCACTGATAAACGATCCACACTTTTATGTTAGCTCTGCGCATAATTACAATTCCTTAATTTATGATTCAATAAAATACAAAATAAACATTTACAGCACCATGAATAAACATGGCAATAGAGCTTCCACCCAGGCTGCCTCCATGAAGCATCTTCTCGGATTTACAGGAGCCTTTCTCTATATTTAATGAGACATTTCCATAATCTGTGCATTATTGTTAAACATTTCCTTTAGGAATATTTTACAAAGTTCGAATTGAATAAAAGACAAGATGATGAATTGAAAAAGAAAAAAAAAATTATTAAAGGTGATTATGGAATTGTCCTATATTAAGAACGTGTCAAGCTTTTATCTGTCTCCGAAAGTACTGACGCAATAATTGCTTAAGATTGTAGTTGCTAATTATCCTGTTTTTCAGGACGTACATTATCATCTAGTTCAAGTGGAATTTGTCTTAAATAGTTTTTTAAGGGAAAGTAACAAAAGGTCAAACATAAAGGGCAATAATATGTTAATTTTCTTGACAATGGTGAAAAAAAAGTATAAAAAAGGCTCAATTAATAACTGTACAGTACAAAAAGCAAGCATGATGTACATTGTAGCTAAACGCTGGAAATTGGATTAAGATTTCATTAGTCGAGGAATAACTATGCTATTAAGATTAGTTTAATTTAGTTGAAAATTGCAAGCAGGAGAACAGTGCAAATGCCGTGCTGTCTGGAGGAAGACCACCGCATATGTGAAATTTGAAGAAAGGGATTTTGGGGTTCTGATCTGGCACAAATCCTTGGTCATATTAAAAGGCTTGTTAAAGAGTCGATTATGACTTTGAGGACAGCTACCGAAAGGTGGCGCTAGAGTTCGTCCACTTCCTCACTGAAGTGACAATTTACTTTCAATGCATATTGGTACGATACTGGCTCCTTTCTCAGACAAAGTCATATACAGGTGCATCTCAATGAATGAGAATATCATCAAAAAGTTAATTTTTCTAAGTAATTCAATACAGAAAGTGAAACACATATATTACAAACAGAGTGATTTATTTCAAGTGTTTATTTTTTCTAATGTTAATGATTATGGCTTACAGCCAATGAAAACCCAAAGGTCATTATTTAAAAAAATTAAAGTAGGGAGGATGAAGAGACATCAAAGGGTGAATATAATATTGATTTATTAGTCAACGCGTTTCAGTGCTTTGCCTGACAACATCATGAAAAGTGTCAGTGCCAGTGGTTCTAAAAACTGAAGACTGAAGTGAAGAAGACCAGAGTGTTGGGAGGGAGAAGACAATGTTGGGCAGAATAAACAGCAGTTCCTTCAAAGGGAATATGAAGTTGATCACTAGACCTCTGGTAGGCCAAAAATGAGTTTAAATTCAATAATAATAATGATAATAAGTATTACACACCTTAATTATCATCATGAAGTGCTTTACCCACAAAGTCACGACAAGCATTGCGTAAGGTACATCTGGCCGGTGGTGCGGAAAATTAAAGTCTGAAAAGAAAACTCGATTTTTTGGAAGAAGCCAGTGGAAGACCAAGCAGGGAGCAGATGTGGAGGGACAAATGAAGAATTGAATGAGTATAATACATTTTCAAGCCTCTTTTACCATCAGTCAGACATATTTGATAGATTTGATGAAAATTTCCCTACCTATTTCAAAATTCAGTAGATTCACATTTATTTTTTACCTAAAAACAAAAGGATGAGGAACATTGAAGTCAAACTGTCTGATCTTTCTATTACCTGAGATATCTGTTGGAGAAAAGTGTAGAGGCACTCATGCACATAACATGGTCAATCGGTCCTGCCAAAATAGGCAAGTTCGACGAGCATTCATTTAATGTGCTTGGCCAGCTCTAAAGGGCAAGGAAAGTAGGAACTGCAATATGTCATGGACTTTTGTTCTTGGTTTCGGTATGGCAAAAAAAATTGAAAGAATAAGATTGCCTAAGAATTAGATTAAAATATCATTCCTTAGAGAAATCGGAAGACAATAAAAGGATAAGGCTGGCTTCAAACTGCGTGTCTGATCCGATCCGTAGCTGTCCGCTTGAGGCAGACAGCCGCGGACCGGATCAGCACACAGGACCGGGGGCTATTATGCCCTCCGATCCTGTGTGCAGCCGCACGCAGCTGAACCAGCTGACAGGTCAGGACCGCGGCGCCCGCGGTCCTCACCTATTAGCAGCGGGAACTGCGTGCAGCTGCACACAGGATCGGAGGGCATAATAGCCCCCCGGTCCTGTGTGCTGATCCGGTCCGCGCCTGTCTGCCTCAAGCGGACAGCTATGGATCGGATCAGACACGCAGTCTGAAGCCAGCCTAACAAGCACGAAAGTGAGACTATTGTGTGGCTGAACTTTGGTCCTTCTATTTTCTATGTTTAAGTCTAACTAACTTTTACATTGCAGCCTATAAACTATAATATTATTTAGGAATAATAATAAAGGGCTTCAATTAACATGATAGCATTAAGAGTCATCTTGTGATCCCTTTGTGTACCGCTATTGAATATTTCCTCCTTGAGCAATGAGCTGTAGTGCATGTTATTGTGAATCAAGCTCTTTTAGCGTGTGTGAGAAAAAAAAGTCTTAAAAATCATTAAACAAGATCAATAGAGGTTGTTTTGGACTAGAGAAAAAGTTACGGGATATTGGGACTTCAGACCAGCTCTGAATGGCAGATTAATGTGTAGACTGTTTCCTGACCAATAATTACTACACAAGCCATAATTAAGAACAACATTAAATGAGGCATAGATTACCCTACAATGATTGGAAGAATATTATTTTCCTTATACATTTATAGGAAAAAAGAAATGAATGACAAATTACAAGGATGTAAAATCTGTGATTCCATTCGTTGATGCTTTTGTAATTTTTCATATGTCTTTGAGGATGTCCTTACCGTAGAAGTAGAAATGAAAACCAAACATCAAGCATAAATAACATAGTCTAGAGTTTGGAAAATGTATTTGAGAGGAGTTGAATTTTCCAAATATTTGCATTCTGGAAAATAGGCGTGAATTTAGTAAAATGTTGGGTAACTGCAGCCGCCAACCCAACTTGCTGAACAACAGACGGTAAGCAAATGAAAAATAAAAATAAGACACATTTTCTTCACCACTCACCTCTCCATCTGCCTCCACTGATCCCTCATTCTTGTCTGTTTCTCCATGCTTTCAGTTTTCAGCATCTCTGGCCTTGTATTTACTCTAGACTAGGACTTCCTACAACAAGTAGGACCCATATGGGCCTGTGTCATGCACACATGATGACTCACACGGAATAATGTGGTTTATCTATAAACTACTGCATCTGACACAACACATTCATGTACAGACTAAGGTGTTTAGCTGCACAGTCTCTGGAGGCACCTACGTAGGCTGGAATAATCCTAACCAAACACAAAGAGATGACAACTTGGACATGGCTGTCTAAAAGGCTCTTGAGTGCTCCTTGTACCTTCTTAGGAACAAGATAGATGCAGAGACCTTTCACCCTGAACAAGGGTGATGTGCAAAGAGAGATGAGATCCCAAATGAGACAATGTAAAATACAAATACTAAGTGGAAGCAGTAAAGTACTTACTGTAAGACAAAATAGCCTCCTATTATCTAAATTATCAGGAGAAAGGAGTAGGATAGATAGATGTGACAGCAAAAATAATAAATCTAATTGGCCTTTATATGATTGGTAAAAAATCCTTGGAATCAAGGCTGGAACTCCCTGCAGGATCCACATAGGAATATAGCCAGCAGAGAAGACCAGCAAGAGGAAGGTATAAATAGCTGCACCTATAATGTGATAATGTAGACTAAATGACAAATGAGAACACCTGCTGACCAAAAACAATGAAATAAAGGTAAAAGATAATCAGCACTTAGACTGAACCTGCTGTTGCTCAATGGAGAAGGAACATGCAGTGCGAAAGGGATGCAGAGAATAAGACAGCAAACATGGAGCAAAGAGGCAGCTTGAGAGGTGAGCAGTTGTGACGATTGTGTCCCACCCTACAAAACCTCTGGTAAGGCTGGGATGAGAAGGTCTACAAATTGTGTTTAAATTAATCTAATTTAGTTTAATATTTCAGGGGTTAAAGACTGTATTCTTGCTGGCTGTTTCTTTTGGCCTTTAATCACAGGTGCAGGTCTTTTGTGAACACTCCTATCTGCTATAAGTAGTCTCATGTCTTATATCTGATGCCGGTTATAAATTTGATTTGTATGCTGACCACTTTGTCTCTGGAAGAAGCTGTGAAGTCGGTACTATTGCAGCACTGGTGTTTAGCTGCATTGGAGGAGTTTAGGATATTTTTTCCTTTTGAGTCTATTTTCCCTCTATCTGTCTTCCTCTTCCTTGTGTTGTATTATTGCAGTAGTGACACTAGTGTCCTCACCGGCCTATACACCAGCCATGGTTAGTGCAGGGCTATCTTGGGGCTAGCTACGTGACAGTGATAGGGAAAGAACCCATATAGGAATTTTAGGGAATGCTGGGTCTAGTTTCAGGTGAATGTCAAAAGGTGACCCTTCTCCCTATTTTCAGGGCCTTCTATCCATTCCATTCTTGCTGTCCCCTTTGTGCTGTGCCGAACACTGGACGTCAGTATGCAACGATGTGAAAGTGGTGAGGTTAATCTGATTTTTTTCTCTTACCATTTTACATTTATTAGAAAGACCCCACATCATAATTATGAATGTTACATTTGTTGACAATAAGTTGACTGGAAATAGAATTTACCTATAAAATTCATATTATTAGGAGAATTCTAATTTTGTCCGATCTGCTCCTGTCACGTCAATAACAACGACCCAAAGAAGAAAGAGATGATGAAACAACCGAAGCCTGTAAGAATTTATAAGCCAATGCAACTCAGCATGATAATGGGAGGGCCACTTTGATCACTGCTATGGGTCTCTTTCTTCTACATCTTCTATTAAACATATTTAAATATAACATTGACTGATCAAAAACTTTAAACAATGACAAAAAATAGTCATGGAATTACACGTTCCCTGGAATTTAGACATCACAGTGATTTTCCTAAATTGAGTCGGAATAGATTTCCATCTAGCCAATCACATCATTAATAACAGTAGAAGATAACTGAGTTGAGCTTGTAGGAAGCAGTGACCTGTCCTTTTATTTCATTATGTTACAAAATAACTGTGGATTAAGAACTGTGATGGACCAGTATCATTAATTTGGATTGAAACTTTGTAGTTAATCAGATCAGGTGAGCAATGGCAGCAGCGGAATAAAGGGAGTTTAGTTTTATATCAGACAGTGACCTGAACTGGCATTGTAATTATGTTAGTGAATAAAGGTCTACGTGTGACAGGGTCAAGATCATGATAAATTACCATGAATCAATGTTCAGTTATATATTGGATAATGCATAAAAAAAAGAGAAAGATAAAATATTTTGAATGATAATCATAAAATGTTCTTTGTGGTTTACAACAAAGCAATCAGATGAAATCCAATCTTGGCTGCCAAACATAATTGATGAACTGATTGGCAGCATGATACAACCGCAGATTGGTAAACTTTTTCCGAATGGCATTAATTTGAATACCAGTTTACAGAAGTTGCATGTGAGGAACCGCACCTTGCAGCCCAACCTAGACATCTCTAACACGTTGAGGTGGTCATGCAATACGGTCTCGTCACTTCTGCCAAAACGCGAAATTCCCTTACCCCCTGAGGTTATGTAAGGTCTTTTTGGCACAATTTTACACAGACACCCCATGGAGGAAGGATGATCCATGCAACCTCCGGCATGACACTACATTTGCTTACAACCCTGATTGACTGGAAGACCCTTTCAGTAGCTTCAATGAAACAGAGCCCTGCTAGCCTGGTAGCATTTCCACTAGTTTTTAGTTAGATATAAGCCAGGTCCATTAATAGGATTATATTAGGTCAAAAACCAGCCCCGGTAGAATGTAATGTTAATCTGAGAACACGAACATGTGGATTCAAAAATTGAGAGAAAAAAGCAACAGAGAATTTAACTATATATTTAATGTACTTGAGGGCACACTAGATAAGCACTAAATACACAATAGATAAACATATACAATGGTCAGTGAGCAAATACAGGTGTTAATCAAAGTGGTATAAGCAGAGATACGTAAGTCAGTTACTAAGTTCGATGTTAGGCTTGGTTCTGGCAGTCACATGGGAGGAGTGTGGTGCCAGGGGCTTATGGTTACATAAAAGATGATGCATGGTGTGACCTCCCAAGAAGACGACTTGGCCAGTTACTGGCACCCGAAAATAACCTCTTGATCAGTCACTCCATTTCCCGCCATTGGGTTCCCCTCCCCTGATGCCTGAGCTGAAAGACTCCAAAAACCTCTGATAAGTCATAACGTCTTACCAGTGGGTGCTACCACTGTAGGTGGATATGCTGCCATCGAATCCAGCTGGGTCCCTATTGAGCTTGAAAACTAAACACAGTTACCGTACTTGGCTTCTACTAGCCATTATACATATCTCCTCGCTCCTCATCTCTGAGGTACCAGAAATATGATTGGTGTATGGATGGGAAATCCCTAATCCTATATGATATTATGGTGCCTGTCTGACTCTTTAAGACTCAGGTCTCCAGCTGGGGTTTCATCCTGTTAGAAAACATTGTCCTAGCCATTTTCTGCTGGAGGTGTTATTTTCTCCTATTAAGATTTTGGTGGCAGTAAGTGGCAGAGCATTACACCTCCTCTATTCCTCCCACTGCATATAAATGCTGCAGAGTGGGCTTTAAATCTATTTTCCTGGCAGTACTTACAGCTGCTGTTTACTGGGTATTGTGTAGTGACTGTTGCCACTTCAGCCCGCCTCTATGACTGAAAGCCAATGGCTGGTTCCCAGGAGTAAGAAAATTAATTTCTATCCATTAAGGCAACCTTCAATATTAGAATGTTATTAATCTGCAAATTACTCCTAATTCTGCGAGTTGATAGCATTTGGGGACATGACAAGTTCACTTTAATTTTTAAGTGAATTGTCAAGTAGACACTTAAATGTTGCGGATCACCCTATTTACATATCATACGAAGAATCTTTTGGTCAATGGATAAAGCTTCATCATGAATTTGTATTTTCGATTAGTAAAATGAACTTTCTTCTTGCTCCAGAATTTGTGTCTATTCCAAAGTGATAAAAATGGATAAAACTAAAGTGCTGTCACGTTGTTATAATTGTTTGCTCATTGTCACTCCGAGATGACTCCAGCACGTTTTCTTTACAACACTCCCACAATAAGTGCGTCCCTGCAGGTGCAATCTTGCTTTTACATTTCGAACAGATGGTCATTTTCACAAAACAGATTTTTTTTCTTTGTTATCTCGAAAAGACAAGGCCTTTTAATAAAGCAGCATTCTGAAAAAAGAGTGAAAGTAGATGACTGTCCCCATCTCGTTCTTTATAGATTTGCTTCTCATGTTTGAAAGTGTTTTTAAAAAAGGATCCACTCAAAGTCAATGTAATAACAAAAACAACTAAACTGTGAACATAGTGACGATACTGCGATCTTATGTAACCTAAAATGGCCATTGCAAGGATATTGCCGGTATGCTCTCATGGTAACACACACGGGAAAATAGAGCTTATCTCAAAACATTTGCACCTGGCCCAACTGGTCCTGTACAGACTAAGGTTCCTAGCTACAACGGTCCCTGGTGGCGGCTTTGTGGTCTGGAATAACCCTAACCACAAACTAGAAGAAGACAACTCGGACCTGTCTGCCTGAAAGGCTGCCAGTCATTCTTAGTATCTCTTTAGGAATCAGAAAGAGGTACATGGTACTATAAACTTAAAGAGGGCCTGTCACCCCCCCCCCCCATGGATTTGAATCTAAGTGCAGCACTGAATGCAGCATGTATGCTGCATTCAGGCAAGGGGTCCCCCTTGTGTCTGTGTGGCTGGTACCCCGAGATATATGCTTTGTAAGCCATGGAGGTAGTCCCTGGTGCTGGAGCCACCTTGTTCCACTGGTGCATTTCACGCCCCCTGCATCTCTGTGCCACCTTCCTCCATGTCCTCAGCGCCTCCCTCCTGCCAGTAATTTCAGTCTCGCCTGCGCCTCCTTTTGCTGCTTGACAAAGGCGCAAAGCGAGGTATTGCTTCTCTGTGCTCCCGGGCACCTGTCCCACCTCCTGCTCTGACGTCAGCTCCTTCCGTCGCCCTGCTCCGTGTTATGCACGGAGCAGGGTGGGAAAAGGGGCCAATGTCAGAGCAGGAGGCAGGACAGGCTGCTCTGACATCCTCTCTTTTCCCCGCTAAAGATGGTAACACCCAGATTCAGGGCAAACGGAAAGAACTGGATGCACCTGCAAGTGCCTGCAGCCCCATGGAAAGTCAATGGAGCCAAAAATGGATGCGGGTGCATCCAGTTCAAGCTGGATACACATGGATGGCAAAAAACACCAGTGTGAAACCAGCCTAAGAAAGGTGTGCAGAATTAGCAGAGATCCTAGTTGAGAAAACATAAAACACAAATGCAGAGTGGAGAAAGTAAAGTACCACTGTAAGACAGGAGAGCCTCCTATAAACCTAAAATCTTAGGCAGTGTGACTGAAACTCTAAACAAGATCCACATTGAAATATAGCCAGTAGTGAAGACTAGGAAGGGGAAGGTTTAAATAACCCCACCCGCAATTTGATTGGACAGACTTAATTTTTAATTGATAGGTCTGCTGACAAAAAGAATGAAAAAAAAGTTAAAAGATATTCATAACAAATACAGAGACTGAACTTGCTGGAGAAATCAGCACAGGGTTGCCGGATTGAAACATGAAGCATGACAATGCCTATACTTAACAATTACTCGGAGTGTAACTTTTATAACCCTGCTTGAAAAAGGAGTAACAAAGATGTTTCTGCACTGCCCCTCACAATTATTTCCTTCACAGTGGAGCTTATTTGACCCACTTCTGGCAAGAGCTGCAGCTTACTCAATGTTCTTGAATTTGGGTGCACTGCAAGGGATAGCTGCCATACATGCATGAAGGAAAAACTATAAAGGAAATTATTGAACAAGCTAACATAGATCGGCTGCCTTTCATTGTCGAACTCCCTTTGATGCAAGCTCATACGCTGAACTCTCATCATTTATCGCACATGTATGCTGTTCTGATCAGCTGACATGTGCAGCTAACAGGTCAACTCATTCCATTTAGAGCCATTAGATTATACAGTCAAACTCTGACAGCGCAATCTAACATGCATCGGCCTTGATCGCACCATTCCCCACTGCCATCGGTGACCTCTTGATGTGTTCATGGGGTGTTGCTGTTTTCAATGACAGGGTGGGATCAGATGGCGATCCCTGTCACTGTCATGACTCTCTTCTTGGCTGACCACGGGCTTCACAGGAGATGGTCGTTTCTGCAGTAAAGAGCTGTTCATGAACATGGATCTGTACTGCCAAAGCAATAAGACATTGCAATCTTGAGGGTCTCTAAGTGGGCAAATAAAATACGTAAAAATTGAAGAAAAATGTTTTAAAAATGAAGAAAAAAACATAAAAGTTCAAATCACCCCCTTATGCTCCATTGTAAATAAGATTATAAAAAAATTTTTTAATACATATATTTGGTATTGCTGCATTCAGAAATACCCGATCTATCAAAATATGAAATAAAATGAATCTGATCGGTAAACTACGTAATGGACAAAGACAAAACGCCAGAATTATGCTTTTTTTGTTCGCCAGAACATTGCAATAAAATACAACATTGCATGTATTCAAAAATGGTATAACTAAAAATTCAGCTCAAGATGCAAAAAAGAAACCATTACACAGTACTAGAACCAGAAAAATGAGAGCACCACGCCGTGCGTCTGGAATGCTGGGAGATTCCAGGTCTGAAGTTTACTGATTTGTGACTGCAGCTCTGGGCTGTAACACAGATGGTAAAGAAATTATTTATACTGTCAATATAAGCATTTATATTAATGTATAAAATAAATTAAACAATCTGCACATTGCATTCCTGATTTCATAACTGTACAATGTGCTGAATGTACCTCCGTATGTTATAGATGTGATGGACATATGTTTATCAGTAGGGGTTTATATTAAATGGTGTCTCCCTATTTCAGTGTGCAATTCTACATGGTATAAACATTTAATCATAGTAAAGAATCTTACTAAGTCTGAGGGATATGTTTATCTTATCACTTCATTACGCCAATTATTTATGGTAATATGAATCTCTGATCGTTCTCACATAATCTACAGGTTCAATATATCATTGAAATAAACACATTTTACACAAATATACAGTATATCCAGTTTGCAGTGAGGAGTTAGGGGGATTTTCCTGTTTAAGTATCTGGAAGTTACTTATTTATGTTTTTATTTTATGAAAAGTTATGACTATTTCCATTCATTTAATCTCCTAAAGGACAAAACAGCTTTAATAAAAAAAAATAACTGTTGTTTAAATCAGGCTTATGCGTTAAATGTATTATGTTGTAACGTTTCATAATTTTTTTTTCAACTTTCTAAATCATAAACTTTAAACAAAGCAACAACCAGAAATCTTTGCAATTGTTACAAAGATTAAGATTAAGCTTAATGATAAACTACTGCTGTGTATTCTGTTTGGAACACTTTTCAGCAATTTTCTTATTACAGACAATTATACATTGTAAAAACAACAACTCTATATAGATGATATCACAGCTCACCTCCTCCTGTACAATAACTGATAACACCTCTATATACAGTAGATAACACAGGATCCACCATTCACAATAGGTGATATCACAGCTCACCTCCTCCTCCTGTACAATGACTGATAACACCTCTATATACAGTAGATAACACAGGATTCACCATTCACAATAGGTGATATCACAGCTCACCTCCTCCTCCTGTACAATGACTGATAACACCTCTATATACAGTAGATAACACAGGATCCACCATTCACAATAGGTGATATCACAGCTCACCTCCTCCTCCTGTACAATGATTGATAACTCCTCTATATACAGTAGATAACACAGGATCCACCATTCACAATAGGTGATATCACAGCTCACCTCCTCCTCCTGTATAATGACTGATAACACCTCTATATACAGTAGATAACACAGGATCCACCATTCACAATAGGTGATGTCACAGCTCACCTCCTCCTCCTGTATTAAGACTAACAACATCTCTATATACAGTAGATAACACAGGATCCACCATTCACAATAGATGATATCACAGCTCACCACCTCATCCTGTATAATGACTGATAACACCTCTATATACAGTAGATAACACAGGATCCACCATTCACAATAGGTGATATCACAGCTCACCTCCTCCTCCTGTATTATGAATAATAACACCTCTATATACAGTAGATAACACAGGATCCTCCATTCACAATAGGTGATATCACAGCTCACCACCTCCTCCTGTATAATGACTGATAACATCTCTATATACAGTAGATAACACAGGATCCACCATTCACAATAGGTGATATCACAGGTCACCTCCTCCTGTACAATGACTGATAACACCTCTATATACAGTAGATAACACAGGATCCTCCATTCACAATAGGTGATATCACAGCTCACCTCCTCCTCCTGTACAATGACTGATAACACCTCTATATACAGTAGATACAGGGCCGCACCGTCCATTGGACAGTGTGAGCCCTGTCATTCAGGCGGCAAGAGGCAGGGGGAGCGGCTGTGCAGAAGGGGGCGGCGCCTCATGCAAACAGCCTCCCCCTGTCATGGCGCCGGCTGCTCACCCCGCGCACCGCAGGTAAGCGGCGACCGCCGGGGGACAAGCACAGAAGGGGCGGGCTTCAACAGCACCCCCCCCCCGGTACTCACGGCCGCGGCCGGCATTCACTGCCGCGGCTCAGGCGGCAGTGGCGACCGCCGGGGGTCCAATGACTGCAGAGGGGGCGGCAGCGCTGGGCTCCACCAGCACCCCCCCCCCCCCGTAATCAGTGCCGCGGCTCAGGCGGCAGTGGGGCTTGGTGCACCCCTGAGTAGATAACACAGGATCCACCATTAACAATACATTATATCATGGCTCACCTCCTCCCCCTCTTGTACAATGAGAGGTAACACCTCTATATACAGTAGATAACACATGATCCACCATTCACAATAGGTGTTGTCATAGCTCACCCCCCTCCCACACCTGTACAATGACTGATAACACCTTTATATACAGTGAATAAGACAGGATCCACCATTCACAACAGGTGATATCACAGCTCTACTTCTCCTCCTGTACAATAACCGATAACACCTCTATATGCAGGGTGGGCCATTTATATGGATACACCTAAATAAAATAGGAATGTTTTGTGATATCAACTTCCTGTTTGTGGCACATTAGTATATGGGAAGAGAACATTTTTCCAGATGGGTGGTGAACATGGTGGCCATTTTGGATCCAACTTTATTTTTTTCAATGGGAAGTGTCATGTGACACATCAATCTTATTGAGAATGTCATAAGAAAAACAATGGTGTGCTTGGTTTTAACGTAACTTTATTCTGTCATGAGTTATTTCAGTTGATATCACCATTCATTCCCATTTTATTTTGGTGTATCCATATAGATGGCCCACCCTGTACTGTAGATACCAAGATGATGAAGATGAAATGAGGGTGGCCATTTCAGCAAGACAAAGATCCCAAACACACAGCCAAGGAATTTCTTAATTGGTTTCAGAGAGAGAAAATAAATTTTGTTTGAAGATTCAAGCTGATTCCTCAGGTTGAACAACAGAGAATTTATGGAAGGAACTAAAACTCACAGTTCCTTGAAGGATCCATGGGATCTGCAGAATGTGAAGAGTGTTAGTGTGGAAGAATGGGCCAAAATCCATTTGATCAATTCAGGTGACTAGTGTTTCCATACAGAAGGTGTTTTGAATAGTGATGAGCAAATAGTGAAGTATTCAGCTTTGGAGTATTCTAGTTGAATACTTTTTACTATTCGGGTATTCAACTCGAATACCCAGCCTAATGCAAGTCAATTAGTCATGGCCTTTACCAACACACAGCCAGCTGTAAAACAAGCATTTCCTGGGGAGCAAGAGTGGACTTTTAATGTGTTTTTGCAGCATACAAAACATCGCTCTACCCCTCCCCAGTGAGAGCCTTCCATTCAAACAGCTCTCACTAGGATGTCAGCTCCCATTGTTCACCCAGGCAAGCTGGCAATTTGTGTCAGATCATTCATGATTGACACATCACTCTCAAGCACCAGCGATTCTCACTTGAGTAATGAACATCCCCAACACTAGTAACGAATAGTAACGGGTATGATCACTCATCACTAGTCTTGAAATTTCTGTCACGCCGCGGATTAGGGAGTGTCTGATTACAGTGCGTGACAGTGGCACACAAACCAACGGTGTCCAGCACACTACAAACAACAACAGCCTGGGGAAACGCGGGGGAGAGGGGGGAAAAATACAATGGAGGGCCCTGCTCATAGGAAATTGGGGTCAAGGAGACCTTCTGCACTCACCTGCAGCTGTTCCTTGATCTCCCTACCATCCCTATATGGGTTCTTTCACCGCGCCGCTGAGCAGGATACCTAGTCGCTTGTGGGCCCTGACGTTAACCCTCAATAGGAAGATGGCCAGCGGGAGTACTAGTCCCAATCACTGCACTAGAATCAAAAAGAGAGGAAGACAAATAGGGAAATGACAAACAACTTCACACATGCTGCCACTCTCCTAGGCAGCAGACGGCTTGTCAATGGTCAGCTTCTCCAGAACAGCTCATTCACTTCAAGTAGCTAAGCCAGGAATGAAGTTCAATCACCAGCAAGGAAAGCTGGAACATGTGACCACATAAAAGAGATGGGAATAATCACAAAGTAGTCATGCCTGGGAACAGAACTAAAGAGTATTGCAGCAACAGAAACTGACATTAACTCCTTCACTGTCAAAGGAAAGAAACACAAGTAAAATGAAGTCTCAATACAGGAGTGAGACACAGATCCCAAACCTGTCATAAGTCTAAAAACTAAGAGAGACCATCATGACACTTTTATTATCAACAAAGCCTTTTGTACAAAATACTAAATAGATTTCAGTGTGTTCAATACTATTCTCTTTCTCATTATTACACATCACTTAATTTATACATATCTACTGTATAGTTTTATTTCTTTGCGTGGATTGGATGGGTTGTTACTGACATCTGGTATGAAATTCATGTCAATAGCCTCTTTAGAAATATAGTTACTTAGAAAATGTATGACATGTTCAATGCTTTTTTCATCCACTGTAAATATTCTCACAGTTATTGTCATTGGTGGAATTTGAACCCATGACTCCAGCATTCCGAGGATACAATACAATTATATGAATGCACTCTTACTGCAATGTGCTAGAACTTGCATCTATCGCACATCACAAAGGCAGAAGTAGAAATCTTTGTGACTTTTGATTACTCAATCAATAACCTTTATTTGCTAAAAGTGAAAAAAGTCTTATTTTTCATTGAACTTGAGCACAGTCTCAATCTCCCGATGCCTCTGTTATGCTTTGTGGTTGATACACAAGTGATCCTTCTGTCTTCTCGGCATTTCTGATCAGTCGTCAAGTGATTAACAACAGTTGGTATAATAAATCTTACATAAAGTGTTTAATGTCTACAGACAAAATGACTGTACTACTGAGAATTCATTTGTAGAACAGATGGCAAATGTATTAGATATATTCCGAGTAAAAACATTTTTACCAGGATGATTTCATTGGTCTTCAATCTGTTTCATTCCATTGATTAATACAGTTTATAAGTATGGAGCACATAAGCAGAAACTTTTAGGGGGTTAAATTACGGTAATAAACTACACTAATTTCTTGTTTCGGTACCTACAGAAAGCTGCTAATTAGTGGTGTGAGTGGGGTTATACAGTCCCATGACGTTTATGTACATATGTGGAATATCTCCTGAAATAAAGGAATCAAGTGAAACATCTTTTTTGCATAGAGACTTGTGCTAAATACAAAAGAGCCAATGATAAACAACAATTTTATAACAAAAAGCAATAAGATAGAAAACCTAAAGCTTGCTGTGACACTGGTATTGCCCCCCCCCCTTTATGCTAAATTAGTATGGAACTATATTTTGACTCACCTATTGTAAATCACAAATGAGAATCACCTGTGATAAATTGTCAGTGCCCATATATCATGAATTAGATCATGAATGATCCCTTTAGTGTTTTAAAAAGCCACATGTTAGGTCCTGTTTATTTGTCACAAAGGTGAAAACAAAGGATCTGTCTGAGAACATTAGAGCTGCTATTATCAGCAAACACAAGACTTTCAAAGAGTATAAGACCATCTCCAAAGACCTTGGTATCCCAGTTTCAACAGTGTATGATGTTATTAAGAGGTTTGCCAAGCATGGAACCATCAATAACCGCCCTGGTTTTGTACGAAAGTGGAAAATTGACAAGATATGTCTTCGAATGTTTGTGTGAATGGTGGAAAAAACACATCAAATATCCAAAGACCTGAAGGCCAACCTTGAACAGTCTGGGTGTCATGGTTTCAAGCAACTTACACTGCATACTAAACCAAGCAAAGATTTATGGGCAAGGGCAAGGAAGACACCATTGCTGAAGAAAAGACAAAAAGGAACAATTATTTTTGCCAAAGAGAAACCACAATCCTTTCGGGAAAATGTTCCGTGAACAAGTAATACAAAAATAGACCTTTTTGGCAAAGCAAAGCAACAGTTTGCTTACAAACGGCTCAATGAAGTTTATAAGGAAAGAACAGCTAACCAACAGTTAAGCATGGTGGAGGATGCATAATGCTGTGGGGTTGATTTGTTGCATCTCGCCCTGGAAGCCTTGCCTGTATCATAAGAATCATAAAATCAGAGAATTATCAAGAGAATTTAGAAGGAAATGTCCTACCCAGTGTAAGAAAACTTTGAGTCGAAGAATATGGATCTTCCAGAAAGGCAATGACCAAAAGCTCACATCCAAAAGTACAGGGGGGGACATTTATATGGATGCACCTAAATGAATATTGGAAAAGTTGGTGATATCAACTTCCTGTTTGTGGCACATTAATATATGGGAGGAGGAAAACTTTTCCAGATGGGTGGTGAACATGGCGGCCATTTTGAAGTCGGTCATTTTAGATCCAACTTTATTTTTTTCAATGGGAAGAGGGTCATATGACACATCAAACATGTTGAGAATTTCATAAGAAAAACAATGGTGTGCTTGGTTTTAATGTAACTTTATTATTTCATTAATTATTTACAAGTTTATGACCACTTATAAAATGTGTTCAAAGTGCTGTCCATTGTGTTGGATTGTCAATGCAACACTCTTCTCCCACTCTTGACACACTGATAGCAACACCGCAGAAGAAATGCTAGCACAGCCTTCCAGTATCCGTTGTATCAGATGCTGCACATCTCGTATCTTCACAACATAGACAATTGCCTTCAGATGAGGGATGAGGAAAACTTTTTTGTGAATGGTGAAGTTAACAAACAAAACCACCGCTATTGGTCTGACACTAACCCACAGTGGATAGATCCCTCCAAGACTGTGGGAACACAAAAATTGAAGGTATGGTGTGGTATATGGGGTACAAAGATAGTGGGGCCATTCTTCATCAATGGAAACCTCAATGCCCCTCGATATCTGAATCATGTAGCAATTTCAGACATCCAGTGGCATTGAGGTTTCCATTGATGAAGAACGGCCCCACTATCTTTGTACCCCCAAGGTGTAAGCAAGTATGAATTAGGGGCCTTTATTGCTGCACATGTTGTTTATTCTGATTCTTCTTTGAAACATATAAGTTGACAAACAACGTCTTATTGTTGTATTACTTTGGACACTAGTTATAAAGTCCCGAGGATATAACTTTGGTACATTTCCTTTTATTTCTTAAGTTTTTGAACAGTTTATGAAAAAAATAAAGGTGGGGTGGGGGGGTACGCCAAAAATGGTAGATCTACATCAGAGAAAATAGTGACTTTATTTAAAAGACAACAAACAGCTCAGTAAGTGACACATCGCTGGAATCAGGCATTCAGCCCCTACATCATACTGTTCCCAGATTACATAGCAAACAGCTGCTGAAAGATTCCCTTTAAGGATACATTAACTTCTTTCATTTATCATTGTATCAAGTTTTTCATAATTATTGTATTATGTTCTTAATATTCCATCAACAACGAGCTTTATAAACACACTAGCTGTGAGCCCGATGCAAATGCATCGGGTGTCTAGAATGTGCATTAATTTGATTATAGTAGTTATAGCTGGTGTGAGGACTTTTCGGGGGGGTGTGAATAGTTTTTGGGGGGTCACATACTTTTTTGGGTGGGTCACATAGTTTTTTGGGGGGGTGACATACTTTTTTGGGGGGGTCCAATATTTTTTTTGGGGGGTGACATAATTTTTTTGGGGGGTCACATCATTTTTTTGGGGGGTGACATATTTTTTAGGGGGGGGTCACATACTTTTTTGGGGGTGTCAGATACTTTTTTTGGGGGTGTCACATACTTTTTTTGGGGGGGTCCAATACTTTTGGGGGGGGTCCAATACTTATATTTTAATAAATTAATGTAATTAATATCTTAATGTAATTTTTTTTTTTTTTTTTTTTTTTATTATTATTTTTTATTTTATTATTTATTTTTATAATTTTTTTTACGATTATTATTATTAAATTTATTTATTATTTTGTATTTTAAGTGATTTTTTTTGTATTAAAATTATGTTATTTTATTAAAAAACCGCATCTGCGGTACGTTTGCGGTAATCCCCATACAAAGTATAGGGGGACTTGCGGCAGGTGCGGCAAAACCGCACTTGCCGCACCTGCCGCAAGTCCCCCTATACTTTCTATGGGGATTTTTGGGGGGGTTACATAATTTTTTTGGGGGGGTCCAATACTTTTGGGGGGGTCCAATACTTATATTTTAATAAATTAATGTAATTAATATCTTAATGTAATTTTTTTTTTTTTTTTTTTATTATTATTTTTTATTTTATTATTTATTTTTATAATTTTTTTTACGATTATTATTATTAAATTTATTTATTATTTTGTATTTTAAGTGATTTTTTTTGTATTAAAATTATGTTATTTTATTAAAAAACCGCATCTGCGGTACGTTTGCGGTAATCCCCATACAAAGTATAGGGGGACTTGCGGCAGGTGCGGCAAAACCGCACTTGCCGCACCTGCCGCAAGTCCCCCTATACTTTCTATGGGGATTTTTGGGGGGGTTACATAATTTTTTTGGGGGGGTCCAATACTTTTGGGGGGGTCCAATACTTATATTTTAATAAATTAATGTAATTAATATCTTAATGTAATTTATTTTTTTTTTTTTTTTTATTATTATTTTTTATTTTATTATTTATTTTTATTATTTTTTTTACGATTATTATTATTAAATTTATTTATTATTTTGTATTTTAAGTGACTTTTTTTGTATTAAAATTGTTATTTTATTAAAAAACCGCATCTGCGGTGCGGTTGCGGTAATCCCCATACAAAGTATAGGGGGACTTGCGGCAGGTGCGGCAAAACCGCACTTGCCGCACCTGCCGCAAGTCCCCCTATACTTTCTATGGGGATTTTTGGGGGGGTCACATAATTTTTTTGGGGGGGTCCAATACTTTTGGGGGGGTCCAATACTTATATTTTAATAAATTAATGTAATTAATATGTTAATGTAATTTTTTTTTTTTTTTATTATTATTTTATTATTTATTTTAATTATTTTTTTTACGATTATTATTATTAAATTTATTTATTATTTTGTATTTTTTTTTAATTAAAATTATGTTATTTTATTAAAAAACCGCATCTGCGGTGCGGTTATCCCCATAGAAAGTATAGGGGGACTTGCGGCAGGTGCGGCAAAACCGCACTTGCCGCACCTGCCGCAAGTCCCCCTATACTTTCTATGGGGATTACCGCAACCGCGCCGCAACTGGCACTTGCGGCGCAATTGCGGTAATCCTTATGGATTTGACCGCAACTGCGCCGCAAGTGCTCGCACTCAGCCAGCGACTCGCAATGCGGCGCGGTTGCGGTAATCCTTATGGGTTTTACCGCAACCGCGCCGCAAGTGCTCGCACTCAGCCAGCGACTCGCAATGCGGCGCGGTTGCGGTAATCCTTATGGGTTTTACCGCAACCGCGCCGCAAGTGCTCGCACTGAGCCAGCGAGTTAATATGCGGCGCGGTTGCGGTAATCCACAGGGCAATGGGGCACAGGGGCACAGGGGCACAGAGGCACAGGGGCACAGAGGCACAGGGGCACAGAGGCACAGGGGCACAGAGGCACAGGGGCACAGGGGCACAGAGGCACAGGGGCACAGAGGCACAGGGGCACAGGGGCACAGAGGCACAGGGGCACAGAGGCACAGGGGCACAGGGGCACAGAGGCACAGGGGCACAGGGGCACAGGGGCACAGGGGCACAGAGGCACAGGGGCACAGGGGCACAGAGGCACAGGGGCACAGGGGCACTGGGGCACAGGGGCACAGGGGCACAGGGGCACAGGGGCACAGAGGCACAGGGGCACAGGGGATGGCGGGGGTGACAGGGGCACAGGGGCACTTGGGCACAGGGGCATTGGGGCACAGGGGCACAGGCTCCGGAGCACTGTATCAGCATGTGCTGACAGCAGCTGCTTCGGAGCGGGAGGCACAGGGGCACTGAGGCACAGGGGATGGCGGGGGTGACAGGGGCACAGGGGCACTTGGGCACAGGGGCATTGGGGCACAGGGGCACAGGTTCGGAGCGGGAGGCAGAGGGGCACACTGAGGCACTGAGGCACAGGGGCACAGGGGCACAGGGCGGCTGAGGTAGCGACTCGCAATGGCCTCGCGGCCATTGCTCGCGCTACCTCAGCGGTACATCGCTAAATTTGTGGCCGAGCCTCTGGTTCTATTTTCGGCCACCGACTCGCAATGGCCGCTTCGCGGCCATTGCTCGTGCGTGGTGACGTCAGCGGCTCGCAATGGCCGCTACGCGGCCAATGCTTCGCCGTGATGACGTCACAGAGTGTGACATATCCACGGCACGTTGTCGGGGTCCGACACGAAAACGTCTTAGGCAATTATATAGTAGATGTAACCTACACTGATAAAATATAAGTGTTGTGTCCATGACTACCACAATGAGTAAATTATATATATATATATTTTTTTTAATAATATAGCCTTTAACTTAATGATTGCTTTATTTAAAGGAAAAAAAGTGTTTATCCTTTTTGAATGCGAAAAATATGTTTTACCCTATTAGTAGATAATTAATAAAACATCCTGACCCTCCAGCTGTGCATCGTACATTTGTTTTTATACTTTTAATTCCATCACATTAAACAGCTCTGGTAATAATATGCAGCTGGATGTAATAGATGAGGTTTTCCTTATGGCTTCAGGATATGTGTATTATTTTAGTGTATATGATATATGATACATTTTAAAGATTTACATACTCTAATCTCCCAAGTCTCATGTGATATGACATCTATGAGATCAACCCATCTCATTGATATTCATGAAGCGAAAGTTAATCTGCTTGTGTACAAAATAATCTGGCCCTGACGGCATACATAAATGTATATTTATATACATACACACATCTGTGTAGGATTGGAGTCGTGAAGTCAATATATAGGAAAGTTGTGTGTTAGACTGCCTTCAGATTTGCAGATACCTCCGCAGCGTTTTGCAGAGGCATCTGCAAGCATCTGCATGCAGACGGCAGCCCCTATGTTTATAATGGAGTGCACGGCGGTCTGCAGATGCTTGCAGACCGCCGTGCGCACCCATTCACTCCTATATGTGATCTGTGCGCAGGCGGATGCCTGCGCACAAATCACACACTCTCGTCCGCACCAGGGACGCGACATGTTGCATCCGCCTGCGCACAGATCACATATAGGAGTGAATGGGTGCGCACGGCGGTCTGCAAGCATCTACAGACCGCCGTGCGCACCATTATAAACATAGGGGCTGCCGTCTGCATGCAGATGCTTGCAGATGCCTCCGCAAAACGCTGCGGAGGCATCTGCAAATCTGAAGGCAGCCTTAATTCCTGCATATCATCTGCTGAAAACAAAAGAAAGCTTTGGAACAGAATTAAGCATGGCTCATCTTTTGTATACAATCAAAGCCTTTAGAATTTGAATATAATCAGTTATGTTGGAAAGCATAAATTTATCTGCAGATATGGGGTTAATAAGGAAGTAAATAATGTTATAAATCTGTCCAGCCGTTTTTTGAAAAGGCGGCTGCTGGGAGAAACTCAATTTATTTCCTCCCAGGAGCTGCTGGCCTTTAGTTAAGAAGATGTTCCTGATGTGGCTACAGTCATCGCTTACAACAGTGATAGGCGGGCGTCACACACTACGATTTTGTGTGGGAACTCCATAACGATGTCAGGGGTGTGCGCTCATGGACAATATCTTAGTGAGGTGTCACATGTATAGATAACGTTCAGGACGCAGCAGCGATGTTACGTGCAGGGATCGTTTGTATAATCAGCGATTGATGCTTGTTAATGATGTGAATAGGAGAAATCATAAAGGAGATCGGTTATGGCGGTGTCACACAGAGCAATGCAGCAGATTGGATGATCGACATCATCTGATATGGGGTCCGGTTCCCATATCTGGATATAACGATCTGACCACTTATCGCTAGT
Source organism: Allobates femoralis (assembly GCA_033576535.1). Classification (NCBI taxonomy): domain Eukaryota; kingdom Metazoa; phylum Chordata; class Amphibia; order Anura; family Aromobatidae; genus Allobates; species Allobates femoralis. The sequence continues at coordinate 72,549,509 of JARQOC010000007.1, forward strand.
CGTTTCATGCTGTCACACGCAACAATATCGTAGGAGCGATGACGAATCAGGCACTTTCCAGCGAGATCTTTACATATATCGTAGCGTGTGACGCCCGACTTAATGTCACTATTCCACCCTGCAGTGCATCCTGGACGTATTTAGGGAATAAATAGGGTCACACTACCTTAATAGCAGATTTTATCGGGCTGCACTTCAGACTTAGAAATTTTCTGCAGAAGCACATAGCGGCCGCACACAAAGCTGCTGGGCGGCTGCTTTTCAGGAGCGCACAGGAAACGCTGCGTGAGCTGTCAGCGGTTTGGAATACTTATAAAGTAGAAGATTAGAACGGCTGGACTTTACCTTATAATTTATTAGCTATAGCTTTTTCTTTTATGGGCGCATATATTTTGTATAAGATCCACTAAGGTCTAAAAAGTGGCACAAATTATTTCTGACACAATCCCTCATTAGATGCACACGTGAACCTGAATACTTACATTGTTTGCAGTCATTGACTTCCATAAGTTCATAAGATCTTTCTTAATGCTTTATTGAGCAGTGATATGCTTTCCTAATGGTGGGTTTACACGTCCCGATATCGGCATCCAACTCCGACCAAAAGTCACGTGGTTCGTGCGTTGGACCCGATATCGTTCGTGCGTTGTATGGTGTAAATGTCCAATACAATGCACGAACGATATCAAACCGATATCGGGGATCTAATTAGCGTGCTATTCAACGGCCCGATATTGGATGCAGGTTGGAGCCGGATCGTGCTGTGTGACAGCCCAACTACGATGTGCAGTACAACGTCCCCCATTCACTCCCATGTTAAATGGTCGTTCCTGGGTCGGCCGTACAAGGGGGGCGTAGACATCGTAGAGTCGTTGTATCCCGATATCGCGCTGTGTAAACCTCCGATACGATTCTTTGAAATCCGGGCAGAAAAAGTGCGCTCCCGCGCCGTCGGATCCAATATCGGACCGACGTTGGAGCGTGTAAACCCACCATAACACTCTTTTCGGAGATGAATGAACAATATGTGCAACAAGTTTGTATGTTCTCCCCGTGTTACGTGAGTTTCCTTCGGGTTCTCCAGTTTCTTCCCACACTCTAAAGACATAGAGATAGGGAATGTAGATTGTGAGCCCCAATAGGAACAGTGATGATAATTTCTGTAACGCGCTGTGGAATAGGCTGAAACTATATAAGAAATGCATAAATAATAATAATAATAATAATAATAATAATGATAATAAATATGTGCTTCCGTGTGGCCACCTACTGATGGTGATGCGAATTGCAGCCGATCATGATTTTTTTTCAGCATTTCACAACATTGCATGTAATATGCTTAGTAAAAAATATGTAAAATGACAAGAATTTAGGAGAGGATTCATCTGAAGTTATTTATAAAATTAACAAATCAAATGTTAGGTAGCCAGTAATAAGTGTCATAACGTTTATGGTTCCAGAGGGGATGACCACGACTGGGCTCATGAGGAACGCCAGCACCTATTTCAGTTGGTTGTCCATTCAAGGATGCAAATTCAGTTGAACTTAAGTTTGGTGCAAAGATCCTCCGAGTAGTTGTGCTGCAATACACACTGAAGGACAATCAGTAGTGTGCAAGTCACCGGCGGTGCAAGGCAATAATGTTATGACTCGCCTATAGCAGGCACACCAATGTCAGATGCTGGCCTCTACAATGGCAACATAAGAGGAAGGTGCATGTCTTGATAGTAGAGGAAAGTGAGGTGAATTTGTTTTTGGTAGAACAGGGGACATATATACCAGGATGAGGACAAGGATGGGAGACATATATACCAGGAAGATGCCCAGGATAGGGGACATATATTCCAGGATTTGGTACAGGATAGGAGACATTTATATTAGGAATGGGCCCAGGAGAGCAGGACATACATACCAGGAAAGGGCCCAGAATAGGGGTACATGTATAACAGGAAGGGACACAGGATAGGGGACATACTGTATATTCCAGAATATGGTACATGATAGGATAAATTTATATTGGGAATGTGCTCAGGAGAGAAGGACATAAATACTAGGAAGGGGTCCAGGATAGGGGAACATATATACCAAGAAGGGGTCCGGAAGGGCAGGAAATATATACCGGGAAGGGGTCCAGAAAGGGGAGCATTTACAGTATATAAAGAAGGGGCCCAGAATAGGGGTACATGTATAACAGGAAGGGACACAGGATAGGGGACATACTGTATATTCCAGAATATGGTACATGATAGGATAAATTTATATTGGGAATGTGCTCAGGAGAGAAGGACATAAATACTAGGAAGGGGTCCAGGATAGGGGAACATATATACCAAGAAGGCTTCCAGAAGGGCAGGAAATATATACCGGGAAGGGGTCCAGAAAGGGGAGCATTTACAGTATATAAAGAAGGGGCCCAGAATAGGGGTACATGTATAACAGGAAGGGACACAGGATAGGGGACATACTGTATATTCCAGAATATGGTACATGATAGGATAAAATTATATTGGGAATGTGCTCAGGAGAGAAGGACATAAATACTAGGAAGGGGTCCAGGATAGGGGAACATATATACCAAGAAAGCTTCCAGAAGGGCAGGAAATATATACCGGGAAGGGGTCCAGAAAGGGGAGCATTTACAGGCCAGGAAGGGAAGACAAATATGCCAGGAAGGGACCAATAATGGGGAACATATCTACCAGGAAAGGTCCCAGGATGAAGGACATTACCAGAAAGGGGCGCATTTACACTATATAAAGAAGGGGCCCAGGATAGGGGACATATATACCAGGATGGGGCCCTGGATAGGGAACATTTTTATTGTTAAGTGGCCAGTAAGGGGAGACAAATATACCAGGAAGGGACCAATAATGGGGAACATGTATACCAGTAAAGGTCCCAGGATGGAGGACATTACCAAACATTTAGTATATTACTGCATAATGTTACTACATATGTTTTTTATAGGATTAAGGTTTTGTAATGCTACAAGTGAAAAAATATCTAATCTACATGCGTGGGTCCAAATCTTTCACCGGAGCCCAGTGGACTCTAGTTACACCCCTGACTGTAATATTAACAGGACTGGCGGTGCTAGTTGTGGTCACAACTACTTCAGTAACAAATATATGCACAAAACTACCTGATCTTCCTTACAGCAAAAGATGTTACAGGATCGTAATGTGTTAGTCACGTCTTCTCCTTTGCTTTAGGGATAAGTGGGAAAGCCTTTTTTCATATTAAATTTCAGTCTTTTTTTCGACGCACACAACACACGGTTCACAGTGTATAATGCATTCCCCATATTACCATGCATTTAAGAAGAAGCAGAAAATCTATGCTTGGAATATATTTGCCCGAACAAAACTCGGAAGAGAAAGGAAATATTTGCTTAGCAAAAAAAAAGAAAAAACCCTGACATTTTCCTTTCATTTAGAAAAGAAAGTGAGAAATGCCAAGATCTAAAAAGTGTATAATATAATTTATGGTAATCAGAGGTGGATATTGCTCGCGCCTCTGCATTGGGACCCTCAGGGAAGAGGGAAGGGGGGGTCTGTTTTCATAGACTACCTGCCACTTGGGGAATATCTCATTGTTAAAATTGATGGACGAGGCAGCAGCTCCTTATTACTGTTTGTGCTTTAGCGGTGTGGATGATGGGAGCGAGCTCTACTGTGTCACTGGCGGCTCTCGAATTGTGCTGGATTGGCTGGTGAGTTAGAGAAATTAGAAGTCATTTTGGAAAAGAAAGCAGCAACCTAATTTAATGTTTATTTGCATGGGAATGACAGACTTAGATTTTTCACCTACATCGATATTAGTATCAAACTAAAAGAGATTGTTTTTTTCTGATAGAAACACATGTGGCACCCCAGAGTCCGGATGCCACAATGTAATTGCTGCCTCGTGGGGTAGTGTAATTCCTGAGAACAACAGAGGGTATCCACTCCAGGTGAGCCAAGTATACAACATCTTTTCTGCCTCCAGGCCTGAAGGGGGAGCTCTAAACCCATTTTCAGGGCAGCTCGGCTGCGGAGTTAGTCAGTTCAGTATGAAGCAGTACTGAGGAAGACATCCTGTGGACTTGAGCAGTGCTAAGCTCAGCCATGGATAGCTGAAACCTAGCTTGAGGGACCCATTGGTGAGGGTCTGAGGAAGTTGAGGAAAGCCTGTGGAGTGGAGCAGTGTCTAGCTCATCCCAGAGCAGAGAGTCAGAACCGGACACCGGAGTCTGAGGCTGTGAAGGGTCTAACGTCCCGGCAGTCTAAAACCGGAGGGTGGGGGATTTCAAATCCCCAAGCCACACCACAGTCCCTGCAGGCAAAGCAGCATAGAGAGTCCAGGAGCTGCGGCCAGGGAAGTGAGGCTGGAGATGGTCTTGAGCTGCCTGCCATACTGGTACCACGCAGGAAGAGAGAGAGGGCCGCAGCTCAGCTTATGCAGCAGCAGGGACCCGCTGAAAGAGTGCAGCAGGGAGGCCTTAGACCTTGCTGAGTGAAGAGGACCCCGAGTTGCTCCCAGGTTGCACAGACTCCAAGTAACATCACCTGTCAGTGTGCTGGCTTGCACCAGTACCACCAGTAAAGGACCTGAGGAAACAACAACCATGAGTCTGTCTGTTACTTTGCACCCTCCGTCCTGCACCCCAAATGCCTTCCAACACCATAGACTTTTCCGGTTGCACTAAGGATATGCTCCACCCGTGGGGAACGATACCACCAAAGCTGCCCATCCATCATCCCTAGTGGTCTCGTCTGACAGCGTCAGCCCAAAAAGCCGAATACTGTGGGTGGTGTCATGACTTTTATCCCTACATCAATTCCCCCGCATTTTTAGCGACTCCGCAGGACCACGGAGCTGGGTCTCAGCCCCCATGCATCCCCCAAGAGACCGAACCAGCCTGCAACCCTGGGGGCGAGTCATATACAAATTTAAAAAAACTGCAATTTTGTCTCTCTTTGGTTAGGCCTTGCTCCCACTTGCGTATAAAAATTCAGAGAGATTTTCATCCAGGAAAGTTGAACAAATGAAATCAGTTTGGTTGTCCATATGAAATTCAGCACAGGTAGAGATAGGATTTACCACCAGCGCTGCAGATCAAAAGTCATAGTCCAGATGTTTTTGAAGGTTTAATTGGCCTGCGTGTTTCGTAAATGTATCGTTACTTCTTCAGGGCACACATCAGGCAAATTGCTTATTGAAAGTGGCTACGTGCAGCAGCCAGTGATTACATGTGTTTTAGTGGTTGTGACTCTTGCAACCTGTAAAGATGAGCATAACCATTTTGGCATCCCGTCTTTATTTATATGAGATAAGACCCTATTTGCGCTCTATCTCCATTGCAGTTTTTACAATGATTTTCCATACAATTATTCTCTCACCAAGAATCCATATGACATGCATTTTTTTACTCAATCACTATTACTTTTACAATCATTAACAGGAGGATTTACAGTGTTCTGTGCAGCAGGATGGTAATGTATCTGTGAAAGCCAGATCTATTTAATGACCTCCAATTTCACTAAGGCTGAAGGCACACTGTCATGCGGAGTGTGTTTGATGCACAACAGTGATGTGAGTGTTATGCGTGTTTTTTGTGTTTGTGGTGCGAGTGTAGTGCGTATGGTGAGTGTGCATGGCTATATGCATGCGAGTGTGCTGCGATTGTGAGGTGTGAGTGCGTGTGTGGTGCGTGTCAGTGTGATGCTGTCCGCGGTCCTAAAGCAAACTTCAGGTCCGCGGACAGCATTTGCCAGGAAATTCAAACTCGGCGGCTGTCAAAGCAGCCGAGTTTGAATTTGCCGGTTTCCCGATACAGTAAGCAATAATGTTTAAGTTCTGTCAAAGCAGGACTGAAATATCATTGTTTAAAACACAGCCGCTACCCAAATATTAAAGTTCTAGGGGTTAATCATCATGTTAACCCCCTCTGCAGGATCTGTGCATCATGTCAGCAGTTAATAACCCGGTGTCGGAAGGGTTAAATTGATGTTGGAGTGATGACAACATGTGTCCAGAGAGTGTCCATGCTCCATGGACACATGCTGTCATCACACCCTGCCTGTGCAGGGGTTAATACAGTGTTAAAAATGCAAGCCGGCATTTGTCGGCTTTTATTAAATCATTGAAAAAGCCGGCGGCTAAGTTAATTAAATTTAGGAGCTGCCCATGCTGCCGTGGTCCTGAAATCACAGCACAGGGGACAGCTCCTCCAGAGCTCGCTGCTAAACTCCAGCAGCCAGCGTCGGGTTCCCGGATCCTACCATAGACCCCCATGTCCAGGAGGATCCTGGAACCGGACGTCACCAAGTTCCAGCAATTTGCATAGCACGTCACCGAGTTTGAAGCAATTTGCAAAGCACACTTGTGCGACTATCACACAGTGTGCTGTATGGCTGCGAGATTTTCTCATACCCATAGACTTTGCATTGCCTGCTCGCACGTTAGAATCGTGTGCAGTCACAACATGTTGCAACTGCACTCTCTTCTGAATCGCAATGGGAGTTTAGTGCGGGGGACTCCCACCAGTGCGCCCTGCCTTACAGGGCAACACTGGTCCGAGTGCAATGCGAGTTTTCCTCGCATTGCACTTGCACGAGTCCCTTGCAATATTGCGCCTTCAGCCTAAGTGTATGTGTATCTCCTGTGTTTCTCAAATGGAGGACCAGTGCGTATTTTAGGGTAGGACACACTATTATCTTCTTTGTGTGAAACTAAATCTATGATAACATAAGAATATGAAACCTAAGAAGTATATGTCATAGTCCAACATTGAGACTGTGCACAAAAGCTGCTGATAGTCAGCCAATAGAATGTACAGGTTCATCTCAATGAATTAGAATATCAAAAAGTTAATTTATTTCAGTAATTCAATACATAAAGTGAAACACATATATTATAGAGTGATCTATTACAAGTGTTTATTTCTGTAAATGTTGATGATTATGGTTTACAGCCAAAGAAAACCCAAAGGTCATTAGCTCAGAAAATTAAAGTAGGTAGGTAGGTGTAGGAATCGAATTATTGAAATAATTTAAGTTTTTGATGATATTCTAATTCTAATTGATAGAGATGCACCTGTATGTATGTTAATGCCAAAAGATAAGCTGAGCCAATTAGAAAGAAGGGTCAGGGAACCCATAAGGTGGACAGACCCCATGACTTTCGGGGAGGTAGGGGGTTAATAGGAAAAGGTAGGGGATTGGGGGATTTGCATGTAAGCAGTAAGTGGTGATTGGCTAAGGGGGGGTGCTTAGGGCAGGAAGAGGGGGAGCAATAGGGGACGTTATAGGAGTGAGGGAGGAAGTGACCCCTCACTCCATTTCCGGGGAGCAGAGCAGTTGGGTCAGTGAGTGGTCTGCTTACCTAATATGGCGGATCTGGCTGCATTGAGGGCGCTCATCCAGGGTGCTGCGGCGGTGCATGGGGCGCAGGCAGTGCAGGAGTATGTGAGGGCTGCCTGTGCTTCCCCATCGGCACCAGCCCCCACCACCCCTTCAGCGCGTGGCCGCCGATCCAGGCCTCCTGAGCGCTATTCCCCGGAGACGCGGAGCGGGAGGCGGGCTCATTCAGGGAGCCCCGGTTGGGATCCTCGACGACAGCGCGAGTGCCCATCCACCCCGGGGCTAGCGCCGGCCGACGCGAGTAATCCACGACGGGGCCGCGATGCTCCAGAAGTGGGCGGGGCCAGCTGGCAGTTCACTTCCGGTCCGCGGTCCGGCACACAGAACATGGCGGCGGCTCCCAGGCTGAGAAGGGAGAGCGCCGAGCGGCCGCAGAGCGCGGTTCAAACACCCTGCACACGGCGGGGACAGCAGGGGCCTACTACAGATGGAGGGCACTCTGCACCTGGGCATAACCTGCGGTCACGACCGGTGACCAATGAGGTGAGGCAGAGCCTGGAGACCCCAGGGGGCAGAAGGAGCCGGCCAGCAGCGGCAGCGATGGCTCCCAGGGATGGCGGGAGTGGCACCCAGCGGGGCGATGCATCAGATGAAAGGCCCAGGGAATCAGTAACGGACCCTCCCTATGGCCTAGGGGGGGCTCCCAGCGTAGCCCGGCTATGGTACGGCCCTCTTGCAGTCGGCAGGGTGGGTTTGAGACTGGGGTCCCTCTTAAGGGCTCTGGTCAGAAGAGGCCAAGGGGGCAGTCGACAAGCAGCAGGACTCGGAGGACACAAGGACGGTCCTCCAAGAAACAGTGTCCAGCCAGGGGGGCCGTGGCCGACACGGAGGCTAAGGGCGGCTGCAGTGATCGGCTTGGCTCGGAGCAGGCACCCCTGGGTGGCACAGACGACGAGAGCGAGGAAGAAGAAGAGCTATCGGATGGATCAGCATCGCCGAGTCGGACGCCAGGGGACTCCGTTGCGGCTGCACCGCGGCAGCCTGGTGAGACTACTTCTATTGTTTAGAACTGTTTGTCAGGTGTAGCCGGGAACGTAGGGGGGTTGTCGGGGGCGTTGTTGCCGGGGGTATTTGTCGGGGGGGACGTAGTGGGTCAGTTGTTAGGTCTATTACAAAGTTTACTGTCCGGCGGAGGAGGGGGTAGCCTGCCAGGATCTCCTGTAGGAGCCTGGGTGGGTCCGAGCGCGGCCCCGGCGAGTAGTGGGGTGGTGGCTGCAGAACAGCCGAGGGATGGTGATACTGGTACAGCAGCGACGGTGCTGGATGCAGCAGTCGATGCGTCTGGGGAAAAGGAGAAGGAGGATGAAGTGGTGAGATTGGATGATAAGGCTAGGAGTGAGGTGTACGTGTGTTTTGAGAGCCCGTTGGGGGCTCACCTTAAAAAAGAGATGAGGGAAAAAATATGGAAGGAGGAATATGTCGAAATTTTTTCACTGCTCCCTCTTGAGAAGTTTAATTTGGATAAGGTTAAGCCTAGTGACTCCAAGAAGGAGAAGGAGGAGGAGGAGAAGCGGCGTTATCGGCTTATTCCGAGAACGTTTGCGAATTGGTTGCAGGCCTTTGCTATTTTAGTGAGCGTAGTGGGGGAAAAGGAGCCGGAACATTGTTCCGCCCTGTTTGGGTACATGGACGCTATTGGGGAGGCCTACAGGGTATATGGGGCTTGTCTTGGTTACGTTATGACGAGCAATTTAGGCAGCGAAAAGCTTTGCGGCCGACTATGAGGTGGGACCTTGTGGTTGCGGCTAATGACCGCTCCGGCTCAGCCCTTTTGGGGGGGGGGCCGGGGTGTCGGGAGCTGGAACGAGTGCCCCGGCCACGTTCCGCAAGGGTTGCTGTTGGCAATTCAATGAGGGATAATGTAAGTTTGGAGCGTCATGCAGGTTTAAACATGAGTGCTCGGGGTGCGGAGGCACCCATAGTTTTGCCAGATGTTTTAAAAAAGGCAGAGGAAAAGGCGGTGATGCGGCTGGAAAAAGGGAGGACGCCGGTGAGAGTCGAGGCGATGGAGCCGTTTCTAAGTAGATATCCTGATATTGAGGCCGCCAGGTTGTTGAGGTCTGGGTTTTTGTTTGGTGTTCAGATTCCATCGGTTACGGTGGTGGGGGGGTTTTGTTCAGAGAATTTGAGGTCGGCCGCGGCCTATCCGGAGGTGGTTCTGGCAAAATTGGGGAAAGAGGTGGAGTTGGGATGTATGGCGGGTCCATTTCAGGACCCGCCATGCGAAAACCTTAGAGTGTCTCCACTGGGGGTGGTTCCGAAGAAGGAGCCGAACAAGTTTAGATTGATCCACCATTTGTCTTTCCCGGAGGGTGCGTCAGTAAATGATGGTATCGCTCCGGAGTTGGCGGCGGTTTGTTATGTGTCGTTTGATAAGGCGGTTGAATTGGTAAGGTCTTCTGGTCCGGGGGCTTTGATGGCGAAGTCGGATGTGGAATCGGCGTTTCGTTTGCTGCCGGTTCACCCGGAGAGCCAGCATTTATTGGGTTGCATTTGGGAGGGGAGTTTTTATATTGATCGTTGTCTGCCGATGGGATGTTCGATTTCTTGTTCTTACTTTGAGGCTTTTAGTTCATTTGTGGAATGGGTTGTTAGAGATGTGTCAAGTATGGATTCATTACTTGGATGATTTTTTCTGTGTGGGACCGGCTGGTTCCTCGGTTTGTGCTCGTTTGTTGTTCACATTACAGAAAGTGGCAGGATGGTTAGGGATTCCGTTGGCAGAGGAAAAAACAGAAGGTCCGGTTACGGTGTTGTGTTTCTTGGGTATTGAGATTGATTCTGTGGCCGTCGAATGCACGACGAACACCGTCGAACACCCCGGAAAACGAACAAACCGGGCTTGTGGGGCTTTATCACTTCTACAATGTATATACATACATTGTGGAAGTGAAAAAAAGTGAAAGAAAGTGTTAAAAATAAAAAAATAATCAATGCTCACCTGTCCGCGGTCCACCGAAGCCTCCGGCAAGGTCCTGTGGCTTCTAGGACCTGTGGTGACGTCATGTTCTCGCGGGAACTCCGGTCACATGACCCGAGTTCCACGAGAACATGATGTCACCACAGGTCCTAGAAGCACAGGACCTTGCCGGAAAGCTTAAAATAGATATTTTTATGTTTTGGACACTTTCTTTTACTTAAAGAAAGGGTCCGAAACATAAAAATATCTATTTTAAGCTTTCCGGCAAGGTCCTATTGCTAATAGGATCTGTGGTGACGTCATGTTCTCGCGGGAACTCCGGTCACGTGACCGGAGTTCCCGCGAGAACATGACGTCACCACAGGTCCTAGAAGCCACAGGACCTTGCCGGAGGCGTCGGTGGACCGCAGACAGGTGAGCATTGATTATTTTTTTATTTTTAACACTTTCTTTCTTTTAGGGAATGTTTATTTTGGCTGAAAATGCGGCAGATGCGGTTTTCTGACCGCATCTGCCGCATTTTCGAACCAAAATCGAACATCTTCGAAATTCGCCGAATTTGAACCAAATTGTTCGAATTCGGCGAATGACTCGAATAGGGCCAAAATCAACTCGAATTTGAGATTGGCGAACTATTCGAAGCGAACATCGCTCATCTCTAGTCTGAACTTAGCTTAAAGAGACATCAAATTGTTAAATAATGCATATACTCATCGCTCACCTCTCGCCTCTCCAGCCCACCTTCTCCTCCCCATTATACATCTGATACTCATCTCATCTTCTAAACACACTTGAGCTAAATGCCCCATTGCTTGCTCATGTGAGGTCACTGCACACATTGTGCACGCATGGAGAGACCCCAAACCAAAAAACCCCACAAAATTTGTGGTTTGTAAATTTTATGTGAATCAAATTTCCTGCAAAAAATCTGTCCAAAAATGCACATTTAAATTTTGCCTTATCGGCTCATCGCTACCAGTAGTAAAATTGTTAATGAATCACTAGATTTCACAATGTAATTTGCATACTATGTTAACTTGAGCTCTTGGAACTGTTGTAAAACCATGTCAGAATGGCTGATAAAACGTTTTGAATGTTTAAACTCAGTCTCCGCACAACTAGACTGATTGACAGTTCCCCAATGTCCCTCCTCCCTGTTACTGCTGCTGAGATCTCACACTCCTCAGTATAATCTGCAGCTTTGAAACAGAGAGAGTGGGAGGAAATTCATTGTTGTTGGACTCATGAGCTAAAATAATTTATTGCCAGATTTATTTTTTTTTGCACATACACCAGCCTCATTAAATGTGCATTTTGTATTTTAAAATTTGGTGACCACACTGACCAGTTTTAAAAAAAAAAGAATTAATATGTAATTAGTAAACAGTAATGGCCACTTTACACACACCAACTTATCTGTCCAACTTCTGACCAACTTGCTGGTTGCAGTGAAATCATGGACACATTGTTACATTTGTACACAGCCACAAAATGGAGCAATGTGTCCATGATTTCACTGCAACCAGTAAGTTGGTCAGAAGTTGGTGTGTGTATAATGGCCCTGAGGCTAAGTGCCTACTGTGCTTCTTTTTTGTGCTGCATTTTTGTGCTGCGTTTAAGCTGCTTTCACATCAGTGGTTTTCTGCATTTGCGGCAAATCAGGCAGTTTTGCCTATTCTGCCAGAAGCCGACACACTTGCAGCAAGACTGCTTTCGGCCGAATGCATTCCCTTTGGGACTTGTGGACATGTTCAAAACTTGCAGTTTTGCACTTGCGACACTTACGTCGAAAAAACATTTTTTGTCCATTGCCCAAGTGCCGTAGGGAATGCATTAGGTAGTCTTGCCGCAAGTGTTCCGAAGTCTGGCAGATCAGGCAAAACCGTAAATGCTGAATACTGCAGATGTGAAAGCAGCCTAATATGTGCACAAATGTAAAGCAGCACAAACCTATTGCACTTGTGCTGTGTTTGTGCTACATTTGTGCACATACAAATACAGAACAAAAATGCAGCACAATTAAGGAGACACACAAAGACAAAGACACACACAGACACTTTCTCACCCTCTGGTGAGCCCATGGTGACTGCTGATATCTTCATTTCAGGCACTGGGAGAAATGACTAAAGAACCTGTAGTTTTCATCCAATCAGAGACTCAACCTGTCACATGACCAGCCTCTGATTGGATGAAAACCACTGGTCTTTAAGTCACTTGTCCTGGTGCCCGGAATGAAGATACCACCAGGAATCAATGTGGGATCGTTGGGATGGAGAATATAGGTGCATTTTTGTTTTGGACATCGCACCACAAATGGGCTGTAGGAATACCTATCCATTTATGGTGCTTTTCTCTGGAGTTAGAATAGAGTCTATGGGGAAAATGGAGCCCAAAAACGTGCAAGTTAATTGCAGGGACATTAAAAAACACTCAGGCGATTTCTGCACCAAAACCCCAGCACCCAAAAATGTACATGTGGGCACAACCTTTGTAAAATCACATTGACTGTCATTACAAAACTGTGGGTCTTGCATTTTTGGTGCAAGAAACACAGCAAAAAATGCAGCAAAAATGCACAGTGGGCGCATAGCCTTACAGACAATCTGCAATTTATGCTTTGACTTTGTAGCTGTGCATACAGGGAAATATAGGGTCTGTGAATGTAGAGACTTATTTATATGTAAAATATACACACCCTCCTCGTGTACTGGCCTGTCTCCTAGTATCTGTTCCATGCTCCGGATACTATGTTGACAGACACAGCTAACCTTCTTACCACAGTTCACATTGATGTGCCATCCTGGATGAGCTGCACTACCTGAGCAATGTCTCTGTGTTGTAGACACCGCCTCATGCTACCTCTAGGGGTGAGAACAATGACAACATGTAAAAGTGACCAAAACAACAGCCAAAAAGGATGAGAACAGAGAAATGGTCTATGATCACCACTGGCAGACCAGCTCCTTTATGTGTGTGTCTTGCTACCTGTTTTCTACCTGTTTTCTATTCCATTTGCAAATCAGCAAGACAAATTGATTCACAATTGTTGTTGCTTGTGAGACTCACATTCTCTCCCTCCCCGTGTGGACAGGGGTTATCAGTGTAAAACTTTGCCAAGCTGACCTTACATACCCCTGGGGGTGTGAAATGTCACATGTTGGCAGAAGCGATGAGACCGTATCGTGTGACTCCAACGTATTAGAGACGTCAAGGTATGACTGTGAGGTGCGGTATTCCCAGGGCCGCACCGTCCATTGGACAGTGTGAGATGTTAAGCTCAGGCAGGAGGAGCCGCTGTGCAGAAAGATGCGGCGCCAGCAAAAAACAGCAGCTCCCTGCGTGATGGGCTCCGCCAGCTGCTGGTAAGAGACAGCCTCTCCCTCTGCTGCCGCCTGAGATCGCCCTGCTAGCACCCCCCGCTCAGGCGGCAGAGGGGCTTGATGCACGCCTGAGTATTCCACACATATAAAATTATATTTAGATATATGTCTGTTATTGAATTGATACATTGCATAGGATGTATAAAACAGTGAGTGCAGCATTAAAAGTGCAGCATGGAAGAACTATAACTGGCAGATGGGAGAGTAAGGAGTGAGTTTAAAAATCAAAAGGGAGTGGCAATAAGATGCAGCAGCCAAGATTAGAGCTGTATGGAATTTCAGCATAATCAATAAGGAACTCTTAACCCCTTCAACACCAAATTAAACTAAGAAGTTTGTATCTTTTCCCCCTGTGTGCGTGGGTTTCCTCTGGGTTTTCCGGTTTCCTCCAACACTGCAAAGACATACTGATAAATTGTTTAGAATGTGTGCACCAATGTGGACAGTAATACTGATATATGTAAAGCGCTATGGAAGTAATAGCATTACATAAAAGTATAAATATTATTATTATTATTATTATTATTATTATTAATTTCCAAACGGATTCCAAAGAGGACTTGTGATCTGCTAATCACCAAGACCTTCTAATCCCAGCTCTAAAGGGAATCTGCAACCAAGAGCCACCTTACCTAAGAACAGTATAATATAGTGACAGAGACCCTGATTGCCATGGTGTGTTACTTATTGGGCTGCTTGCAGTTTTATTAGTGGGAGATAAACACTAGAGGACTAGTACTGTAGATTTGCTGCATTGTAGTTCATCAAAGGAGCAGAGAGTTTTTTATAACCACGACTCCACCACAGACTGGAAGCTTTCTGCCTATGCACAGCGTACACAGACAATTGCCAATCGGTGCTGTTGTTGGTTTCTACAGAGCTCAGAATATGTTTTAATGATAATGAAATTCACATTCATGCAAAACTGCATATAATAACACAATACAGATTCTAGGAGCAGCTACTTAAGTAAATTAACTTTAATCAACTATCTCTAAATTCATCTATGAAACTGCTTACAACTGCACATTAGTCCTTAATTAATACGTTTTGTCTTTGCACGTCTGTACTTATCACTGCATCATTATCATGCTTGGCCAATAAATGAGCAATCCCATTAATTATGACCCGTCCAGGCCCTCGGAGACGGTGTCGACTATGAAGCACATTAGTCAAATATTGTACTATTAAGACATAATAATGGTCAGCAAATAAAATGAATCAATATAAGCATGTCTCTGGTAAGAAAACAGAAGATTTGCAGGTTAATCACTCAGGTCTCATTACTAAAATGAGTTTAAATTTTTTTGCAAAGGAATCACTTACTTTGCATAAATCAATAGTTCAGAAACTTTGTAATATAAAAAGCATTCTCAGAAGAATTTTCATTTTTTTCTCCACTTATGAGCCACTTCTCTATCTCAAAAACAGCAAAAATTTGTCAAAACAAAACTGTTAACTATGTTGACTGCTTTGTAATCTGTGTGTTGCTGCTGTGATTTCAATCTGAGTTCATTTCCTTTGGCACATTGAGTGTTAATCTCAGAAAGCTGCTGTGTGCGGCTCTCCTGGTGGAGAGGGATGTCAGAGCATTCAGATCTCCACTCCTTCAGCCTTTAAGTAGTTCCACTTCCATCCACTGGGTGTCGCAGATAGTGTTTAGTCTCTACTAGGACCCCGTGCAGTGCAGATGTACGTGCTAGTGCCGCTGTTCCCTTCCTTAGGAGTTTCTGTATTTTACCGGTCCGTGGGTGAAGGTAGGGGTTCTTAGCCTAGGGTTTTTTAAAAGCATAGGGTAAGGGTTGCGACCCAGACCTCCTTACCATTAGAGGTACCTCTGGGAGCAGGGTGAGCCAGGGACCCCCAGTCTAATGGTCAGACTAGCTCACCTAAATGCCTTTGCCCATCTTACCATCCTGCACCCTGATTCCCTATACCATCCTGTGACAAAAATGAGCTGATGACTCACCGAGGAAGCAGCATACTATCCACTGAAGCCTATGGATAGGGAAGAAGAGAAGTGAGGAAATTAATGAGAATCAGAGTGAAAACAAAAGGTACAGATAGACACAGATGGTGTTGCTAGTTTTAAGATTATATCTTAACCTTATAGATGGATTCACTGCTACACTGCTCAGTACTTCTATATCATGCCCTCCATGCTGCAGCTACTGAACATGTGCTACTTAAAGTGAATCTATCACCAGGTTTTGTTTTGTTTTCTATGGACAGCATGATGCAGGGATTTTAAAACAAAAATCAACTATGCCTCTCTTACCAGGCTCTCTCCTATTGGTTACATAAACTAAAGGCTTTTTCACCTGATGATTACCATTACAGGATTAGTTTGTCATGTGCAAGGCAGTTTGACACACCCCCTGCTGTGATTGATACCTTACTGTCAATGGAAAATCTCTATTGAAGCCAGGAGTGCGTGTTGCCAGCTTTCCCAGCTCTGCTGTATGCATAAAACTAAATGCTTTGATTGTGTAAGAACAGCTGCAGACAGTAATCTAACTGATATATCAAGAAAAAGAATTGCTGCAACACTCTACATAACATGAATGTATATAACCTAGAGGGCTAATGGTTAATGGGTAATAATGAAAAACAGGGCTATAGTGTACAGCTAATGGTGTACATGGAAAGGAAACACAGTAAATACTGTACCTGAGAAAAAGAATTGAGAGTCTTAGCTTCTACACTGGCGCCACTGCGCAGTGGCGCCAGTGTAGAAGCTAAGACTCTCAATTCTTATACACATTCATGTTATGTAAAGTGTTGCAGCAATTCTTTTTCTTGATATATTGATTTTTTTGCTTGCACCTCCATATCAGGTGATGCCGGTCCTTCTCTAATACATAGTAATCTAACTGATATCTTGTTTAATTAAATATTTCTTTGACTACAACATGGTGATCTCTGATGAGGTAGAAAAAACCTGTTGACAGATTCTCTTTAAAGACAGTGGAGTAACAATCCGTCACTTTTCAAGTCTGAGTGTAGTGTATGGGATACATAAGAGCAGCCGGTCTCTGCCTACTTGCTCAGAGACAACAGGAAAATAGAGATAGAATTAAACAAATAGAAATCCAACATCCATTATTTTTTTGGCTAAAGTAGAGATAGGGTCTGCAAAATGGAAATTTGGGGAAAATACAGGATACAAGTTATACAATAATACTACAGTATGCAACAAGAAAGAAATAAAGTGTACATAGGATGACCAATTGATATATTTCACTATACCTAAATGGTGTGAAGTTACGTCGATTTAATATGTAACAGGTACAAAGTAACCAAGCAAAAAGCCTTCACAAGAACTTGAAGAAAAGTCATAAAAATATAATGTCAGACGGCTCAAATCAGAAGATATTTTAGATTTCGGTTTCCACTCAGGACACTAATAGGTGTTTTATAGTCTATTGTATAGTCTCATATGAGGGAACCAATATGGAAGGAACGGAAACAGAGGCCTTTATGTATAATGACTTAATATTAGAAATATATTCTTACATTTTTACTATAGGGGTGGAGAATGGGGGTTGGATGGACACTTTTAAGTGTTTTGTCAAATAGAACAGATTCCCATTGGTCCTAAATGAAATTGTCACAGATGTCTCTTAATCGTCTTTTCTAGGAAAAATTTAGGAGTCTACTATATAAAAGGGGCCGACACAACATTGGTACAACCTGGGAGGCCACAAAGGAGCCATTGAGGTAAGAAGGTCCAATGTTATCTTCAAATAAGCAAGTAGCTTCTTTCACAAATACAAAGAGGGGCCAATATACTCTGTGTATTCAGGAGCCCTCTTACATCTGTGTCTGTAAGGAGCAGACACAAACAGATGAGGGTCCCTGTGCAAGAACAGTATATGCATCCATAGCAGTCCAATAGCTCTTTATAATGTACATTTGCACCTGCTTTGGAGGTGGTAGAGGCTTGTAACAGTCTGTCCCTTCCCCGGCCTGTGTGCATGGACTGTAATTTAATCAGTCCTATGTCAACATTTCTTGTGTTGCATCTAGTGGGGAGGTCTGCCTTTGTTAGTCTCAGCAGGGGACTCCTCCAATACACAAGCCTGTAGACTGGATGGAATCTGGATTTCTAGAAACGTCTGACTGTAGCCACATGTTCAAAGGGAGTGTGAGCCCTTCCCCCATCCAGGGGCTGATTCAAGGAGACAGAACAAAAACTCATATTTAGTCAGTTCAGTTGTGTGGTGACTTTCAAAGGGCTGGGATCTGAGGCTGCGGCCAGTTCCTGGTGCCTGTCTGTGGATGATGAGAAGCTGCCATGTGGGATTGTGTCGTGTCCCTCACCTGCTGGGTCAACTAAACTCATCCAAGGATTATTTCTGTCTTTCCCCTGGCGTAGGATTACCGAGTACATCCCCTGGATCTGTTCTCTTTGTTGTGGACTCATTGTTGACTCATTACGGACTCTGCAGAATTACCTTCATGTGTTCTGTTCCATTTTCCCTGTCCAAATAAATATGTTTGAATTGATCATCAGCCTTCTATCCCTTCCTGCTCTGTCGCATACCCCGTCACATGGCCCACTTACCCTTTGCTACCTGTGCAGCTGCACAAGTTGCACCCATGATATGTCCACCCCATGTGGCAGTGCCACATACTGTTTTATTAATGAGTTAATTATATAAAAGTACTAGGTGTAGAGCCCGCAGTTGCGCAGGCATAGTAGCTAGCTATGGAGCTATGAAGTGGGTGGCATTAACCTGAGGGGGTGAGGCTATGAAGTGGGCTGGGAAAATTTGGAGGGGCAGGGCTATCTGAAGGGGTGGAGCTATGAAGTGGGCTGAACTATCTGAAGGGGTGGAGCTACAATACATACATACATACACACACATACATACACTCAGCTTTATACTTTAAATTAGATACAGTGTGTTCTTATATTGAAAACTGCAAACAACTAGACTATTATCATTTAAATGGTGACTGTAGTTTTACTAAACTCATTATAATAAATAAAACTGAATAGATAAAACTTTTTAATATTTCTTATTATTAAAAGCATTTTACTTTGTATATGAGCAAGGGTGTAATAATTGCAGTCACAGGGGGTGCAACTGGGCTCAAGCGCGAGGGAAGCCCACCGACCTTTGTGCCTTTTTCTGCTGAATGTACATCCCGTTCACTTTCCAGCATTGTGGGATAGCTCTCCTCACTCCCGCTGGTTACTGCACTATACTACACCCTTAAACTTCTCCTCTCAGCCTGGACTTTAGCATCCATGATACCTCAGGATTACAGGAAAGTAGTTAAGACTTCTTCCCACTGCTGATAACACAGGATCCCATCAAGACAGCTCTCTATACACACCCTCATTACACACACCCTCACAAATCCCTAACTGTCATTTTTTTGGCAGTTGGGCACTACTCAGACAGTGCAGGACACCATGTCCCAAATGGCACCACAGATTTTGCTGTATTCTTACAGCAGGGCTCCTTAACCACCTGACTTTACAATAGCCCTTGCAGTAATCATATCTGTGTGTATAAAAATGGCTAAAGAGCTAATTTCCTACACCACCAGAATTCACTAATATTGGTGACACCTAATTCTTCAGGGTATCACAATATCATGCATCGCCCAGAGCAAGTACGTTCAGCTGCTAACCTCTGCACTGCCTAGAACAGAGGTAGCCACACATCATGGGAACAGAGCAAGGGCAGAATAGGGAAGATTATTACAGGATGGGGCCCATGATGGGGGACATATATTCCTGGAAGACTGCAGGATGAGGTCATTACACCAGGAAGTTGCCAGAATAGGGTCATTATTTCAGGAAAGGGCTCAGGATAGAGGACATTGTTATTGGATAGAGACCAGAGTGGGGGCATTAGTGCTGGAAGTGGCACAGGATGTTGGACATTATTATTGCAAGGGGCCCATGATGGAGGACATTATATCAGGAGGACCAAAGATGGGTGACTTTAGTACATAATGGGTGACATTATTACACTATGTGAGGGGCAGCACAAATGTCTTTATAGGATTTAGAATGGTATCTCTGTACATGGGCAACATTTTCTCCATCTTGCCTGATCTCAAAACTAATTGGTAAAATCTGTCTTTGACAAAGATAGATTTTTGCTTCACTGAGAGATCAGATTACATGTTGGCCATAGATTAACTTGGAATGGGGAGGAGGAAGCAGTTGCATAATGAGAGGGAGCAGAAATACACTGAGATAGTTCTGATGTTTTATTTGGAAGAGTATCATCTCACCATGGTGCTGGATTCACAGCCTCACTGCTCAGTTCTGCTGTATAATATCCTCACTCTTGTTGCTCCTTCTGGGATGGTACAGAAAGAATGATGAGGGAGCAGGATCTCTCTTTTTGCTGTGTGCATTGTATGGGAGATATCGTTACAATTATTCTCTACTCACTAGCTCAGGAAAAATCCACAATTAGACAAACACCGTACGAAGAGAAAAACTGATGAACAATGCAACCAGGACAATGTTCAGCATGTAAAGTTGGGCTTATTCTGATTAAAATAAATATGGTATTAAGTGTTGACAGTCAATTTGATGCAAATTATACTTTTTGATCAAAATTGTTTCAACTATTTGTATTTGTTTTTTTTCCAAAAGTTTAACTTTTGTCAGGAAATAGTTTTCTTTATACCAGTGGAAATGCTGGTGACATTATTGGAAAACCTCTAGAATATTAAGGAGACCATAACAATTGGACAAAGAGTTGACAAAGCATTCTGAGCTGCAGTTACGCTGCTATGAATGATCAATTAGATACTCATAAATTAGCTTATCACAAATTACATGCCTGCTCTATCTATTAATGTAATGACCTTGAAAACCAAGTCATTTTCTGCCTTAACCAAATGAGCATGGTGTATGTAATCAATTAGGTCAATTAAAATAATAATTTGCCCTACAAACTGTCTGTGGCTGGAGAATAATTGCTTACTCTCATGTTCTTATAGGTCTATCACATTATGTACAACCTTTACACCCTTGTTTTATGCACCAGGACCACATCTTCTAGTAGACCAGATCTTCTTCTTCTATTAGTGTTGCCTCCTGCCAGGGTGCTTCAATGGGGAAAAGAAGGGTGTATCAATCAGCTTGGATGCATTTTCAAGACAGAGTAAGGCTATGGTCTGATTTGCATCAGCATATAAGATGACGAATCCGTCTAAGGCCCCTTTCACATCAGCGTTTTTTTTTCGCGGCCGCACCTGCCGCAAGTGCCGAAACCGCACTTGCCGCATCTGCCGCACCCTTACCGCAAGCCCCATAGATATTGCATGGGGCTTGCCGCAAGTGTGCCGCAAGTGTCGCGGTTATGCGGTAATCGCGGCAGATGCGTTTTTTTTCACCGCATCTGCCGCGATTTGAAAAAAACGCTAGTGTGAAAGCACCCTAAAGGCCCTTTCACATCAGCGTTTTGCGCTGAACGCGGCAGTTGCGGTGAAAAAACCTCAACTGCCGCGATTACCGCATAACGGCCGCACTTGCGGTTCACTTGCGGCAAGCCCCATGCAATGTTTATGGGGCTTGCGGTAAGTGTGCGGCAGGTGCGGCAAGTGTGGTTTCGGCACACAAAACCGCAACTGTACCGCACTTGCCGCACCTGCCGCAAACCCCATAGACATTGCATGGGGCTTGCCGCAGGTCAACCATAAGTGCGGCTGTTATGCAGTAATCGCGGCAGTTGTGGTTTTTTCACCGCAACTGCCGCGATCAGTGCAAAACGCTGATGTGAAAGGGCCCTAAAACGTAGTCTCTGGCAGGTGCAGCGCATAGCGTTAACGGAATGTATCGCTATGGATACCTGAAGCATAGCGCAGCCGCCGTCTCCACACACAAGGACCGGATATGCGCTATTGCAGAGCGCACAGGAAACACAGTTGTGCATTAAGAGGGACGTATCAATCACAGCATGGGGTGTGTCAAACTGCTATGTGAGTGATAGATTAGTCCTGTAATGCTAATCACAGAGTAATAAATCCATTCATTTCAGTAAACAATGGCACACATACAGGTAAGAGAAGCCCCGTTGCTTTTTTTTTTCTTTTTTTAACAAATCCTTTTTATTAATTTTCAAAATCAGGGCAAATACAAAGATCAATTTTATTATAAACAGTTGTAACACACTCACAAATAACAACTTAATGTCTGAATACATCCAAATATATAAGCCACCTGTACAACATCCTACATCCCCTCCCAAAACCCATGCCCTCCCCCAAACCAGATAGCACCCCTCTGCCCAGCTAGTGTGACCTAGTGTCAGAGTTGGAGACTTTTAGTTTCCCCAAAGTGCCCTGAAGATCATTTATCAAGTACCACTCCGCCTGCACAAAAGGTGTCATTACCCGCTGTATCTCATGCCGGGAGCATTTCTGTTCAATGAACCTCTGCCACTTATTTAGAAGCTGCTCTGTTGCTTTTGTCCCTTTCAGCTTCCAACTTTTCCAGGTGTAACAACTGTTTAATATTGTTCAACAGCTCATTGAGGGATGCAGTCTAAGCTGAAATCCAGTGCCTCAAGATACATTTTTGTGCTAGAATTGCTATGTCTTGTAGGAATGATTTCTTACCTTCCCGTCTCCCTCTCCCGTGGCATAGTGACAACGGTTCCAAGTCCCAATCTTCCCCCCCAAGTCCCGCACTAAAGCGATTAACCTGTTTCCACAATCCTTGTATAGCACTACAAACTCACAGACCATGAAACATATCCGTGCGATCAACCCAGCATTTTGTACATTTCTGACTGTTACTTGGGTTAGACTAGGGTCACACTTGGAGGGTGACCACAACTGACGCCTCTGCTAAGAACTTAGAATTTCCTCCCTCAGCGCATAGCGTTAACGCTATGAGCTGCCGGTCAACCCTACCCCATATAAACCCTCTGTTTACCTTAGCAGCAGCCACTCAGGACGTGTGCTTTATCACAGCGCACAGGATAATGCTGCAGACAGTGTTTCCTATGTGCTGTGATAAAGCGCACGTCCTGTGTGGCCGCTGCTAAGGTAAACAGCGGGTTTCTATGTGGCATTGTTGGCAGGCAGCTCATAGCGTTAACGCTATGCGCTGCGGGAGAAAATTGTAAGTTGATAGCGGAGGTGTCAGGCGTGGGTCACCCTCCAAGTGTGACCCTAGCCTTAGATGAGCAGTGTGGGAGATTGAAACCATATATAGCTCTGTGTATGATCCTAAACTGTGTGTCCCTCCACTTCTCATTGATAACATTCTTCTTGAACACACTCCAGCCCTGCAGGATCTTCTCCATTACATCCGGGTCTCTCATATGCCTCACCCATGCTTTTGCACACATCTGCTTGCCTACTGATGTCAACCATTCCCTCACAACGCCATATACCCTTGACAAATTCAAACTAGACAATCCATCATCTCATCGAATTCATTTTTACGTAATTCTCTAGAAACATCCTGTAATTTTCGCCATGTGAACGCCTTTATTTGTGAGTATTGCAGACTCTGTAATGCATTAAGGTCGCATTTCTCCACCACTTATATTTCCGACATCCATCGCGTCTCATCCCCATGCATCACATCTTTCATTCGCCGCAGCCCCTTCTCCTGCCATGGTTTAAACAAGCCATTCTCCCTGCCTAGCTTAAAGTTTGGTTGGGCCCGGGTTCAGCTATTTGGACACCTTACACGGCAGTCCCAATTTCTTCCGGATAGCCTTTCGCTTTTTGTTTTTCAACCCTTACAGCATGCTGTCCTCATCTTACATAATAAAAACCTTCTGACAGGTTACTTTTAACCACCTTTTAACAGAGTCCCTTCTATCGCACTGATGAAATGCCTGTTTGTCCCATAGGAGACAAGGGAGATGTGCACCAATACTGCATTCGCAATCATCCACACCATTGACTTTGGGAATCTGATTTTTAGGCTCAATGTGGGTGCCAATGGTAGATGAACTTAAAATGAAGACCAGCATAGGGATTTTGGACAGGATTATATAGCACACACCATTTTTGATTTGGAGCAGCACGCACCATCTTTACCAATGGTTTAAATTCTCGCACTTTGCAAAGATATTTATGAATATTCCCTGAAAAAATTGCCGATGCCTTTAGTAAATCATATTCTATCATTATTAGAACATTTTCATCTTCTGTTTTGCTTCCAAAGCAGAGATACAATGTAAAGGATTATCATAGTCAATGCTGATGAATGTGACTACAGGACTAAATAAAGTCTTCCTATGTGAGGACATTCAACACTTTTGACAGCCACGACCCCAGTCTGTGTTATGTAGTGACCGTGACATGAGTTATCGCTGTCGAGTTCATTGTTCATTATATCCTTTGCTATTTTTTCAAGCTACACTTCTTTTTATTTGACCTTCCTTTGTTTTTGACATGGTCTATCTTTGCACCATAAATCTTTTCTTTTGCTTTGTATTCTTGGTTTATCCATTTTTGGGCATTGCATTATATGTTTGGCTTTAACCTTGATTTGCCTTCTACAATCATGAATCCAGTTGTAAATAAACACAATGAAACGTCCAATTATTGCAAAAAACAAGTTATTTTTAATGACAGGTAAAAAACAGGGATTACAACCACAGTACAAGCAGCAATGTGGCAGGCTGCACCACTGACACACACAAGATGTACCGTATATACAATAATAAATGGTATGCAGGGATAGTTCAGACCAGAAAAACATACACACATAGCAGTTGGTACTAGTACAAAGCATAATCCATACCCAAATGGGTGTACATAAGTATAATATGTATAAACATTATACCCAGCAAGGCACAATCAGCCCAGAATACAATCTCTCCTGGGTCTATATAATATCACAGAGCTCAATATGTGGTCAAATGAATCATAGGTGTCCCTTCACACCACAAGATCTGGTTGCATGAACACACTGTTTAGCAGCCCATCATTGGGCTCATTATCCAGCAGAAAACCCAGTATGATTACCTATAAAGTGGATATAGTGCTCCTTGTGCAATCAGCCAGTGGTGCCCCCGACCCCTACGGCCGTTTCGGTTCCACCTTCATCAAGGGGGGTCTGTCTGGGCTGTAAAGTGAGCTTAAAAAGGCTGGCCAGCCAATCGGGAGTCCGTGGACCCGGTGGTGTAATTTACACCACCATAATCCCAGAGTTTGTGGGCGTGACTGATGACGTGTCATAGGGGCGCCGGTCACATGGTAATCACGTGACCACACAACACCAATGGAATCACGGCAGTTAGTCTATATTGTCAGTTACATAGGATACCAAGACTATGTCATCAAAGGGGGTCGGAGAAAGCTGAAAACTACCTATTAACCCCTTGTCTGCCTATATACACAGAATTTGGTTTGTCTTATACCACAGTCAGTGTTTGAAACATTTGTGGCTCAAAGATACAATCCATAATGTGAAAGCGCTGGAAGGTCAGTATGTGACTAGGGAAATACTTATATTCAAACCACCATTTATAGGGAATCTGTCAGGTGATTTTCTAGTACAATACTAATTGCATCATGAAATAGGGCCAGGGCAGCCCTTTCAGGATCAGTAACGTTTGATGCTATGCCTGTTATCTTGCTGTAAGACCAAGAGAATTCAGAGTCATAGCCCAGCTAGTCAAGTATATATAAATCTAAACTGATTATGTACTGCTCCTCATGCCCATCTATCAGCAGTGATAGTAAGTGACAATGAAGATTTTTACTATACTGATGCTGCAACTGGTAAAGTTGGTGGGATTATGGGGTAAAGATTAGTGCATAATCAGTTTGGATTTACATACGCTTGGCTATTTGATGCTGACACTGAATACTCTGGGGCTTACAGAAAGATAACAGAGATAAGGTAGAGCAATAAGTTATAGATTCTGAAAGGGCTGCCCCTAACATCTAACCATTAGTATTGCATTAGAAAATCACCTGAGAAATTCCCTTTAAGCGCTGAAAAAAAACGCTAGAATTGTGCTTTAATGTAAAAAGTCTATCTAATTTACACAGCTATGGGCATTAATTAATATATTACATTGTGCCTCATCTGCTCAATCTATATGTATATCTTTTTATCTATGTACATTATTTGGAACTTTATTAGTACACATATACATTACGGCTTTTATGACATCCCATTTTGAATCCATAGGCAATGGCAATAATATGGCATTGGTTCTCTTATTGGTAACAATAACAGCTCCCAATCGTGTGGAAAGGCTTTCTACAATATTTTTGTTGCGCGGTGGCACGGTGATGGCGGAACAGAATAGGTCCTTCCCACAAAACTGGAAGCTACAATTGTCTGAAATGTGGTAATATTCTGAAGCATTAAGGTTTCCCTTTAGTGAAATTTTAGGTACCCAGCTCCACCTTTAAAAAACTATTCCTGTTGCATTATCCTTCCTCATTCAAACTTTGCAGTCAAGCAGGTAACATTCTGCTGACATCTGTCAAAGCAAGACTCATCCAGCTGACTGTCAGAAGGAGAAACTTAATTTATGGCTCCATTAAACAAGTTTACACTGCTCAAAGTCTAGTGGCAGTGAGCTTTACCCCACTCATTCCAGCATTTACTATTGTTCTTGGTAATGTAAGTCATAAGCTGCTATGGCATGGAAATACATGCACAGTTTTTGCACTGATGTTAATCCCAGAAGAGGTTTTGATTCTGTAGTTTCTAAGTAATCAAGCTTTGGTGACCTTGATGCAGTATGCTCCTTTGTGAATCCTCTAACATTCTGTAGTGGAGTCTCTGTGGTTCCTAAATGTGTCAGTAATAGAGCTAAGCTAGCATGCTCAGAATTGCTCAATACTCAGTCGAGCATCGGGGTGCTCTGGCATGCTTGTTCCTTGGCCAAGTATTGCGGATGTTCAAGCGCTATGCTTCAGTTTCCGCCCTGAGAGGACAAATTGTTGGCCAGGGAATAGGAGAGAAAGCAAGATATTTTGCTGCCTTCCCAGCATTCCTGGTAGGGTCTTACAGAAAAATGCTTGAGTTTCCCATTTACTACGATTATACACATTACTCGAAGTAATCCACTCCAGGCATCCAACCTGCTCATTTCGAGTACAGAGAACTTGAGCATCTTAGTGCTTGTTTATTACTAGTGATTAACTACTCTATCACAGTACCTTGCTTGTATTCCGTAAACACATTGGAACAAGCCATACTTTAATTATTTTTGGAAAATAGTCTAGGCTTACCCAAATTTGGTTTACAGCTCCTGCATTGGATTCCTAAAGCTGAATGCCCATCGGCTGGGCTGAAGTTAAATCCCAAGGAAAACGAAAACAGCTTCTGGGTGCAATTATCGGGATCCTGTCACCTCCAGAACGCCTACTAAGCTACCAAAACATGTTTCTGCAGCATATTATCACTAATCTCACACTTCTTTTGTTTCCTAAAAGCATCCTGTGAAAGTGCATAAAAACGTTTTATACTTTTTTGCAGCCTCCAGGATCCACCCTCTCTCTGTCTGTGTGCTCTGCTTGTGCAGGCTTTACCCTCCCCCCTCTCTATCACTCACAGAATGCAAATCATTAGTCCTGCCTTCAGCTCCACATCACAGCAGCACAGACAGAGAGAGGGTGGATCATTCGGGGCGTGAAAATGAGCACCTAGGGAGGGCTTGGAGTCTCACAGGGGACGCCCTGTGAGACTTATTCGGGGACAAGAAGTCTCAGGTTTGTAAGTGTATATTGTTGATTAATCCAATGTTAGAGCGCTTTTTTGATAGAAAAGGAACACTAATACTAATATGGTAGGGTGCAGGGACAGGTATTAATAGAGTTGGGGGTGATTTGGAGGGGTCATGTTCCCTTTAAAACTTTCCTCTTTACTAATTTCTCATAGAAGACGTCAATACATGGTGAGTGGCAGTTAAGACTTAACCGGAGCCAAAAAGCGTCAACTATCACTCACCTTGCATTGACGTCTTTTATGAAGAATTGGTAAAGAAGAAAGTTTTAAGCTGTTTTCACTTTCCTTGGGAATGATACTCTTATTATTTTTGTAAAGTCAGACTGCTTGGCTATGGGCAGGATTCTACTCGCCCCTGCAAATGGGACTGAATGAAAAATTTGAATTTAATCTAAAGTGTATCCTAATACATGCACCACATAGAGTATCTATCTAATCATCCAACTAGTATATACTGCATAAACAACAAAGTTTAGCCTCAAAACAAAATACCATTAAAATGGCAGCGTTCATCCATAATGTAAGAAAAAAAACAGCAAAACAAAAACTCTGCACGATATCCCTTGAAGACATTATGTTTCTTATCTCATATACTCTCCGAGCAGTTGTCTTGCTTCCTCATCTCGAAGGAACTTTACAGCCAGCCAAGTTTGCGCTCTTACCGCAGACTTCTCTGGACATTATCATCAATACTCCTGACGTAAACCCGTGAGAGACCTTGGGCAATGTGTTTGAGAAATGAACCACTTGGACCACAATTCCTTTGACTTCGTGTTGTGGAACAAACAAGAAAAGAAATAATTACAGCTCTACAGTTGTTCTTTTATGTAGAAACTTTTTTTCCTTCATCAGCTCCCTCCCCTTAGATCCTCCAGGCCGTTGTTTTCAATTCCGTTACTGAACCAGAGTCACCCTAAGGGTTATGTGGCATGTTCGCCGTCTCTTAGTTAATGAAGGTTGACTACTGTGTCCCCAGCTCCGAAGAAACAAGAAATGCTAGATTATAATGTTGCTACCTGCTATGCCATTTCTTTTAGGGTTTTTTTTTCTTATTTGTTCATAAAAACATACATTTCTTACAAATTTTCTGCAACAAAACTAGAAGTCTGGGTAGTGACCAAATGAAGATGCGAAAAAATGGCTTAAGGAGATCCATATATATTATCTAAAAAATAAAAGTTACTTTCAATGAGACGATAGATATACTCTTTCTCGAAGTGTCAAAGGCATTTATTTCCAAAGATGTCCTTTGTTTTTTAATGACTATCTAATAGCTCGTATCGTTACCTTGCACACTATCTACTGAGGAACCCCCAATAATCTATCTCAATTTGATCAACATTTAGCAGTACCGTATATACTCGTGTATAAGCCGAGTTTTTCAGCCCAAAAATTGGGCTGAAAAGTCCCCCCCTCGGTTTATACACAGGTCAATACGGTAGGAGCTGAAAATAAGACCGGGGGCTAGGGGGGGCGCTGCACAATATACATTACCTTGTCCGGTGCTGTCCCCGCTCCTCTCCTGGTCTGCGGTGCGGCTCCCGGTCCAGTTCCATGATGATCGGTGCGGTGCCCGGCCGACTTCCTGCTTCCTTCTGTAATCTCCACCCAGGTCAGGCCCTGCACCAATGATAGCGCAGGACCTGTGCCGTCAATCACAGCCCAGACGCGGCCAGATGACGTTGGGGCCTCTGATTGGCCCAACGTCATCAAGTCGCCGCGGCTTGATGACGTCGGGCCAATCAGAGGCCCCAACGTCATCTGGCCGCGTCTGGGCAGTGATTGACGGCACGGGTCCTGCGCTCTCATTGGTGCAGGGCCTGACCTGGGCGGAGATTACAGAAGGAAGCAGGAAGTCGGCCGGGCACCGCACCGATCGTCATGGAACTGGCCCAGGAACCGCACCGCAGACCAGGAGAGGAGCGGGGACAGCACCGGACGGCCGGAGGAGCGGGACATGACAGCGGGGGACAGCACCGGACAAGGTAAGAAACGGTGCATATGTGTGTATGTGTGTGTATGTATGTGTATGTATGTGTATGTATGTGTATATGCGTGTGTATGTGTGTGTATGTGTGTGTGGATGGGGCTGGGGCTGCTGTATATACCACTGGGAGGCTGCTGAATATACCACTGGGAGGCTGCTGTATTTACCACTGGGAGGCTGCTGTATTTACCACTGGGAGGCTTCTGTATTTACCACTGGGAGGCTGCTGTATATACCACTAGGAGGCTGCTGTATATACCACTAGGAGGCTGCTGTATTTACCACTGGGAGGCTTCTGTATTTACCACTGGGAGGCTGCTGTATATACCACTAGGAGGCTGCTGTATATACCACTAGGAGGCTGCTGAATATACCACTGGGAGGCTGCTGTATTTACCACTGGGAGGCTGCTGTATTTACCACTGGGAGGCTTCTGTATTTACCACTGGGAGGCTGCTGTATATACCACTAGGAGGCTGCTGTATATACCACTAGGAGGCTGCTGTATATACCACTGGGGAGGCCTATATACCACACTGCTGAGGGCTGTATACCTGTGCTGGGGTCCACCCTCGGCTTATACACGAGTCAATAGGTTTTCCCAGGTTTTGGGGGCAAAAGTAGGGGGGTCGGCTTATACACGGGTCGGCTTATACACGAGTATATACGGTAATTTGATTAAACATTAAAAAGAGGAGTTTCAATTATTTTTTGAGTTCGATTCACACAAAGCCCAGTTATGGGTAGGCTGGCTGGATTCAAAAGGGCCATGAAAGGGTTAAAGAAAAATAAAAAATAAATCAGTAAAAGGTGATAATTGTACAGTGGAAGGTAAAAAAAATATAGTTTATTTGCACTTCTTTAAAGGTCAAAAAATTAAAATGACAAAAGGTCAACTTTTGGTATCCCTTGTCATCTCTGATGCATTTCAGATATAAAACGTCCTTAATCATAGAGATTTCAAGGATAGTTTCAAAATGATATTTCTATGATTAAGGACAATTTATGTTCAAAATGCGTCAGAGTTGACACACCTTGACCTTGTTGTTTTTTTAATCTTTGACCTTTTAATGTAGTGCAAATAAACTATATTTTTTTACCATCCAATGCTGAATTATCACGCTCTTTTTCTTTGCTCATTCACTCATGGATACTGACCACAATAGTCCGCACATTGACAGATATTGAATCCGTTTTGAAGTGTCTATGATTGTGGACTCCCGGGTCGTTTGTCATTCTCTGCAGTATATGGTGCACTTGCTAGGTTATGGTTCATAGGAAAGGACTTGTGTGCCCACGATGAATGTCGATGCAGAACGTCTGGTTAGATATTTTCATTGTCGTCACCTTGAGAAGCCAGGGCCATGGGATGCTGAGTATTCAGGACGTAGAAGACGGGGTATGGTCATGTAGTATTCTGCTCTGCACTTGCAACAGTCGTAAATGTGGCGCCCGCTGGTCGGAGCGCCACTAAGGGGTACTGCACCCAGACGAGCGTGTGTGGTATCCCTGTGGTAAGTGAATGGGGGGTTAATATGTGGCTTAATCCTTGCATCCACAAACACCTTTAGCTCAGGGGGCTATGGGGTTAAATCCTTTACTAGGAGACCCAGCCCCAGTAGGAGGGGTTCAGGGCAAGCAGTGTGAGGGCAGGAGGAAGTTAGAAGCAGAGAACCTCTGAGGGAGAGACAGGAAAGGAGCTTTCCAGGAGAGCAGCAGTTTTGGGAACAGAGGAGCCGGTGATAGGTTCTCCCAGACGGCTTACCGGGCACAAGAGCCCGCAGACTGCTGGAGAGCTACAAGCACAGCAGAGAATCCGGATTACCGTGGAGTCTTCAAGTCTCCCAGGCACCAGCGCAGTCAATATTAAGGGAGCCAGGCACCGCGTGACGAGAGATAGCGGCAAACCTTTAGAGGGTTACCCGACGACAGCAAAGGTGAGAGAGCACAGGAGGCCAGGCTGGATTTCAGGTCAGCCAGGCTTCACACAAACCTGGAAGAGCAGTAAAGGAGTGACATCTAACAAAGCCACATGGAAACATCTTGTTCACTTGCCACTACCTAGGCCAGTTGCCTATGCTTACAGACTGTGTTGTACTGTGAACTGTGCTTTTTACCTGAACTGCTCCAGTAAAAGTACCCGGGAGAGTGACTTTGCCTCCATGTCTTTGTGCTGCAAAATTCAACCTGTTTGCTTACAGGAACGCTGCCCCGGAGGACCAGCTCCACCTGTAGGGAGCTTTGCCATCCTTGCCACGATACCATCGCCCTCCGGAGGACTGTGGCGGTGATGGTGATCCATCACAAGGTACTACAGGTGGCATCACGTGACAATAACTTTTATCCCCTGTACATAACCCCCTTATTGAAGTGTCATTGAGGCCACGGGCTCAGGTGCTGCCACCCGTGATATCCCCGTGAAACCCCCTCTGAGCCTGATACCCGAGTACTCCAGGGCCTGGGGCTGCACATAAGGACCAAGGGTACCCGATCAGCCGGGTTCAGTCAGGGAAATATCATGGTGGCAGTCCCAGCGGTCATGGCCCTGACCAAGCATGGAAAAGGGCTATATACAGGGGATAATAAAGTCTTTAAAATTTATCGTGATGCCACCTGTGATGTCTGATCAGGGATAACCAGCACTGCTGTTTGGACCCCAGGGGAAAGAAGTTGTGGCAGCTTGGGTGAAATACTCCTCACAGGCAGAGCGGACCCCCAGGGTTTGATAATAGAGTCTGTGTGGATGATCGTGGTAGTTGTGCAGGAAGGCACAAAAACAGTGGAGAGACACAGGGGTTGCAGTTCTTACCAGGTTCCTTTACTGTTGTTCTTTTCAATGCAGACCCAGCCTGGTACTATGCTCTTCCAGATTGCGACTTGGTCAGCATTCAGATAGTTCAGGAACACTCTGCTGAGACATCTTTAAAAAGCCTTTCTATGCTGCCCTTTCTGCGCTGATTTTCCCTCCTTCTCCTGTCCTGTGCCTTTGTGCTACTAGTCCAAGGCAGGTGACTGGGCCCTGTCGAGCGACGGCCTGGCACATCCTCTTGACCCTCTGTAGTTGTTGTGCCCGGGAGTGTACACGAGGTTGGCTACTGCACGTGCAGTCCAGTAGCCTCCGGTTTCCTGGCTTGAACATACAGTTTCACACCAGATTGGGGACAGTCCCCTCATGCAGCTAGTTCCTCTACCAACAACCTGTAGATTCGGGGTCGCTCTGGCCAGGGTTCCATGGAGACCTACCTACTTGTCCCACTCCGCCCCAACTCTAGCTTCCCCTAGAACTCCATCTTGCTGCTCCTTCTTTGTTGCTCTCCTATTGACTAACTAACTGTGTTCCCACCTCCTAAACTACTCCCTCTTCCAGCCAGCAGATGGGGACTGCCCTCTAGAGGGGTTTCTTCCACCCTGCATCTCCTGGCCTGGAGTTGGGAATGGTGTTGGGTGTAAGATTTGTGTCTCAGGTTCGTGTGCCTGTCTTACCTGAGAGCAATGATACCACACCTGTGGATTAGATGCAGTACCACTGTGGCGACCAAGACGCAGGGGCACCACACATTCATTTAGTGTTTTGTCATCTTCTGACTCTGTTCTTACTGTGGTGTCTGAATAGCAGGAGTTAACTTCCTGATGGCTGGCATTGTGCCACTGGAGTTTCAGGTTGCTTCTGTCCTATCATAGCCATTTTTCCCCTTATACATGGTGGAGCCCAGTCTCCGGTGGGAAGGGGAGCAGGTGTCAGCACAGGGCTGAGGCCGAATAGGATCAGAGTTGAGACTTAGGCCTCTCCATCATCAGGAGTACCCCTTAGATAGGGTGAGTTCAGGGCTCCTTAGCTTTAGGGGCATACCAGGCGCCCTAGTTTCCCTTTTACCCTAAGTCATCCTGACAGTGAGCTGATTTTTTTTGTTTTTCTTTTTAATAAAGATAAATGGTCACCTTTCCCCAGGTCTAAACGTATCCATGCAGTTACCAGCTTGGTTCATGGGTAGGGAGATAGTCTTTTTCATGCCAGATGTCTAATTGGGTCAATGGCCACTCATCACAAATGGTAATGCAATGCATTAGTAAAACTTAATCAATGATGGTGTCAATGCCCAAATAAAGCACCCCCAAAACATTACGGAAAGCATTGCTTTTGAATGGTTTCCTGTATGTAATGCTGGGTTCTTATATGTTTAGACAAATCACCTGTGTTGAATTGCACAATTAGGGACCAGGAAACATATATTGGAATGAGACTTTAATAGGAAGATGCAAAAAAATTCAATTTGCATGATGCTCCCATAAACATACAAAAATTATGAGGATTGTTGGGCAATTTGGAGGTGACGTCATCAGAGGACTATCCATCTGTGCATGCACCAATTCTAGGAATGCACTGCACAAAATATCAGTTTCTGTAATCTGCTCCTTTATCCAACACTTTGCCCAAGCAATGTCATTCCCAAGGAAGATGCATGTTCAGATTGATACTTCACCTCTTGCAACGTCATTTGGGATATATTTTACTGTGCATGTAATGACAGAACCTGCGCGATATGTCGGCCATTTATTGGCTGGAGGATTGTGCTGCAAGAAGAAACGGGCCAGAGAAGCTGGAGTGCTGTAAGTGCAGCCAAGGACCTGCACTTTTCATCTTATTTGCATATGAATTCACCAATGTATTACAGGGCAACAAAGACATTGATTTGTATATAAATAGAATATTTGTGGTGGTGTTACTTTGGGGTCTAAAAATCTGCTCGCAGTTTTCCTTTAAATTAAAGAGGCTGTCTACTACTCAAACAACCCCTTGTCAATCACCATATTTCCACTCAAAAACATAACACATACACTCACTTCTATTGCAGGCACTGTTCCAGCGTTGGTTCTCCCAGTGCTTGTTTGACATTGCGGTAAATAATTAGTGGCCACTTCAGTCATAATTGTAATCTGGAGGGGGTCAGAGCTGCTGCTTCTCTTTCACTTTCTCAGATTTGTCTGAAGGAGGAGACAGTGAAATGGCCACAAATTGTCCACAATGTCAAACAAGCCACCAAAATAGCCAATGTCAACAAGCCCTGGAGGTGAGTATAGGTGGTATTATTTTGCTTACGGGAAACAGTGATTGAAAATGAGTTGTCTGAGTAGGGGACACCCTTTTTTTTTTTTTTTTTTTTCGAAAATTTTATTTATTCAGCCAAAAAACATACATTTTGAAATAAATTACATGAGTCAAAAGCATTGTCATTACAGCTATTGAAAAGAAAACAAGAAAATATCCAGATATAATGCCTACTCATAAATAGCAGACTGGTAGACTTACTAAGTATTTTAAAGTAAACTGGTAAGGCTCCCCTATATCGCCTCATAGGAAGTGTCTTGTAGGCTACAACAAACATCTCCGACATAATTGTCTTCATGAATAATACCTACTAAAAAGTGAGGCGAGTAATTATCCAAGTCATAATAAGGTAAGGTGAAAGAGAATATAGAGGAAAAGAAAAGGGAAAAGAAGGAAGGCATCTGGGTAAGAAGAAGGTATGTACTGTTTAGTGGGTGATGACCATATCCGTGTCATTGAAGCATGATATTTGCCCTGTCTAAGTCATTACAAGATTTCCAAGATAAGTCTGGAGTAATCGGGTGTTTCTCTAAACATAATCCATGCTGTCCATGTCTGGAAATATTTGTCCATCTGTCTATCGAAGTGAGCCAAGAGTCTCTCCATTCTACAAAGGTGGTCCATCGCTCGGGCCCAATCCACCAAAGAAGGGGAGGACCGAGACTTCCAATGCCTGGGTATAGTGGTTCAGGCCGCTGTAAAACAGTATCTGAGCAGATCAGTCTTGAGTGTCTTGAACGCACCTGGGACCATAGACAGAAGGACAGTTTGAGGAATGCACTGTATATCTACTCCCAAGACCTGTTTATAAATGTCAAACACTCCCTGCCAAAATGGTAAGATCCCAGGGCAGTCCCACCAGACATGTAGGAAAGAGCCTACAGCAGATTTGCATCTCCCACATTGGTCCTGAACATTAGGAAACATGTTGTGTAAATTTAGGGGGTATTTATACCAGCGAGAAACAATTTTGAAATTAGTTTCCTGACTTTTACATGCCAGTGACATCTTGTGTGTACACAAAAATGTCTTGTTTCAATCCTGGGGGGAGAACCTAGGTATCCACGTCCCTCTCCCATTCTCTGATATACCACAGAGAATATACCTCTCCCCCAGACACTAAAATGGTATAATTTTGGGAGAGTACATGCTCCGGTGTTGAGTCTTGCAGTAAAAGCTGCTCGAATTCAGTTGCCACCCTATTAAGAGCAGAGGGAGACAAGGCGGACGACATAAAGGACTTAAGCTGCAAATGTTGAAACCAGGGAGTTGCGTCTACTGATGACATCTCACGAAGGTCTGTCAATGTCGGAAGATCGGGTTTTCCCAATAAAGTCTGGGCGAGTCTCATCCCAGGGAGGTAGGGCCATACTAAAAATCTTGTAGTATTTAGTGCCGGCAGGAAATCAGAATTGTCAAACAGTGGAGTCTGTGGACCCCACTTTTCTGACAGTGTGTACTTGCAGCTCACATCATTCCACAACCGCAAGATATCCCTTGTTAGCATGGATAGATTAACCACTTTCGGCCTTTTGCTCTTTTCAATCTATGGCAAAGAAGTCAAAGACTGGCCCTCCAGAGCAACCCACTGCCTAGACTCAGCCCCGTGAAACCAGTCCAGCATCCACACCAGGGTGGAGGCAAAGTGATATAAGCGGAAATTAGGTAAGCCCATTCCATTAAGGCCCTTAGGCCTAGTCAACAGATCATAGGCTAGGCGTGGTCGAGAAATGCCCCAAACAAACCTCCTATAAACCCTCTTTAGTCATACAAAAAGGGACCTAGGGATAGAGATCGGGAGGGCCTGAAAAAGATAAAGTAGTTTCAGGAGTATATCCATCTTTAGGAGGTTTACCCTCCTGAACCACGACAGGCCACGTGTCACGCATGAACCCAAATCCTCCTCAATACGCTGCATCACAGGAGCATAGCTCAGGGCAAGTAGCTGGGAATGGTCCGCCGATATCCTAATCCCCAAGTATTTTAGAGAGGAGGCGCACCAATGAAATGGGAAAGACTCCCGCAGCCTCGACTCTCTATCCTGTGGAATTCTGACATTGAGAATCTCTGATTTTGATAGATTCACCTTAAAATTGCTCAATCTGCCATAAACTGGGTTTGATACATATAGCAAAAGATCATCAGCATATAATGCCAAATTATAATGTTTCTCCTGTTCCACAATCCCCCAAACATCTGGGTTATTTCTCAGAGCCACCGCCAAGTGCTCCATGACCAGGGCGTATAACAGCAGAGACAGTGGATATCCCTGTCTAGTGCCATTCTTAATAACAAACGGGTCAGACAGCAGGCCATTACAACAGACTCTGGGCGAAGGGTCAGAGTAGAGTGCCATTATTTTGTTAACAAATAGAGGCCCCAGACAGATCTGCTCGAGCGTCCTCCCAAGGAAAGGCCACCCAACCCGGTCAAATGCCTTCTCTACATCGACCGACAGCATACAGGCCGGTAATTTCTGTTTAAAAATGAGGGAGATCATTAAGATCGTTTTGAGAGTATTATCTCTTGCTTCCCTCCGGGGAATAAAACCATCCTGATCATTATCTATCAGTCGAGGCAGAAAAGGAGAGAGCCTAGTCACATGAAGTTTGGAAAAGAGTTTGATATCAGTGTTTATTAAGGTGATCGGACGGTAGTTCGAGCACATCTCGGGATTTTTCCCTGCCTTAGGTAACACAGTCACTGTCGCCTCCAAAGACTGTCTGGGAAATGGGCAAGTACCTGAAACCGCGTTGTACACTCTGGTCATGAATGGGAGCAAATTGAAGGAAAACGTATGGAAAAATTATGCCGTAAACCCCGGACTCTTATGTGCAGGTGATGAGGCGATGACCCTTGAGATATCTTCCTGTGTAAAAGGAGCCTCCAATTCACGGGCAGATGACTCCGTCAGAGTCGGCAAGGCTGTTCTATAAATGTATTCCAATATTTCCGTCCCTAGCCCTGGCTCGCGAACCAGTCCAAATTCCCCCTCTACATCATACAGATTGCGTAATAGTCTTAGAATGGTTTTGCTATTAAGGTGGGGTGATAGACTAGTCACTGCCCCCAATCACGGATCGATGGAATAAATCAGGGGTCTCAAACACGTAGCCCGCATGCGGCCCCTGGGGCTTCTCAGTGCGGCCCCCGACACCGTGGACAGTGAATCATGCCGGCTGTCCTGTGCAGGGGGCCGCCGCGATACCGCTGTATTATTACTTCCGACCTCTTCACTGACACTTCACTGCCGCTTGCTTTGCCACTTTCTCTGTGTCCTGCAAATTCAATGCAAGCCACCAGCCAATGAGAGGCCCACAGCTGCCGTCGGCGTATGACGTCACCTGTGGGCCTCTCATTGGCTGGCAGCTTGCATTAAACTTGCAGGGCGCAGAGCAAGCGGCAGAGCGAGCAGCAGTGAAGTGTCAATGAAGGGGCCAGAAGTAATAATACAGCAGTATCACAGCGGCCCCCTGCACAGGACCGCCGGCTAGGTTAGTTTTACAAAACAGTGTGTGTGTGAGTTAATGTGAGTGTGTGTATGTGTGTGAGAGTGAGTGTCTGAGAGTGTGAGTGTGTGTCTGAGAGGGTGTGTCTGAGAGTGTGACTGTGTGTCTGAGAGTGTGAGTTAATGTGTAAGTGAGTGAGTGAGTGAGTGAGTAAATGTGTGTAAAAAGAAGGTAGACCAGGTTGGGGACATCAGTACAAAAGGGGTCTAGCATGGGGGACATTATTACACTATGGGGCCCAGGATGTGGACACCACTACAAAAGGGGACCAGCATGGGGGACATTACTACACTATGGGGGCCAGGATGGGGACATCACTGCAAAAGGGGATCATGATGTGGACATTACTACAGAATGGGATAAGGATGGGGATATTAGTACAACAGGGGGACCAGGATGGGGACATTACAACAAGAAAGGGACCAAGAAGGGGACATTACTACAAGAAGGGGATAAGGCTGTGGACAGTACTACATTGAGCAAAAAATTCTGGTATTACTAAAAATGTCACTTAGTTGTACAAGCAATGCAGCCCCCCAATAAAATTTTTTTCCTATGTGCGGCCCATCAACCCAGCTGAGTTTGAGACCCCTGGAATAAATGGTGTAGTGATCCTAGGGTGCAGGCGCTTAGCAAGCGGAGCCCCACACTTGTCTGCAAACTCGTAAAATAATTGTTGTGATCTTTCCCATAGTGGGGTGTATGGCATGGGTCACACATGCCCATGCGCTTTTTTAAGCCCTTAGAAAACCGGATCCATTTTTCTAATAGTGCCAATAGTGTCCCCTGAGGTCCTCGACGTTTTTTGGAAATTTTTGGACTAAGTCATTTTTTCACCAAAAACACATGCGTTAACAGCATGGTGCCTATATGTACCATGCGTTAATGCATGCATCTCCCATAGGACCCCATGTTAAAAAAATGCATGCTTTTTTTAATGCACCCAAAAATGCTGCTAGCTGTAAAGGCTGGATTTAGACTAGAAGTCTTAAGGGCAGGTAGCAGATATTGCTGTGGAGTCATATAAAGAGTAGTACTTAGCTCTACGTGACTTGATGAGATGTGGCAATGTGCATGTATCTAGCCCTGTCCTCCTCAGCCTTGTGGTGACTTCAGATCTCCTTCAGGATGGTTTGTGGAATGCCACCAGCTAAATGGGTGAATCCCGGGTCTCTGTTCTGGGATATGCACCAACCCGTGTCCGGTCTTTATTTCCAGCGGTTCTCCTCCACAAGGTGCCTGGAGTGTCCACTTTCAGCACTATAATGGTGGGGAACAAACACGTTGGGCCGGTGGTCCGGAGGGGAAGAAGGAGGGGAGCCCCTCACTGCAAAGCCGCGGCCATGACACCTCCGATCAGCGTTTGTCTCATCGAGCCGCCGGGCTGTTTACAGGCTCAAACTGCACCACACACCGGGAGCCACTATAGTCCCGGATGGAAGGGGTCAGGCGTCAACAAAACCCACTCCTCTGGTGCATTCAAGTAAGACGCTGAGCGGGAAAACACTCCGGGTGTGTGCGGAGCTCTAAGGGCTGCGTCTGCTCATCTCCATCGCCAAGCCACTCCCCCTGGACACCCCTTTTAAATGATTGTCTTTCAATTTGACAACTATATAAGAAACCAAGGGTGACGTAAATCATTTTAAAACCGCTTTGCACACCAGAATAACTCATCCAATACCCATCTTGAAGTTATCCGGATTGCCATCTAGCAAAAAAAAAACCTACAAAACTTATCTTCGAATAATGTCAATCCAGGTCTTTCTTTGATGACTTTTCTATAGTTTGTCAAGATGCGCGGAAAGAATCTTAGATGCAAAACAACCTTCCAAATATTTCAGGGAGGAAGAAAAAAATGTCTTGCCTTCAAAATCGTTGAATATATTTTGAGAACAGCAAGTACTAGACAGTTTAATGACACATCTATAATGGGTTATGAAGAACGGGTTTCTGAGACAATGAAAACACTCATCAGACTTTTGCTCACAGTCCATTTTTTAACAGTCACACTTTCAATGAGGAAAGTGATTTTCATGCAAATACTGCACAATCTATAATATTTTCAATAGAGATAGAAGGAAAGAAAAGTTTTCTGAATCTATTAAAATTTTGTCATTTCTCTGATGAAATGAACAGCTAAGTTTGCAGCTGTCAGGAGCTCCATAGGAGACAGGGAAAAAGAGAAAAATGGAAAGGAGAAAGAAAAGAAGAAAAAAACAAAAAAAAACAAAAGCAGATCACTCGCCAAGACCTCTAAACAAGGAGCTGACAGCTTGGCGGTAGCAAGTCTCTGACATTTAATCTTCCGAGCATATTGCTGCTGCCTCCATTACTGCAAGACTGTTTTGAAAATTTGTATTAAGTAAATTTAGTATGTATATTGTGTAACGGGAGATGGACAACACGGATTATCGCTACAGAAAAATATGGAGACTGGAGGAATGGTGAGCAGTTTATCTGACGTGAGTTTGCAAAAAGAAATAAAACATATAACAGTTTCTATGAATTTTGTTTAGCTACAAACTCTTTAAAAGTATTCTCTACCCTTGAAAAGTTAGGTATTATCATTACT
The DNA here is from genome assembly GCA_033576535.1 of Allobates femoralis. Taxonomy (NCBI): domain Eukaryota; kingdom Metazoa; phylum Chordata; class Amphibia; order Anura; family Aromobatidae; genus Allobates; species Allobates femoralis. The sequence goes on from JARQOC010000007.1 coordinate 72,590,083, forward strand.
TTCATAACATATCTTTCTTCTTTTTGGATGCCTACTGGAGATGGACAAACCTGCAGATTTTCAGGTTTGGTGGATCCGGACAAACTCTTTTTTTTAAAGTCCGAGTTTGGGACTGGATTTGACCCCAACTTGAGCCCGAACCCCAAACCCCATACAAGTCTGCGGGAACCTGAACTTTACAGTTATGAAATGGAGGCAGTAAGGGCTGAAAATGAAAGCCAAATGGGGATTAGGCTGGGGTCACATTTGGAAGGCACAATCCGGTAACCGCATCCATTACCGAATGGCGGTATTACGGTGTGCCTTCACATTTGGCATCACATTGCAGATCTGGATCTAGTAATGGATCCAGATCTGCAATGAGAAAAATTGTGGCACTAAAAATCGGATTTGGTACCGCAAGGTACGTTCATGTACTTTGCGGTACCGGATTCAGTTGCCATAGGTGGCCATTATAAAAAAAACGGATCCGGTTTTCAAAACGCTACAATTTTTACCGCAGGCTGCAAAACCGGATGCAGTAACCGGATTGCATTAAGTGCAATCCGGTTTTTCTATTGCAGCCTGTGGCTGCGGAACCAAATCTAGTTTTGATCCGGTTTGGAAAACAAAAACCGCAAATGTGACCCTAGCCTTAAAGCAGGAATATTATACTTAACAGTCTCCTGCTGCAGTCACACGTGCTTCTGGGTCCACACTTATTAAGCTCATGTTTATTCACTGCACTCTGACTCCAACAGCCAATCACAGACTCCCACTCTCTGTGACAGCTTCTATGATTGATGGTGGTGCCCAAAACAAATGTGCCGGAATCTGTGATTGTTTGCCATATACATTAGTATATTGGCAACGAACTGCCATTATAGGTGTGTAAAAATATATAAATAATGAAAAAAAATGCATAGCAATCCCCAGTTTTTTTTATTCTCAGTGTAGGTAAAGTATTCAGCTTCCACCCCAGCTGCCTGGTTTTACCTTGGCTGGCAAGCCCATTATTTTTTTTTTCAATTATTTAAATAAATATTAATAAAAAAAAATTGTGAGGGGTCCACCCTACTTTTGATTGCCAGTCAAGGTAAAACCAGGCAGCTGAGGATTTGGTAATATCAGCATGGTTAGGACCATACTTATTACCGCAGAAATGGGTGCATTCATTAGAAGCATCAATTACTGGTGCTTTACCCGGCTTTTCCGGATGCCATGGGGCAGTGGCATCAGGATGATAAAAGGAATTAGTAACAGCTGATTATTGACAGCTTTCATCAAGCCCTAAATTAGTAATGTTTAGGCTGAGAATGCCAGTCCCCAGCTCTCTGGTTTTACCTTGGCTGGCAATAAAAATAGGGTAAATAGGGTTGAGACCATGCATTTTTATGTAAATAATTAAAAATAAATAATGGGCTCCTTGTACCGTATATACTCGTGTATAAGCCGACCCGTGTATAAGTCGACCCCCTACTTTTGCCCCCAAAACCTGGGAAAATCTATTGACTCATGTATAAGCCGAGGGTGGACCCCAGCACAGGTATACAGCCCCCAGCAGTGTGGTATACAGCAGCCTCCCCAGTGGTATATACAGCAGCAGCCCAGTGGTAGTATACAGCAGACCCAGAGGTATATACAGCAGCCCCAGTGGTAGTATACAGCAGCAGCCCCAGTGGTAGTATACACGCAGCCCCAGTAGTATATACAGCCCCAGTGGTAGTATACACGCAGCCCCAGAGGTATATACAGCAGCCCCAGAGGTATATACAGCCCCAGTGGTAGTATACAGCAGCCCCAGAGGTATATACAGCAGCCCCAGTGGTAGTATACAGCAGCAGCCCCAGTGGTAGTATACACGCAGCCCCAGTAGTATATACAGCCCCAGTGGTAGTATACACGCAGCCCCAGAGGTATATACAGCAGCCCCAGAGGTATATACAGCCCCAGTGGTAGTATACAGCAGCCCCAGTGGTATATACAGCCCCAGTGGTAGTATACAGCAGCCCCAGTGTTATATACAGCCCCAGTGGTAGTATACAACAGCCCCAGTAGTATATACAGCCCCAGTGGTAGTATACACGCAGCCCCAGTAGTACATACAGCCCCAGTGGTATATACAGCCCCAGTGGTAGTATACACGCAGCCCCAGTAGTATACAGCAGCCCCAGTGGTATATACAGCCCCAGTGGTAGTATACACGCAGCCCCAGTAGTATATACAGCCCCAGTGGTAGTATACAGCAGCCCCAGAGGTATATACAGCCCCAGTGGTAGTATACACGCAGCCCCAGTAGTATACAGCAGCCCCAGTGGTATATACAGCCCCAGTGGTAGTATACACACAGCCCCAGTAGTATATACAGCCCCAGTGGTATATACAGCCCCAGTGGTAGTATACACGCAGCCCCAGTAGTATACAGCAGCCCCAGTGATATATACAGCCCCAGTGGTAGCATACACGCAGCCCCAGTAGTATATACAGCCCCAGTGGTAGTATACAGGGCCCCAGCAGGGCCCCCCTCATAGTTTGGCGCCCCCACCTCACATGCTGGCCCCCCCGCATGCAGCGCTGCGCATATACATTACCAGGATATCAGCTGTCACCCTCCGGTGGCGGATCGCGGCTCCTGGGCTCCGGGCTCCATCTTCCTCTCTGTCTTCCTGCTTTGTGGCCGCCGGGCTCATCGCGATGACGTCATCGCGACGCCGGCTGGTCACATGACAAGCAGGAAGACTAAGAGGAAGATGGAGCCCGGAGCCCAGGAGCCGCGATCCGCCACCGGAGGGTGACAGCTGATATCCTGGTAATGTATATGCGCAGCGCTGCATGCGGGGGGGGGGGCCAGCATGTGAGGTGAGGGCGCCAAACTTTGAGGGGGGCCTGTATGACTCGCGTATAAGCCGAGGGGGGGACTTTTTAGCCCAATTTTTGGGCTGAAAAACTCGGCTTATACGCGAGTATATACAGTATTTTTGATTTCCAACCAAGGTAAAACCAGGCAGCTGGGGGTAGCAGCCCATAACTGGCTGCTTTATCTGTGCTGAGATAAAAAATACGGGGGCCTATACAAAGTGTTTTCTTTATTGATTTATTTATTTTACACATGGATGAAAACAGGTTCGTTGCCAATACACTAATGTATATGGCAACGAACCACACACGTCGGCACAATCAGAGGCGCAACATCCAATCACAGATGCTGTCACAGAGAATAGGCATCTGTGATTGGTTGTTGGAGCCAGTGAAGTACAGGAACTTGAAAGCTTGATTGACTGTAGCGGAAGACTGGTATGTATAATTCTCCTACTTTAATTATCATTTTGCTTGTTTTACAGCCTTCCCAGCCGAACCAAAACCCAAACAGTAAGACAGATTTATCAGAAGTCCATGTCCTAAGTCCATGCCTGAAGACTAGGTGTTCGGTACAGACTGCGAACTTTACAGTTCAAGTTCATCCATGACTTATGCCTGCAGCCTTATTTACAGGCATTTAGCGGGGTTTTTGGAAGTTCATAAAAATGAATCTATAAACAGGGAGTTGCTTAAAACCTTCACCAACTTTGACTTGCATGTACATCAAAGGTTGTGTCTCTATCTTTGATGCATACTTGCACCTCGAGCCAGCATCATTCCCCGCACTTGATGGCTGGTTTAGTCAGGCTTCATGTGCCTCTAGCTGTTGCAGGTAGAGTGATGCTCTGCCTATGGCTATTGAGCAGTTAAATGGTGCTGTCACTCTCTGACAGAGGCATATAACATATTGTACATCATCAGAGCATACATAATTGCATCTTGCCTCCATCATGGGGCAGCACAGTGGCTTAATGGTTAGCACTGCAACCTTGCAGCGCTGGGGTTCTGTATTCAATTTCCCCCAAGGACAACATCTGCAAGCAGTTTGTATGTTCTCCTCATGTTTGTGAGGATTACCTCCGGGCACTTTCATTTCCTCCCACACTCGAAAGACATACTGGTGGGGTGTTTAGATTGTAAGCCCCAATAGGGACAGTAAATGTATGTAAAAGCCCTATGGAATTAATAGCGCCATATAAATGACTAAATATTATTATTATTATAATGCCTGTGATGTGACTGCAGGGCGCCAATAGGTTCTCATGACAGCTGGGGGTCAGCTAATGACACCTGGGTCTGTCATTATGATCCTCCTAAGATTATGATCTTAGCTATCCAAAGCTATATATCGCACAAGTAATTAAATAACTGCAAGTTCGATTTTCCTAAATGTGAAAAAAATACAAAAAAAATAAATGTTCAAATCAAACTTTACCCTATTTAAAATAAAGCAATACAAAAATACATATTTGGTATCACTGCATTTGTAAAATTTCAATGTATTAAAATCTAAAATTAATTAATCAGATCAATAAACAGCATAACGCTAAAAAAAATCAAAATACCCAGTTACTTTTTTTGGCAGCCACAACATTGCAATAAAATGCAGCAGGAGGTGATTAAAACATCGTATCTACCCCTAAATGGTATCAGTGTAAACATTAGCTCAGATTGCAAAAAATAAGCTGTTACACAGTCCCATAGCCTGAAAAATGAAAACATTATGGGCCTCGGAACAACACAAGCAAAACTATTTTTTTCCTTAAAAATTTCCCAAAAATGTTTCACCACTTAAATAGAAAAAAACTGCATGTTTGGTATCCATGTACTTGTACTGCCCTGGGGAATCATACTGCCAAGTCAAGTCACGTGACTGCAGACTTATCAGTCCTAAAAACTAGTGATGGGTGAATCCTAAATTACTCGGAATCGCTTGACTCTAGCGAGTCCGAGCCCGGGACTCGCTACTCGTTGCGAGTCTAGCGAGTCCAATGTTAATGAATGGGGAAGCGAGTAATTGCGAGTAGTGTGCGATTTACAAATTACAGATGTGTCTCGGAAGCTTCAGCCTGAAGCAATCCTAGTTTTGCCATTGATTTGCATTGGACTCGTTTACTGTGCAAGTAATCGCTGGGAAACTCGCACAGTAAGGAGTCCAGCTGTCTGCTCTGTGTGCAGGCTGCCGCAGCTCCAGGGTCCTAGAGCCCGCCTGCTGCCTGATGTAGCAGAGCTGAGATTGTTCTCAGTCTGCTCATTCCCTGTGCATAGACATCTATATCTATGCACAGGGGATGTAGCAGAGAGGACATCGCGTTTTGGACTACGTCGGACACCAAAATATGCAGTCACGCACAACGATAAGAAAATTTTAACAGAAAATGGACAACACTTATAAGTGAACAAAAGATTTAATCCTCCGACACTCCAGTAGCACCACTCTGGAGGTCCTAGCCGCTCTCTGTTTATTTCCTGTAATGATCACATGGTACATATTATTCACGTGACCTCTGCAGCCAATCACTGAGGTTAGTGATCAACTGCAATAAACAAGTATATTACACACAGCTAGTGATGATGAGCACTTACTCGTGCTCGTAACAAGCAGTTAATTCTCGGACGGACTTGACTGAAGCACCAGGTACAAGTATAAAGGAACTCAATGGGAGACTTGAGCAAGAAAAAATGCTCTTGACTTCCATTATACTTGGTACTCGGGTTGCGCCCATCTGAGCATTAACTGTTCGTTACGAGTACCGAGCACTTCATGACTACACACAATATAATAATGCATCTTGAGATGTACATTGCCTACAAAGAGATATTGAGTCTATCTGACAACAAATGTTCCTTATAGTAGATACTTGTGAATCTCTATTTGCTTTTCTGCATCTAAATCTGTCACTACATTGTTAGCTAATGATAAAATAACAGTCCGAGTCCGTCTGTTCAGGTAGAGCGGCATAGATATGAGAATTGTCACGGCTTATAGATAAACAGAGATTTCCATTGGTGTTTCAGCCCGCGACTGTAAATCCCAATGATCCAACAAGTGATCCTTATCAAATGCTATGAAAAATATGAGCATCCGGCTCTCTTCACGGCTGTCCTAAACATGTATTAAATTGGCATTCCCTGCTTCAGCAGACAACCTATCTAAAAGTGTTAAAGGGATTGAGACACTTGGCCATTATTTATGGTTGACAGACAGTTTGGTAACACAGCGATGCTCTAGTTATCTAGGGGAATATTTGTAACTGACTTGGGCCATAAAATGAACGCAATACACCACAGACTGTCACGAAAGATACTTCAAAGAACTATACTGTGAAGAGCAAAGCTGACGAAAGTAGACATAAAAAACAATTGAATAATTCATCTCTGTATCGTTTATCTGCACCAATGGCAATCATGTCCTGCTTCTGTTCACACGGTAATTTACAGTAAAATTTTATTTGGTTCCATAGGGAGATTTTTATGAATACTATGTTATCTTATTGCCACTAAAAATAAAAGCTGCTCTGTTTATAAGAATGTGAGCTATAATGGAACAAAAGAACAGAGGTACATGTTCAGACAAAAAGATATCCATAAACAATATATAGGTGGATATACTGTATAGCTCAATACAGGAATGCTGTAGGTATACATCTCCCTATGTACACAATTTATTTTACTGCAAAAAAACATGGGAACAAAGGCAGGATATGTGTATGTATATATTATATACATATATACAATTGTGGCCAAAAGTATTGACACCCCTGCAATTTTGTCACACCAAACATAAAAAAGGGGATGGACAAAAGTATTGGCACTGTTACAAAAATCATGTCATCTTCTCTAATTTGTGTAATTAATAGCACCAGGTAACTTACCTGTGGCACCTAACAGGTGTTGGCAATAACTAAATCACACTTGCAGCCAGTTGACATGGATTAAAGTTGACTCACCCTCTGTCCTGTGTCCTTGTGTGTACCACATTGAGCATGGAGAAAAGAAAGAAAACCAAAGAACTGTCTGAGGACTTGAGAAACCAAATTGTGAGGAAGCATGAGCAATCTCAAGGCTACAAGTCAATCTTCAAAGACCTGAATGTTCCTGTGTCTACCGTGCACAGTGTCATCAAGAAGTTTAAAGCCCATGGCACTGTGGCTAATCTCCCTAGATGTGGACGGAAAAGTAAAATTGATGAGAGATTTCAACGCAAGATTGTGCCGAGGGTGGATAAAGAACCTCGACTAACATCCAAACAAGTTCAAGCTGCCCTGCAGTCTGAGGGTGCAACAGTGTCAACCGTACTATCCGTCGGCATGTGAAAGAAAAGGGACTGGTAGGATACCCAGGAAGACCCCACTTCTTACCCGAAGACATAAAAAAGCCAGGCTGGAGTTTGCCAAAACTTACCTGAGAAAGCCTACAATGTTTTGGAAGAATGTTCTCTGGTCAGATGAGAGAAAAGTAGAGCTTTTTGGGCAAATCCTTCAACATAGAGTTTACAGGAGAAAAAAAAAGAGGCATTCAACAAAGAGAACACGGTCCCTACAGTCAAACATGGCGGAGGTTCCCTGATGTTTTGGGGTTGCTTTGCTGCCTCTGGCACTGGACTGCTTGACCGTGTGCATGGCATTATGAAGTCTGAAGACTACCAACAAATTTTGCAGCATAATGTAGGGCCCAGTGTGAGAAAGCTGGGTCTCCCTCAGAGGTCATGGGTCTTCCAGCAGGACAATGACCCAAAACACACTTCAAAAAGCACTAGAAGATGGTTTGAGAGAAAGCACTGGAGACTTCTAAGGTGGCCAGCAATGATTCGAGACCTGAATCCCATAGAACACCTGTGGAGAGATCTAAAAATGGCAGTTTGGAGAAGGCACTCTTCAAATATCAGGGACCTGGAGCAGTTTGCTGACAGAATTGCAGGGGTGTCAATACTTTTGGCCACAACTGTGTATATATATATATATGTATATGTATATACAGTAAAAAAAATTAAAAACACTGCAAAATTTTCATTTTCTCAGTATAGGCATGTTTTTGAGTAAAATGTACATTGCTCTTCTATTCTATAAACTACTCAGGGGCGGACTTACCACCTGTGCAGCCGATGCAATGCATCGGGGCCCCGAGCGGGAGGGGGCCCCCGCGAGGCTCCAGCACCCAGCTGCTGTGGTGTCCACATTGCTAAATTGTATGCAAATTAGCCATGCGGAGGAGTAGAGGAGCAAAGAAGGTAGTGGCAGTCCCGCGGTCTGACTCCCAGTGCATGTGTCACCAAGGGGGAATGGGGGCGTGGTGTCGGCGGCAGCATCCCAGTATCCATGGGTACTGGGACGCTGGCACCTCATATGCACCCTGCTAACGTCAGCTCCCGGCGTCGGCAGTGACCAATCACTGGCCGCGCACATCGGAGCTGATGTCAGTGCGGCAGGAGGATGAAGACAGGCTGTGCAGTAAATGAGGAGCCATGGATGCGGCCAAGCATGTAAGCGCCGGGTGCCAGGTTCAAGAGCTTCTTCACTGCCACTATACAAAAGGGGGAAGAAGACAGTGGTTGGGGGGAGCTCAGAGTGCAGGGGGAGAAGACAGTGCAGGGGGGCCTCAGGGTTCAGGGGAGAAGACAGTGCAGGAGGGCCTCAGAGTGCAGGAGGGAGAAGACAGTGCAGGGGGGCCTCAGAGTACAGGGGTAGAAGACAGTGCAGGGGGGCATCAGAGTTCAGTGGGGAGAAAACAGCGCAGGGAGGGGGGCCTCAGAGTGCAGGGGGAGAAGACAGCGCAGGGAAGGGCCTCATAGTGCAGGGGAGGTGAAGAAAGCACAGGGATGGGGGTACACAGCCCATATAGGGGGAAGAAAACAATGCAGGGAGAGGGGACAGTGCACATAACATAAATATATGGTGCATACAAGTGTCATTGAAATGGCCGCTGGCCTTTGGCCATTAAACATTATTGGTTTGCTCCGCTTGCTCAGTTCAGCACCCAGCACATTATGGTGATGTTTAATGGCTGTCGGCCTATCAGAGGCCTTTGATAGGCCGGTGTGTTCAAAGATAGATGTGGTATTAAAATAGCGCTACAAACCACTCCAGGCGATCGTTCTGTATAAATTACCTTAAAGCTTTATTCAATCGATGTAGAATGCCCAGTCTCCACAACGCGTTTCGGCGCTAATTGCGCCTTTCTCAAGTGTTTTCTCAAGGATGGAGGAACCTAGGGACCCAGGATGGGAGACATTATTACTATATGGGGGGTCAGAATGAGGAACATGCATAAATTTATGGTGGGGGACATATTTACTGTAGACAATATTTGGGGACATTATTACTGTTGTAATATGATTTACTTTTGAGAATATGGTTTTCCTTGAGGGGAACAAACGGGAGGTCTTGTTACTGTGTGGGGTGGTACTATGTCGATTTTTTGTCATTTGATATAGTATAGAAATCTTGGGAAAAGTGTGGAATGTACTCTGGAAGTGATCACTTATAGATAATTGTTTTATTTTCTGCAGATATGAGTCCTGGCTGGAAGTCATGATATCGGTCTGCACCAGATGAAGAAGAAAACTGAAGATGAAGGACTTCACCTAGAGACATCATTGGTGAGTGTTTACCTATACACATGCACTATACACTATTTACTGAGCTTGTGTGTATAATGTCACTGGGGCTCACTGTATTACCTGTACACTATATACAGAGCTCCTGTGTATAATGTCACCCCTGATTGCTGTATTACCTGAAGACAAATTAAATGAAGATAATAATACCAAAGAATTTGTGATTGCAATCATTTTCAGGAAGAAACTGAGTATTATCTGACAGAATTGCAGGGGTGTCAATACTTTTGGCCACAACTGTATATGGATGCACCTAAATAAAATAAGAATGGTTGGTGATATAAACTTCCTGTTTGTGGCAGATTAGCATTTGGGGGGAGGAAAACTTTTTCAGATGGGTGGTGACCAGGAGGCCATTTTGAAGTCAGCCATTTTGGATACAACTTTAATTTTTTGGATGTGAAGGGGGTCATGTGATGCATCACACCTATTGAGAAATCATGCAGGCTGCAGTTTTCGCCACGGTTCTAGCATCCGCAAAGTGTTAACAGTTGAATGAAACATTAAATATTAATAATAATTGTGGGCAACATATCTCTAGGGGGTGCCCACCCCATAGAGACATGCTGCCCACTCAGGACGGCATGTCATGTGTTAATAACTCCTGTACAGTAAGCCGGCTATTGTCGGCTCTGTACAATTTTCTCAATGAAGCCGCGGCTCCTCTGACAGCTGCGCACATACTATACGTAATGTACTTAGAGTATGTGCCGCTGTCCGAGGTCCTGTAGGCATTTACATTAGATCTATAGCGGTGCGCTCCCCATAGATCTACTGTAAATGCCTACAGGACCTCGGACAGCGGCACATACTCTAAGTACATTACGTATAGTATGTGCGCAGCTGTCAGAGGAGCCGCGGCTTCATTGATAAAATTGTACAGAGCCGACAATAGCCGGCTTACTGTACAGGAGTTATTAACAGCAAGCAAAATGTGTGTGAAGCAAATTGCGTTCACCCGGATCTGGATGCGGTGAACACAATTACTATTCCAAATGTGATCTAGTCTAAGAAAGAGTTGCCCAATAGTTCCTGAAGAAGAAATGCCAAAACATCAGAAGATCTTCAATGGAAATTGTGAAAAGTGATTCTTTTTTAACAATTCCATCTGTTTCTACATAGTGTTCAAAAGTTTGAGAAGCCTTTTATTTTACATTTTGAAGATCAAGATAAAATTGGCTATACAAGAACATTTCATACTTTGCATTAATTCGTGAGACTGAAGCCTTGACTTACCGCTAGATGGGAGAATTTCTGCTTTAAGTACACCAAATGTCAAAAGATCATAAAGAGACATACACAACCCCCTGCCGCCATACATTTCATTATATATGGAATTTGAATTTAGGATTACAGTTTTTATTATAATCCAGCAGTGAAATGAAATCTTGACCTGGGATTTATATGTTTAATTTTCCATTCAGGCTGCTTATCCAAGCATGGGACTTGAACTAATGTATTGCAGATATGGCTGTCTACAAATAAAGAAAATATTAGAGAAGCTTTGGAGTTCATATATACGTTAGGTTGTTGAGCATGATTGTGTTTTTCCAGCACAAGGAAAAAATTAGCTATTTATTTAAGAATAAGTGACTTGTTTAAATATGAAACCAAAGTGCATGGAATCTATGAGGATTTTAACAATCATTAATTTTTATTGTAAACCAACTAGGCCATAGCATATATTAAAAATAAGCAGGAATAGAGATTGAAGAAAAATTAGCACTATATTAAGCTGAGATGGAAAAAATGTCATTTAGCTTATTTAATTCAGGTAAAATCCCACTGAAGAAAATAATGGAGATTACAAAAAATGACTTACCGTAATCAGTTGACAAGTAGTGATGAGTAAACCCAAACCGTAAGGTTCGGGGTCCGTAATGAACACTTAGTGCCATTTCACATCTGCTATTTTGCCTGCGTTTGGCTGCATTTGCTTTTCTATGTGTTTTTACCGCTAAAAACGCATCCAAACGCACCCATAGGGTTCAATGCAAAACGCATTGCAAACACAATGCAAAATGCATGTCATTTTGAAAAAATGCAAAACGAATGGGTTCTTGCAACGCAGCCTAAAATATGGGCTGTAAAGTTTTGGGCTGCGTGTGCAAAAACACATGCATTTTGCATTTTTTTGCAAAATTACATGTGTTTGCAATGCGTTTTGCATTGAACCCTATCGGTGCATTTTTGGATGCATTTGGATGCGTTTTTAGTGGTAAAAACGCATAGAAATGAAAACACAGCCAAACGCAGACCAGCTTTATATGTGAAGTGGACCTTAGTGTTTAGTCATGGATGCAGTACATGGACTACCCTGAGAAGTCTTTGTTACTCTTTGGCTTTTGGCTGGCAAGGGCTGTAAAAGAAAGCAAAATAATGATTAAAACAGGAGCATTATCTTTACCAGTCTCTGTCGTTGCAGGATTACTTCCTTCTGGGTCTACTCATTAAGCTCAACTTTATTCACTGCACTGGCTCAAACAGCCAATCACAAATGCCCACTTTCTGTGACCGTGTCTGTACTAGGCTATTGTGGACCCACTCTTTGTGTCGGTGTCTGTGATTGATTCCTGTGTACATTAGTGTATTGGCAATGAACCAGCAGTCATCAGTGTGTAAAAATATATAAATAATTTTAAAAAGTCATGTAGGGGTCCCTCATATTTTTGATTCTCAGTGCAGATAAAGCAACCATCCCCAACTGCCTGGTTTTACCTTGGCTGGCAATGCAAAATACAGGGGTGCCCATTATTTTTTCTTGAATTATTTAAATAAGTGATTAAAAAAAAATCCATGGCCTTTGCCCTATTTTTGATTGCCAGCCAAGGTAACACCAGGCAGCTGGGGGGTGGTATTCTCAGCGTGGTAAGGCAAATAGTTATTGGGCTTCCCAGGCTACAGAATAGCAGCCCACAGGAGCCCGAGAAATTGGCGCACTCATTAGAAGCGTCAATTATTGGCACTTTACCCAGCTCTTCCTGATGCCCTGGTGCCGTTGCAATCAAGATAATAGAAGGGTTAATGACAGCTGAGTATTGACAGCTGTCATTAATCCTTAGATTGGTCATGTTGAGGCTTCTATTACCAATCCAGTCAGTAAATACCGTATATACTCGTGTATAAGCCGAGTTTTTCAGCACAAAAATTGTGCTGAAAAGTGCCCCCTCGGCTTATACACGAGTCAGGGGTGCATCCCCCCCCTGTGGTAGTATACAGCAGCCCCCCCTGTGCTACATACAGGCCCCCGTTGCTGCCGCCGCACACCAGTTAAAGAAGAGCTTTCATACTTACCCTCCTGTGACCGCGCGCGCATCCCCCGCTCTCCTTTCTGCTTCCACCCGACGTCCATCCACGTGATCGCGCGCCTGTAATGACGTCATTATTTGTGCGCGGTCATATGGATGGACGCTGGGTAGAAGCAGGAAGGAGAGCGGGGGATGCGCGCGCGGTCACAGGAGGGTAAGTATGAAAGCTCTTCTTTTACAGGTGTGCGGCGGCAGCAACGGGGGGCCTGTATATAGCACGGGGGGGGGCTGCTGTATACTACCACAGGGGGCCTGTATATACCACAGGGGGGAGGGCTGCTGTATACTACCACAGGGGGGCCTATATATACCACAGGGGGGAGGGCTGCTGTATACTACCACAGGGGGCCTGTATATACCACAGGGGGGAGGGCTGCTGTATACTACCACAGGGGGCCTGTATATACCACAGGGGGGAGGGCTGCTGTGTACTACCACAGGTGGCCTGTATATACCACAGGGGGGAGGGCTGCTGTATACTACCACAGGGGGCCTGTATATACCACAGGGGGGAGGGCTGCTGTATACTACCACAGGGGGCCTGTATATACCACAGGGGGGAGGGCTGCTGTATACTACCACAGGGGGGCCTGTATATACCACAGGGGGGGGACTGCTGTATACTACCACAGGGGGAGACTGCTGTATACTACCACAGGGGGAGACTGCTGTATACTACCACTGGGGAGACTGCTGTATACTACCACTGGGGAGACTGCTGTATACTACCACTGCGGAGGCTGCTGTATACTACCAATGAAGAGGCCTGTATACCACTGGGGGGGCCTGTATACCTGTGCTGGGCTCCACCCTCTGCTTATACACGAGTCAATAGGTTTTCCCAGGTTTTGGGGGCAAAAGTAGGGGGGTTGGCTTATACACGGGTCGGCTTATACACGAGTATATACGGTAGTTAAAAGACACAAACAGACAAATCCCTTATTTTAAATAAAACACACAGAGAAAAATCCTTTATCTCAAATAAAACACACAGACCATCCTCTTTTATACAACTATTAACACGATATCCCGCAAAGCTTCTCTGCAGAGACATTAGTGTCTACTCACCACGAGTAATGCTGTCAGACTAACAGCCAGCTGTGGTCAGCAGTGACATCAGAGTCAAGTTCATCTGTGGAAACATCTGGAACAACTATGTTGTGACCTTAGATGAACTCTCTGATGTCACCGCCGTGTCTCTTTCAGCAGTCAGTGTGTGACTGTTGCTAGTGGTGAGCAAACACAAATGGCTTTTTGCTCACCACCTTGACATTGCTGTGGATTACAATCGGAGATCATGTTTGGGGTTAATAAAAAAAACTTTACAAGGACATGAATTCAAAAAATTAATCAAAAAAGCTTCAAAAAGCTTTCCAAAAATCTGATATAAATTGTACTCAGCAGGACACAGTAAGACCAGTTATAAAGGCATCACAAGTGTATAATACCAGTGCAGCAATCACTCTCAACATGCCACAACATGGGGGAGGTGATTGGTAGATATTTTGGCCAAAATATGTAAGCTCGTAATCAAATAGCTCACATTCATAATTTCATTTGCTGCCTTTATCACTGGGCCTACTGTGTCCTGCTGAGAGCATTAGATATCAGATTTTTGGTAGGCTCTTCAAAGCTTTTTTGATTGATTATTTAATTCATATCCTTGTAGTGTTTTTTTCTGAATATAGCGTTTAGGGACTCGTAAGCTTGGGGATCCTTGTCGTGGATTATGAGTTTATGTATTTTGGCCAAAATATGTACCAATATCTCACATTATCATTCATCCTTTTTGCACTTTTCTATCTCTATGCAGAACACAGTGGGGCCCCTTGGGATGTCTATCCAGTGTGGTGCATGAATATAGTGCTGGGTGGCCCGCCTGATCTAATAGTATGGGTGTGACCAATATGCTGCATGCAGACATTCTGGATCATAATTTCATCTGTGACTGATGCCCTTTGGAAACCTCATCAGTGTGCATATAAAAATACCACCAATCACCTCCGCCATGTTGTGGCAGGTTGCAAATGATTGCTGCACCGGTATTATGCACTTTAGGGGTGTTCAGTGGTAGTATTAGATGAAGGTCTCTATTGCAGAGAAATAGGCTACATCCTTGGAGATGCTGACACGTACTGGCCTTTGCATGGTAACTCCACTGTGAGTTTTCAAGAAAGACTCAGTGAGCTATTGAAGGAAGGGGTGACTTTGGGAGCAATCAATGATGATCTAGCAGAAAATATGTTTATGGAAATATGGAAAAGCCCACTATCACTATCTTTCATGAATTGTCCAAAACCCATAAGCCACAATTTCCATCACTAATGCGACCAATTGGAGGTATGAATGAGAGACTTTCCCAATGGGTTGATAGTAAATTGTAACCTTTGATGAGACAGTCAATGGGATTTATACTGGATTCAAAACAGCTGCTGTATAGTCTGGATAAGATAAAATGGAGGCCCAACTGTACATTGATCACAATTGATGTGGTCTCATTGTACAGCTGCATACCACACACTATAGCCGTTGAAGTTCTCCAACATTGCCTTAAAGCCACACCAATTTACCCGCCAGATCTATGTCAGTTTCTCACCATGTGTATGGAATACCTTCTAAATACCAATTTTTTCAAATATAATGCACAGTATTATCTCCAATTATCTGGATGTTCAATGGGGGCGGGTTTCTCACCCTCATTGGCTAATATATTCATGAGTTTTTGGGAACATAAATTTATCCACTGTGAAGAAAACCCTTATTTTTGTAGACTAAGATGGTGTGGAAGGTACATTGATGACACCATCGCCATATGGTGTTGTTTGTGTGTTTTATTTAAAATAAAGGATTTTTCTGTGTGTCTTGTAACCATTTACTCATCGGATTGGTAATGAGTGGGTCTCATAGAGGCATGACATTACCAATTTAGAGCTTGATGACAACTCTCAGTTGTCAATTCTGAGCTGTCATTACCTCTTCTATTACCCAGATTGCCAGTGCACCAGGGCATCTGGAAAAGCCAGGTAAAGCGACAGAAATTGGCGCTACTAATGAATGTGTCAATTTTTGGGATGGCTGCGGGTAGCTTGGGTCCAACTGCTTCGGCTACCCGCACTGCCGATGCTTCCCCAACGTGATCAGCCGGCTCCAACCAGTCTTGGCCCGTTGCCCTCTGTCCTGGTTCCCCCTTGAAGGTTGGGGTTCCTCTCTGCAGCGTTGCTGTCAGACTAGTCCTCACTGACTGCCTTCCCAGCACTGTCTGACTAACTATAACTTTCCTTCCCACTACTCTATCCTAGGCTCCATAACCTCCCCTTTGGGACTTACTAAATTACCGGCCCCCTATTCTAAGTGATGTGGTCCTAGGTGGATGTAAAAATAGACTCCATAAGGTGAACCTTGAACTGATGACTTTACAGAGATTACATATTACTATTAAAGTGCAATACTACCCTGTGGCGCCTTGTCACAGGGGCGCCACACATTCTAATTCCATAGCCATGTTTGCTACTGGCATTACTGTGATTGGTGAGCTGCATTGCGTTGTCAGGAATTATGTGGGACCCGAGGTCACAATGCTTGGTACACTTTCCTCTAGAAGCAGTTCATAAATTAGGGGAGAGGTAGAAAAAAAGTGCAAAAGGGTCTTATCTGAGAATAAATTGAATCTTGAAAAAGACTCACATGTGGTGGTTGTGAATAGTCACAACCACTGAATCAGTATGTTAGTAAAAACACCATTAGTGAAGTAAATAATGCCACTTCTGGGGTTCAATACTTAAGTATATTATACGCCTTATAAGTGACTGTCCTTCCCACTTCTTGTCCTCAGTAGCATTCTCCTGACTGGGTGTAATAAGCTCTTATGGTCACTAGGGTCCTCTCTCTCTAGCTTTATCTCTCTCATAGAGTGTAAATTTTTATGGTCAGTGGGGTCCTCTCTCTCTCTTCTGTAGAGTGTAAGCTCTTACGGTCAGGAGAGTCTTTGCTCTCTCTTCTGTGGAGTGTAAGCTCGTATTGTCAACAGGGTCCTTTCTCGCTCTCTTTCTCTTCTGTAGAGTGTAAGCTCTTATGGTCAACAGGGTCCTCTGTCACTCTCTCTCTTCTGTAGAGTGTAAGATCTTATGGTCAATGGAGCCCTCTATCTCCTGTAGAGAGTAAGCTCTTATGGTCAGCAGGCACCTCTCTCTGGTAGAGTGTATGTTCTTATGGTCAGCATGGTCCTCCCTCTATTGTAGAGTGTAAGCTCTTATGGTCAGCTGTGTTATCTATTTTCCCCTACATGCATTTATTTGCTGGAAATAGGGTTTTTGTGGAAAATTTGGCAAACTCCATTTTGAACTTCCAAATATACGCTCATCTCTGCTCCAGATTTTTAAGAATTAACCATATATTTATCCATTATTGCACAGCAGATTGTGAATTACCATATCATTACTGTCATGATAAAATAGTGATTTGTGTAACATTTTAGGTGATATTTTATTAAGTGTACTTGGTGTTGAACTTGACCTTTTAATGTATATAACTCCAACTCCAAAGGGCATCGCTTTGAAATCCTTGAACTGGAAATATTATTTCTCTAATATAACATTAGACTTGTGTTAAGCGAAGGATCATATTTTTCTATTGTTTAGAGAGTTTTATTTCAATTTTTAAATGTTTTGAAAGTAGAGAGATGTGTTTTAACCTCTGTGAGTCTCCTTCATCTTACACTATGATATTTTTTTTAACGGCTATGTTTCGCTGTATATATTCTAATTTTACGTGTATGGTTTAAATAGAGGGATTCAAGTAGAAAGTAGGTGGCAATCACATAGCAAAATTAGGTTTTATGATTACATTACGCATTCAGTTTCTTTTATATAACCGAAGTTCACAGATTAACAAAAATTGTACGGAGACAACAATATGCTGATTACAGCATGATATGACATCAAAGTAATTGTCCAAATGTATAACAGTACAAAAAAAATAATTACGCCAAACTTTAAAGTTTTTGATCCATGATTTTAGAAGGTTATTCTATCCTTAAAGTGAAGTTACAGTTTAGAACCACTGTTAACCTCTTTACAACTCATGAAGTACCCGGTACGTCATGGGCCGCCAACCTCCCTTTATTGTGAGTTCACACACTGATCTCCCATCATTCCCTGCGCATGCAGGATGATCTCATTAGCTGACACATGTGCTGCTAGCAGATGCAAATGGATCAAGAATCCGACCCTTTAGATCACGCTGTCAAACTCTGACAGTATGATTTAAAGCAACGTGGCAGAGATTGCATTGTTTCCCGCCGGTATTGGCGACCTTGTGACACGATCACAGGGCGTCGATGTGTTGCCAAGACAGCATGGGGTCAACTGATAACCCCTGGCGCTCTCATGACTCCCTTCCTGTGATCATTGCTTAAGCAGCATCACTCACAGGAAAAGATCATTTCTGCTGTTCAGAGGGATGCACAACCATCGTTCTGAACAGCACAAGTGATCGGACACCGCAGTATTGAGATCCTAAGGGGCCAAGTAAAATAAAGGAAAAGTGAAAACAAAAAGTTTAAAAAAAAGTTCAAATCGCCCCCCTTTTGCTCCATTAGAAATAAAACTATAAAAAAATATACATATTTGGTATTGCTGCATTCAGAAATGCCTGATCTATCAAAATATAACATCAATATAAAATCAATAATTTAGATCTGTAAACTGCGTAACTGAAAAGAAGTCAAAGTGACAAAATTAGGTTTTTATTGTCGCTGCAACATTGCAATAAACTGCAATAGCAGGTGATCTAAACACCATTTCTACCCAAAATGGTATCATTAGAAACAATATTCAAGATGCAAAAAATAAGTCATCACGCAGTAAAAGATCCCAAAAAATGAGAACGCAACGGGTGGCAGGACATGGCGCAAAAAGTGTAATTCTTTTTTTTACAAATTTAGATTTTTTGTTTCACCACCTAGGTATCAGTAAAAGTATACATGTCTGGTATCTACGAACTCGTACTGACGCCAGGCATCATATTGACTGGACAGTTTTACCATATAGTGAATGTGGTGAAAAAAAAATACAAAAACCATTGTGGAAATTTCCTTTCTTTGCAATTTTACCGCGCTTGAAATTGTTTACCCGTTTTTCTATACACTATATGGTAAAATGAATTATATTATCCAAAAGTACAATCCGCCCCACAAGATATAAGCCTCATATGTCTATATTGATAGGAGAAAAGATTCATGGCTCTTAGAAGAAGGAAAGGGAAAATGAAGGTACAAAAAAGGGAAAAGGCAAGGTTTTACTTGGGTTAAAAAAAAAATAGGAATAAAAATTGGTTCTGAAACATTGCCACACTTGTCCTTGGACTGTGCTTGATATTGCAATTTATTATGTTTTAAGAGAATGTAATAAAACATAATACCAGGCTTTCTACAAAAGAAGGGCCAGTTTAGACAAAACTAAAAAACTGAGGAGGTGAGTACATTTTTCTTTGAATAAGCCAAAAGGTTAAATTGGTCTGATTAAAATTAGGTTCAAAGAGGTTTATCATCCTCTGAGGTCTCTTCATACCTTGGAACATAATAGACAGAGGGCTGCAAAGTGGTTTAATCAAGGGTGTAACTACAACAGGTGCAGAAGATGCAATCACACCTGGGCCTTTGATCCTTTGATCCTGGGAGGTCCCATAGGTCCTTTTGGCCCATAGAAAAAGACTAATGCTATTAAAGATTTGCATAAATTGGAGTATTTGCATCAGGGCCCATGAGCTTTACGTTTTGCCACCGGGTTTAGTAATGCTAATATCTAATACTCACCTGTCTTAGGCCGCCTTCACACCGCGGTGTAATCAGGTCTGGGACTGTCCGGTGTAAACCTGACAGCCCCAGACCCGATTTTGACATTATGCAGCCCTATGGGACCGGATGGAGCAGCTATGTGCCATCCGGTTTCCATCTGTCTGGGAGCATCTGGGTGAATTCAGATTTTCTTCTTGGACACAAAAAACCTGCCTAAATCGGATCCTGACAAATCTGCCCAAATTGGATCAGGGGCAATCTGGCGTTCCCTAACATGGGAGTCCATGGTCCCGGATCATCCCGGTCCGACAAAAATATCGGATCCGGGAACCAGACACCGTCAGCTGAAGTTTAGGAGCGAGCACTGCTAAACTTCAGCACCACCAGCTGTCTCCCCTGCAGTGATTGCAGGACCGCGGCTAGCTCCCCGCTAGCTGTGATCTTGAAATTGCAGCAGCTGCGGCTGCGATCAAAGGCATCCAGCTGCAAACCGTAGCCCTCTGGTTCTGTTTTCAAATCAGGTCCGGGGCTGTCCGATTCACATTGCACAGCACCAAACCTGATCACACCGTGGTGTGAAGCTGGTCTTAGACTCCTCCATTGCCTGTCCTGCCATTGTAGGTTCATACGGAGTCCTCTGCTTTCTTCAAATCAGGCTCCAGAATGTCTTTGGTTGGATACTCAAGTGATATCTTGGGCACAAATGGTCACACTGACCATGACATATCTCATGATGGATGTTGCACACCCATCAATATTTGGGATGACACATAATATTATCATACGTGGTAGCCCTCAAGACTGTATAGGTCCCAGTTACTGACTGAAGACCGGCAGTGTAGAACTCTGACTCTCGGACTATAAAGAGTCTGACAAAATAGTGTCCATCTGACTGTCATTTAGCAGAATGTTTTAATATCAAATCCCCAAATGTCTGTAACCAATATGATTTGTTATGAATCAATATGCTCATGCCGACAAAACACCATTTGTTTTGTCTGATCCTGAAAACCCTTGTAAAGGGGTTGCCCGGTATAAAAAGATATTTCTGCAGTCACTCGAAACTGCGAAAGCTTGCAATGCACAGTGCGGGCACTGGGAGGAATGGTAAGTCTACAGTCACACAGAGTGACTGCACAATAATCATTTTAGACCATGTAACTGTTTTAATTATTACCTGTGCAAATGTTACTGCGGCTCTCTGCAGGTATGCTATCAAAATGTTCAGCTGCAGTTCTGTATTTAAGAACTGTTTTTAATTGGAATTTTATTATACTGTGTTTATGACAGCAGTGATCATTACAAACTAACAGTATTCAGAGACCAAAGTAGTAGGAGGGAAGTTACATTTCTGTTTCGTTTCACTGTTAGATGAAACAGGCTGTATAATTTTTCAAGTCTTTAAAGGGGTTTTCCTATAAACAAAGTTAATGTTAAAGTTGATTTTATTCAATAGATCTTGGGAATAATATTTATTTCTACAATTGGATGTTTAATAAAATGATCCTGTGCTGAGATAATCTTATATATGTGTCCTTGCTATGTGTTGTGTAATGGATGTGTCTGACCATACAGGGACATGGTCTGATCATACCACATCTCCTGTGCTGAGATAATCTTATATATGTGTCCCTGCTATGTACTGTGTAATGGATGTGTCTGACCATACAGGGACATGGTCTGATCATATCACATCTCCTGGGCTGAGATAATCTTATATATGTGTCCCTGCTATGTGTTGTGTAACGGATGTGTCTGACTGTACAGGGACATGGTCTGATCACACCACATCTCCTGTGCTGAGATAATCTTATATATGTGTCCCTGCTATGTACTGTGTAATGGATGTGTCTGACCATACAGGGACATGGTCTGATCGTATCACATCTCCTGGGCTGAGATAATCTTATATATGTGTCCCTGCTATGTACTGTGTAATGGATGTGTCTGACTGTACAGGGACATGGTCTGATCACACCACATCTCCTGTGCTGAGATAATCTTATATATGTGTCCCTGCTATGTACTGTGTAATGGATATGTCTGACCATACAGGGACATGGTCTGATTGTATCACATCTCCTGGGCTGAGATAATCTTATATATGTGTCCCTGCTATGTACTGTGTAATGGATGTGTCTGACCATACAGGGACATGGTCTGATCATACCACATCTCCTGTGCTGAGATAATCTTATATATGTGTCCCTGCTATGTACTGTGTAATGGATGTGTCTGACCATAAAGGGACATGGTCTGATCATACCACATCTCCTGTGCTGATATAATCTTATATATGTGTCACTCCTATGTACTGTGTAATGGATGTGTCTGACCATACAGGGACATGATCTGATCCTATCACATCTCCTGTGCTGAGATAATCTTATAATCTTTTTTTCATCTATACCCTTGGCCTAGGACAACTAGGCCTTTTCTTATGTGAACTCTGCTCTTCACAGCTCACTTAAGTATTTTCAGGTCTCTACAGGCACTAACCATAAAGGTATATATATACGGTATACAATTTGTTCCACTTATCTCAGGAATTTGTTTTCTCTTTTTCCCTGCTCTTCCACACCTCCATAACCTGACTCTGCTTTACGTCACCTGTCATATTTACCACAGCATATAACACTAATTTTTTCCTTTTTTTTTTTCTTTTGCTTATGAATATATGTATGTGCCCTCAGAATTTGTGTCATTACCAGCCTGATGAAGGGCCTTTAGTGTCCCGAAAGCTTGCTATGTTTACCATCTTTTCAGTTACACATTAAAAGGTATCAACCACTGAGGACTCTCAGATTCCAATATTTTCTATCTACTGGCTAACACGGTACAAACATTTTTTACCTTAACATAAAGATATAAATTCCAATTTTTTGTGAAGAATCAATCACAAGTGGGACACATTTGTAAAGGGGAATGAAATTTATTGGATATTTTAAACTTTTTTAACAAAAAAAACCCTGAAAAGTGGGGTGTGCAATATTATTCGACCCCTTTACTTTCAGTGCAGCAAACTCACTCCAGAAGTTCAGTGAGGATCTCTGAATGATCCAATGTTGTCCTAAATGACTGGTAATGATAGATAGAATCCACCTGTGTGTAATCAAGTCTCCCTATAAATGCACCTGCTCTGTGATAGTCTCAGGATTCTGTTTCAAGTACAGAGAGCATCATGAAGACCAAGGAACACACCAGGCAGGTCTGATATACTGTTGTGGCGAAGTTTAAAGCCGGATTTGGATACAAAAAGATTTCACAAGTTTTAAACATCTCAAGGAGCATTGTGCAAGCGATCATATAGAAATGGAAGGAGTATCAGACCACTGCAAATCTACCAAGACCCGGCCGTCCCTCTAAACTTTCATCTCAAACTAGGAGAAGACTGATTAGAGATGCAGCCAAAAGGCCCATGATCACTCTGGATGAACTGCAGAGATCTACAGCTGAGGTGGGAGAGTCTGTCCATGGGACTACAATCAGTCGTACACTGCACAAATCTGGCCTCTATGGAAGAGTGGCAGGAAGAAGCCATTTCTCAAAAATATCCATAAAAAGTCTTGTTTGAAGTTTCCCACAAACTACCTGGGAGACACCAAACATGTGGAATAAGGTGCTCTGCTCAGATGAAACCAAAATAGAACTTTTTGGCTACAATGCAAAGTTATATGTTTGGCATAAAAGCAACACAGCTCATCACCCTCAAAACACCATCCACACTGTCACACATGGTGGAGGCAGCATCATGGTTTGGGCTTTCCTTCAGCAGGGACAGGGAAGATGGTTAAAATTGATGGGAAGATGGACGGAGCCAAATACAGGAACATTCTGGAAGAAAACCTGTTGGAGTCTGCAAAAGTCCTGAGACTGAGACAGATATTTATCTTCCAACAAGACAATGATCCCAAACATAAAGCAAAATCTACAATGGAAAGGTTCAAAAATAAACATATTCAGGCAGTCACAGTCCAGACCAGAATCCAATTGATAATCAGTAGAAAGAGCTGAAAACTGCTGTTCACAGACGCTCTCCATCCAACCTCACTGAGCTCCAGCTGTTCTGCAACAAAGAATGGGCAAGAATTTTAGTCTCTCGATGTGCAAAACTGATAGAGACATACCACAAGTGACTTGCAGCTGTAATCGCAGTAAAAGATGGCACTATTAAGTATTAACTCAAGGGGGCCGAATAATATTGCACACCCCACTTTTCAGTTTTTTGTTAAAAAAGTTTAAAATATGCAATAAATTTTGTTCCACTTCACAATTGTGTCCCACTTGTTGTTGATTCTTCACAAAAAAAATAGAATTTATATCTTTATATTTGAAGCCTGAAATGTGGCAAAAGGTTGAAAAGTTCAAGGGGGCCAAATACTTGCACAAGGCACTGTACGTGTCCCTGCTATGTACTGTGTAATGGGTGTGTCTGACTGTACAGGGGCATGGTCTGATCATACCACATCTCCTGTGCTGAGATAATCTTATATATGTGTCCCTGCTATGTACTGTGTAATGGATGTGTCTGACTGTACAGGGGCATGGTCTGATCATACCACATCTCCTGTGCTGAGATAATCTTATATATGTGTCCCTGCTATGTACTGTGTAATGAATGTGTCTGACCATACAGGGACATGGGCTGATCAAACTACATCTCCTGTGCTGGGATAATCTTATATATGTGTCCCTGCTATGTACTGTGTAACAGATGTGTCTGACCCTACAGGGACATAATCTGATCATACCACATCTCCTGGGCAAGGGAGGAGGAAAAGGAGTATACAGATATTACTGCATGGGATCACAGATGATTCTTTTTGGGAGGAAAAACATTTCCCTGCCTGTTTTGTGGATAACGGTTCTCACTGTGGTTCACTGGAGTCCCAAAGCTTTAGAAATGGCTTTCTAACCTTTTACTTAGTTTCTCTTTTGTCCGTGAATTTCTTTGATTGTGACATGATATCTAGCTTTTGAGGATCTTTTGGCATACTTCACCTTGTCAGGGAGGTCCTATTTAAATGACTTCATTATTGGGAACAGGTTTGACAGTAATCCTGCCTGGCTATAGCTTGGGAAATTGAACTCAGCTTCTGAAAGATGTAATAAATCACAGTTAATTTATGTTTGAAGAAGGGGTATCACTTTTTCACCCAGAGCCCTGTAGGTTTGGATTTAATTTTTTCCTTAACGATAAAGACCTTTATTTCTTAACTGTATTTTGTGATTACTTGTGTTGTCTTTGTCTAATATTTACATTTGTTTGGTGATCTGAAACACTTAAGTGTGACAAACATGTGAATGAATAAGAAATCAGGAAGGTGGGAAACACTTTTTCACACCACTGTGTATAAGATTATCTCAGCACAGGAACATTTTTATTAAACACATCCAATTGTTGAAAGTATAATGGCCACTTTACACATCCCGATATCGTCGTCCAACTTCGATAAAAAGTCACGTGGTTCGTGTGTTGGCGCCGATATCGTTCGTGCGTTGTATGGTGTAAATGTGCAATGCGACGCAAGAACGATGCCAAACCGATATCGGGGGAGAATTGTGCAGGCTCTCCAACTGCCGATATTGGATGAACGATCTGGCAGGATCGTTGTGTGACAGCCCAACACCGACTTGGAGAGCAACTTCCCCTATTCACTCCCATGTTAAATGGTCGTTCCTGGTCGCTCGTACAAGGGGTGTAGACATCGCAGTTGTGTTGCCTGCCGATATCTCCCTGTGTGACAGCTCCTATGCGATCTGGGATTTCTGACAAAAAAGTGCGAGCTCCCGCGCCGTTGTATCCAATATCGAAACGATGTTGTGACGTGTAAAGTGGCCATTAGTATTCCAAGATCTATTGATTAAAATTAACTTTGTTTCTGGGGAAAACCCCTTGAAATCAAAATCTTCCCTTGCAAATTTATTATTAATTTAATGAGCGTAGAATTTGAAAGGTTAAAATCGAATGATATAGTTTTTCTTTAAAAGCAAGATACCAGGGCTTAGTGGAGCTGTCACTGGCTGTGGGGGGTACTCGCTGATTTGCTATGTGTCTTATGATTTTATATGCAATCTTCGTAGAAAAACTGCCATGAAAGTGTTGTGGGATTTCTCTTTATCTAGGACTCCTACAATTAAGATTTACACTGGCGGTATAAAAGCTTTAAGGGTTTGAACTCCCCTGTAGAACTTTTTCACAGGTTTTCTTTATAACCTTATCTATGTTTTTCTTAGAATTTCACTACTTTCCTATTATTATGATGTTCTTTATGAAGGCATTTCTTCATTTATAACACAAAATTCAATGAAAATTTGAGCTAATGGATCCTAAAAATGATATTCTTTATATGACAAAGGCATTCACTACTTCGAGGTGTTGTATTTATTGTCTAAAGTAAATTATTTATTGCTATGTGATATAGGTCCTTGACGAGCCAACCAACTGCAGCTTTGACCATGATCCCAGGCATATTTATTTACATTCCACTGCTAAAATGAAATGAATAATATCAAGAAATATACTAACAAAAATAATGAATAATGATAATGATAATAAAACAAGTACAACAGACAAGAAAGGAATACTGTAAAAAGCAGTACAAAGCAGAAGAGAAAACTGGCAAGAGAAAACTCTGCATGGACAATTCCTAGAGAAAATCAAGGGTAAAGTCAACAAGGAAAAACCTATATGTGGCTTACTAATAGAACATTAGAGAAGGAAACAGAGAGCTTAGTTCTAGCAGCCCAAGAGCAAGTGATCCGCACAAATGCGATAAAAGCCAGAATTGAAAAATCAACTGCAGACCCCAAATGTCGACTGTGCAAGAAAGCAGATGAAACAGTGGATCATATACTGAGCTGCTGCAAGAAGATCGCGCAGACAGACTACAAGCAAAGGCAGAATCCCGTTGTTTAGATGATTCATTGGAACATGTGCCACAATTACCATCTTCCCGTCGCAAAGAACTGGTGGGATCATAAACCTGAAAAGGTTATTGAAAATTAACATGCAAAACTACTATGGGACTTCCGAATTCAGACTGATAAAGTCTTGGAACACAATACTCCGGACCTTACCATTGTAACAAAAAAGGGTGTGTGGATCGTCCATGTGTCAATACCAGTGACAGCAGGATTGAGGAGAAGCAACTGGAAAAACTGACACGATATGAGGACTAAAGATCGAACTGCAAAGACTCTGGCACAAGTTAGTGAAGTGGTCCCAGTGGTGATCGGCACAAGCCAATGAGGGTGGTCCCAGTGGTGATCGGAACAAGCCAGTAAGGTGGTCCCAGTGGTAATCGGCACAAGCCAGTGTGGGTGGTCTAGTGGTGATCGGCACAAGCCAGTGACAGTGGTCCCAGTGGTGATCGGCACAAGCCAGTGAGGGTGGTCCCAGTGGTGATCGGCACAAGCCAGTGAGGGTGGTCCCAGTGGTGATCGGCACAAGCCAGTGAGGGTGGTCCCAGTGGTGATCGGCACAAGCCAGTGAAGGTGGTCCCAGTGGTGATCGGCACAAGTCAGTGAAGGTGGTCCTAGTGGTGATCGGCACAAGCCAGTGAAGGTGGTCCCAGTGGTAATCGGCACACTGGGTGTGGTGCCTAAAAACTTTGGCCAGCACTTGCAAACAATTGGAGCTGACAAAATTACAATCTGTCAGCTGCAAAAGGCAACAGGCCCCTACTGGGCTCTGCATGCATCCTTCACTGATATATCACACAGTCCTAGATGCTTGGGAATTGTCCTATTAGTGATTTAATACAAAATCCAGCTTAATGATCTTATTTGCTATGTGTAACAGTTGTATATGTATAATGATAATAATAATAATAATAATAATAATAATAATAATAATGTTGCACTCATGGCCATAGCAGTGAATAACACAACTCCAGCAGGTGTCAGGTTTTCAACCAAATTCTAATAATGAAATAATAATTTATTATTATAATTATTATTACTACTATTTTAATATGAATAATAATATTAATAATGATAATAATAATAATAATAATAAGGAAATTTGGATCGTCAATGTGCAATACAAAGGTGACAGCATGATTGAGGAAAAGCAACTTGAAAAACGTACATGATATGAGGACTTAAAGATCGAAAAGCAAAGACTCTGGCATAGGCCAGTGAAGGTGGTTTAATTCAAAATCCAGCATAATGATCTTATTTGCATATGTAACTGTAATAATAATAATAATAATAATATTAGTAGTATTATGAAGGTTGAGAGTTACAATATATCCCCCAGACTTTTGTTGGAAACCTGAGACCTGCTGGAGTGTGTCATATTCACTGCTCCGGCCATGAGTGCAACACAAAAATGGAGGTTTTTGAACTGTGTCAATCTCTTTGATCTAGATAAGGAAAATGTTTTTGGCCTTTATATTGGAGAGATCTGTAGGTCTGGTAGTGGGATAGACTATCTCCAGTCTTAGTCTTACAACTGGCTCATGTTCATAGTTCTTATTTAATACTGCAGATCACAACAGGGTGTGTCTCAGTAGGGACCAGGTTGCCTAAGCAGCAGGTGCTGTGTGAGCTGGCTGTGTGCAGACAACACAACCCAGTACTGTGGACTTCGTCTTTACAAGTGGACCATGCACTTAAGGGACCTACAGCCCTCAGGAGGGCAGAGACGTACATGTGTGTAGGGAGCACACTGTTGTCATGGGGTGCTACAGCAGATAGGGAATCAGGGGGCAAGATGGTAAGATGTGCAAAGGTGTTCAAGGGAGCTAGTCTAGCCCTTAAACTGTGATTCCCTAACTTAACCTGTTCCTAGAGGTACCCAAGATGACAGAGAGGTCAGGTGATCAGCCCTAGACTAAGAGCCCCTACCTCCACCAATGGACTGAGAAAACCAGTAGCTTCAATGGAAGGCAATGTCAGTAATAACACAGCTCAGCACAACATGACTTCACAACATGGGGTCCAAGTAGAAAGGAATTCTATATGCGACACCTAGTGGGGGAAGTGGAGCTCTTTTAAAGCTGGAGGAGTGGAGATCTGAATACTAAAGACACATTCTGCAACCTCCACTAAAATGCGTTGCCTCACCCCTCCACCTCCATAGCTGCACACAACAGACTAAGGAAACAAAACTCAGTTTAACCCTAGAACACATACCTGGGGCCTCGCAGGCCCACTAGGTTACTTGTTTTCTATTTTCTGCAAGATTACTTTAGTTAGAATTTTCAAATCCTGGGGTATATAGTTGTTAGTAATTTCCAGTTGTTCATATATTTTTATGTAATAGGCATTTCGGTAAAACAACTCTTTTTTGGGACTACCCCATATTCACATACCTGGGGCCTTTTAGGCCTCTACTTAGTTTACATGTGATCCTCAGTCTTTTTGTCTGTACTGTCTTTATTACTCAGTCTTTATGACTCTGCTGTTGCTGGGAAGAGTGTGGATTCTGCCTGACTACATGGTCATGTGATCTTGGGAGGGAGGCTCCCTCACAAAATCATGCGTCTCTGACATCATCGCAGGTCATGAACACACAGTAACAGGAGGACTGACAACATCCTGTTCATTGTGTGCTACTTGCTGAAGAGACTTTGGAGGAAGGAGTCAGCTTTCTTGTTTCTGAAAAAGAAACTTTCTGAGCTTCAAAAATCCAGAGGCTTCTACTGCACCTAAAAGAAAGTGATGATCTGCTGAAGGTAAGAGGAGGGGGGCTGCACTTTACCTTTTGCACACACACTAAAAAGATTGCACAACCTTGATTGTAATCATTTTTTTTTTTTCATTTTAGTTTACTGACATCTAAGGTTACAATGGCACAGTCTACATCCAGGGGTTTGACTGACCAAGAAATCGAGGCAATCATTTTTTATAGTGATGAAGACAGTGAACTTTCTTTGTCCGATGAAGTATACATGCCACCAGCTAATGTCTCTACTTCATCGTCCAGTGATTCTTCAGATGATGAAGAAGTATTGGATCCAGCAGAACGTACAAATAGACAATCCAAAACTAATGTTTTTTGTAAAAGTACTGCTCGGGTTCTTGGACGCACCCATCACATAATATTATGAGAGTTGCTAAAGGCGCAGTAGGAATTCCCCAATTCTTGTCCAAAAGAGATGTTTTCTGTAAATATTTTTCAGATGATATTGCAGATGAGGTACTTTTGTGTACTAACTTAGAAGGAAAACATTGCTTCAAGAAGAAAAAAAATATGGAAAAATATCACAAAAGAGGAACTATATGGTTATATTGGCCTTACTCTGCTGGCAGGGTGTACAAAATCGTACAATGTTCCAATGAGAGAATTACTTCTCAACCCTTTTTCAGATCCACACTACAAAGCTACAATGTC
Organism: Allobates femoralis; assembly: GCA_033576535.1. Classification (NCBI taxonomy): domain Eukaryota; kingdom Metazoa; phylum Chordata; class Amphibia; order Anura; family Aromobatidae; genus Allobates; species Allobates femoralis. The sequence continues at coordinate 72,619,980 of JARQOC010000007.1, forward strand.
AGTCATTAGATTTGAGAATATGCGGAGGAGCCTTCGTTTTGATGATAAGAGAACTCTTCCTGTGAGGTTGGAAACAGATAAATTAGCCCTATTATCTACATCTGGAATCTTTTCATCAACAACTGTATAAAGCTTTACCATTCTAATGACAATGTCACAGTGGATGGCAACGTCTTGCCTTTAATTCATTCAGTATATGCCCAGTAAACCTGCCAAGTATGGCATAAAAATGTTCTGCTCTGCTAGCAGCGTTTCCCTGTCCGCTCTGGGAAAGCAGACACTAGGCAGCCTTGTGTGTGAAGTGGTTACCATGATCATCATCGGGTAACCAGGGGCTGCGTCACCAGGAAGCGGCGGCGCTCACGCATCTCCGCTTCACTGAAAAAAGCTAAGTATTTAGCGGAGATCCACTAAATACTAGCAGTGGAGATGTGTGAACATGGCCATTATGGCATGAATGGTTTGATTTACTGTGGCAAAGAAGCTGATGCTCCAGTCCAGTAAGACCTATGTTCTGACATAGTAAAAACACTTGCAGTACCAATTTTCAATTCTGGAAAAAATATAACAATGGACAACTACATTACCAATCTGGAACTGAGCAAATGTTTGCTTCAGAAAAACTCACACTTGTTGGTACTATGAGGCCAAACCGCCGCGAAATTCCTCCAATCGTGAAGCACAATCCAAAGCAACCTCTTTTGAGAGTGTCTTTGGTTTCTGCAATCAAGCGACAATGGTATCTTATAAAGCAATGAAAGAAAAATCTGTGATATTACTGAGTACAATGATGGAAATATTGACACCGATAACAGGAAACAGAAACCTGAAATCATACTGCATTATAATAAAACAAAAGGAGGTGTGGACAAGATGGATGAAATGATTGGAGAGTGTTTGTGCAAGAGGGAGACAAAACGTTGGCCTGTAGTCATTTTTTATAATATCCTTGATGTGTCAGCGATCAATAGCTATATTGTTTATAGTGAAACTCATCCAGAATTCCATGACAACAGAAAGGACAAGAGACGTCTATTCTTGACAGAACTTTGCTATGAACTTTTGATGCCTACCATGATGGAGCGAAGCAACACAAAATGCTTGCCAAGGCAAATTATGGAAGCTGTGATCCGATGTGGTATACATTTTCAGGAACATCCAGAGCCAAGAGAAAAAAAAGAAAAGCGCTGTTATATTTGTCAAGCAAAGAAGGAAAGGAAATCTGAGCGTTTCTGTACTACTTGTGGACAAAATGTCTGCAAGGAACATTCTTCCGAAAAAATAATATGTGAACATTTTTGGGGTAATCATTAAAGTTGAAGAAGAAAGTTTTTGAAAGGAAATATTCCTGCACCATGTTTACTACAACTTTTAAATAAAAAACGTTTAGACAAAAAAATTATTACATATATATATAAAGAATTATATAGAATGCATACCGTATATACTTGTGTATAAGCCGACCCGTGTATAAGCCGACCCCCCTACTTTTGCCCCCAAAAACTGGGAAAACGTATTGACTCGCGTATAAGCCGAGGGTGGACTCCAGCACAGGTATACAACCCCCAGCAGTGAGGTATACAGCAGCCTCCCCAGTGGTAGTATACAGCAGCAGCCCCAGTGGTAGTATACAGCAGCCCCAGAGGTATATACAGCCCCAGAGGTATATGCAGCCCCAGAGGTATATGCAGCCCCATATGCAGCCCCAGAGGTATATGCAGCCCCAGAGGTATATGCAGCCCCAGAGGTATATGCAGCCCCATAGGTATATGCAGCCCCATATGCAGCCCCAGAGGTATATGCAGCCCCATATGCAGCCCCAGAGGTATATGCAGCCCCATATGCAGCCCCAGAGGTATATGCAGCCCCATATGCAGCCCCAGAGGTATATGCAGCCCCATATGCAGCCCCAGAGGTATATGCAGCCCCATATGCAGCCCCAGAGGTATATGCAGCCCCAGAGGTATATGCAGCCCCATATGTATATGCAGCCCCAGGGGTATATGCAGCCCCATATGCAGCCCCAGGGGTATATGCAGCCCCAGAGGTATATGCAGCCCCATATGCAGCCCCAGAGGTATATGCAGCCCCAGAGGTATATACAGCAGCCCTAGTGGTGTATACAGCAGCCCCAGTGGTAGTATACAGCAGCCCTTAGGTAGTATACAGCAGCCCCAGTGCTGTATACAGCAGAAGCCCCAGGGCTGTATACAGCAGCAGCCCCAGGGCTGTATACAGCCACAGCCCCAGGGCTGTATACAGCCACAGCCCCAGGGCTGTATACAGCCGCAGCCCCGGAGGTATACAGGCCCCGCCATCAAGCTCCAGGGCCCCCCCTTGCGCGGCAGCCTGTAAAGGAAAATCATACTTGCCAGTGTCCTGTCGCGCCGTCCGCAGCTGCCGACACGCGATCCCGGGGTTCATTCAGCGTCTTCCGCATTCCGACTTCCTGTAGTCGCGGGCAATGATGTCATTGCCCGCGACTAAAGGAATGCGAAAGACGCTGAATGAAGCCCGGGATCGCGTGTCGGCAGCTGCGGACGGCGCGACAGGACACTGGCAAGTATGATTTTCCTTTACAGGCTGCCGCGCAAGGGGGGGGCCCTGGAGCTTGATGGGGGGGCCTGTATACCTCCGGGGCTGCTGCAGTATATATACATATATGATGTATATATATATATATATACTGTATACTCGCGTATAAGCCGAGGGGGGACTTTTCAGCCCAAATTTTGGGCTGAAAAAGTCGGCTTATACGCGAGTATATACGGTATATGGGGCGTTTTAAGCCGGTGTATTATTATTATTTTTTATGCGCATAATTATAATGTTTTGAAATGTTCACATCTCAAATAAACTTTGAAAAGTATTTCTATTTGAGTTACTCCATGTTATTTGGTCTTGATAAGAAGGAGACGGCACTCACCGGTATGTTGCTGTGCTTTATTATCGGTTCATCATTCACATGGTGCAGGGAGGGGGATTAGGCTGAGGTGACGATGGCACCCTTTCACGCAGCGTGTGCTTCCACGGGTCACAAGCTTCCACGGGTCACTCCATGTTATTTGCACACAGGCCTAAAATGCCCCAGCTATGTGAAAGTGTAGATTTCTATGGTTGCGCGTTCTAGGGTTAATCAAAGCAGCAGCACTCATGGACTTCCATGCAGTCAGCACACGTGAAAACTGTGTGGATGATGTAGGATACGTCATCCATACGAAGCAAGAAGAGATGATGCACCGGATCAAGACCTGCAAGATCTTTTTCGAGTTATGCATACAGGCTTGGGGTCTTTTATGCAAAATTCTAGGTAAGGTTCCCTTTAAGTTACTTCACACAGTTTCATATGATGATTGAGAGCTTGGACCTTCTCCGCAGGACCCTAAACCTTCAACTAACTTTATTTTGGAATGGATGAGGGATCAGCTCCAAAAAAAAATGGAATCTGTCTTTTACTTATTCAACAAAATGTTGGTTAGCCATTTTCTGGATTGTAGAGGGCCAGAAAAGGAGTTTCAAAATTGTACAATAGTTTTCTCACCTCACCTTTCACCTAACCCATTGCCGCAGCTCCTCACCCGGTTCTACGGTGGCTGAGGTAATTTCTTGTCTTCCTTTACTTTTTGCTGGCGCTTCATGAATTGAGCACACATATGGAGATGCATGCAGTCAGAACATCATGACATGCATTGCTTAAAGAGACTCTGTCACGTTGCTTTTGCTACCCCAGCTGAGAGCAATATGATGTAGGACCTTGACTGAGACCTTGATTCCACCAATGTATCGCAAGGTTTTATGCATGATGTCAATTTGACAAAATCAGTTTTATCTACTTTAGGTCTACCCTTTCTCGGAATGCTGAGGTCTGTATAACCTCACCCTCACCACTGACTGGCAGCTTTCTGTTTACACTGTGCATAGACAGATAGCCGTCAAACAATGTTAGGGGCGGAGTTATACAGAACAAGGGGACTACATGGCATGAGACAACTAGTCCGGTAGTAATAATCTACTGCTGGCAAAACACTGATTTTATTACAATAACAATGCACAGATTAGTAAGTAACACCTCAATGTAATTAGGGTCTTTATCCCTACATAATGCTGCTGTTGAATTACCGTATATACTCGTGTATAAGCCGACCCGTGTATAAGCCGACCCCCCTACTTTTGCCCCAAAAATCTGGAAAAACCTATTGACTCGTGTATAAGCCGAGGGTGGACCCCAGCACAGGTATACAGCCCCCAGCAGTGTGGTATACAGGCCCCCCCAGTGGTATACAGGCCTCCCCAGTGGTTGTATACAGCAGCCCCAGTGGTAGTATACAGCAGCCCCAGTGGTAGTATATAGCATCCCCAGCAGCCCCAGTGGTAGTATACAGCAGCCCCAGTGGTAGTATATAGCAGCCCCAGTGGTAGTATATAGCATCCCCAGCAGCCCCAGTGGTAGTATATAGCAGCCCCAGTGGTAGTATATAGCAGCCCCAGTGGTAGTGTATAGCAGCCCCAGCGGTAGTATACAGCAGCCCCAGTGGTAGTATACAGGGCCCCAGCAGTATATACAGCCCCAGTGGTATATACAGCCCCAGTGGTAGTATACAGGGCCCCAGAGGTATATACAGCCCCAGTGGTATATACAGCCCCAGTGGTAGTATATACAGCCCCAGTGGTATATACAGCCCTAGTGGTAGTATATACAGCCCCAGTGGTAGTATACAGGGCCCCAGAGGTATATACAGCCCCAGTGGTAGTATATAACAGCCCCAGTGGTAGTGTATAGCAGCCCCAGCGGTAGTATACAGAATCCCCAGTAATCCAGGGCCCCCCCAGCCTTGTTCCGGTCACCTGTAAAGCAAAATATACTTATCGCTGTCCCGCTGTCCGCGCCCGCTCGCCGCTGCCGTCCGCGATCCTCCATCTTCATGCGTCTTCTTCCTGTTTCCTGTGTTCGGCGCCGGCAATGACGTCATTGCTGCGACGAACACAGGAAACAGGAAGAAGACGCATGAAGATGGAGGATCGCGGACGGCAGCGGCGAGCGGGCGCGGACAGCGGGAAAGTGATAAGTATATTTTGCTTTACAGGTGACCGGAACAAGGCTGGGGGGGCCCTGCATTACTGGGGATTCTGTATATTACCGCTGGGGCTGCTATACACACGGGGCCGTATTGACTCGCGTATAAGCCGAGGGGCCTACTTTTCAGCCCAATTTTTGGGCTGAAAAACTCGGCTTATACGCGAGTATATACGGTACATAGCAAGAACTTGCTGACTCCTCTAAAGAAGCATTCTCAAGAATTTTGTTTATTCCCTAAACAATCTAAAATGAGACATGTGGTGTACTGTAGAGTAAGGGCAATAAAAAAAACTTACCGATCTCCACTTTTCCCGGTTTACAGTCGATTTTACAGTGTATGTCAAAGGAGTCGGATTCTAATGCTCAACAGGCGTCCTCTGTAAAATGACTTACGGTTCACACATAGATCGCAGTCGAATAATCAGAAGTCACTTGAGTGAGAAAAAGACTGAAGCGGTGATGGAATCCAGGAAAGCTGCTATGGTAAGACATGAGAATTTTTTGTTATACCCTGGGTTCTACGGAGACCCAAACTGTGCGTCACATTTGTTTATTACGGTATTTAATAAATTCAAAACAAAACTAATTTCCTAGTTAAATTCAAGCAGATTAACGAGGTTGAATTTGGGCAGATGTGCTCATCACTAACCACTGCAAGTATGACCACATGTAACCACATCATCTGTTCATTATTGTATATTTTCGGCATTTTCCCTTTCTCTGAAAGCTATTCCCACTGTTAACAACCTTTTCTACAAAGTGTCCCTTATGATAATTTCTACCATAGATGATTTTGCTGCCAGACTTCTCCAAAGCTTATCTTCATTTTCCAATATTTGCTTAATTAAGATTTGCAGTTCATTACTGAGAATTAAAACTGTTTTGAATGCTGCTGGATAGAAACCAGGGGGAGGATTGGCATCTTCAGACATCACAACAGTAATTCAGTGGAGTCTCCTGATTACTGTGTGTTCAATGAAAAGAAAGAAGAAATTGTGAAACTCTTCCCATCCTCTTTCTATCTGTACAGTACATGCATTCATGAGTACATGTAAGCCAAATATCTCTAAACATGTGACCTGCAAACATCCGCTATAGGGTTAGGTTATATATAAGGATGAGAAATTACGGAAATATTCATACATTCGTAACGAGTACTTTGTAATACTAGTGTATTCAGTCCAAATAACGAGTATAATGTAAGTCAATAGCGAGCAATTTTCTGCTGGACCCCACAAAGAGGACTGGGAGGGCTGTAAAAGGGCAGAGATGGATGAGAACATGCTCAAACATGGAAACAGTATACGGACATGATGTACACTGTCTGCATACTGTTCTGCCATACAACTGTGACAGAACCTAGTGAATATATAGATAGAAGAACACTTAGATCGGGCTTACTAGACTCCTGCTGCTGCTTCCGGTTCAGCTCAGTCTCCCGCGCTCCCATGGAATCATTTTCGATTTCACCCATTAAGCTACTTGCATATTCACTGCAGTGACCAGCAAACAGCCAATAACAGACCCTCACACTTTGTGAGCACCTCTGTGATTGACTGTTGCAGCCAGAGTGCCAGTCTACAATGTGGATGGTGATTGTGCTTGGTTACCATGCACATTAGTATATGGCCTCCAACATGCCGTCATAGGGTGTTAAATAAGTTGTTAAAAAAAAAAACATATGGGGTTTTGCAGTATTTTTCAGTCTAGCAAGTGAAAGTGGACAACTGCAAGCTGCCGCCCTCAGCTTTGTAATTTTACCTTGGCTGGCAAAAAAAAATGTGTGGACTCCGCCCTATTTATAATTGCCAGCTAAAACCGGTCAAAATCGGATCCTCCCGGATCCTGCGCGATCCGACGCACCATAAAATGGGAGTCTATGGATTTTTTCTCAGATCTGGGAGCTGGCCGCTGAGTGCTGGAGTTTAGCAGGGCGTGCTGCTAAACTTCAGCACAATGAGCTGTCACCTTCAGAGATTTCAGGACCACGGCTAGCTCCACGCTAGCCGTGATCTTGAAATTTCAGCAGCTACAGCTGCACTCGCCTGCATCTGGTTGCAAACCGGACCAGAGGGCATATTTTCCCTCCAGTTCAGTTTCAAAATCGGCTTCGGGGCTGTCCGGTTTAGACGGTACAGCCCTGGACCTGACCCAGCCATGGTGTGAAGGGGGCCTAAGGATTTCGATGGATACCGACACAAGACAAAAAATTGCAAGTGTGAACCCATCCGGATTTCAAATTGTTTCTCAATGCATTTTTATTACAGATTATGGCTGACAACGACTTTTTATGTTCACTATATGCAACAAAAAAGTTTTTCAATCAGGGAAATTTCTTAATTGCTTCTTTCCATTCCATCTTTTGCTTCTGGTTTGGTAAATGACCACATTAAGTTACATGTCTATGGCACATTATCTGACTTGGTGGATTATCAGATGTCAGGTTAAAATAATTTTTCCTTTGTTTTTCATTTATCCATTTTTAATTAACGAGAACTAGATTGTGTTTGTTATTAGTGTTGCTGCCATGTCTCTGTTGGTTATCTCCTAAGCCCACACTCAGACTCTACCTCTGCTCCGCGCTGTATCGCACATCACAACACTCTGCTGCATTTCTCTGAAGTCGGTTCCTGCTCGCGGTTTATGAGCTGACAGCGAGACGTTTGATAGAAGCGCTAATTATTTTTCCACTTCAATGTGTTTTTAGCCGTGCACGCTATCATTTACTGTCATTATTTTAATGATATATTATGTTGATAATACAATCTGGGTTAATTCCCAAACGTGCTATTTAGCAACGAAAACAACAACAAAAAATATTCTGGCATAAGTTTACATGAATCCTCATTAAACTGAAATCTGAAAACGAGACGTCTGCAAAAATTAGGTTTTAATTATGGAATAAAGTGGGAGATATGCAAACTAATATCACATGACACCATTCTTTATAGTTGTGTTTAATCAGAATAATCATATCAATGGCATTGGGAGAAAAAAAATGCCTCCGTCAGAGGCTCTAAGGATTAAAATGTTACTATGGTTCATTTCCTGTTAGAAGCGGAATGACAGTAATTATGGTGCGGATGCAGCTCGCTCAGCTTAAAGAACCCTTTTCTCATCAGAAAAAAACATGAATTTAAATACAAGAAATTATAGATGTAGACAAACATATTTTTTCTAATTACTAGCTATATTGGGTCTGTAATACTATGCAGAATATAAGACCTGCCTTGAAGCTAAAGGACATGGAAAAAGCATGTGAACAATAATGTCTATAATGGCTGCCCTATGCTGGTATGGCTGAAGAATGACTGTATAGCTGCAAAGTGTATGTACGGCTGCACAATACTTTATGACTGTATGAAGGCAGTATGCTTGCACGATGCCTCTAATGGCTGTACAATGCATGTATCTCATTACATGCCCCTATTAAGTATATGTATACTGCACAGTACCACTTCTCCTGTCCTGTATACTGGGTGTAATTCTTAGTATCTGTTTTATTCTGTATATGTATACTGCACAGTACCACTTCTCCTGTCCTGTATACTGCGTGTAATTCTTAGTATCTGTTTTATTCTGTATATGTATACTGCACAGTACCACCTCTCCTGTCCTGTATAGTGGGTGTAATCCTCAGTATCTGTATTATTCTGTATATATACACTGCACAGTACCACTTCTCCTGTCCTGTATACTGGGTGTAATCTTCAGTATCTGAATTATTCTGTACATATACACTGCACAGTACCACTTCTCCTGTCCTGTATACTGGGTGTAATTCTTAGTATCTGTATCATTCTGTATATATACACCGCACAGTGCCACTTCTCCTGTCCTGTTTACTGGGTGTAATTCTTAGTATCTGTTTTATTCTGTATATGTACACTACACAGTACCACTTCTCCTGTCCTGTATACTGGGTGTAATTCTTAGTATCTGTTTTATTCTGTATATGTATACTGCACAGTACCACTTCTCCTGTCCTGTATACTGCGTGTAATTCTTAGTATCTGTTTTATTCTGTATATGTATACTGCACAGTACCACCTCTCCTGTCCTGTATACTGGGTGTAATCCTCAGTATCTGTATTATTCTGTATATATACACTGCACAGTACCACTTCTCCTGTCCTGTATACTGGGTGTAATCTTCAGTATCTGAATTATTCTGTACATATACACTGCACAGTACCACTTCTCCTGTCCTGTATACTGGGTGTAATTCTTAGTATCTGTATCATTCTGTATATATACACCGCACAGTGCCACTTCTCCTGTCCTGTTTACTGGGTGTAATTCTTAGTATCTGTTTTATTCTGTATATGTACACTACACAGTACCACTTCTCCTGTCCTGTATACTGGGTGTAATTCTTAGTATCTGTTTTATTCTGTATATGTATACTGCACAGTACCACGTCTCCTGTCCTGTATACTGGGTGTAATTCTCAGTATCTGTATTATTCTGTATATATACACTGCACAGTACCACTTCTCCTGTCCTGTATACTGGGTGTAATTCTTAGTATCTGTTTTATTCTGTATATGTATACTGCACAGTACCACGTCTCCTGTCCTGTATACTGGGTGTAATTCTCAGTATCTGTATTATTCTGTATATATACACTGCACAGTACCACTTCTCCTGTCCTGTATACTGGGTGTAATTCTTAGTATCTGTTTTATTCTGTATATGTACACTGCACAGTACCACTTCTCCTGTCCTGTATACTGGGTGTAATCCTCAGTATCTGAATTATTGTGTATATGCACTGCACAGTACCACTTCTCCTGTCCTGTATACTGGTTGTAATCCTCACTATGGCCAGGGTCACATTTGCGATGTGCCCCTAGCCTGCCGGATTCCGGTATTATCTTAGAACTTTTTCCAGCGCCGCATAGCGTTTCCGCTATGCGGTGCTGGAAACCGCTGCCCTTAGTTACCCGCTGTTTACCTGCACGACCTGTCACACAGGCAGCGGCTCGGAGGGCGTTTTACAGCGCCGCACAGGAAACCGTTGCAGACACGATTTCCTGTGCGGCGCTGTAAAACGCCCTCCGAGCCGCTGCCTGTGTGACAGGTCGTGCAGGTAAACAGCGGGTAACTAAGGGCAGCGGTTTCCAGCACCGCATAGCGGAAACGCTATGCGGCGCTGGAAAAAGTTCTAAGATAATACCGGAATCCGGCAGGCTAGGGGCACATCGCAAATGTGACCCTAGCCTATCTGTATTATTCTATATATATACACTGTACAGTACCACTTTCTCCCGTCCTGTATACTGGGTGTAATCCTCAGTAACTGTATGAATCTGTACATATACACTGCACAGTACCACTTCTCCTGTCCTGTATACTGGGTGTAATTCTCAGTATCTGTTTTATTCTGTATAAATCTATATATACTGCACAGTACCACTTCTCCTGTCATGTATACTGGTGGAATATCAGTATCTGTATTATTCTGTATGTATACACTGCACAGTACCACTTCTCCTGTCCTCTATACTGGGTGTAATCCTCAGTATCTGTATTATTCTGTATATATACACTGCACAGTACCACTTCTCCTGTCCTGTATACAGGGTGTAATCCTCAGTATTGGTATTATTCTGTATATATACACTGCACAGTTCCACTTCTCCTGTCCTGTATACTGGGTGTAATACTCAGAGAAAAACAAGATGCCAGCACAGCCAGAAATTGCAAAAAAATATATATGTGTATCTACACCTGTTTATGCCATACTGCACAAAAATAGAGACATTTAGCAGGTGATTGTGTGGCGCCCCGCAACGAGTGCGTCACAGGAGGGTATTGCAGCCATAAATGCAGCAGCAATATTCTCTGACCCAGCAGTTATCTGGTTAACTTAGAGATCCAAAAACCCTGCATGCATCACTTAACATAGAGGGCCAATCCAAGGTCCTGGTGGGCGGAGTGCAAGGGTAGTGTAGGAGAAGTACAGACACTTAGACTAGTTAGTCTGGAAGAGTCTGGGAGAGAGTCTAGACAGAAGACACAGACTTGAACTTGGAGTAGGAGCGGGGGCTCTGCACCTCGTGCAGCCCCCGGGCTGTCACCGGTCGGGTGTTAGCACCTGAGGCCTTACCAACCGGGATCGGGCATCACCAACCACGGGTTCCAAAATACCCCCGTGCCCAATTTACAGCCGGTTCACTGGTATTGAAGCTGGCAGCAATTCACCTCTGCTACGCGAACCAGAAGCGTGGAGGAGCAGCTTCACAGGAGCACCCCACCACCAGCCAACTTCCAGTCGTCTAACCAGCGGTGTACCCACCGAGGGATCCAAGGCTCCCCAGAACATCCATAACGTACATCTTGGATAGGGCATTGAAGCAGCCTCCCCGTACCCGATCTGGTATTCCTGGGCGACAATGGCAAACACTTAGCTAGAATGGAGGAACACTACGAATCTCTGAGGAACACCGATTGCTGCTGAGTCCACCTGGTCTACTACCCGTAAACTGTATGCCATGTACTGCCTGCTGGTTACAGTAAAGACCCGTTACAGAGACTTACAGTGTCCGTGCTTCCTTATGATGGCATCCGTCCATACACAAGGTAACCGCAGCTGCCGCACAACATCTTGAGCAGCTTCAGCCTCCGGGGATCACCGCTCAGCCTGTGGGGAGCGTTCCATCTTGCTGCTATCCATCCCCCGGAGGTTCCGCAGCGTCGGTAACGATTACCGAACTACTCATAGGTGGCGTCACGAATAAATTAAACCCCTTTAATCTGTTCCCACAAGACGTCTTCAACCCTTTTGATCTGCACTCTACCGGGCCCGACTACCGGCAGGCGCGGCCCACCCGTGACAAGGAGGAAGGAGCTACAGCCTGTGTAAACCGGAGTCCACGGGCTTGCGGTGAGTCAATTGCAGCATTGAATCTCCTGAGCTACTCCTCCAAACGTCAAGGAATGTCTCAACTGGAGTAGTCCTAACTCTACGTATTTTTATAATTCTGATGTGTCCTGTAGACAGCATAATACAATGTAGAAAGGACCAATTTAAAGCAAACACTCACCCATACATGTCAGACATAGCTTCCCATGCTGCCAGGAGGTCCAGTGGATGAAGAGCAACTGAGGCCCAGACACCTGCAGCTTGCACCACAGGGGTCTGGGCTATTTCACAGTTTTACCCCCACCAGACCATCCCAACCTTATGGGTAAAGCATGTCAAGTCTGGGTGAATGAAGCTGATATAAAAAAAACCTCAAGGCTGGAGGAGGCAGCTGCAAGTGAACAGCTACCAAAAATAATGTAGTCAAATGCAGATGGCAACAGACAATTTCTAGCATGCACAGCGAGTGGTGGTTAGCCACTTAAACCAAACCAGAGAAAAACAAGATGCCAGCACAGCCAGAAATTGCAAAAAAAATATATGTGTATCTACACCTGTTTATGCCATACTGCACAAAAATAGAGACATTTAGCAGGAGATTGCAGCATTGAATCTCCTGAGCTACTCCTCCAAACGTCAAGGAATGTCTCAATTGGAGTAGTCCTAGCTCTACGTATTTTTATAATTCTGATGTGTCCTGTAGACAGCATAATACAATGTAGAAAGGACCAATTTAAAGCAAACACTCACCCATACATGTCAGACATAGCTTCCCATGCTGCCAGGAGGTCCAGTGGATGAAGAGCAACTAAGGCCCAGACACCTACAGCTTGCACCACAGGAGTCTTGGCTATTTCACAGTTTTACCCCCACCAGACCATCCCAACCTTATGGGTATAGCATGTCAAGTCTGGGTGAATGAAGCTGATATAAAAAAACCCTCAAGGCTGGAGGAGGCAGCTGCAAGTGAACAGCTACCAAAAATAATGTAGTCAAATGCAGATGGCAACAGACAATTTCTAGCGTGCACGGCGAGTGGTGGTTAGCCACTTAAACCAAACCAAGAGAAAAACAAGATGCCAGCCGCCGCTATCCATGGAGGTGATGCTGAAATGGATAGCAGTGGCGGCTTAACTACGCTATTATTCTAAGTACCTGGGACAGCTCCTCATTGAGGATGCTGCCCAGCAGTGTAGATACGCTAAGAGCGTATCTACCGCGCTCTGACAGCCAGGACCCGCCGGCTGTCAGAGCACATTACTGAAAGCCGACAAATGCCGGCTATTCAGTAATGAAGCAAGTTAACCCCTGAACCACCAATGATTATAAGCACCATGTCTCTAGGGAGGGGGGCAATCCCTGGAGACATGGTGCCACTACATTAACACATACTAACCCTTTATTACCGGGTTATTTAGCGCATATGCAGCATCTGTGCTCATATGCTGCACAGATGCTGCATATGCAGTTTAACCCCTCAAAATATACAAAAGTGCCCATCAGCTGGGTGCTCAGTAATCATCTGGCACTGCTGACACAGCGGTGCAAGATGTTTACTTACTGTACCGGGAAACCAATAACTAGAATTTAACAGCACAGGGTGCGAGTATCGCACCGTGTGCTGTGTGGGTGCGAGTTTGACTCGCACCCATATACTTATAATGGCCTCTCGCGCGAGGGAATCGCGTGCAATCGCAGCATGCTGCGATTGCACTCGCATTGCTCTCGCATAGCGAGAGTGATGCATGAAACTCGCATTGGTGTGACTTGTATCATTTAAAGATACAGGTCCGAGTGCAATGCGTTTTTTTCACGCATTGCACTCGCGCGAGTTTTGCACCAGTGTGCCTCCACACTAAGAGCTATTGACCGGTGAGCTGGACGCTATCACTTATTGGACCTTTACACGCCGCTACAGGATGGTGGAAACAACCGGGTGCTTCACGTGCACGAGCACGCACAAACGGTTGAAAACGGTAACCGCACCACCTTTACACGCCGCAACAAGGTGCGCTACAGTAGGTTACATCTATCTCTGGATACACCGCCGGGTGCCACAAGTTACCTTCTGTAGCTCACCTTACCTCATTTACACGCCGCTATAACAAGGTAATATGGGCGGAACAAAGGCAGCAGGGACAACACATAGGCGTGCCACAATTGTAGATTACGAGAATTTCGTACGCTGATAGGACAACGCAATAGCATCATGATTGGCCAGGCAGCGCAGGAGGCTGACTAATACATGACGCACGAGCAATTGTGTAGTGTGACTGGTTAGCTCCTTAAATATGCCGCCCTATGCAGCGACTACCAATCGTAACGCAGGAGCTTCCTCCAATGATCGCTGAAGGGGGGCGTTTTCCCGGAGCCTGTGTCACGCCCCAGGTAGATAGCAAGGTGTCGAAGCAACCCTCCTGTTCCTTATTTACACGCCGATACAGTCCACTACCATCGCCTTGAAATCAACCTGTTTTTGAGCTCTGCTCTGAAACAGGTGCCTCAAGTGACAGGTGGAAACAACCGTCTTTACACTCCGCTACCTCGGGTTGATTTGGCGGTGCAAGATACATTTCTCTCATCTACCCGTTTGTTTCCACCATCCTGTAGCGGCGTGTAAAGGTACCATTATGGGTGTAATCCTTAGTATCTGTATTATTCTGTATAAATACCCTGCACAGTATCACTTCTCCTGTCCTGTGCATAGTGTATAATTCTTATTATCTTCTCTTATTTTGCATGTATAGAACACTGTACATTAGGGCTGAGAATTGTGAAAAAAAAAGGTACAGAAAGTATGCAAAAAAATGTTTTTTTTGCAGCTGCCTGTCAGGTTAACCTGGACATCCATTTTAATATTGAGGTCATTTTAATGGTTTGATCGGAGAGCATAGACTTTTTTAAAGATGTGGGCTGAATGCATGTAAAAGTGTTGAGCTGTTTGCAAATTATATAAAAAATAAACAGTATTCAGACCAGCAAATGGAGCATCACTGGAATCAGGGTCTCAGACCCTATATCATGCAGTTCTCAGATTAAATAGCAAAAACCTGCTGACAGATTCTCTTTAAAAACAAAAACACTTCTGGCATGTTTAATGCCCCACCTATCCAACACCATCCAGGGGTCTTGCTGCTCTTTCTTTCAAGCAGACAATATGTTTTCACAACGGATCACATCAGTACTACTGACATCATGGTTTTCTGATGTAGGATGATCCAAATAAAGCATAGTAGTATTTATTTTAAAAAAATAAAAACAAGGACCATATCTTTGGGACTGTAAATTGCACCAGACCATAAGATGCACCCAGGTTTTAGCGGAGGAAAATAGGAAACACATTTTGAAGCAAAAATTGTGGTCTTGACACACTGTCATGGGGGTGTCACCTGCTCGCTAATGATTATTGCTTGCCTTTCTCAGAAGTTAACTGTTACCCTATATCTCCTCCAACAAAATGAATTATTACAATTACACACGGCAACTCTTCTGGCCCGTTACACACTACTATATCGGTAACAATATCGTTGCAACGTCACAAGTTTGGTGACGTTGCAGCATGTTGAAACGAATGTTGGATGTGACATTTACCAACGAACAATGATGAGGTCGTTCATCGTCGGTATTATCGTTGGTCTTCCGCTGGGCGCTCAGCATAGTATGTGTGACAGCGGGAGACCAACGATGAACGAGCTCCCAGCGCCGCACAGCACATGCTGGGAGCTGGTAACCAGGTAAACATTGGGAACTAAGTGCCGTGCTCTGCTTAGTTACCCGCTGTTTACCCTGGATACCAGTCGTTCATTCTCGCTGGTCCTGATCGTTGGCGAGTCTTCTTGCTCGCTGGACAGATAACGATGTCCCAGCGATCCACATCGTTGATCGGATCGCTGGGACATCGTTAGGTGTAACAGGTCCTGATCACTAGGCGAGTCTGCCTGTTTGACAGATAACGAATGTCCCAGCGATCCACATCGTTGGTCGGATCGCGGGACATCGTTAGGTGTAACAGGTCCTTACATCTTGCTAAATACGATGTCCACAATCCACATCGTTGTCGATGTGACATCGTTAGTGTAACGTCTATCCACGAGTCGCTGTTTGACAGATACAGTCCCGCGACCACATCGTTTCGATGCTGGACAATACAGTTTGACTGTTGTAAATCCGGATCCGTAATTCCTAACTCAAAGATTCGCTACTTACCTTCCCTAATCTGTCCCGCTTCAATCAATATTGACTTGAAATCGATCCTAATCTAACGACCTCTGATTATGTACCAATTCCGAAATTTCATCATTTAATAATTCAGCTCACTGGTCCTGAATATGGTTTCTCTTTTTTTTTTTTTTTCGTTTGGTAAGAAAAATAGGCCTATCAAACTGACTGGGGAAAAAGTGATTGATGGAGAGTAAGTGTAATCACATTTGAAGTGGCGCTGTGTATAATATGCTTCTAATGTTCTCCTTCTTATCCTGACATTGACGACGTGTAAGTAATTGAAGGCAAAGAAATGTCTCGCAATGGCCGGCTGGATTTGGTCTGACAGGCCGTTTTCCTGACACTGACCGAGCTCCTTGACAAGACAATATCACTGTGCCACTTGACTGCTGTCTCCGTGTCACTTATACCTGATTCCTGGAGATATATAGACATGTGCCGCCTGCTCGGTGCTCGGGATCCAAAACACCGGCGACAGCGCATCCGTCCATCTCCTCTCGAAAGGATTAGGTTGTAGAGCCTCTCTCTCAATTAACCTGCTCTTGGCTTCAAGTAATTACTGCAGAGAAACTCTTTAATTAGACAGATCCTTCCAGACGCGTCCACATATCTAATCAATGTTGTTTAAACAATTCCGATGTATTGAGCCGCGTCAATGTGAGTTGAATCCTTTACCGTCTGGTTTTGCATTTATATTGCAATACTTGATTGTGTCAAATGATTTTTTTTTGTCTCTTATGAAGAATTCAGATCACAACGTCGATGTCAGGAAGTATACCGGTGTCACAGGTGGGGAAGAGAAATGTTCAAGGTTTCGGAATAAATTGGAAAGATACATAATAAATATAAACTTGACAAAGAGAAATAACATATTCTGCTTCGGCCCAAAGGGAATTGGGGAGCATGAGAAACCTTCTCAACCCATCGTTAGATGAATATTTGAATACAAATTAATTGTTTTTAAGGTATTCAGTTTGTGCCGGGCGAAAACTGAATGTGAAGTCTCTCCATAATAAGACAACTCTAGACAGGAATGTATAGAATAGCGTAAATAATATATATTTTATAAACCAGCTCTAGCTCTACGCACTACCCACCATGGTGAAAAGAACAAACACCGTCAACAAGGCTTTGACACAATGCGTTTTAACCCTATATTAAACTTACATACCAGTAAAGCTCCATTGGGCAGAGGTATGCCACAATCAATTTATGACCTTTTGCAATAACGTGTCAGAGTCTTCTGTTGGAGGAACTTGCCAGGAAAGACTTGAGGTGGGAATGGTACCTGAGGGTGCATACTGACGATCAGTAAACAAAGCATTTTGGATGCAGCTGCTTCCAAAATGCTGTGTCGTACAGAACCAGGACAGTGGATGGGGTTTGTAGAAATACCACCCTCTCTGTGCTGCTCCTTATCGCAGCGGTCTTTTAGCTGTGGTGCGGGTTTCCAGACTTAAACATTTCTGCGTCATGTGCATTTCATGCTGCAGAGTAAGAAGCATCCACCATCGGCTGCACGCGGAGAGAAGCTGCCCAGCATCCACCTCACATGGTGAGTACAGGGGCACACATTAGTTCCTGCAGGTCCGGAGGCACTACGTCCAAGACATAGCAACTTCAAACCGGGAGCACATACCCTAAGGGCCCCGTTACACAGGGCGATATCGCCACCCATAACAGAGGCGATGTGGGGGCGTGGCCTATCGCGGGCATCATCATCCCTACGTCGCCTCATGTGAAGGGTTGATGTCGCCGGTACCTGGAGGTCGCCTGGTTTCAGTGCTCTAAAATGTGCACACATCGCCAGATGTAACCAGGCGCCGGCGACCAGTCAGGCGATGGGACCCATAGGCTCCCATTGTCCTGTATCGCCGCTAGGGCTTCCAGACACCCCAGCGGCGATGCCACCTCACAGATCGCCGGCGAGGGGCTGGAGGTGTTGCCCCATCTAAACGGGGGGCGGCGACACTGGCGGGGGCGGCAAGAGCGTGCACGCCCCCGCCATTCGCCGCCGACATCTCCAGCCCCTTCGTCCCGTGTGACGGGGCCCTAAGATGTTGCAGTTAGACATAATAGTGGTGCCTCAATTTAAAAAAACAACAAAAACTGATAAGTATCACATGCTCCAACAACTTCTACTTCTGCCATCATGCATGGCCATATTCACTTTGTAGTTGGTGCTGATGATAGAGGAGAAGTCAGAGCCAGAAACTCTGATCAGCATAGGCATCTACCCATCCACTAATGTTGGATTCGCTGGGACTTACAGTACTTTCCAGTCTGGCAG
Source organism: Allobates femoralis (assembly GCA_033576535.1). Classification (NCBI taxonomy): domain Eukaryota; kingdom Metazoa; phylum Chordata; class Amphibia; order Anura; family Aromobatidae; genus Allobates; species Allobates femoralis. The sequence continues at coordinate 72,638,436 of JARQOC010000007.1, forward strand.
AGTGTGTGTGCTGTCCAGCTGAAGTCATCAGCTGCTGGCTTCAGCCTATTCGAACATACCACACTCTACTAAAGCCTTCAGCTTAAAGCTGTCAGAAATAGCTTGTGCTTCCCTGGCAAGTCTCCTACCCTTCATCAGTGTTTCCCTGTTCTACCTCGGCCTGTTTTTGGATGCTTTTCTGCCTGATGATTTTGTACCTTGCTGCCACATGTCTTACTAAGATCATATTAGTATGGTACATACAGGAATTATGATCTTGGTACCCTAGATTCATTATGTAACATTTTGCTATCCATTCAAGCAGCAGAAACGTAAATGGAAGGCATTGAATGTAAAATCATAACATTGACCCAAGATAAATCTATCATTAAAATAATCCGTTACATTGTCAGCAGTATCTAGTGACTCCTAAAATGATAGAACAGCTTTATCATCAGTCTGGGCCTTTCACGGCTAATCCCGTTCAATCAGGTTTGCTCTTTTTGTGCGCCTTGTGACATTATTCGTAATGAATGGGACCTGAGTGCCCAGGCTTTAATATTCACCAGTGGTGATCCTCCCGAGGGCAGAAATGTACGATCGCTCTCTAATGGAATGACAGAAAATAAAACATGGTACCTGCTGACACTTTCACTTTGCGAAAAGAAATTACTGTGCCTACAGTACTGTGCAAAATCAATAACCGGGTCCCATATGTGTAACATATAGCTGATGTGTATCGTGATGCCATTAGGAGCTAAATATAAATTTGATTGATGGATGAGCTCGGTGATGTATGAAATATCCATAGTGATTTCTAAACTGGTTGGCACGATAGTTCCGTTTTACTACTCTACCAGCTATTCCCATTAATTGTATCAGACGTGTTTTCATGTCCTCTACCTACAGGTGTCAAGTTCTCTATTGTGAATGTCTTTGGTTAATGGTATCAGATGTGAGAAAATAATAAATTACAGAACACTCTCACGCAGAGCAAGGCCTGGAAAAGTTTTTTTTGCTTTTTAATGTGATGTTTGATATACTTTATTACAAAAATCTGCACTAGGCATGTACAGTAATCCCAATTCCCAACTTAATCCACAATATACCAGTGTTATTCAAAATATTTAAGGCCCTTTTCACATTTAATGCGCCTGTGCGCTTGGCTGCCCTGCACTATCGCAAATGCAATCGCAGGTGCATTTAGGGGCTAGTGCAGGCAAGCGCACAGACGCATAGTTGCCCTGCTCGTGCACTTAGTGCCCCCATTACCTGCTATTGCCGAGCACAGCCGAGTGCACTCTCTGAAATCCCGGAAGCGTGAGTGTGACTGGGCTGATGTCACCGCGCATGCGCCTGGGCAGGCGCACCCGGACACGTCACATTTCACGTTTCCGGGTGCGTCTGACTAAGTGCATTTGCAGTGACTTCAGCCCAGTCATACTCGCACTTCAGGGACTCCTGCGCTCGGCCATAAAAGGTAATGGGGTCTCCGAGCGCAACCGAGCGCAAGAGCAGTACACCTATACGCCTATGCACTTGGCTGCAGCTGCCCCTAAATGCACCTGCGCTGGCAATTGCGCTAGCGCAGGGTAGGCAAGGCAGCCAAGCGCACAGGCGTATTAAATGTGAACTAGGCCTAACCCTCTATTGCCTCCAAATAGAATACACAAAGCAACACATTTTATTATAACATTTATAATAGAATTAAATTGGTTAAAAAAATTCCCTGTTGACTTCTAATGGCCAGCCTGGATTCTTGGTATGCACCAGCCTCAGTTTCTAAAACAGAATCGGCTCCCTTCCTCTATAGTCATCACTGTTTTATGGGTTCTACATCAGGTTTTGCAAGTTGCCTGACATGTCTCTCTGACATAAGATCTTTCTAGGCCCATTTGGACACTCATGGCACTGAATATTAAGACAGTACTGAGATCAGTTGTTTGTATTTTACTCTGCCAAACTCCAGCTCCTTCTGTTGCTGTTATCTCCTCAGACATCTGTGATTTCTGCAACCAGCACCCATGGCTCTATGCAGGCCAATTAGTTAACCCATTGGTTGCCTTAATCATTACAAACTGTTAGATTCTGTTCACATTACTTGCATCTGCAGCTGGTTAATATATTGTTTGCTGTTGGCATCATGAAATGTTATTAAAGGAAACCGGTTACTAGGTTTTCCCCATATAAGGTATGGCCATCCAAAAAAATGCTGTAGATATGTTGCCAAGCCAATTTGCATAACACAACCTATGGGGCGGTCCAGTGTGATGGACGTCGCTAGTCTTGATCAAGTACCATTCTTCATCTTGCTTCATGTGGACGATGCCTCATACGTCATCTACACAATCTTCTCCACTGTGTTCCTGTGCAGGTGTACTTCTCTACCCTACCATGGACAGAACAAAGTATTGTAATTTGCCTCAGCTGGGAGAGGCCAAAGAGTGCTCGTACATGCACACTACAACACTTTGTTCGGCCCTCTACAGGGCACGAAAAAGTGAATGTTCACAGTAGCTCGATTGGGGAGATTGTGGATGACATAGGACACGTCACCCACACAAAGTAGGGAAGAAGGATGGAGATTGAAAGAAGAGAGGAGGTGGAGGATGAAGACCAGTGAGGCCTATTGGACTGGACTACCTCATAAGTGAGTATAATAATAGGTCTTTTTTATGGTATCAAACACAAAAACGTAGCTGAAGCAAATATTAGAATAAATGCAGATCGAAAGCATGTTCACATTAGTGACGAAAAAAGAAAAAACTGTATTCAAAAATAATCTGCCATAATTAAATAAGTAAAAAGTAAGTGCTATTGAATAATAGGGAACTAAGTAAATACATTTTTGACGCCATCCCACCACGTCAAGGTGTACCCATTTCGGGACAGTACCTATTTAATTTACAAACCTTTCCATGTATCAATACTGATCTCGATGTTTACAGGTTGAAGAATTACCTGGGTCCCAAAATGGAGACATGGTATGCAGATCAGCTTTGGGACATATATACAGCATTCTAGATTCCTGTGTGTAAGGACATAAAGTGCATGGCCGTAATTTATATGCAGAAAGCCTGGTGATACGTTTCCTTTAAAGACTGTTTTTCTCTACATTAATATCTTTTGCAGATTCGTCAACTTGCTTCTACTGCTGGTAAACCCATTGTTGCTGCTATCATTGTGAACTGTTATTAGAGAGTATTTTTACTACAATACTATTTGCTGTGCAAAGATTAACTTGCATCTGCTTGGGTTAACCCATCATTTGCCTCGAGCATTACAAGCTGTTATTATTTGGTCATCTCACTTTATGTTCTACCGAATGTGGACTTCGCTACCTACATATTTGTGATTTTTCACACCGTCTGTGTTTTGCATCTGTCATCCTGATTCAGTAGCAGGTAGTAGATGTGTCCTGCCTTAGGCCAGTTTCACACTCTGGTTTTAAGCTGTCAGGTTCTGTCCGGTGTATTGCAGGATGCACCGGACAGAACCTTACAGCACAGGATGAACAGCAAGTGTGGGCAAATATGCCATCCGATCCTGTTTTTTGCAGGATTCATTTTCTGCTACTCTGCATGGTGCTGAACATTCAGCCGAGTCTCTGAAATGCTTACTCAGCACCATGGAGATCAGCATTTCAGAGACACGGCAGAGATTTCAGCACCATGGACAGCAGCACGGCACACATAGGCTGACAGATCAGATCTTGCGCTGTTATTTTCATTGGATGCGGGAAATGATCCGATTTGTAAAGGATTCGGTGCCCATAGACTCCCATGCTATGAGCGCCAGATCGCCCCTTATCTGGGAGGATCCGATTTTGTCCGATTTTTGCACCAGAACCAAAAAATTATGCTGACTTCGATTTTGTGTCCAGTGCAAAACCGGACAAAATTGGATCAGGGAGAAAAAGCACAAAACTGGATGGCCAAATAGGACCAATCCGGCACCATAGGGACACATGGGGCAAACCCTGATCAGGTTCTGTCCGGTTCAAACCAGATAGAACCGGAAAGCAGAAAACCGAGGTGTGCAGCCGGCCTTACTGGTTTGTCTGCTGCCCTGCATAGACTGTTGTCCAAGTCTTTTCTACTCCCATCCAGTGTGCTGTACCAATGTTCTGGATCCGAATGTCCAACGCAACATGTGGCTTCTTGACTCCACCTCACCAGGTGAGACTTATCATGCTTTTCAATCTCTTTTAATGTGCCAGAAAGGGGATTCTGATTTGATTTCAGTGGCGCTTCCAAATGGGGCCAGGGTTATTTCTTCAATCTTAGTTTTATTAAATGTACAGTATTGGAGATAGTACAACGCGTTTCAAGTCTTTTTGAGCCTTCCTCAGGTACAATTTCTTATAATGAATTAAGCAGAGAATTTTTCATTATATAGGTCAAGCTCAGACTGAGTTAATCACAGAGAAACACCGCCCAACCAGCTAATTTTACTAACTGGATCGTGATTCCCATGTGGCCAACCAGTATGGATTTTAAAATCAAATACCAAAACGCACGGTTCTTTCTTTATTAAGTAGTATAGATTAATATACACACAAAAAATACACACTTAAAAATATGCACACAAAATATATACAAAGTATCATAAAAACTATCTTGTTAATACATTTATAAATATCTAAATGTTGTTATGAGTTGTAAAACCTTTTTAAGTTTCATATCTTTAATAAATAATTGATATTGGATATGTCTGATTTATTTTTTAGAGTTTTTGTTTTTATTTTATGATCAATATTACCCAATAAAATTACTTAAAAGTACTTGAAAAACTTGAAGAAACAAATCCTTACATATACTAAGTGTTGTGTTTATTCCACTTTGTAATATCTTTTTAACGAAAGTTAGAATAATATCATACAGTTCTCCTCCTGGAGAATGCGTCTCCATTTCACATCAACCTTCATAGTGGTTAATGGAGAAGGAGGTAAAGATTATAATGAGTGCCTTTTTGTATGATTTGCTGAATGCTGATTTCTAAGGGAGAAAATAAAGGCGGGCTAGTCTTATTCTCTTGGAGGAAAGAGAGGTAAAGAGTATAATGAGTGTCTTTTTCTATGATTTGCTGTATGCTGATTTCTCAGGGAGATGACCCTAGGGATAAAAGAAAAGAAAAAAAAAGATGGTCTGGTATGACCGACATACTGCAAACCACACTTGCAAGTTATAACATATATCACATGACCTGTTTGACATGTAAGGCTAGAGTCACACATGCAGATTTTACTAGCGTTTTTGGAGACCTGCGTTTTCTAAAAAACGCATGCAAAAACGCACCCATAGGCCCCCATGCAAAAAACGCATGCCCCAATAGCAAAAACGCATGTCTGAATGTACCATGCGTTTTTGTGTGCGTTTTTATAACATGGGGCCCTATGGGAAATGCATGCTTTTTTGAAAGTGTCAAAATGGACATTCGTTTTTGCATGCGTTTTTGCATGCGTTTTTTAACAAAAGGCATGCGTTTTTAAGGGCTTTTTAAGGGGCCCCACACCTAACAGCAAAAACGCAGGTAAAACGCAGGTGGCCAATAAACACCTAAAAGAACGCATGGCATGTGTGACCCTAGCCTAAGATGTTTTTTGATAGGAATTATGTCCCCTGTGCTGTGTGCAGTAATAGATTTTTGACTGTGTAAGGCTAGGGTCACACATGCCATGCGTTTTTTTACGTGCTTTTTGGGCACCTGCGTTTTTGCCTGCGTTTTTGCTGTTAGGGGATTATGGGTGCGTTTTTGCATGCGTTTTTAGAAAACGCAGGTCTCCAAAAACGCTAGTAAAATCTGAATGTGAGATCCTAGCCTAATATAATTTTACAATATCGGCATTGCTTTTTCTTAGGCTGCCTTCACAGGCATCCGCCTGAGCACAGATCACATATGGGAGTGAATGGGTGCGCACGGTCATGCGCGGTCAAGCGCAGCACCGTGCGCTCCCATTATAAAGATAGGAGCTGGCGGCCGCTGCGGTCACATTGCGGATCCCCTCCGCAGAACGCTGCGGACGGGTCCGCAAATGTGAACCCAGCCTTAGATTAGCTTCTGCCCTCAGCCTGCCAAATCTGTTTAAAAGTTAGGTTCCGGCAAGCTGAGTGCATAGCGTTAACGGCATGTAACGCTATGCGCCGCCTGCCTATGCTTCTCTATGGATACCTGAAGTATAGCGCCGCCGCCGGCTCCACTCACAAGGACCGGATATGTGCTATTGCAGAGCACACAGGAAAACGCTGCAAACCACGTTTCCCGTGCAGTCTGCAATAGTGCATATCCAGGACTTCTGTGTGGAGCCGGCGGGTGCGCGGAGCCTCAGTTTACCATACTGATACATAGGCAGGCGGCACATATTGTTACATGTCCTTAATGCATTGTGCTTAGCAAGCCAGAAACTAAGTTTTTAGCAGGCTGTGGGCAGACATTAATCTGACCCTAGCCTAAAGATGAGCAGTTTTAATATATACCACCATTACCGCTAACTAACAGCGTTGGTACACTTAGATTTGTGCCTTGCCCTTTCTATTGTCTCCCTCTGTATAAGCTGTAAGGCAGCAAAAGTAAATCTCATTTAATGTATATCTTTAAAAAACATCTAACCTTAGTGAATGCAAAGCCTGAGACTTATTAGTATTAACCAAGACAGACTATACTTGATACTGCAACACATTGTAAGGTATGACTGGGAGTTGATGTCATGCTTTCGACATTGCTGCCTCCAAGTTATACAAGCAGCTTTCCTTTTTTTCTATAGTTCCAGAATTCTTGATTGAACCTTGAATGCTCAAACCTCTCTCATTTATGATGTGTCCAATCAATAAGTAACTGAGATCAATATAAATTACACTAGATGAAGGCAAACATGCTGCAAAGTGTAGAAAATCTGTGTAACCAGCATTTAAATACTAAATAGTAATTGAAAATAGAAAGTATCGATCGCTTTATACATCACTCAGTAAATAACTTTGAAAAGAGCCCTTCAGTGTTAAATTAAAATCAGTTCATACAATATGCCAGCTGAGATGAAATAACAACTGTGCAAATTAATCAAGTGTCAGTCAGTGCATTCAGAAAACAGATGAGAATTACTGCCTTACATTAAGCTTCATTATATAGCAAGGAATCGCCTCACCTGGTGCAAACATTCACTTCAATGTCCTAAACTGTGTATATGATTATATCCTAGTCAACGCAAGGATGCATGTGTGGTGCCCTACTAACACAGGTAACCACAGACTCACCTACAGCATGGATGGGTTTCCACAGCGGGTACACAAACACAGACAACACCCTCCACCCCAAAACAGTAGGGGGAGCTCCACTTGCTGCCTTAAATACTGGTGCTGGGGGCAGAGTTAGTTGGAGTGTGCAGACGCTACAAGAGCTGTGAAGACGTACTGGTGATCGGTGCTGCGTTAGACTCGAGCCAGTTACCCTGAACAGCCTTCGAAGAGTCCTGCAAGGCCCAGAGTGGGGTCGGAAGGCGAGGAGAACAGAAAGAACAAAGTGGGAACCAAGGAGTCAGTGTTAGGTTCACCCAAACAATGCACTGGACACTGGGGTCCGAGCCTACTGGAGGGCACCCAGCCCAGTAGAGAACACCGGTATACCGTGGAGACTTCAGTCTCCCGGGCATCTGCGCAGTCACACACCAGGGAGCCAGGCACTGCAAAGGAGAGAGTAGCAGTAGTCTATCAAGGGTTACCCAAAGACAGCACAGATGGAGAGGAAGAGAGCAGAGGAGGCCAGCTATGTTTTACACAGGGCAGGGGCTTCACACACATGGGGAAAGAGACAAGAAGGCCTTATACCCACTCGCTGTGGAGACACAGAAGTGCGTCCTGAACACCAGGCATTGCTCTGGACGTTTACCTGCAACACCACCAGTAAAAGGTAAAGGACAACCAGCAGTGTGTGTGTCAGTTCCTTACTCGCGCCCCTGCCATCCACAGAGACTGTCCCATTATCCAGCAGCCCGGCCAAATCCCTGCTCCATCCCTCATTATCATCACCAAATACCCCAGGGATCCAGCTCCGCCTGTGAGGAGCTTCACCACCTAGCTGCTTCTCCATCATCCCTGGAGGCCCAACGCAGCGCTGGTGCAGTCACCAGATACCACAGGTGGCGTCACGGTAAACTTTATAAACTTTTATCTTCATTCCAACACCAACTACCCCTTTTTTTAGTAAGGTCCACTTGAGGAAGACACATTAGTGTCGAAACATGTTGTGGCGAGGACTCACATTTGTTAATATCCAATAAAGATCTAAAGGTAATACTGATCAGTGCAGTGTCCTTGTGTAGCGCTCATATTCTAAATACCACCATTTCTGTATTGAACCAGCAGAAAAGGGCATCTTAAGGCCGCAACTATTTACAATAAGTCCAATAGTCCTTTGACCAACAATGTCCATTGTGTAAACATGTAAATGAAAGGTTATCCAGTCAATTTGCCAAACATTTTTACTTAAACTTTAAGGAGCCAGCCAACTTTTACTTAGAACAGGTAACTATGGTATAAAAAAATAAACATAACAAAATGATTGGCACTACTGTCTTCGTCAACCATCTCTTAGTTGCTGGAGGAGCCATTGATGCTTCCAGTAAGGAAATGCAATGGAGTCTGGGGACATTCCATATAAATTATGCAGTGGGGGACTGTTACATGCTGATTGGGCGTGGGTGGCATTGGAGCAACAGTCACTTCTACCACTTTGGAATTGTACCTACTCACAATATTGCAGTATGGCAAGTCTGGATCTGGACTGCCTCAGTACCTCCACATTTGGGTTCCTGCAGCTGTAGTGCATGGACGGACATCTGAGTCTGGATCAGGGTCATTGTTACTGATGCCAGCTGTAAATTCATAGCTGACATCAGCCCCAAAAATAATTGTCCCAATTGCCAATAAGCCAGGGCAATTGTGAAGTGCTGCTGAGGAAAAGCACCAGAACTGGTGAATCTAATGGATGTGTCACTTCTGGGGTGGCTGTGGACTGGTATATTTCAGTTGGGAAAGGACAAATAACCATGACTCTTCCTACCATGATAATTCCATCCCCCCAGCTGTCTGCTTTACCATTGTGGCACCCTGGCACCCTGGTTGGGGCACCACAGAACTCTTGGTACACAAATGGAATGTACACAGCAAGCAGAACTCACCACTAACAACACACCTTTAACACCTCTTTTCACCCCAGGCCTCTAGGGGGAGCTCCACTGGTTAACTTAAGCCAGTTCCTCCTATAAATACGGGTCCTGGAGGGAGAAACAGGAGATTGTGTGCAGTCACTTTAGAACTGACAACAGCTAGGAGAGCTGACCTGGTACTGGAGCCACACTAGGCCCAGACCAGCACACCCAGAAAGTGAGAGACCCTTGCAACTGGGGCCAAAGGACAGGAGGAAAATACCTCAAAGGGACAGAAGAGTTGCCTAACTCTTCCTAACAATCTGGTTACTGGAACCGAGCTGCAGGAGCCACAGTGCAGGCTGCAGAGAAACCAGCACCCCGACCAGGAAGTCTAGCTCCCTGTGCACCTGAAGCACCACCAGATGAGAGCCCAGGGAAGGAGTAGTGAGCACGCCTAATCCCTTTTATAGCGCCCTCAGTGCAGAAAACTCAGGTGAATCACGTCCCACCAGAACGTGCAACCCGGTCCGGTAGGATTCCATATCCACCAGACCTCACCAGAACAGTGAATAGAAGGATGCCTACACCACTGCTTGTTGTGGAACCTCCAGGAGTGCCTATTTCATCGCCCGGTCCGAGTGTACCTGTTGCCACCAGTAAAGGTAACAAAAGACCCTAGGTGTCCGTGCTTTTCTTCAGAACTGTTTTAACCCTTTGCATGCTACAAACTACTAAGCTGCCGTATTCCATCAAGTGCAGCTCCTGGCCCTGGGCACTCCCGCTCATCCTGTGGGGAGCGTCCCATCCAGCTGCCGTACATCCCCCGGAGGCCCAAGCAGCGCTGGTGCAATCACCGGAATCCCGCAGGTGGCGTCACGACAACAAGAATTAACCCCCATCTGTTCATCCCCTTTTGATCTGACCACCGGGCCCCACAGCCTCAGGCGCGGAACCGTGAAGAGGGCTGCAACGCCTGAGATGTGAGAACCCGGCTACGGTGAGTCACCATGGCTGGTAATCAAAAAGAGAGGAGACCCCACATCATTTTTTATTTATTCCCTGTCCATGTTTGTTTGCAGGGCAATTTACTAGAATTTTGCTTTCTTTTGCAGCCCCCTAGCCCTTATTACGACCATTTTACAGCACCAATGTTTGGGTTCCTATTGACTTACATGTAATTTGGGAGTCAGGGTCAATTTCAGGTCAAGTATGGGTACCAAACCTAACTTTTAACTAAAAGTCTGTCTGAACCCGGCAATCTCAAACATCTATGGATCAATCATCACTAGCTGCAAACCAAATTTGGTGGGAACCTTGGACAGTTGAAGAATCTCTACTGTATGGCCAGAATGTTTACTTCTGAGTCTAGAAAGTGAGTAACCATAAAAAAAAAGGAAAAGAATTCACGACACAAAGGGAAAAGTCTAGGATAAGAAAAATTGAAAGTTACTATCTTACAGGGAAAGGAGACATTCTGTCACATATTTGGCCAGCGCCAATATAATATACTGGTTAGCACAGATCGATCCCAGAATGCGTTTTTTTTTTACATTTCATAGACTGTTCTTCTTTATGTGTCTTTTTTATGTCGTAACATTGACACACCATAGTCACATAAATTAAGTCTCCAATATAAAGGAAAATATTCCCACATATGAAAGACGTGTTCATCTCTCTTTCAAGTGTTTTATCCAGGATTTACAGGCTCTGAATACTGATAGATGACAGTTTATTCATCCACAGTCAGAGGGTGATATGATTCACAGTTTCTTCATTTTCATATTGGTGGGGGGTATGTGATTTTCCTACATATAAATACAGAAATATTGTTTTTTTCCTGTATATATTTCGTAAAGTATCTGAATATTGCTCAATTTAGGATTGGTTTTGAATGCATTTGAGCCTATACCTAATATACTTGTATATTTCCAATGGATGGCTTTGAAGTATGAGACTGTATGGGTAGATAGTGTCGTACATTGCCCATAGGCTTCCATGTAAAAAAAAAAAAATAGTATACCAAGTGTTTCTATCCAGTAAAAAAATAATTAATACAAACAAATATAGCATATTACACTAACGGAGAACAAATGATCTGGCCAACAATGGGTGAGTAGTGGCCCAATGACTGATGAACACTTTCCAGGTACATATCAACATTAGTGATAAGCGGCACTCAGATGCTCGAGTGCTCCGTACCCAAAACAAGTAGTTGGGCATGGCTCGGGTACCTGAGTATAAAGGAAGTCAATGGGAAACTAAAGAGTTTTGCTTTTGCTTGAGTTTCTGATTGACTTCCATTATACTCTGGCACTTGAATCACCCTCATCTGAGTATCCAACTGATCATTTTCAGTATTGAAGATTTGTGCATGGTAGTACTCGCTCATCACCAATTAACATATTAAATATTATTCATCACACACCTGAACTAATAACTAAGAATTATTAGCAGGTACAGGTGCAAAGTGGAAAGTGTTGATAAATGATAAAAGCATCCTAAACCTAAAATTTGCAGTGTATCAATAGAATCTCATATTTTAACATGTGTACCCTTCTATAGCGCCTTTTTACCAAAATTAACCTACTGCCATGTCAATAGTGACAATTTTTTGCTCCTATCTTAGTCTTGCTGTTCACTGGAGTGTTCCTTTTCTTTTTTTTTTTATAATCCGCCACATGGTTCCATTGATATGGGGCTTTAACTTAGTGATTACTTAGTGTTAAGATTTTCATCTGGGAGGAATGGCTCACGGGCTCCTCTGGGGCGTGTCTTTAGGCAAAAGCCCACTTGGTAAAGACCATAACACTGAAGAAAATAGGGCCAGATCTCTGAAACCATAAGGTAGATTTATGAAAAACAAAAACGCTGAATATTAAGGGGGGCAGCCGGAATAAAACAAGAACCAAAACTGGACCCTTTTGAAGGGAAGGGGAAAGACCGGACCAGTACACCTGGGTCCGAAGAAAACGGCAGCGGTGCCAGAGGACGACTAGAGGAAGGATCCTCTGATGTACGCCATAGTCACGCAGTTAGGAAAGAGCCTGGTGATCCCCTGCAACATAAGGACACTAGAAGGTTAGGCTGAGACCAGAGAGTCGGCTCTGGGGTGACCGTAGATACATGCCGGATCACAGACACACCAACGGAGAGTTCAGATTCCAAGTCTGATCTCTTAACACGTGCAGGAGGTACAGCGACATATAGGACCCAGGCTTGCTACCCACACACAGGGAGAAGCCAAACAAGGGACCGAGTTGCCACCATACAGCACACAGGTGGAGAAGTTATTATTATTATTATTTATTTATATATCGCCATTGGTTCCATGGCGCTTTACATGTGTAAGGGCAGAGCAAGGACGAGAACATAAATAATGACGACTAAATCATACAGGTACATTAGGGCAGAGATACTGTCCACAAGGGCTTACAGTCTATAGGGGATGGGTCAGAGACAGTGGGGGGGGGACCAAGACCGCTGTGATAACCCCGGTGCTACCCCGGTCCGGTACCGAGTACTCCATCCCAGTGGGCTCCACACTAACCTAAGGTCCCTGCCCCTGCCTTATACTAACCTTCCAGTGGCTTCATCTTCTACTGCTATGGTCAGACTCTGGTGATTTGAGACCTGCCGGCAGCTCCAGTGTTTCATGGACACAGCTAAATATAAATCTATGTGGACCTCATTCTGGCCTTGTTCTGGTTCATTCTGGCTGTCATAAAGTTGGTTTGGAAGCTCATGATGTAACTTCTCATTTTCGGCAAGTCAGAAGTTACAGTGCTGAAGATAGCGCTTCAGGACTGGAGTGGCATCGGTAAAGGGTCAAGTTGCGGGATGATGATTATATTACAGGAGGCATAGATTTAAAACATCACTCCTTTCGTACAGTGCTGGAGTGGTACTTTAAATCTAAGTCCCCTACCCCTGTCTTATACTTACCTTACAGCACCTTCATCTTCTATTGCCGTGGTCAGTCTCTTGTGATTTGTGACTTGCCGGCAGCTCCAGTTCTCATGGCCAGAGCTACTAAATATAAGTCTTTGAGAGCCACATTCTGGCCTCATTCTGCCTGCCACAGAGTTGTATTGGGAGTTTATGATGTAACTCTGATTTTTGGACAGTCAGAAGTTACGGACACAGGATGACACTAGGGATGGGCAAATCTACTCGCTAGGACTCGTTACTCGGCGAGTAGTAAGGGACTCGCAGGACTCGGTACTCGCCAATCTTCTGGGGCGGCCTGCGGGCTGCAATTTGCAGCGGGGGGTGCCCAGAAAGCTTGGGCATCCCTGCGCTGTGGATTTCAGCCCCCAGCTGCTTAGCTTGTACCTGGCTAGACATAGAAATTGCGCGGAGCCCCACGCATTTTTTTTTTATTATTTCATGAATTTCAGAGTCAGAGTCTCAGAGTCAGAGTCTCAGAGTCAGAGTCTCAGAGTCAGAGTCAGAATCTCAGAATTTCATGAAATAATTTTAAAAAAATGCGTGGGGCTCCGCACAATTTCTATGTCTATCCAGGTACAGCTAAGCAGCTGGGGGCTGGAATCCGCAGCGCAGGGATGCCCAAGCTTTCTGGGCACCCCCAGCTGCAAATTGCAGCCCGCAGCCGCCCCAGAAGCGCCATCCTCTGGCGCTGAACCCCGCTCTTCCAGCGGCCCTGGTGGCTGTGGCACGCTGGGTAATAAAGAGGTTAGGGCCAGCTTTGTATTATCAGCTGGCCCTAAGCCCGAAATTTATGGCGGTCACGCCAATATTAGACATGACCGCCATGAATTTCTATTAAATTGTTTTAAAAAAACACAAGACAAAGAAAATATTTTATTAGAAATAAAAAAAAAAGCCATTAGGGACTCCATCTTTAATTAAAAAAATCCTCTTCTGTCCCACGCAGTCCAAAACGCGATGTCCTCTCTGCTACATCCCCTGTGCATAGATATAGATGTCTATGCACAGGGAATGAGCAGACTGAGAACAATCTCAGCTCTGCTACATCATCTCTGTGCACAGACATTCATGTCTGTACACAGGGAATGAGCAGACTGAGAACAATCTCAGCACTGCTACATCAGGCAGCAGGCAGGCTCTAGGACCCTGGAGCTGGCAGCCAGCACACTGAGCAGACAGGACTCTTATCTGTGCGAGTTTCCCAGCGATTACTTACAAAGTAAACGAGTCCAATGCAAATAAATGACAAAACTAGGATTGCTTCAGGCTGAAGCTTCCGAGACACATCTGCGATTTGTAAATCGCACACTACTCGCTATTACTCGCTTCCCCATTCATTAACATTGGACTCGCTAGACTCGCAACGAGTAGCGAGTCCTGTGCTCGGACTCGCTAGAGTCAAGCGATTCCGAGTAATTTAGGATTCGCCCATCACTAGATGACACCAAAGAACTAGAGAAGTGTTGGTAAAGGGTCAAGCCACCGGAAGTATATGACAGATTTAAAGCGTCACTCCAGCATTTTTTTCCTTATAGCGCTGGATTGATGTCTTAAACCTAAGTCCCCTGCTCCAGTGGCTTCATCTTGTACTGCTCTGGTCGGTCTCTGGTGACATGTGACCTGCCAGCAGCTCCAGTATTTCATGGCGACAACTCAATATAAGTCCATGGGAACCTCATTCTGGCCTCATCCTGGCTGTTGAAGAGTTGTTTTGGGTGCTTATGATGTAACGTCTGATTTTCGGCCAGTCCGAAGTTACGGTGCACAAGATGGCGCTGCAGAACTGGAGTGGTGTTGGTAAAAGGTGAAGCCACCGGAAGGTGAGTATATGACAGGAAGTTTAGATTTCAGCAGGGCCAGTTGGCCTATGATGTACATGATTTTACTATGTGTTCTGAACATTGATAAATAAAGGAAGATTTTTAATCTATGGAAGGGGGCCGTCACACGGAACGATATCTTGCCCGATATCGTTTAAGCGATCTCCTTTTTGATCGCTTAAGCGATATCGGGCAAGATATCGTTGCATGTAATCAAGCGATTTACGATGGTAAATCGCTTGATCGTGACATCGCTGATCTGAGGTTCGGTTCTCAGATCTAGCGATGAACGATGCAACGATCTGCATCATCGTGGTGTATGACACCACGATGATCCATCTCCCAGCGACCGCGCCTATGCTGGGAGATGGTAACTATGGTACACGTCGGGTAACTAAGCGACGCGCGGCGCCTAGTTACCCGATGTGTACCATAGTAACCAGCAGATCGCGGCTCCGCATCGCTGGTGAGTATGTCTGTGTGACATCTCACCAGCGATGTGAGCGATATTGTAAGCGATTGCGCGTGCACGTGATCGCTTACAATATCGCTAAAGATGTCGCAGCGTGTGACGGCCCCCGAAGTCGTGGTGCTGGATTCTCCTTCATCTTTGTGATTACTTGTGTGGCAGGCCAGGCACTTTCTTGTGAGGACGTATGGTGAGCTCCTCCCATTGTCCTGAGGAAGAAGCCCGTGGCGGCTATGAAACCCGTTGACTTAATAAATCATCTTTGATCTACATGAACTGATCTAATATTGTTCCTGGTGAAGCAGCAGCGCGGGTTTATACCCAATTCATCACCCTAAATTTAAAGCACCACTCCAGCGCTGATAAAAATACCTAATAATTAGGGATGGGCGAATCTACTCGCTAGGACTCGTTACTCGGCGAGTAGTAAGGGACTCGCAGGACTCGGTACTCGGCGAGTTTCCCAGTGATGACTCGCACGAGTCCAATGCAAATCAATATCAATCCTAGTTTTGTCAGAAACGCTGACAAAACTAGGATTGCCATTGTTTGCATTGGACTCGTGCGAGTCATCACTGGCTACTGTGCCAGTGATAGCAGGGAAACTCGCAAAGTAACTGCTGTTTCTTTGCGAGCCGAGTCCAGCTGTCTTCTCTGTGCAGCTCCAGGGTCCTAGAACCTGCCTGCTCACAGAGATGATGTAGCAGTGCTGAGATTATTCTCAGTCTGCTCATTCCCTGTGCATGTAGCAGAGAGGACATCGCGTTTTGGACTACGTCGGACGGAAGAGGATTTTTTTAATTAAAGATGGAGTCCCTAATGGCTTTTTTTTTTATTTCAAATAAAAAATTTTCTCTGTGTTTTTTTAACCCTTTATTGGAGATTCTTAGTGGCTGGGTCAAACGTGGCCTGACATTAAGAATCTCGGGCTTAATACCAGCTTGTATAACAAAGCTGGTATTAACCCCTTTATTACCCAGCGTGCTACCGCCACCAGGGCCGCTGGAAGAGCGGGGTTCAGCGCCAGAGGATGGCGCTTCAATGAACGCGCCATCTTCTGGGGCGGCTGCGGGCTGCAATTTGCAGCGGGGGGTGCCCAGAAAGCTTGGGCATCCCTGCGCTGCGGATTCCAGCCCTCAGCTGCTTAGCTGTACCTGGCTAGACATAGAAATTGCGCGGAGCCCCACGCATTTTTTTAAAATTATTTAATGAATTTCAGAGTCAGAGTCTCAGAGTCAGAATCTCAGAATTTCATGAAATAATTTAAAAAAAATGCGTGGGGCTCCGCGCAATTTCTATGTCTAGCCAGGTACAGCTAAGCAGCTGGGGGCTGGAATCCGCAGCGCAGGGATGCCCAAGCTTTCTGGGCACCCCCCGCTGCAAATTGCAGCCCGCAGCCCCCCAGAAGATGGCGCGTTCATTGAAGTGCCATCCTCTGACGCTGAACCCCGCTCTTCCAGCGGCCCTGGTAGCGGTGGCACGCTGGGTAATAAAGAGGTTAGGGCCAGCTTTGTATTATCAGCTGGCCCTAAGCCCGAAATTTATGGTGGTCACGCCAATATTAGACATGACCGCCATGAATTTCTATTAAATTGTTTTAAAAAAAAACAACACAAAGAAAATTTTTTATTAGAAATAAAAAAAAAAGCCATTAGGGACTCCATCTTTAATTAAAAAAATCCTCTTCCGTCCGACGCAGTCCAAAACGCGATGTCCTCTCTGCTACATCCCCTGTGTATAGATATAGATCTCTATGCACAGGGAATGAGCAGACTGAGAACAATCTCAGCTCTGCTACATCATCTCTGTGCACAGACATTCATGTCTGTACACAGGGAATGAGCAGACTGAGAACAATTTCAGCTCTGCTACATCAGGCAGCAGGCGGGCTCTAGGACCCTGGAGCTGGCAGCCAACACAGAGGAGACAGGACTCTTATCTGTGCGAGTCAGCGATTACTTACAAAGTAAACGAGCAATGCAAATAAATGACAAAACTAGGATTGCTTCAGGCTGAAGCCTCGGAGACACATCTGCGAGTTGTAAATCTCACACTACTCGCTATTACTCGCTTCCCCATTCATTAACATTGGACTCGCTAGACTCGCAACGAGTAGCGAGTCCTGGGCTCGGACTCGCTAGAGTCAAGCGATTCCGAGTAATTTAGGATTCGCCCATCACTACTAATAATCAATCGAGTCAGCCTGAACATTTTTTGGTGCATCCCATGTACTTGAAACCTTCAACTATATGATACATTGTTATCTAATTAGATTGTGATTGCAACATCGCTAAACAGCTGAAGTGTAAAGTGCGTTTTATGCTCACGCTGCTCTCATTCTTCATTTCTGAAGATCGTTTCCTCTGCAATTTTTCTTGTGGCTTAATTTCATAAAATCCAGCAAGCATGTCAGGAGATTATATCAGAGAGCGTGCAGGGAAATGGGGAATCAGATTTCAAGTTTACATGGTGCTTCCTTCTACGAAATGTCATTATCATCATCATTATGTCATTGGCTTTGAAATCCCCTTTATAAACATTTCATAGAAATGCCGCTTCCATAGACATCGATTCCAGTAATTGTGTAATGTGTAAGTAGAAGGCAGAAAGCATCATGAACACACAATCATTTGTTCTTTTCAATTCTTGATGTGTTTTTAATTGTTCTCTTCCTCAATTAAAATGAAGTAAGAACTAAAAGCTTTAATAAGGTCAAGATGGTTTTCTTTGCTTTAGGAAAGGAATATTCAAAAAACTTTTCCAGCTCTTCTTCACCCAACTTTTAGGATCCCTATAATGGTCACAAGTCCCAGATTCACAACTGTCAATTAAAGGGAAACTCCCGGAAGATGAAACTTTTTAGTACGGTCCCTGCCCTCCTACATGATGAAGCAGAGCCGTACACTGCAGTTCTAGGATCTATAGATTGCTCATAAATCAATAAAATCATATCTGCTCTTTTGCTCTCCTCCCTCCCTTGTGGGATGTAGAATTTCAGCCTAACAGTCTCATACTGCTGGCGAGAAGAGGAGGTGTGTCGGGGGCGTAGATGCTGGGAGCTGCAGGATCAGCCTACATTCCAGCCCACTCACACTTCTTTATGGGCAGGGGGCATGGCCACCACCCCATGGTCACACTGCAATCCTGTCCCTTATATACCATTCTATGTGATGTGATAGAGCTGTTCTCCCTTCTAATAGCAATGATTTCACCATTCAGATAAAATACACTCAGTGATCCTCTGCTGTATGATGATGCATAATGTATACCGTTATTGTCAGGCAAGGAGCACAGGCAAAGCATTACATCGATCAATTCAGCATGGATAATTTTAATATCTGTAAGAGGTTAGAAATAAAATATTATACTCACCTCTCCAGTTCAACTCACTATCTGCTCTTCCGTTGCCTCTCTCTATTTTGCTCTGGGCTACTTTTCAACCTTCACTTTTCAGTGCCTTCTGTGCTGATTAAGTCTGGTGGAAAACCACAATGTTGTAGGTCAATGCATAGTATGATTTTGCGTGAGACCTACTGACTATGGCTTTCTCCATGTCATGACATATATTGATATGACATTGCATTAGGACTAGTCAGAGGAGTGAATATTGAAGCGAAGAAGACTGGAGGGAGGAGGAAAATGAGCTCCAATCAGCAAAGGGATAATTGAAGGTGAGATGAGTATATACAAGTGCATGTCAATAAATTAGAATATCACCAAAAAGTTAATTTATTTCAGTTATTCAATACATAACGTGAAATATATACTGTATATTATATAGGGTCATTAAAACAGAGTGATCTTTTGCAAGTGTTTATTTCAGTTAATGTTGATGATTATGGCTTACAGCCAATGAAAACCCCAAATTCATTAGCTAAGAAAATTAGAATACTATATAAAACAATGATTTTTAACTCATAACTGTTGGCCTACTGAAAAGTGTACAGTAAATGCATATAATACTTGGTCGGGGCTCCTTTTACATGAATTACTGCATCAATTCGGCGTGGCATGGAGGCGATCAGCCTGTGGCACTGCAGACAAGTTTTGTAGTTGGAGATTTCATTTTCCAGCAGGACTTGGCCCCTGTCCACACTGCCAAAAGTACCAATACCTGATTTACTGACCACAGTATCACTGTGCTTTATTGACCAGCAAACTCGCCTGACCTAAACTCCGAAGAGAATCTATGGGAAATTGTCAAGAGGAAGATGAGAGACACCAGACCCAACAATGTAGATGAGCTGAAGGCTGCTATCAAAGCAACCTGGGCTTCCATAACACCTCAGCAGTGCCACAGGCTGATCGCCTCCATGCCACACTGCATTGATGCAGTAATTCATGTAAAAGGAGCCCCGACCAAGTATTGAGTGCATCTACTGTACAGACTTTTCAGTAGGCCAACATTTATGAGTTATATAAAATATAAGGGGAGACAACAGAGGCGCAATAGTGCCCTATCACTCAGTATAGAATAGGGACTTATAGATGCATTCAGGTTTGCACTAACCTGGTCCAGTTGTGCCTCCCACAACTGGAATAGAAGCGTTGGTTTTAGTATTGCTGGACTTCCACCTCCACAGGGTCGTGGGTACTTCAAGATTTCTGGGATCAAAGGTGTGTTACAGTCCGCTCATTTATGAGTTGTCTTATATCGTACTCTAATTTTCTTAGCTAATGAATCAGCAGCCACTGATCTCCCGGTGACGGGCACCGCTAATCTCCTGGCGGTGTCCACGCTGGAAATTTACACACAGCTGGACTGACAGCTGTTTAAATCTCCCACGCCGACATCACCTATTGGTGTCGGCGTATGAGATTTAAATATCTGTCAGATCAGCTATGTTTAGATCTCCCAAGTCGACACTGCTAGGAGATCAGCGGCGCCCGTCGCCGGGAGATGGGCGGCTCCAGCTGCCAGGAGATCAGTGACGTCCATTGCCTGGAGGTGAGCAGCGGGTGCTGCCAATCTTTCGGTGGCTGCAGCCACTGATCTCCAGGTGACGGGCACCACTAATCTCCCGACGGTGTCCGCAGCGGGAAAATTAAACATAGCTGGTCTGACAGCTGTTTAAATCTCCCACGCCGACATCACATATTGGTTTCGGCGCAGGAGATTTAAATAGGTGTCAGATTATCTGTGTTTAAATCTCCCGCACCGACACCGCCAGTAGATCAGCGACTGCTGCCGCCGGGAGATGTGCGGCACCCGTCTCCGCGATATGAGCGGCGTGTGCCACTCATCTCCCGGCAGCAGCCACTCATGTCCTGGTGGCTGGCGCCGCTGGTCTCCAGCGGTGTCCACGCGGAAAATTTACACACAGCTGGTCTAACAGCTGTTTAAATCTCCTGCGCCCACATCACCTATTGGTGTCGGCGCAGGAGATTTAAATAGCTGTCAAATCAGCCGATGTTTGGCGTACATGTACTCAGGCTTACAAACCGCAGTACGGCACCAGCATAAATGCCTGTAACTTGCGATCCTGCTGCTGCCGGATCTTGCAGCACCCTGGTGCCATCTGATCACCCCCAGTTCCCCACTGCACAGGCGGCAGGCATGGGGGACAGGGGGTGATCGGATGGCACCAGAAGGCTGCAGGGCCAGCGACAGCGGGTTCGCAAGTTACACTTCTAAAGCATGTTTAAGCTTTGGGCAGTGCGCTGGGGATGCCCTCGGTAAAATATAGGATTACATTGGGCTAGGTGCTCGGGACGAGCACCCGAGCATCTTGATATGCTCAACCCAAGCATCGAGCACCCGAGCATTTAACTGCTCACTCATCATTACTAGCATTCTTTGCATCCAACGTCGACATATCAATGGGGCCTGAATTGTGCCAATCCTTCCTCCGAGCCTTGGGAAATCAGCATCACCAACCCTGCTGATTGGGACCCTGCCTCCTTTGACACCACTCCATTGTCACCGCCGCATCCCTCCCGATGAGCTATGTATGACTTGTTAGGCTACATTGACACACAGAAACTGCACCAAAAATGGATCCTCACAAAACACAGTCTTGTGGGTGTGAACATGTGTGGCGGTATCTGCTGCACGATTTACTCACCTCCTCTTGATCCCCTGGTGATCTCTAGCAATATTCTCATAGGACCTGTGAGTATGTGTTGGGTGCCTTTAGGACCTACGCATGTGACGTCACCAGGTCTTCAAGCACCAAACAGTGAACTCACAGATCCTGTAGCCTCCTGGTTAGAGAACATTGCTAGAGATCACCATGGGATGGAGGGGAGATGAGTACATAGTACAGCAGATAACACCACAGAAATTGACATGCTCATTATTTGTGCGGATCCGGTTTTGAGCCCAAAAGTGGATCTGCACAAAGAGTATCATCTAGATGCTAAATTGTGAAATGCTTTGACTTGGCCAATGTCACTGCATTTCACTGCAAGCAGCAGATCCGCTGAAATTGCAGCAATAATGGTGCACTAGCGGTAGTGTCTGTAGCCTAAGACTTATAATCCGCAAAATAAGTAAGTGGCTTCCTAAAAACTAAAAAGAAATCTAGTAAGTGTACAAAATGTGCGTGAAGTTGTGTTAGAATTTTGCTTAGGATAACTAATAACAATAATAAATTATAATGCTGAAAAGTTGTGGTGACAAAGTTTTGTGTGGCGTCACGAAACCAGCTTGTTATTTCGGCAGGAAGTAAACCGGTGAATTCAATGGACTGTGTTAGATAAGAAAATGTATGTATAATCACCTCTGTGATAAAAACAAAGCAACGCTTGGAACCAGTTTTGGCCACGACTTATTTTGTAATACGTGACTACACATGACGGGGTAGACCTAACACAAAGAACGATTGAGAAGGTTCCAGAATTTCCAGCACATTAACCTGCAGTTTGTCTGTGCGGCTCCTATCTATGAAACACACCTGTATATCGGCTCACTGTGCCGTGCCAAAACCGGGCTCACTGCGCACATTCATCACACTTTATTTCCTAACCAAAAATCAACAAACGATGTCGAAATATTTACATCTAATGCCTACATTGCCGACAATATGTGTTATCGTATCCAAAGAGGGATGGAGAATATATCAAATATGGAGCAGACAGATGGGAAGAAAAAAAGGTTAAAAACGTTTTCGGTTTTATTTCTTTATTCCCCTATCTAATAAAAGCAAGCGTCTATTGCCAGGCATTGTCATTGTTTCCATAATAAAGCCATTAGGGGCAATGTTCTTCTTTGAGATTTTTGCAAATGCTCCATATGGAAACTACTGACTGCTTTGAACTCAACGGAAAACGTCGCTGTAAAAACAACTAAATTATTTCTAATTTATTTTACTAGCTTAGGGGTATATCCAAATAGCGGACAACGCTTCCGAGAAGGAAAGAACATTACTAAAGTACATATCTCAGAGGCAAATCCAGAAGCAATAGTCTTCAAATGAGTTATCCTGCTGGACTGCTACGTATATTTAACCCCTTCATGCCGTGGCCAAATGCTGTTTGTTTGTTTTTTCATTCATTTTATTCCTCCCTTTCTTCCAAATGCATACGAGTGGAGTTCATGAAACATTTCCCCTGAACCCCTTCTGTTTATTGCAGGATGCTGATACTGCACATGTGTAATGATATAAGTCTCCTTAGTAGTAGCAGACCTACTGCTTGCTGGGCCCTGGTGCAGCCTTAGGTGAGGACCGGGGGGGGTTGCTGGCAGCATCAGGCGAGGGGCTGCGGGTGCTGGTGGTGAAAGCGGGGGGGGATGGTTGCGGCTCTTGCCTGCGCCGCATTGTAGATCTGGGTGCGGTGCTGGAGTGAGAGGAGGGGCGGGATCAGCTGAGGGAAGCAGGAAGCTTCCCTCAGTTAACACCCTCTCCTCTGAAACAGGGACATGGGGGTCGGCTGGGGGCCCCCTGCAGGCTTGAGGGGCCCCCTACCCGGTCGGGGCCCTGGTGCAGCTTAACCAGCTGCACCATGGTAGGTCCGCCCCTGCTCCTTAGGTTACATACCAATTTGCAACTATGATCTGAGAACGGTCTTTCTTTTACAGGTGCAGAAGTGGTTTGAGGTGTGATAGTGGACCCAGTGGAATACAGAGCAGTCATCAAGTTCCTTTGCTTTTTTGTGTTAATCAATTATGTGTTTGCCCTGGTATTGTAGTGACTCACCCAGGCAGGGATACTCAGATCTCGGGCGTAGATTTGGGGTGATGTCACAGGTGGTTGATGCCCAAGTCTGTGGCCCTGGTGGTCACTGAAAAAGTGTGGAAATAAAATAATAAAAATTGATTGTTTGTGACGCCACCTGCAATTTCTGGTGATAACACCAGCGCCGCTGTCAGACTCCGGAGATGATGGTATTGCAGCCAGTTGGTCTTGCTCCCTGCAGGTGGAGCTGGATCCCCGGGGAAGAGTTGCTGCTGTGCTGGTTGTCGTGGTAGCAGCTCTGTAGTTTAACAGGAATGAGACAAGAGAGGCTTTCTTTGCTCTGCACTGACATTTACTGGTCACTTGATGAACACAGTTCAACAACAGGTTAACAGTCACACAGTCACAGGTAGCTGGCCTGGGGTAGTGACCAATGAATGGGGTGTCTCTATGTGGCTTACGAGCGTGTCCCTCTAAACTTTTCTTTCTCTGTCCTGTGGTGGTGGCTGGCTTGAAACCTGGCCAGGACTCCTTGTTCCTTTCCTGTTTGTCTTAACGTGGGTAAGAACCATCTCCAGATTACAACTACCCCTGTGGCTTCATGTGGGTCCTGGTTCTTAGCGTTAGTGATTTTTGTTGCAGGTGGCCCAGAGGCTAAACTCTCCTGGGTCCGACTGGTGTTGGCGGCTCAGAGTTGAACTTGCCCGTACCGCTCCCAGAGCCGGTTCTCTGTTGTGGACTAGGATTCCCCCATACCGGATAACCGTATGGTCTGGCACTGGGTCGCCTCCTTCTGTCTGGGTCACGACTCTTTCTGGGTGCCCTTTCTGTGCTTCCCCCTGAAGGGTCCTCCTCTGTGTCTCTCCTCAGATATTCTGTTCTAACTTCTTCCCGCTCTGACACTGCTCTGCCCTGAACTCCTCCCACTGGGACTGGGTCTCTTAGCAAAGGATTTAGCCCTGTAGTCCCCTGCTTTAGAGTGTGTGAATGCAGGATGAAAGCCACATATCAATTTCCCCATTCGCTGACCACAGGGATACCACACACTGGTCTGAGTGCAATACCCCTTAGTGGCGCACCGACCAGTGGGGCACCACTGTAGCTGTTTCCACCAAAGTTCAAAAACATTTAGAATAACTATGCCAGTTCTTGACTACATCATATGGTGGGGTATCATCACCATAAACCTCTTTGTATCCTCAAACGTCTCCCTTGCTTATGCAGCATTTCAAGTAAAGGAACTTGATGACTGCTCTTTATACCTCTGGGTTCATTATCACACTTCACACCACTTCAGCATTTGTAAAAGAAAGAGCATTATCAGTTCAGTGTTGCAAATTGGCACATAACCTATAGAAACTTATATAATTAAACATGTACAGTTTCAGTCTTCTGTAATAAATAGAAGTGCTAGAATATAATTGGAAATTCACCAAGTCCACACTCCTTCTTGAATGCAAAGGATAGTTTCTTTATTGGTGCAAAAATAAGGCAACTTTTATGCAACGCGTTTCGATCAATGCTCTGGTCTTTTTCATGATAGTTGCACTCTGAGGATATTTCACTTGCTTGGTGGCAATGGTCTCACATTGTTTATAGCCTTTAAAGTTATGTATGTCTGGTAGATTTCTGTAGGGTACAGTATGCTGTGTGCCCTTCCTTGTACACTGATTATGATTGTTTGTGCATTATTTCAGATGAGCACATGGCATGTCCCAGCTTGTTGCCTAGTGTTGCCTATCCTGCCTCCTGTGATTCCTGTCCACCGCTGCTCCCTCCACACAGCAAGCCAGGACAAGACACATTTGGATTAGAAAGTGCACTCCTTATTTTCCTCCAAAATTTGGTGGAAAAAAGTGCATTTTATAATTTGAAAAATGTGGTAATCTGATCTTTAAGGGGAACTCTAGGGAATACAGTCCCTGCCCTCCTACATGATGAAGCAGAGCTGTACACTGCAGTTCTAAGATCTATAGATTGCTTATAATTCAATAAAATCATACCTCCTCAGCTCTCACCCCCCTTCCTTCTCAGGGAACATAACATTTCAGCATGTCAGCTTCATGCAGGAGCAGAGAGCAGGAGGTGTGTTGGGGTTGTGGAAGCTGGGAGATGCAGGGTCATTCTACATTTGAGCCCCCTCACACTTCTCTATGGGAAGGGGTGCGCGGCCACTGGCACCATGCTCATACTGCAATACAGCCCTTAATATACCATCCTATGTGACAGGGGTCCAGACTTGAAATAGCAATCATGTCACCAAGCAGATACAAATACATGCTGTGATCCTTTGCTGTATGATGGGGCATAATGTGTACTGGTATTGTGAGACTAGGAGCAGCGGCAAATCACTACACTGATCGATTCAGCTCTGCATAGTCTACCCTCCCCCATAGGAACATGGTTGCTTCTTGTCCCCTGAAACTTTTAATGGATCATCATCGTCATTCTCTTCACTGCTTAGAGATAGTCACAGCAAGGCATCCAGAGTCTGTAGCATCTGTTAGGGTACCTTCACACGTGGCAATATTGCTAGGCAATTTCACTGGCAATTTGCTGGTTGCAATGAAATCATGAACACATTGTTCTATTTTGTTGCTGTGTACAAATGTAATAATGTGTCCATGATTTCACTGCAACCAGCAAATTGCCAGTGAAATTGCAAGCAATATTGCCGCGTGTGACGGTACCTTAAAGGGAACCTGTCAGGTGGTTTATGCCCCTCCAGCTATCACTGTCTATAGCTGCAGCTTTAGAATACTATTCTAATCATCCCTGCCTGAGCTCATAGTGTAATGTGAAAGGTGAAAAAAAATCATTTCAGTCCCCACCTTGGAGGAGGGGGACTGTCTGGCAGGATAATAGTTAACTCACTTTTAACTTGGATGGCTAAAGGACCTGTGTGATGTAACGATCATGTGACCATAGTGGGCGGAGCTAAGTCAGCAAACGTATTATGTTCTATAAGAAATTAGCTCCGCCTATTGTAGTCACATGGTTATGACATCACATCAGGTCTCCCAACATGTTCTAACATAGGGCTGAAATGTTAACTATTAATCTGCCAAACAGTCCCCGTCCTCCAAGCTGGAGACTGACTGCCTCATTACATAAGAAAATGTAAGTGTATAAAAGCTTTTCTTTCACCTTTCACATTACACTCTGAGCTCAGACAGGGATGATTAGACTGGTATTATAAAGCTGCAGCTACAGACAGTGATAGCTGGGAGAGCATAAACCAGCTGACAGGTTCCCTTTAAAGGCCTCGTCACACGGGCGACATCGCTGCCAATTACATAGGTGACGTAGGGGCGTGGCCTATCGGCGGCGACATCGCCCCTACGTCGCCTCATGTAAAGGGGCGATGTTGGCACCACCGGGAGGTCGCCTAGTTTCAGAGCAGTGCTCTGAAACCAGGCGACCGATCTGGAGCAATGTGCACACATAAAGCTCACTGGCGCAGGGCTGGAGATGTCGCCCCATGTAAATGGGGAATAGCGACACTGGCGGGGCACCAAAAATGTGCGCGCTCCCACCAGTCGCCGCCGCCATCTCCAGCCCCGTCAGCAGGTGTGACGGGGCCTTTAGACATGGTATAAACCCCAAAGTTTCATTACTTCTTCATCTGTTCTTCATACTGTGCACCAAACATATATGGGCTTAAAAATATCTTTTCATTATCTGTCTCACATGTATGTGTCATGATCTATCATCTATCTATAAATCTGTCTATGGGTACCTTTACACACAGAGATATATTGCTTACAGTCACTGGTTGTAGTGAAATCATGGACACATTGTTCCATTTGTACACGGCAACAAAATGGAACAATGTATCCATGACTTCACTGCAACCTGTGAGTTGTAAGCAATATATCTCTGTGTGTAAAGGTACCCTAACATATATCTTATGTATTCATCCATCCACCCATAAATTTATCTTATGTATTCATCTATCTATCTATCTATCTATCTATCTATCTACAAAAAACAAAAAATCACAGCTGCACTCAGTCTAACCAACAAGTGTGTGCTGACAAGCAATAATGGTACCTTTACACGCGGCAACATTTGTAGGGTTTCCACAGGTAACTTACTGGTTGCAGTGAAATCATGGAGACATGGTTCTTTCTTGTTGCTGTGTACAAATGGAATAATATCTCCATGATTTTACTGCAGCCAGTAAGTTACCTGTGGAAACACTAGAAATGTTGCCGCATGTAAAGGTACCATAATGGTTTGAGAAAGAAATTAAAAAACATCCGTTTTTTCCAAAAACTCAGTACTCACTTTTCTTTTTTTTTTTTATTAAAAGCCGGGGCTCTTGGTACACTCATTGGCCAATGTATGCCTGCCCTCCGGCCACGTCTCGGCGGCCCCGGGGTCCGGAGGGTCCTACGCTGACATCCCTGCCAGATCCTTGTCCGTGGACTCCCTGGTCCTTCTGACCTCATCCTGATCCCTGAGCACCTGGGGTCATTGGGGGTGCAATCTGAAGCTGGGTGGAGCCAGGAACTGCACCTTGTCTAGTATATATCAGAAAAAAAACTGCAAAGCACTCGTTACACTGTGCGAAAGGTGCAAAGCTGTGCTGCTGGATCAACATGCAACAAAAAAACAAAAAATCACAGCTGCACTCAGTCTAAGCAACAAGTGTGTGCTGACAAGCAATAATGGTTTGAGAAAAAAATTAAAAAACATCCGTTTTTTCTATCTATCTATCTATCTATCTATCTATCTATCTATCTATCAACATTGACAAAGTCCAAGGTAGGCCGAAACATTGCATCACTGAGGGCCCCTTTACACGCGGCTACATTTCTAGGGTGGCTACAGGTAACTTACTGGTTGCAGTGAAATCATGGAGAGATTATTCCATTTGTACACAGCAACAAGATAGAACCTTGTCTCCATGATTTCACTGCAACCAGTAAGTTACCTGGTGACAAGCTACAAATGTAGCCGTGTGTAAAGGTACCCTGAGAGCTCAATTAAATGGTGTCCCTTTTCAATTTTTCTTTGGATGTGCTGCCTGGTTTTTTGCTTATATATTACGTTTAACATTGTTTCAGGATTATTGCACTCTAAATTTTTACTTTGTTTTTGTGCTGAATCCCCCTTTTTTTATCTATCTATCTACAAAAATTGAAAAAGCAGAATCAGCACAACCTTGTGAAAACTATGGGTGCAATACTCCCTGTAATGACGGTGCTCCACCGCCACAAGCATAGATCCAAAAAACAGGCAGCACTCCTTTAATTCATTGAAGTGTACTTTTCTTTATCCCAACCTCGTGATGCGACGTTTCAGAGGTTACCCTCCTTTATCAAGCATGATGCTTGGTAAAGGAGGGTAACCTCTGAAACATCGCATCACAAGATTGGAATAAAGAAAACTACACTTCAATGAAGTAAAGGAGTGCTGCCTGTTTTTTGGATCTCTATCTATCTATCTATCTATCTATCTATCTATCTATTTGCGAGTTTATGAAATATCTGTCTGTCTATTCTATTCTATTTTTTTTATTTCTATCTTATCTCTGTCACATAGGATGGTATATCAGGGACTGGATTGTAGCGTGAGCATGGGGCCAGCAGCCATGCTACCTCCCCATACCGAAGTATGAGGGGGCTGGAATGTAGGATGATCCTGAAGCTCCCATCATCCACACTCCCGACACACCTCCTGATCTCTGTCCTTCATGAAGCTGACATGCTGAAATGCTATGTCCCCTAAGGGGGCTCAGATCAGAGGAGCAGGCATGATTTTATTGATTTATAAGTGATCTATAGATCCTAGAACTGCAGTGTACAGCTCTGCTTCCTCATGTAGTAGGGCAGGAACTGTACTAAAAGGTTTTTTCTCCCTGGAGTTCCCCTTTAAACTGCGTAACAGAAAAAATGTCAAAACTAATTTTTTTTTGATCGCTGCAACATGGCAATAACATTCTTCAAGACCAGCAATGACATTAGAGGTCACTGGGCTTCAGGTGCAGTGACTACCATAGTGGATCCTCCCCAGGCTCAAGGAACTATATCGGGTTAAGAATATTAGCAAGACTGTTGCTCACAGAAACCGCAGTCACTTGTCTGCTGGAATTGTCAACCACAGGACATTTAGAAGGAGACAGTGGTAACAAGTGTAAGGGAAATGAATGCAGCAAGGAAGGCCAATATACCCTGTGTAGCAGCAAGGTTGCCTCTGCATACCTCTGGGCTGCCAAGGCTGCAATCTTATTGGACTGCATACCCCGGCTGGGTTGTGACTGCACTGAAGCATCAGTAAAGGGTAAAAACCACAAGAACCCTGTGTGTTGTTTGGTCCTTCGTGCACCTCCCTGCATCCATCTGCAGAGCCATCATCTTGCACAACTATCACCCTCATCTTCCTCCTCATGCCAATTACATCCTACACCTACTAAGGGACCTAGACCCTGACAGGAGAGAGCCCCACACCTGGCTGCCACACCATCATCCCTTGGGGGTCCCCCACAGCAGCCCTTGACCACCTACAGGCCAGAATTCCAGTTGGTATCTCGACAACCAATTTCCCCTTTAAATATTCCCTTAACAAAAATCCAATTGAGGCCACAACCTCTGGGGACCTACCACCGTGACATCCCCCAAACTGTTAACCCCTGGAAAGTTGAATACCCTTGACCCATGACCACTGCATTAGTCCCCTTAGGTGACTTGAAGTTGCAAACATCCAATTGCGTTTGCAGTACTTAGCAGTTTATCAGCACTGCTATATATAGCAAGAATCAGTCTCCTATAAATGCCAACTAAATGCTGGCTTTCACAGGATTATCATAATGATAGGAACAGGGTTCTTCAGCAGACCCCTGGCTGCCATGACGTCCTATCGGCGCCCCGTGATTTTTTTGTGCTATATGACTCCTTTTCTCAACTTTTTTTCTACTCTTTGAAAAACTACATTTTAGGGCTGTGTGGGCATGGCCAGCAGCTGAAGGGAGCAGTGCAAAGTGACAGCAGAGAAAAGACAAAAGAGACCGCAGCAGAGAAGGAGCTAGATGACAAATAAAGGGAGCTTGTACCAAGCAAGGAGGAGTTTACATTGATCCTGACATTCTGACATTGCTCAGCAATTGTGCTGTAGCTCAAGGTCATCTGATACATTGTCACCTCATCAGCTGAAGTCAGGAGCTTGCACAAAGTGTAGGCCCCGCCCCCACCCTTACATGGGAATGTGGCTGTATACAGTGTGAAGACGGATCTGACTGATAATAAACATACAGTATGTCTGCTTCATACACAGTGCAGTGGGGACACCTTGTGGAAGGTTAATGAATAGTTTTGCACCAGATTTCAGTTATAAAGTATATTTGATTTATTAGAATTACTTGCTCTACATTATTATTGAATAAATATGTAAATGTTGGTTACGCTTTAAGTGCAAAAATAATAATTATAATAACAATATTCTAACCTATATTAGATATTGTATGTATATTATAGTACTGCACTCATTTATTTGGTAAAACATCACAGCACGGAATTTAAAAGCCAAGAAGACGAAGAGATTATAAATGATAGGAGGGTTTTGAATAATCTTAAGGAATACTGGGAATATGAGGTTTTGAGTATGTTAGAAGAAAACATGATTTCCTCGCAGATTATGTAAACCGAAGCCGTAAGAAAACAAAGGTCATTAGGGTCCAAAATCATCTGACGGTGATATGCAAATTGTATGCTGGTTTATTCATGCTTAACGTAGGAAGGATGGATCCCACAATGTCAATAAGTAATGCCTGTAAACTAGTGCTAACAGTAATGGGAAAAGCTTAGGAAACAAAACAAGAGGAAAGAGACCTAAATCTTGATCCGGGTAAAGGATGTCAAAATACATTAGTTTGTAGGGCTACTATGTCAATTTCCTATTTTTAAGGGCCATGATAAAAGTTAATAATCAGATTTATAGTTACCAAAACGTTGCACCTTTTATTGAATTGTTTTTGATCCGTGAGACATTGGAGGAGTCTATTTGCATTCATTACAATTCTGGGGAGAGGGAGAGAGAGAGACCTGGAAGGAGATGTACCTTGCTTCTGAGCAAGCTGTGTGCAGCAAACCGGATCCGTTGTTTTTAATGGATCCGTCTCCATAGTCCCCCATGTTATTTGAAGCATCGGATCTGTTTCTGTCTGATTCGTGTTCGCTTTTTTGAAGGTAGCCCAAAATCGGAGCAGTCTCCAATTCAGGGGATCGGAAAAAAGCAGCCATAAACGGACCCCTCATAAAAATGACACAAGCTAATGGACTTTAAGGACCAATCCGTGCCCATCTGTGCCTAGGGATACATGGGAGGCCAAAACGGATCCCTGGCTATCTGTTTCAAAACGGATACTCATGGATCAACAAAAACATCATGTGAAGGGGTAACTATTCTACTTGTGGAGAGTGACATGCCATTAATGAGGAGACTTAAAAGCCGCAATGCTCCTCTGGGAAATAAAATATGCAAATTGTTTCTTCATAGAGGAAGGAGAATGGAAGTCCCCATCCACTCTGAAGGGACAATTAATTTGCATGTGTAAAGCAAAACTCACCCTTTTGTGAGTTATAGTTACAAAGGTTGAAAAAAGACATAGGTCCATTGAGTTCAACCTTCCTCCAATGATACATTTTTGTCACCAAAGCATTTCTAACCGAAAATGTTATGTGCACTGAAGAAATCATCCAGCTCTTTTTCAAAATCTGTAATAGTGTCTGCCATTACTAAATCTTGTGGTGGAGCATTCCACATTCTTACTGCTCTAACTGTAAAGAACCCTTTCCTATTTAGCTACCAGAATCATCTTTATTCCACCTGCACTAAGTGTCCCCTGGTCCTTAATATTATGTAATAAGAAAAAGACAGGAAGCGCCCATGAGTTGAACCTGGTGGTCTAGTGGGTGACTATTTAGGGTGCTGAGTGCTCATTCACCTCTAGGGGTTGTGCACCCCTGCACAACTCCGGTGATCGCCTGGAAGAGAGGAGGAACTGTCTCGGGCAGGGAAATGGCCGGTGGATGCCGCTCTCTCTGGTTTCCCAGCGTTCCCTTATTCCGGGTCATGGGGTTCGGTCACGTTATCAGTAAGGGGTGAAGAGATGATTGCGTCACTGCAGGTCTTTTAGCCTACTGCAGTAAAGTTACCGGTAGGTTCTGAGCAGCTCCTGCTGCTCTCCCACGGAAAGGTGTGTACACAGGAGGAAAAAGTTATTAGCCATCTCTGGAGCGCTGGAACAGGAATTATAGTATGTTTATAGGCACAAACCTTTATCAAAGACCTCTGAGCGCCTCAACGCATTTTGATAGCCAAGTGCTATCTTCCTCAGGTGGGACAGAGACCAAAGGGCTTAACATATTTAAGGGGCATTGCACCAATAGAAAGAGAGCAGCAATTAGTAGATTAGTTTAAGCACCCATTAGGTGCCAGTGATATAGCTGCCAAAATATGGTTGTGACCTGAACATATGAGGTTTATACAATATACATGCAAAAACACAGGAGTTTATAGAAATTACAAAAAAAAAATAAAAAAATAGAAGCATAAAATAAATAACAATAAAAACATAGATTAAAACAATAAAAAAAGCTAAAAATCTCTGTATATAAAACAGACCAATGATAAAAAATAATAAAACCGGATCATATATACACCTATTAGTACAACATATGCTGAGTGCAGAAGAGAGGAAAAAGGAGGGACATAGGGGCTTTAATTATGCCCTGCAATGTTCTCAATCATTAAATTTAATACTTCTGGGATTAGGGTGCCGATCTTAACTATCCAATAGCTCTCTTCGTTAATAAGGCACCGTAACCGATCAGAAACAGTATCACTGACCTGGTCTATGATGGTAAGCTTCATAAGGTTTGGATCCTTATAATGGACTGCGCTATAATGTTTAGAAACGCTATGTAACTGATATCCATTACGGATATTATGCCTGTGTTTGTTGAGGCGAGAATGCATGCACTAAATCATACGGCCCACGTATTTTAAGCCGCATGTGCTTTCCAGTGGATAAACCATGTAACTGGACTGGCAATTAACCCGATATTTGATTGTGAAGTTCTTACCCGTTGTATTGGACGTAAATATTTTTGCATCATTAGTGATTGTATGGCAGCACATACATTTTGGAGTTTTACATGCAAAACACCCTGCATCGTTGATCTTAGTCTTGATCAAAAGTAAGGGTTTTCGTGTTGTCTTGCTTGGGGCAATTAATTTCCTCAAGTTAGGATTCCGTCTGAACACTAGTTTTGGTCCATTAAGAATGTACCCAGATAAGATTGGATCTCCCTTTAGAATGAACCAGTATTGATTAAAGGGAACCTATCACCTGGATCTAAGCCCCTACACTGTCACTACCTGTCCCTACACCTTCCTAGCTGCTCTCTATCTATCCCTCTCTGAGCTAAATTTGCCCTATAAAACAGCAGAAAAATCATTTATAACTTACAGAAGTCCCTGAGGCTGAGGACTGAAAAGGCGGCCCCAGGCTCCATTCTGCCCCTCCTCGATGCAGCAGCACACGCCCCGCTGGACGGCGTTATTCTTTCTTCATCGCCACCTCCTTCATTTGGAATCTCCCACCCGCTTTACACTGTAAGGTAGCGGTTAGGATCGGCACGACAGAAGGCAGTGACTCAGGTATTTACTCACACAGCACAAAGTTTAATGGCACAGTTCAGGTATTCACAGACCTCCAGGTTCCGGGGCGCAGCCGAGTACAACCTCATACAATCCCCACAGCTGATATAGAAGCTCTGTACCTTCCCCCGGGTAGGCTGTGTTAGGTCAGCACACAACCTTTCTCTCCTCACCGTCCGCTCATTAGCCTCATGAACGTCCACTCTGAGAGAGCTCCCAGGCTGTGTTAAATCTTCATACAGCTCTCTACATAGCAGCTCCTGCTGCTGTCCTGACACACTCCACCCCCTCCCCACAGCCCAGGGCAGCTCATATCATCTCCTATTCACCCGCACACCTGGGCATCAGTGCTTTCAATCAGCACTCAGCTCCAGTAGCAGCTAACCCTGTGTGTGCTGCTACCGAGCAGAAGATACAATCTTCCATATGCTGTGTCCCGGTCAGGGGACACATCGAGGTCGCATCACCACAACATGATAGGTGTAAAGCAGGCGGGAGATTCTAAATGGAGGAGGTGGCAATGAAGAAAGAATAATGCCGCCCAGCGGGGCGTGTGCTGCTGCATCGAGAAGGGGCAGAATGGAGCCTGGGCCCGCCTTTTCAGTCCCCAGCCTCAGGGACTTATGTAAGTTATAAGTTATTTTTCTGCTGTTTTATAGGGCGGATTTAGCTCAGAAAGGGATAGATAGGAAGCAGTTAGGAAGGTGCAGGGACAGGTAGTGATAGTGTAGGGGCTTAGATCCAGGTGACAGGTTCCCTTTAAGCAGATTACGAATGGACAAATGGGATTGGTTGTATGTGTTTACCAAACTCCATTTGGCTAAATCATCAGTTTTGATAGGGGTACTCTCATCATCTCATCATTCATATCAGAGGTGATGATTTCACCCATTTTTTTCTCCTTTAAATTGTTAATACAGATTTCCTGTGAGGACATACTACCGTTACAAAAAGCTTCTTATAGTAACTTTTTGGGATACCATTTCTGTCAGAATCTCTTATTCAGAATCTTAGCTTCTGCAAGAAAGGAAGAGTTGTCCGTACAGTTTTTTCATATCCTCCAATACTGGCCATAAAGCATGTTGGTGATCAATTTAAGGAGGTGTCCACTATCAAAGCAACGTATTTGAAGTGAGTCAAAGTGGACAACCTTCCGTGATCATCCAAACGTACCAAAAGGTCTAAGTATTGGAGGGATGTTTTGGACATAGTGGCAGTAAAGGAGAGACCCCAAAGGATTCTTATTAAGGTCCTCAATGAAGTTATTGGCCTCAATTTCAGATCCTGACCAAAATAAGGAAAAGGTCATCTATGTAACGCTGCTATAGAAGAATATGCCTGGAAGCCGGGGGGACTGTGCGATGTAGATGGATTCGAAATTCCCCATAAAAAGGTTAGCATAACTTGGGGCAAATTTCGTCCTCATCGCACAGCCCCTCAAATGTAGGTACATATTACTCTCAAAAGTGAAAACATTGGTAAGTTTAAAAGAGATTGCTGATATCAAAAAATCCCTTTGTTCCCTATTCATTATATTGTCATTGGAAAGGTAATAATCCACTGCATTAATACCAAGATTGTGTGGGATGTTGCTATAGAGGGCATTAACTTCAAGGGTTATACTTAAACAGTCTGGATGGGGGATAGTTCTCTTAGAATACCTATTAGTTGAGATGAGTCTCTTAATTAGGAATCAAGCTTAATAATAATAATTTTGTAAGAATAAAGCTATATAATGTGATAGATTGCTAGTAATTGACCCCACTCCCAATATTATCGGGTGCCGGGGGGATTGGTGATGTCCTTAAGAATTTTAAGGAGAAAGTAGAAGAATGGTACTAGATATTTAGGAATATCCAAGTATTTTTTCTCCTTTTTGTTCAAAATTCCAAGGGCATAAGCATCTTTAATAAGTTGGTTATAATTTATGAAAATAGAAATAGATGGATCATTCTTCAATTTTTCATAGTTATTGAGATCATTTAAGATCGCGCTCCCTCTTTTTGATACCATTCTCTATTCATGACCACTACCCCACCCCCCTTATCCACACTTTTGATAATTTTACCCTTATTCTCTCTAAGGAAGAGGATGGCTTGCCTCTCACCTAAGGATAAATTATCTTTTTTCTTTACTTGTGTAATATTCCATATCTCCTTGAGGACTAGATGTTGGAAGGTGTCCAGATGGGAACCTTTGTGGTGTATTGGATAACATTTATTTGAAGAACCATGTAAGAATCTAGATTCTTCTAGGGGGGCGTCCCTAGTAACCATTGTTGTAGTTGATGTCTGACTACATTTCTCTAAGAGGAATGAGGTTGGACTGTTATTTTCCTTATAAACTCATTAATTTCCTTAATTAATGGCCCTTCAAATAAATTGTGTCCAATACAATCTACCTCCAGCCAGGCAGGTAACAAGAATCCTGTGGGTATCTTCTCTTTCTTTTGTGCAGGTTCAGGATTCTTATGTTGCTGTGCTCCAGAATGTCCCACGGGAGTGTGGCTACTGGGCATAAAACCCAGCAACCTCCAGTTTCTGTTACTGGGCCATGAAAGCCAAGCAAGCTAGGGTCTGGAACCCTGTTCAGCTGGTTCCTCTGAGCAGCCTTGCTGCAGACTGCATCTCTTCTCTTGCCTACCTTCACCCTACTATCCTAACTCCTCCCTCCAACCAGAAACTGGGACCTGCTTATTAGGGCCTTTTCATTTCTCAGCTTTCTGATTGAAGTTTGGATTGTGTTGGATGTTTCAGGCTTCCAGCACAGGGATACTACAATTCTCCTCAGACATGGCATTACAATAATACAAGAGATACACCATCTGTGGCAGCCAAGCTACACGGGCGCCACATAACTAAAATAACAAAGTCCTTTTCCGGTGCTGTAGTCCCGCATTCCTTCTATTCAATGTATATAAAGCCATAGGATTACTCCATCAGAGGTGCATTACTCTACATTTATCAATATTAAATTTCGTTTGCCAAGTGTCTGCCCATTCAGACATTTTCTAGATCATTTTTTTAATTTTGTACTATGAATACTATGAAGGTTACTTGTCCACCTCAACCTTGAAAAAAAATGCACAAAATTATAAGTTTTTAAATTGTTGCATCTAGTTTTACATCTATTTGCTTTGTGTTCAAAACAATGACTCTCGAAAAAAGACATAGTGTTATTTGAGGGCAGATTTAGCTGGGATGGGGAAAGGCTTAGGTGAAAAAAGGCATGGATTAAAATTCTTCAAGATGTGCCAATATTTTGGTGCAGAAATCGATTTAAGACCGGGTGAATAATTCTGTATATTGATTTATATGAGGGAATCACTCTAATTAAGCTACTGACACTCCACTGAAATTCTGATCAGAGTTTGAGTCAAATGTCATTTACACATGCGAGAATCAGAGCATAGGTGAGGAGGAGATGGGGAACTTAAAGGGACTTTGTCAGGGCATTTTTCAGTATGATACCATACAATCATACTTACAATCATACTGCTGAATAATGCCCAGGCAGACCTTTTAAAACATGTAAAGATAATTGCCGTACCCTCTGTAGTTTTCTTGATATACGCATCTTCACACCCAGCAGGCAGCTGGTGCACTAGTTCACTTCATTACTTTCACTGCCAAGTAGTCCAGCGTATTTTAATGCTAATTAAATATCCAAGCTGGTGTTCTGTCCCTCCCCTGTGCTTGAATTAAGTCATTGAAAATCTCACGTTTTTGCAAACTGCATCTAAAGAAGAGAGTTGGAAGGTGTTTGTGCTACAGTGTGTGCTGTCCGTGAGGGATTTCTATGTGTATATGAATATTTGCTTTCCTACATACATGTAATTTGTATAGATGCTGGGCAAATGAACAAAAGTTCTTATAAACACATAGAAACATCTAAGACAGCCCAGACTACACATGTGCCTTGATACACACAATGACACTGCTTAATGCTGGTGGGAAATATGAAGATGTCAGAGCTGCATCTGCTAAGGCTAGGGTCACATTTGCGTTTTTTTTACATCCTGATCCGGTTTTGAGCATTAAAAATGCTCAAAACCGGATCTGGATCTGCAGCCCATAGGTTGCAATACAAAAACCGGATTGCCCAAATGGCAACCCAGTTACCGGATACGATTTTGCAGCCTTCAGTAAAAATCATGCAGGCCGCATTTTTCGGAGCGGTTGCAAAACCGGATCCATTTTTTTTTAACATGGGCCCCTATGGGAACCGAATCCGGTTCTGCAAGGTACATAAATGAAAATTGCAAAAATCCTCATTCCAAAACCGGATGCATTAATGCATCCAGATCCAGAATGACGATTGCATTTTGACAAATTTTAAGAAGTATGAAGGCACAGTCCAATACCGCATCCGGTAATGGATGCGGTTACCCGATTGTGCCTTCTAAGTTTGATACTAGCCTAAGAGCACACATCTCCTTCCACTTTCCTCTACAGTGAGAGCACAGCACACACAGGAGGATACAAAGTTCTCCCATGTGAGCGATTTACACTTAACTTTCCTTGTGTGCTTGCAGATTAGGTCACAGTGAAGTGATCAACAGGGAAGAAAGTGGTCACTCACTATGATTGACAGATGTAATGAATCTCGTTTTGGGTAGTTTATAGAGGATAGGGGACAAGTATAAATAAAAGAAATACATGAGTAGAAAAAGCTTCATCAGAAGAAGTAGAAAATTATATCAGTTACATATGGATTTTTGACCTGACAGATTCCTTTTATTTCTCGATCTTCTCTATTGTCTGTGTCATCATACATCGGACTGCACTTGGATGACATTGAAAACATCCTCAAAGGTGTCCAAAAGCTGTCAACACAAACAGACACACACAGATCATCTTACCGTGTCTCCACTGCTTGATTGCTCTGGTCCATGCTCCCTCCTCTCCATCACTTCCGCAACTGCGCTGGCGGTGAGTGACGTGACCATAGCAATCACGTCACGTGACCAGATCGTGCACTGTCAGCTCATCTGATTACCTGACTTGATTCCTATGGTGACCAGATGAGCTGCCACGCATGTCACTGACTGCGAGCTCTGCTGCAGGTATGCGGTGATGCACTGAGGTCACCTGAAGTCACTGTTACCACAGCCTCCAATCACTGAATGAATGAACTGCAAGCGCCGTCCGTAAGCGGTGACTTGCTGAGGTCACCTGAGGATGGTTGTGGTAACCATGGTACCCTTAAAATTAGCAGCCATCATAGTTACCTAATGGTGACCTTAGCGAGTCACTGCACACCTGAAGCAGAGCTGGCGTTGAGTGACCTACACGGCAGTTTCACACTCAAAACTACAAAGGAAAGAGAGCGCAAATAGGGTCTTATCTCGATATTAAATGAAACTTCCAATTGTCTATTGCTCACCTGGGAGAGTTGTGTAGCACACAACCAGCCAACGTGCAAAAAGGATGGCTGCTGCAGGGTCCACACATCGACGGTGAAACGTGGTCAGAAGTAATGATGTGAACTGTGTTCTACGGACCCGCGCTGCTTCACAATTGTTGGCTCCCTGAGGAAGGAGTCGGGTCTGACTCCGAAACCCGTCGGAAAATAAAGAAGCCACTTGTGAGATATATCTCTTGACCATCTCCTTTTGTGAAGGGTCCGTAGAACACTGTCCATATCATTACTTCTGACCACTGCACGGCAGTTTATCTGGTCACAATAGTAATCAAATCAGGTAACCAGATCAGCTGACAGTGCAAGATCTGGCCACGTGATGCAATTGCTATGGTGATCAGATCAGCTGACTGTGCAAATCACTCACTGCTAGCTTGGATGCGGAAGTGAGAGGGAACGTGTACAAACAGACCGAAAGCAATCAAGCAGCGTGATCTGGTAAGATGGTCCATGTTGGATAATAATATTCATTCATTTATATAGTGCTATTAATTCCATAGCACTTTACATACATTTGCAATTCTGTACCCATTTGAGCTCGCAATCTAAACATCCTATCAGTATGTCTTGTGGGAGGAAACTGGAGTGCCTGAAGGAAACCCATGCAAACACGGGGATCACATACAAACTCCTGCAGATGTTGTCCTTGGTGGGATTTGAATCCAGGACTCTAGTGCTGCAAGGCGGCAGTGTTAGCACTGAGCCACCGTACTATTCGGTACTCACCGAATAGTAACGATATTTGGGCTACTCGCTACTCCCTGAGTTACTCGGGAGTAGCGAGTAGTCCATTCACTTTCATAGTGTATCTATATATGCACTGCGAAAGTGCAATAAAAGTGAATAAAAGTTATTAAAAAATAAAAAAAAATATCATACTCACCCATCCGATGGCTGCAATGGGGACCCGCAAAGAAGACATCCGATGAACGAGAAGGACCTGTCCCTCTGATAGCAAATCAGATGGCTGGAAGCGATCTGGCCAATCAGATGGCCAGACGTCACAAACCACCTGATCGCTACCAGCCACCTGATTGGCCAGGTTGCCAGGTCTTGACCATGTTATCAATGACCTGGCAATCTGACCAATCAGGTGGATGGTAGGGATCATGTGGTTTGTGACGTTAGGCTATCTGATTGGCTGTCTTCTTTTCCGGTCCCGTTGCAGGCTTCAGATAGGTGAGTATGATATTTTTTTAATTTTTAACAACTTTTATTCACTTTTAGTGCATTTTCGCAGTGTATATATAGATACACTGCGAAAGTATTCGCCTGGCCCATTCATTAACATTAAACTTGCTATACTCGCAACAAGTACCGAGTACCGGGACCTACTCGTTGCGAGTATAGTGAGTCTGATTAGTTCTGTACTCGCGCAGCCCTAGTGCTGAATGAACAGTGCCAAATTCGGTCCAGATTTGAGAGTGATGAAACTCTATTCTCTCAATACTACTAAAAGATTTGTCAGTATGCCAACGACTGGCAGATCCACTGTGTGCAGTTACATTTACAACTGCTTAGTCTCTCACTTTTGCATTTGATAGATTAATTGAAGTGAAAAATGAGGCACTGCTATGTCTCTCTCTCTCTGTCTCTCAACTAAATCTGTTCACTATGCTTTACGTCCCCTAATGTGGAATGAGCCTGTGTGGTCTGACCTTTATCTCTAGAGCATAAGCTAAAAATATTAAAATTTAGCTTCTTAGCTGCCGCACTCTCTTAAATACTGGCTGTGATAGTCCCACATGATTGGCTGTACTTACAACCAGTGATGTCATCATTATCCCTCTCGTTTTAACTCTGTCACAGTGGGCAAAATAGTATCTTGTAATTATATGTATATGTCCGGGTAAAGCAATATGGCATAATAGTTCCAAATATGTGAGATCTCAAATTTCACAAGATTCGAATGTGCAGTTGACTTACCATGGACTGTTTTTCTTATCGCCCTCTAGTTACAAACGATTTGAGGAATCTTTGGTTTTAGAAGCCCTTAGAGACTCGTAAAAAGAGGTTTAAAAACCCACGTGGTTCTCAATATTAAGATGTTGTATTCCTACTGTGGATCCATCAGAGGATGGACAATGAACATACTCAGGGATAGCAGTCGTTTAAATCACTAGACCTCGTGATACTCACAAAAGGGCTGTCTACCATGTCTAGAGGAACTGCGATCAAGATTGCCAAGAGTTCACAACCATTATATTTTAAAGGCTATCCTGTAGAATAAAAGTAAATCAGATGGAGATCCAAAGAAGCTCAAGTAATGCACTGACAGAGCATACTTATTTGTGCCTACATATAAGGCCCTATTCCACCTCCTAAGTCTCCCTACCATCTGCAGAACTATTTGACTGGAAGGGACCTAGATACGGAGTCGATTGCACAGGCCCTTGCTCGTGTCACTGCGGAAAGTATTGGTCCATCAATATGACAATTAAAGAAACCCCAGAAAATGTTGAAGTTCGAGAGAGAAATGAAAGTGCCTTCCCAAAGTAACCAGAGTTGTAAATTCAAGAAACATTAGTAACACACGACTCCTGTGTACATAAGTTCCACACGTGGGATTCATATTGAGCTTGACACATGCCTCCACTCAAGATTTATTGTTCTCTATCTAAGAACCTTTCATCAATTTATTCCGAATTAATCCACATAGTGTATTCCTTCACCTCATTTTCTCTTCTACGTCGTTCCAGAATCTAGTTCGTGCCATAAATTGCACAGATGTTCTGCAAACTACTAATTGAAGTGTGTTACTTCTGATTGGAAATGTGGTCGATTTCGTGTGCTCACAGTAGCGGACTCATTTACAATGTCAAAATGTGTCCTATCTCTACACAAATCAAACAACTCTCTAACACACTCCTATCCTCACTTCTTCCTACGCCAGCTAGCAGGGAACATGTCATTGCGATCACAGTTTTACACCATTCACATTTACAACCCTTTTCCCATTGGAAAATAATGAAGTTTACTTGTACATAATGGATAGCTAAAGATCTCAACCACGCACATGTTGTCGTTTTTTCATGTACTTAAGAGAGTTACACTCACTAAAGTCCAACTGAGGCAATTTTGGTGGGAAATATGAAGATGTCAGAGCTGCATCTGCTAAGGCTAGGGTCACATTTGCGTTTTTTTTACATCCTGATCCGGTTTTGAGCATTAAAAATGCTCAAAACCGGATCTGGATCTGCAGCCCATAGGTTGCAATACAAAAACCGGATTGCCCAAATGGCAACCCAGTTACCGGATACGATTTTGCAGCCTTCAGTAAAAATCATGCAGGCCGCATTTTTCGGAGCGGTTGCAAAACCGGATCCATTTTTTTTTAACATGGGCCCCTATGGGAACCGAATCCGGTTCTGCAAGGTACATAAATGAAAATTGCAAAAATCCTCATTCCAAAACCGGATGCATTAATGCATCCAGATCCAGAATGACGATTGCATTTTGACAAATTTTAAGAAGTATGAAGGCACAGTCCAATACCGCATCCGGTAATGGATGCGGTTACCCGATTGTGCCTTCTAAGTTTGATACTAGCCTAAGAGCACACATCTCCTTCCACTTTCCTCTACAGTGAGAGCACAGCACACACAGGAGGATACAAAGTTCTCCCATGTGAGCGATTTACACTTAACTTTCCTTGTGTGCTTGCAGATTAGGTCACAGTGAAGTGATCAACAGGGAAGAAAGTGGTCACTCACTATGATTGACAGATGTAATGAATCTCGTTTTGGGTAGTTTATAGAGGATAGGGGACAAGTATAAATAAAAGAAATACATGAGTAGAAAAAGCTTCATCAGAAGAAGTAGAAAATTATATCAGTTACATATGGATTTTTGACCTGACAGATTCCTTTTATTTCTCGATCTTCTCTATTGTCTGTGTCATCATACATCGGACTGCACTTGGATGACATTGAAAACATCCTCAAAGGTGTCCAAAAGCTGTCAACACAAACAGACACACACAGATCATCTTACCGTGTCTCCACTGCTTGATTGCTCTGGTCCATGCTCCCTCCTCTCCATCACTTCCGCAACTGCGCTGGCGGTGAGTGACGTGACCATAGCAATCACGTCACGTGACCAGATCGTGCACTGTCAGCTCATCTGATTACCTGACTTGATTCCTATGGTGACCAGATGAGCTGCCACGCATGTCACTGACTGCGAGCTCTGCTGCAGGTATGCGGTGATGCACTGAGGTCACCTGAAGTCACTGTTACCACAGCCTCCAATCACTGAATGAATGAACTGCAAGCGCCGTCCGTAAGCGGTGACTTGCTGAGGTCACCTGAGGATGGTTGTGGTAACCATGGTACCCTTAAAATTAGCAGCCATCATAGTTACCTAATGGTGACCTTAGCGAGTCACTGCACACCTGAAGCAGAGCTGGCGTTGAGTGACCTACACGGCAG
The DNA here is from genome assembly GCA_033576535.1 of Allobates femoralis. NCBI lineage: Eukaryota > Metazoa > Chordata > Amphibia > Anura > Aromobatidae > Allobates > Allobates femoralis. The sequence goes on from JARQOC010000007.1 coordinate 72,682,427, forward strand.
TTTCACACTCAAAACTACAAAGGAAAGAGAGCGCAAATAGGGTCTTATCTCGATATTAAATGAAACTTCCAATTGTCTATTGCTCACCTGGGAGAGTTGTGTAGCACACAACCAGCCAACGTGCAAAAAGGATGGCTGCTGCAGGGTCCACACATCGACGGTGAAACGTGGTCAGAAGTAATGATGTGAACTGTGTTCTACGGACCCGCGCTGCTTCACAATTGTTGGCTCCCTGAGGAAGGAGTCGGGTCTGACTCCGAAACCCGTCGGAAAATAAAGAAGCCACTTGTGAGATATATCTCTTGACCATCTCCTTTTGTGAAGGGTCCGTAGAACACTGTCCATATCATTACTTCTGACCACTGCACGGCAGTTTATCTGGTCACAATAGTAATCAAATCAGGTAACCAGATCAGCTGACAGTGCAAGATCTGGCCACGTGATGCAATTGCTATGGTGATCAGATCAGCTGACTGTGCAAATCACTCACTGCTAGCTTGGATGCGGAAGTGAGAGGGAACGTGTACAAACAGACCGAAAGCAATCAAGCAGCGTGATCTGGTAAGATGGTCCATGTTGGATAATAATATTCATTCATTTATATAGTGCTATTAATTCCATAGCACTTTACATACATTTGCAATTCTGTACCCATTTGAGCTCGCAATCTAAACATCCTATCAGTATGTCTTGTGGGAGGAAACTGGAGTGCCTGAAGGAAACCCATGCAAACACGGGGATCACATACAAACTCCTGCAGATGTTGTCCTTGGTGGGATTTGAATCCAGGACTCTAGTGCTGCAAGGCGGCAGTGTTAGCACTGAGCCACCGTACTATTCGGTACTCACCGAATAGTAACGATATTTGGGCTACTCGCTACTCCCTGAGTTACTCGGGAGTAGCGAGTAGTCCATTCACTTTCATAGTGTATCTATATGCACTGCGAAAGTGCAATAAAAGTGAATAAAAGTTATTAAAAAATAAAAAAAAATATCATACTCACCCATCCGATGGCTGCAATGGGGACCCGCAAAGAAGACATCCGATGAACGAGAAGGACCTGTCCCTCTGATAGCAAATCAGATGGCTGGAAGCGATCTGGCCAATCAGATGGCCAGACGTCACAAACCACCTGATCGCTACCAGCCACCTGATTGGCCAGGTTGCCAGGTCTTGACCATGTTATCAATGACCTGGCAATCTGACCAATCAGGTGGATGGTAGGGATCATGTGGTTTGTGACGTTAGGCTATCTGATTGGCTGTCTTCTTTTCCGGTCCCGTTGCAGGCTTCAGATAGGTGAGTATGATATTTTTTTAATTTTTAACAACTTTTATTCACTTTTAGTGCATTTTCGCAGTGTATATATAGATACACTGCGAAAGTATTCGCCTGGCCCATTCATTAACATTAAACTTGCTATACTCGCAACAAGTACCGAGTACCGGGACCTACTCGTTGCGAGTATAGTGAGTCTGATTAGTTCTGTACTCACTCATCCCTAGTGCTGAATAAATATTGCCAAATTCGATCCAGATTTGATATTGATGAACATATTCGCTCATTACTACTAAAGATTTGTCAGTATGCCAACACTGGCAATCCACTTGTGCAGTTGGTGCATTTACGGACTGCCTAGTCTCACGTTTTGCATTCTATATATTAGATTGGAAGAGAAAGAGAGAGGCACTGCTGATGTCTTATCTCTCTCTGTCTCTCAACTAAATGTTGACTAGTGTCTTTTACTGTCCCTATGTGGAATGAGCTGTGTGGTCTGACTTTTATCTCTGCATGCTAAAAATGAAAAAAGAGCTTCTTGGCTGCCCCATCTTTAATACTGGCTGTGATAGTCCCACATGATTGGCTGTACTAGACCATGTGATGTCATCATTATCCCTCTCTTTTACTCTTCAGCAGTGTGCAAAATAGTATCTTGTATTTATGTATATTTCCGCAAATCAAATTGCATAATATTTCAAATATGTGAGGATCTGCAAATTTCACAAATTCGATTTGCAGTTGACTTACCATGGACTGTTCTTATCGCCTCTATTACAAACGATTTGGGAATTTGTTTTAGAAGCCTGTAGACTCGTAAAAGAGGTTTAAAACCCACTTGGTCTCAAATATTATTATGTAGTATTCCACTGGACCATCAGGGATGGACATGAGACGATCAGGGATAGCATGTCTTAAATCACTAGACCATCGAGGATACTCACAATGGATGTCTACCGGACTAAGGAACTGTCAAGAATGGCCAAGAGTTCACCCATTATATTTAAAGTCTAGTCTGTAGGAATAAAAGGTAAATCAGTGGAATCCAAAGAAGTGCACAAATTAATGCACTGACAGTCATATTATTGGTGCCAAAGATATAAGGGGCCCTATTCCACCTCCAAAGTCCCCATTGCAGAACTATTTGACTGGAAAGGGCCTATATACTGTTGTTGCACAGGGGCCCTTTTCTCTGTGTTCACCGCTGAAGTATTGGACCATCAAGTATGGACAATTAATAAACCGGTCAGACTTGTTTAATTTCGAGAGAGAATGAAAGTGGCCTCCCAAGAGGAACCTGAGTTGTACAATCAGGACACCTTGTGAACAACGATCCCGTGTACATATAGTTCCACACGTGGGATTCATAATTGCTTGACACATGCTCTCTCAAGTATTTATTGTCTTCTAAGAACTATTCAATTTATTCCTGATTATCACATGTGTTCACTCATTTTCTTTAGTCTTTCCAGATTCTATTTCTCCATGAAATTCACAGATGTTGCAAACAACTAATTGAAGTGTTTACTTCTGATTGGAAATGTGGTCACTGTCTCACAGTAGGGACTCATTTACAATGTAAAATGTGTCCTTGTTACACAAATCAACACTCTCACACTCCTATCCTCACTTCTTCCTACCCAGCTAGCAGGGAACATGTGCATGCCGATCAAGTTTTACATTCATTTACAACTCTTTTCCCATTGGAAAATAAAAAGTTTACTTGTACATAATGGATAGTAAATTATTAGCCACTCACATGTTTCTTTTATTTACTTAGAGAGTTACTCACAAAGTCAACTGAGGTAATTCCGATGAAAATATTATACCGTGTTTCCCCGAAAGTAAGACCCTGTCTTATATTTTTTTGGGGCCAAAAGTGGCCCCCTGTCTTACTTTCGGGCGGGGGGGGTCTTATATTGGCAGCCCCAGCCACTCCTGCCTCCCTTCCACACACACCCACCCACCCATACACTTACAAACACATACACACACACTTACAAATATACACAAACACATACACTTACAAACACACATACACTTACAAACACACACATACACATACATTTACACACAAACTTACACTTACAAACATACACATACACTTACACACAAACATACACTTACAAACACACACATACACATACACTTACACACAAACATACACTTACAAACATACACATACACTTACATACAAACATACACTTACAAACACACACATACACATACACATACATTTACACACAAACATACACTTACAAACATTCACATACACTTACACACAAACATACACTTACACACAAACATACACTTACAAACACACACATACACTTACACACAAACATACACTTACAAACACACTCATACACATACACACTGCTTCTTACCAGCTCCCCTGGCCTTCAGTGTGGCTCCTTGCTGTCCCTCAGAGTGTCCAGGCTCCTCCAGTGTCCTTGCAGTTGCAGCCGCGCTGGTGCAGATAGGGTTAATCACAGCCTAACATGCTGTGTGCCCTTGCTGAATTCTGCCCAGCCTGACATCACAACAGCCCAGCTCGAGCTCTGATTGGCTCCCAGGAACCAGTGGGCGTGGCTAGATGATGAGCCCACGACGTCATCTGGCCACGCCCACTGCTTCCTAGGAGCCAATCAGAGCTGGAGCCGGGCTGCTGTGACTTAAGGCTGGGCACACAGCATGTTCGGCTGTGATTAACCCTATCTGCACCAGCGCGGCTGCAGCTGCAAGGACACTGGAGGAGCCTGGACACACAGGGGGACAGGTACTGGCCTTATATTCCCCAGCGCCCCCCCCCCCGGTGGCCTTACTTTCGGGGGGGGGGCCTTATATTAACAGACCCCCCCGTTCCCCCTATCCTGCCTTACTTTCGGGGGGGTCTTAGTTTCAGGGAAACACGGTACTTATACATCCTTGTTTGGTTTTAATATTTTAGCTTTCTTCTTTCATAGTCATTGCAGAAAAGTATCCAGCCTGCATGAACTCACATGAACTTTCCCACGGGTGCACAGCTCTGCTATATCTCTGGTAGAGGTTCTCTACCAGAGATGTAGCAGAGCTAAAGAAGAACCCTGGACTGGACTACGTCGGACGGAAGAGGATTTATAATAAAGTCTTTTTTGTTTTATTTCCAATAAAATATTTTTTCTCTCTGTTGTGTTTTTCTGTAAAAAATTCACTAGAAATTCATGACGGTCATGTCTAATATTGACGTGACCCCATGAATTTCGGGCTTATGGCCAGCTGATAACAAAAAGCTTGCCCTAACCCCTTTATTACCCAGTGAGCCACCGCACCAGAGCGGGTTCAGCACCAGAACATAGCGCTTCAATGAATGCACCATTTTCTGGGGTGGCTGCGGGCTGCCAATCGCAGCAGGGGGTGCCCAGAAAGCTTGGCCCTCCCTGCACTGCAGATTCATGAATTTCATGAAATTAAAAAAAAAAATTTGTGAGGCTCTGTGCTATTTCTATGTCAAGCCAGGTACTGCTAGGCAGCTGGGGGCTGGAATCCGCAGCGCAGGGAGGCCCAAGTATTCTGGGCACCCGCCGCTGCGAATGGCAGTCCGCAGCCACCCCAGAAAATGGCGCGTTCATTGATGCGCCATGTTCTGGCGCTGAACCCAACTCTTCCAGGGCCCTGGTGCGGTGGCTCACTGGGTAATAAAGGGGTTAGGGTCAGCTTTTTGTTATCAGCTGTCCCTAAGCCCGAAATTCATGAGGTCACGACAATATTAGACATGACCGCCATGAATTTCTAGTGAATTTTTTACATAAAAACACAACACAGGGAAAAAAATATTTTATTAGAAATAAAACAAAAAAGACTTTATTGTAAATCCTCTTCCGTCCGACTAAGTCCAATCCAGGGTTCTACTTTAGCTCTGCTACATCTCTGGTAGAGAACCTCTACCAGAGATGTAGCAGAGCTGTGCACCCGTGGGAAAGTTCATATGAGTTCATGCAGGCAAGCATGAACTCACATGAACCCTGCCAGCACTGCGCAACTTCAAATGAACAGCTGACCTGAATCAGCTGTTCATTTGAAACTACAGGCGGGAAAGCCGGCAGTGAGACTTCACTGCCGGCTTTCCCGGTGTGTGCTGCACTCCCCGCTCACTGATGCCTCCTCCCCGCTCACTGATTCCCCCTCCCCACCTGATCCTAAATTAGGACCGGGTGGGGAGCGAAGCACCATGCAGCGGGGAGGGGGCATCAGTGAGTGGGGAGCGCAGCACAGACAGGGAAAGCTGGCAGTGAAGTCTTCTCACCACTCCCCGCTCACTGGTGCTGCACTCCCCGCCCGGTCCTAACTTAGGATCGGGTGGTGAGGCGGCGGGGGGAGAGGAGGATCCCGCTGTCAGGCTGCGGGGAAGCGAGTAGGGGGCTTAATGATTGTTTAAAACCCGGCAGCTTTTTACCGCCGGCTTTTAAACAATGTACTGGCCATTGCAGTCTTTTCCTCTGCTGCCAGACCTCTTTATAGGGTCTGGCAGCAGAGGAATTACTCGCATTATTCGCTTCCCCATTGACTTACATTGTACTCGCTATACTCGTAACGAGTACCGAGTATCGGGACCTACTCGTTAAGAGTATAGCGAGTCCGAATATTTCAGTACTCGCTCATCCCTAATATGGATAGATGCAGTAGATCGCCAGTGCAGTATGTATATTATGTAAGGCACAAAGCACAAAAGCACAAGAATCCGTTGAGGAGTTGATGCAGCAAGAAATATTGTTAGGCTGGAAACACACTGTCTGAGTGACATGCAAGCTACTCGCAACTAGTCTTAGATCATTCACCCGGTTTGGCCTCCCCTCTCCCTCTCTGGATGGGAGTATTGGAGCTACATAGAACAACTTACCGCTGACAGTATCCTATCCAGAGAGGCAGGGGTTGTGGCGGGTGAATGATCCAAGACTCCTGCAAATAACTCGCATGTCACTTGGACAGTGTGTTTCCAGCCTTAGATTTCAGCTCTGTAGTCTCTAAAATTGTGAATACAGGTTTATAATACAGTACATTTATAGGATACATTTATTCATATATAACTTATTATTTGATGTAATTTAATCTACTATTGCAATACACTTTGCATAATCATAACTACTTAGGCTACCATAACAGGAAAAGTTTTAAACACCGTAATGTACCATATATTCACAACTGCTGTCTTCACAGCATTGTACTTTGTCTGAATTGTACAAACAAATTTGTAGAACATGATAATGATCTATTTTTAAGGTGTAACATCACATTCTCTGTTATGTAGCCACAGACTCATTTAACACACAAAAAATATCTCAACAGCTTTAATGTGTTATGAGATATTTATCCCCTAGAACATAGTGCATAGTACTTTAGGTGACACTTGTATATTTGGGAAATTCATTACATTCTGAAATTCTCATGGGAATGCCCAAAACATAATCTGTTAGAGGAGTCATCTGTGGAGTGAGGTGTAAAGATACGAGAACAGAGGTAGGACCACGAAAACATTTATCAGCTCTCCATGGATTAAAGCACCACTCCAGGGGGGTTTTGTATTTTAGAGCTGGAGTGGCGCGTTAAACTTACCCTCCAGTGTTTTCATTCTTTTGGTTTCTGTGGCTAACGTTTGGAAGTATGGAAGTTAGAAGCGGCTCCTCAGGTGGATATATTAAAGGACGCTACACAGTCTTTTTAGTCTGCACAAGTTTACTGGCAGATCGTTAATTACACAGTTTTCTCGGGTCTGCCGGGCCTGGGTAGTCACCGGGACTTAGGATGCTTTACTCAGGACCATTAGTGGTGTACCTGCTGTTCCTGTCCGGTCCCTTCCTGTGCTCACTCTCTTGTCTCCCTTAGCGCTCCCTCGCGCAGAGCCTGAAGCCAGCTCCCACGGATCTCTCAGCGGAGGACTCCTTCCGTGTCCCTCCTAGAACCCATCGGTGCCTTTTTCTGGGTGAGCTGGGTGTTCGGCTAAACTTCCTAAAGAAGCTCGGGCCTCTGGTTTGTCAGCTCTGGACTAAACACCCGCACCGCGCTCTGAACCGGTCCTCCGTTCCGGGACTGAACCCTTCCGGTTGGTAGTCGTACCGGGTCTGGATTTGGGCGCACTGCAACACCTGGTGCCCCTTGGGTTCCCCTCTGTCCCAACGGCTCCTCCACCGATGTCCACTCCTCGCTCCCCAATGGAGCTCTCTCCCTCCTACTGACTTACTCCCTAGCTCCTCCCACCCACACACTTTTCTACCTTGTCTGAGCTCTTCCCAGGGACTGGGTCCTCCCTACAGCAAGTCAACCCATGGTCCCCTGTTCTAGGGTGTGTGTGAATGGGTGTTATGAGGGTCCCTTATGCAGCATCCCAATTCCTCAGTTACAGGAATACTACACACTCTTATGAGTGCAGTACCCCTCTGTGGGGTCCCGACCAGTGGGCACCACATTCATCACTAGTTGTGACCATAAAACACCCAAGCTGCCAGCAGGTCACAAATCACCGAAGACAGAAAGGAGCAGTAGTGTAAGACTGGAAACACACTGTCCGAGTTACATGCAAGTTAATCACACGAGTCTCGGATCAATCACCCGGCACGACCCCTGCTTTTTTGGACAGGATACTGTCAGTGGCATGTTTTTCTATGTAGCTCCACTGCTCCCGTCCAGAGATGGGGAGGCCATCCTAAATTAATAATCCGAGACTCGTGCGAGTAACTCACATGTCACTCGGACAGTGTGATTCCAGCCTTAGAAGATGAAGTTGAATGAGGGTGAATATAAGACCAGGGGCAGGGGACTTAGTTTTAAAGCACCACTCCAGGAGAGAAATAAAAAAAAATGCTGGAGTGGTGCTTTAAGTGATATGCATATGAGTGCTGGAGGTCTGACCTCTGTACACAACAATCTCTGTAAGTTCCAGTCACTGAGTGGTTTGATTACATACAAGAGGGACTACTACCATTGAAGCCCACCCCCCCCCAGTCTTCCAAATTCGGGATTTCTCATCAGTGGGACTCCCAGCCTTTATTAACAGAGTAAAAATAATTTTTAAGTATTTAAAAAAAAGCAATACTGCACATGACAAGCAACTTTGTAATATATCTTATCAGAGAACTCAGCTTCTTTCTCCCCACTAGACTGATCTTTCACTCTTATTTTGTAAATAAAATCTGTATTCAATGAAAACAGCTGTTTTCCATTAAGGCCCCGTTACACGGGGAAACATCTTCGGCAGCATCACCGGCAACTCACAGGAGCGCGCATGTTTGTGGCCGCTAGCCAAGATCGCTGTGCTGCTGTTACACTGGGAGACATCGCCGGCAACGCAACGATATTGAAAGCAACTATCACTGCCAGGGTTGAATTTAACATTGGACTCAATGGGGGAAGTTGCTTTGAACATCGCAGTTGCGATGTCAGACTGGGCGATTCTGCCAGATCGCCTGAGCAACATCGCCGTTGATATCACCCTGTTACACGGGGCAACGCACTGGCAATGTTGCTGCAACTTCGCCACGCCCCTGAGTTGCCGGCGATGTTGCCAGAGATGTTTCCCCGTGTGACGGTACCTTTACTGAGAGAGTAAATGCCCCGTTACACGCTACAATATCGTTAACGATATCATTGCAACTTCACCGGTTTTGTGACGTTGCAGCGACTTCGTAGCGATGCTGCTGCTTGTGACATGTACCAATGACCAGCGATCAGCTCGTACCTAGACCTAAAACCTGCTGTTTGGTCCTCTTTAAACAAAGAATATTCTTACTGCGGCTCCTGTCTTGTGAGATAGTTAAAAAAAGCCTCAAGTTTGAAAGTGCGGCTTCTGAATAGGTTCTCATTTTCACTTCTCATCACTGTGAAAACACCTAATAACACAGATATCTCATTTTTTCATTAAAAAAGTTTGAGTGCAATCATCAACTATTGTAAAAGTATTTACTGACAAATTGCAGCGAGCCATTGTGTTTTACTAAAAAACTAACCTTCATTTTAATTACGTACATCTGACAATAAGCAACTTTGTAATATATCTTATCAACAGAACCTGCTGCTTTCTCCTCTTTGACTAATCTTTCACTCTCACAACCTTGTTAAACACTGTAGTATCTGAAATTCAGATTGTTTTTCATTTGGTCGGGGTCAGATGGCCGTATAACCGAGATTGCACTTGCATTGTAAATAGGGATAGGCGAGTATACGCGTAACTATTAGGTACTTGCCGAATAGTACAGTATTCGGGCTACTCGCTACTCCGCGAGTTTCCTTGTGATTACTTGTTAGGAGTAGTAAGTAGTACATTCACTTTTGCAGTGTATCTATATACACTGCAAAAGTGAAATAAAAGTTAATAAAAGGTGTTAAAAATACAAAAATAACATACCTATCCGACGGCTGTCCCCGTACCTGAAAAGAACACATCCGATGGTCTGCCAGGACCTTAAGTCTGATGGCCAATCAGATAGCCGGTAGCGATCAGGTGGTGTGGGACATCACATACCACCTGATCGCTACCGGCCATCTGAATGGCCATCAGACTTAAGGTCCTGGTAGACCATCGATGTGTTAGAACATCCAATGTTTAGTGTCATAAAAATGTAGCTGTTTCCATACTTTGATAACACCAGAGGTCTCTCAACAAAAAACAATATATACATATAAACCCTTTACGAATCATTATTTATTGCATCAGCAATCACACCAGGACATGAGCCGCTTGATGATCTTAAAGTGAAACGCATCGAGGTGTATTTGAAAGGCCGGACATTTTTGGTTGACAGCTAAGAAAAGTGCCACGCTGCCATGTCACAGTAATTGTTTTTTGCCTGTAAACCCCTATATACCATTTGGTCAGAGGGTCTGGTTGATGTAGGAACAGATCCAGGCACAAGCTGTCAGGAGCGGGGGAATCAGATCACACTTGTAGGATGGAAACCCCCGCCAGTAGGTAGCGCAAACCAACCAGGGACAGCCCATTTTTTAGACACTTGGTACACAATCTAGACCTTTTCGTGGTCCCATTATAGTGAATAGGATAACAACCCTGCACCACATCACATATAGTGTGCACTGTTTCTGAATTTCAGGGACAGTTAAATGCAAACTTAGGGGCAGTCACCATGGAGTGGGAGCGCCATATCATGTAATAGGGTGCCGACCCCGCTGTTAGGTAAAGGTGAGGAGGGAGGATAGCTGACAGGGTCTATTCCTTGCTTCCTCTTTTGACTGTGCACCATAGTTTTTAACTAATCTTGTGAGTTTGCAGCTATGTTATGTATATATTGTTTTTCAATAAAAAATAATAGCCCCTAGTTTTCCTTATATGGTTTGAACAGCAAAATGCTTTTTGGACTTTATTCATTATTACAAATGTCTCTGTTTCCACACTGATGCATATAAACGTGATGTGAAAGGGGCCTAATTGAGTCCAGTATGGAGTATAATGCTAGAGAATGCCTATGGTTACACAATGTCATTCACAGAAACACACAATTGTGTTTCTGGTCAATTTTAAGACCTTCCAATTCAAGTAGGAAGTATTATTTATATTGCAGTGAACAGTAGGATTCATGTACATGTAACATATAGGGGGAGCACGGTGTACAGAGAGCTGACAGCGCTGCACATTAAGAGACATTAATCCCTCTTTTGCTGCATTCCATTGGACACCCAGAGACTCCAGCTGTTTTGCGCCACCTGGAAGAAGAGGAGCAGCAACAGAAGAAAAGAAAAGAGATACAAGAGGCGCAGATTGTGCCCTATCAAACAGACACTATAGTTCTTATGTGGATTATAAGTGTATCCACTCACCTTTTATGGTTGTGAGACTCACAACCAGTTTAAAAGCATAAGGCAGCTGCTGCAGAACCTCCACCTACGCCACAAAACCGCGGGAAATCAGGAGATAAAACTGGAATGGTATCCACGGTCCGCGCTGCTGCTCTTTATCCAAGGAATCCACAAGAGGTTATTACCATCAAAAGTTCTTTATTTCATCACACCAACGCGTTTCGGTGCTGTCCCAGCACCTTCCTCAGGGCATCATCACACCAACACGTTTCGGGCATCAATTAGCGGATCAAGCTTCATCACAATGGAGAAGCTGCACTGGGGAGAGAGTGGGATGTTGTTCATTGCTGGAAAGAGACAGCAATGAACAATTTTTTCAACAATCTTGGCTGTCAAGTCCTCAGACAGTTCTCTACCCCTCTTTTTATTCACTATGCTTAGTTTAGCACACACAGACACACAGTGCAAAGATTGAGTCAACTTCTCCCCATTTTATCTGGTTTCAGATGGGATTTTCATATTGCCCACACCTGTTACTTGCCACAGGTGAGTTTGAGTGAGCATCACATACTTAAAACAAAGTTGTTTACCCAAACGTTTAGAAAGGTTCCAACGATTTTACTATTTTCACTCCTTTTTGTAGTTGTTACAATACACTTAAAGGAAATAAACATGCATAACAAAAAATGTGTAATCGCATTAAATTTCTGGAGAAATACTTTATTTACTGGACCAATTTCAATAGTGCCAACATTTTCAGCCATGACTGTATGTCATTTATTGAACTAGTAGTAGATTAAAGAAGGGGATGTTATGGGTGTTCAGAGGCAGGGGGCACAAGGTTAAAGATGAATCTCTTCTTTAATGGTCACTTCATTACTACGCTCTTCGGCAATTAGTCTTGCCTTCATCAGGTGACTTACTTGATCAGATCACCCCATTAAGGCGGACCTAACAGCCGAAACCCGTACTGATGAAGTGCCCATTAAAGAAGAGATTCATCTTTAACCTTGTGCCCCCTGCCTTTGATTCTGAGCACCCGATACAACCGCTTCTTTAATTTTTTACTTGCTACCATCCCACCCGAGGGTAAGCTGTCCATGCAGCACAGAATCCCTGGCACATAATGGCAGGACCTGAGACTCAAGCATCTTCATTGACATCATCGCCCATGTGATCACCTACGTGACCCGCCGTCTCCCCGACCTGGCAGTGAGCAAAGTGTGTGGAGCCTGATAGGCCTTTCACCATGGTTATACAGGCTGCATAGCCACACCAGGCTAGTTATCCTATTATTATCCTCCACTTGACCATCAGGTAATTTTCTAGGAGTGCCCCCTTCCTCTGTTTCTGTCTTCACATTTATTGTACTAGGGCCTTTATACATAGTATGGGGGCGTTTGAGTCTCCTGAGGGACCAAGGTTCGGATTAGTCATCTACCTTTACTCCCCTATCCCTTAAACCCCTGTCACACGGGGCGACATCACCGCCCATTACAGGGGCATGGCCTATCGCCGGCGTCATCACCCCTACGTCGCCTCATGTAAAGGGGCGATGTCGGCGGTGTCTGGCGGTCGCCTGGTTTCAGAGCAGTGCTCTGAAACCAGGCGACCATCCTTGGGCGATGTGCACACATCGCCCCATGTAACCAGGTGCCCGCAACCTGTCAGGCGATGGGAGCCATAGGCTCCCATTGTCCTGCATCACCGCTGGGGTTTCCAGACACCCCGGCGGCGCCGCCGCCTGACAGCTCGCCGGTGCGGGGCTGGAGGTGTCTCCCCGTGTAAACGGGGACGGCGACGCTGGCGGGGCGCCGTCCCCCAGTCGCCGCTGACATATCCAACCCCGTCGCCTGGTGTGACGGGGGCTTTACAGTCACCTAATGCCTTAGTAAATTGTTATGTCGGTAAAATAATTTTTAGCAAAACTTTCTGGAAATTCTTTGTTCATTTTCAGTGTCTGTTCTCTCGAGAGAATAAAGGAATATATTTCCGGTAAAATAGGACTTCACTGATTTCTTGTTTTGGAAGTGTTCCATATCTGCTCTTTCTCAAGTTAAAATGATTTCTTACTTTGGGGTGAAAACGAGCAAACCAAAAGGAATTTAAGTGGTCCAATTATATTCCTCAAGACGAAAGGCCACGGTTGTGGAATTGCTCGGGTCACTTATTGGTGTCAGAGGTGAACAGGGTAATAATTAAATTTTAATATTTCTGAGTATACAATATGATATTTATTAAGATTACTTATTCACTGTAACTTCATGTATAAAATGATAGAGTAGGTCAAAATCTATAAATTGCTTTATAGGATTTATTTCTTTTTCTTTCTGATGGCTCCTGATTTTATTTAATATTTTCTTATTCGTGTTTAAAGAAGAAATACTTTAAAAAGGACACCTTGAGCTTGACTATCACCTTGGCTTCTATTTTTCCATTACATTTCTTCCAAAAGTTTCAAATGTTACAATATTATTTTGGTTTAGAAAAACCAGTTGTAGGCTTGTTTCACACTTACAATCAGATGTGATCAGGCTGAAAACAAATCCGATCGCATCCAGGTTTGCTCGTGCAACTGTATCCAACCTCAGCGGTATTATGCCTGATCCGAGTGTCGGATTAGACAAAACAAATGCTACAGTTGCATTAGTTTCTTTGCCTGATTTATTGAAATTTAAAACTTTACATAGGACATGCCTAATGGGAAAGTGTTGGGAAGGGCTCTCGGCTTGCTCAGGGTGAAAGCCGGATCCCACCTGGCTGGATCAGCCCCTGGCCGGATCAGGCCACATTGAAGCCAATTTTATTTTTGGCCGCAGTGTGCTGCATTCAGTGACGTCAGGCTTTTTAACGAGCATTTGCTAGGATCCAGCGGAAACCTTATGCCACCGCATGTGCCTGTATCCTCATTCTAAGTCTAGGGCCACACTAGCGTTCTGGCCTCCATCAAGGGGAAGTCCACCAAAGATCATCATTTTCACAGCATTAACCATTTAGAACTCAACATAAAGAAAACCAGGGAGTTGGTGTTGAGTTATGGAAGGTGCATGAAGGATTGCTTACCTATCACTATTGATGGTCAGGATGTGGAGATGGTGGAGAATTTAAAATATTTGGGGGTTCACCTGGACAGCAAGCTTGATTGGAGGTGCCATATGGAGAAGGTTTCCAAGAAAGGGATGAGTAGACTTTACTTCCTAAGGAAGTTAAGGTCGTTTAATGTGTGTAGCAAAATGCTTGAAATGTTCTACCAATCTATTGTGGCGAGTGCAATCTTTGCTGCAATAATATGCTGGGGTAGTAGTGTGCGCACAGCTGACGCTAATAAGCTGAATAAACTTATCAAGAAGGCTAGTGCGGCGGTGGGTCTACAACTTAGGACTTTCGAGGAGGTATTATAGGATAGAATTAATAAGAAATGCAAGGCTATAATGAGCAACAATACACACCCACTCTCTGAACTGTTTGCGAAGCAAAAGAGCACATTCAGCAAGCGTCTAATCCAACTAATGTGTAAAAAGGAAAGATACAGAAAATCGTTTGTTCCGACAGCTGTGGGGATGTTTAACAAATGTATAAGTGTAAAGCATCCCTAAGTGAAGTTCTAAGTGTATGGGGGGAATAGGGGAGGTACATGTACCAGTCTACCCGCATCTGCTGTCCATATAGACTTATTTTGTAAAGTGTGTAATGTTCTTGATCTTTGTTCTGCTGCTGTAATACTGTAATTTCCTCTGGGATCAATAAAGTTTATCTTATCTTTATCTTATCTTATTAGCACAGTGTTACCATAGTGTAACGCTGCACTAACACTTCCGTAGGCTAATATGGTTGACAGGGCCCGAAGTGCATTCATATGCTGGCATGTAAGTGGCGAGTTTGAAATCTTGTGCTATTTCGTAGCGCATAGCAAAATGCAACAAGGAGCGATTTCCTGTGCGCTACGAAATAATGCGAGATTTCAAACTCCGGCACTTTTGTGCCCACGTTTCATTGCGCTAAGGATTCTGTCATCCATAGGACTCTATTGGCAGTGTTAGTGCAGCGTTACAATATGGTAATGCTGTGCTAATGCTGCAGGAATGATGATCTTTGGCGGACCCCTCATCATAGAGATGACCACCACCCTAGTGTTCGTGTTCGATTCAATTCATCGAATCGGCGGGGTGTTCGACGAATGTTCATTGAATGGTTGACGAACACTGTCAAACACCCGGGAACACTAAATAAACAGCTATGTGGGGCTGTTTCACTTCCGCAATGTATATACATACATTGCGGAAGTGAAATTAAGAAAGATAAAGTGTTAAAAATAAAATGTATGCTCACCTGTCCGCGGTCCAACGATGCCTCCGGCAAGGTCCTGTTGCAGATAGGACCTGTGGTGACGTCATGTTATTGCCAGAACTCCGGTCACAAAGGTTAAAATAGACATTTTTATGTTTTGGACACTTTCTTTAAGTAAAAGAAATGGTACCTTTACACGCCGCCACAACAGGATGCATACAACCCGCTACAGGCTACAAATGTAGCTTGTCGCGCCAATATCGCCCGTAGTAGCGGCGTGTGAAGACGGGACGACACAGCCGGCTACAGATACCTCTGTATCCGTGCACTGACCATAAACAGATGGCTACATCGCCGATTGTAGCGAGCTGTATCGGCGTGTAAAGAACCCACAGAAGGTAACTGTGGACTCCCGGCGATGTAGCTGCAATGTAGCTAAGGCGTGACCCAGGCTCCGGGATACCACGCCCCTTCAGCGATCATTGGAGGAAGCTCATTCGTTGCGATTGGTTGTCGCTGCACAGGGCGGCATATTTAAGGAGCTGACCAGTCACACTAGACAATCGCTCGAGCGTCATGTATTACACAGCCTCCTGCGATGCCTGGCCAATCATGGGTTTCTTGCTTTG
This sequence comes from Allobates femoralis, assembly GCA_033576535.1. NCBI lineage: Eukaryota > Metazoa > Chordata > Amphibia > Anura > Aromobatidae > Allobates > Allobates femoralis. The sequence goes on from JARQOC010000007.1 coordinate 72,698,405, forward strand.
TCCTATCAGCATACGGACGTCTCGTAATCCACAATTGTGGCACGCCTATGTGCTGTCCCTGCTGCACCAGGTCCGCCCATATTAGCTTGTTGTAGCGGTGTGTAAATGAGGTACGCTGAGCTACAGGTGGCGACTTGAGACACCCGGCGATGTAGCTAGCTGTAAATGTAGCGTAGCTTAGCGCACCTTGTGGCGGCGTGTAAAGAGGGTGCGTTTCCCGTTGGTAACCGTTTGGGCGTGCTCGTGCACGTGAAGTAGCCGTTGGTATCCATCCTGCAGTGGCGGCGTGTAAAGGTACCAAAAGTGTCCAAAATATAAAAATGACTATTTTAACCTTTCCGGCAAGGTCCTCTTGCTGATAGGACCTCTGGTGACGTCATGTTATCGCGGGAACTCTTCCCTGAGTTCAAACCACACTCTCCCGGATTGCCCCTGTCCGGTGCAATCAGGCACCATAGAGTCCCATGTTATGGGGCGCCGGATTGCACCGGTTTTCAAGCCGGATTGAAAACTGGATTGTACTGGTCCGGTGCAATCCGGCGCCCCATAACATGGGGCTCTATAGTCCCCGGGAGACCGGGAGATCAGAGCTGGAGGAGCAGGTAAGTATACAGTATATTATTTTACTATGGCAGCAGCATGGGGGCCATATCTAACATAGGGGGCATGTGCCATCACAGGGGGCACAGGACCATATAATATGTGCCACTCCCCGAGCCCATCACTGCGGTGCGGTTTCAGCACGACGGTGATGGTGAGCAGCTATGCATATTATAAGAGCGGGAGCAGGAGATCTCCCGCTCCCTCCTGCAGCCTCCACCAGCACCCCCCTCAGCTCACATTTTTGTCGCCAGGCTGCAAATATGTGCGAAATTCGAACTTTGAATTTGCACGCCAATTTGCATAGTCTGCGCTCATTGGTGGCCGCCTCCGGTGGCCACCAAGGCACGGCCTCTGTCTGGCACGCGATTTCTGTGACTGACAGATGCCTTAGACAATTATATAGTAGATGCAATACAAACAATACAAAAAAAAATATTCAGGTACCATGAGAAGTGAGGGCCCTGCTCACAAGCTTACAGTCTACGAGTAAATAGGGGAGACACAAAAGGTAAATGGTAAAAAGTGCCGTCATTTATGGTGCAGCCATCAATATAATAAATAAACTATAAGACCCTATTTGCGCTTGCTTTCTTTACAGCGTTACAGATTTGGAAAAAGGACAGAATGGGAACAGTTACATAGATAAGGTGAGGTGGTAAGCTTGTCTAAAGAGATGTGTTTTTAACACTTGCTTAAAACTATGGATATTTGGAATTAATTGATTTGTTCTTGGTAATCCGTTCCAGAGAATTGGTGCAGCTCGTGAGAAGTCATGGAGACGGGAGTGGAAGGTTCGTATTGTAGATGATGTCAGTCTTAGCTCACCTGCGTAACTGAGGGCATGTGTAAGGCAATAGACAGAGATGAGGGAGGAGATGTATGGCGATGCAGAACTGTGAAGGGCTTTGTGGGCGAGACTGATAATTTTATATTGTACTCTGTAGCTGATGGAAAACCAGTGCAATGACTGGCACAGGATAGAGGCATCGTTGAAGCTGTTGGAGAGCAATATGATCCTGGCTGCTGCAATGAGGATGGGTTAGAGAGGAGAGAGTTTAGTAAGAGGGAGACCGATTAGTAGAGGATTGCAGTAATCCATACTAGAATAAATAAGGCAACAGTTATAGTCAAAAGTAAGAAAAGGTCAAATTCTAGACATGTTTTTGAGGTGTCGGTGACATGAGCGAGCGAGTGATAGGATGTGGGGAGTGAAAGAGTGATCTGAGTCAAATATGATCACAAGACAGTGGTCGTGCTGCTGGGGAGTAAGGGTAGAACCACATACAGGAAGAGGAGTCAACAAAAGATACAGTGAAGGAGGGATCAGAGAGGTAGGAGGAGAATTAGGAGAGGGCAGTGTCCTTGAATCCAATAGAGCGGAGAAAAGAGAAGCGGAAACCCAGGAGAATCAGTAGGGAGTAGTGACCATTAGACTTAGCTGTTAGTAGATTATTAGAGATTTTGAATGTAGAAGGAAAACCGGGCACTGACCTTATATTGCTGCAGTTGAAATTGTGGCACAGAACCAAGTCCAGCGTTGCTCAGCCGTAGGACATAGTCATTTTCATCCATAAAGAAAGAAGAAGGCGGCACTCATTGGACCGGTGAAGACAGGTATGTTTATTCCAGTCGCAGTATTACATCAGGTGGAGGGTGCGGGGAGGGAGGTGCAGGGATGACGGAGCCCGTTTCGAGTAGTGCTTACTCTTCAACAGATCCTGAGACATTAGTGACTTTAGTGAGGGTAGTTTTAGTAGAGTGTAAGGAGCGGAAGCTAGATTGTAGAGGGTCAAGAAGAGAATTGTCTGAGAGATAGCGGATCAGACGAGAGTGGACCAAGCGTTCCAGGAGTTTAGAGATGAAGGGGAGATTAGAGTCAGGTCGGTAGTTAACAGCAGGGTTCTGGTCGAGGGATGTTTTTATAGTATAGTGTGTATGCAGGTTTGTTTGAAGGAGGAAGGGAAAACACCAGATGAGAGTGAATGATTAAATATTTTAGTTAGGTGAGTGGTGAGAGCTGGGGAGAGAGACTGGAGGAGATATGAGGAAATAGGGTCACTGGTGCAGGTAGAAGGGTGAGAAGATGCAAGAATCCGGGTGACTTCTTCCTCTGTTACCGGATCAAAGACTGAAAGTGAATTGGATGAAGTGCAGGAGGGAAGAAAATGCATGATAGTCTGAGGCTGTAAGGAAAATTTCTGTTGTATGTGGTCAATTTTATCTTAAAAATAGTTGGCCAGGTCATCAGCACTGAGATTGGTGGTTGAAGTCTGCACTCTTGGACTGAGAAGGGAGTGAAAGTGTCAAAGAGTCATTTAGGATTGTTGGCTAATGTTAAGGGTGTTGTAGTAAGCATGTTTGTAGAGGTGAAGGGCGGTGTTGTATGTTTTCAGCATAAATTTATAATGCATGAAATCATTGGCAGGTTTGGATTTTCTCCGCAGACGTTCAGCGCACCTGGAGCACTGCTGAAGAAACGTGTTTGCAGCGTGTGCCAAGGTGTCGGCTGTCGGTGCTTGCTCTGGCATGTGCCAGAGCAAGCCCGTACCATGTGATCAGCCCCCACAATGCATCGGCCTGTATATGATGTTCCGGCTCGGCGCATCATCATCAGAAGAGGTGGGAATTTCCAATAGTGCACGGATAGAAGAAGAAATAATGACGCCCAGTGGGGTGTGCTGAGAGTAAGGCAGGAGAGGACAATGGAGCCCTGGAGCCCACCCACCGCAGACTACGGAAGCGGTCAACACGTAACTATTTGTCTTTTTCTTACTCTTTATAGGGCACTCTTAGGTGAGACATGGATGGTTAGGGATCAGCTAGAAAGGTGCAGGGACAGGTAGTGGTAGGATAGGGGGATAAGTCGAGGTGCAGGTTCCCTTTAATACTTCGTATAAAAGCCTTAGTTGGTGATGAAGTTCCAGATGTCTCCTGTATGGAGACACTAGTTGCCTGTATTGCTCAGGTGGATTTTGGCCCATTCTTAGGCTGGGGTTACACATGAGCCTTGGTCCGCTTTTGGCTTCATTTTTGTTAATTTTTTTTCTAAGTCCAAAAACTGACAGAAAACTGATTTGGATGTAATAAACACCCTGTCCGTTTTTTTCTGCACTTCAAAACATTGCTATGTCCGTTTTTGAGCCAAAAACGTTGCTAGCAACGTTTTTGGGATCGTTTTTCAAAAAAAAAAAAAAAAATTTTTTTTTTTTTTTTTTTAACATGGGCCCTATGGAAAAACGGATCCGTTTTTTTGAGGTGCCTTAAAAAACGGATCCGTTTTTTTGGGAATTTTGGTCAAAAAATGACTAAGTCCAAAAACGTTCAGGGGTGTAGGAGGCACAAAAAGCACCCAAAAAAAAACGGATTGGTCATGGAAATCACTTCCAAAAACGGATTTCTATGTGTAACCCAGCCTTACACACAAACAGTCTTCACATCCTGTAGGTCCCGTGGATCTTTCTCTGAGCTTTGAGCTTTAGTGCCTTAGGCTGTGGTCACACATAGAAATCCGTTTTTGGAAGTGATTTTCATCACCAATCCGTTTTTTTCTGGGTGCTTTTTGAGCCTCCTGCACTCCTGAATGTTTTTGGAATTTTCATTAAAAAAACGCATGCGCGAACGCATGCGCAAACGCAAGTGCGCGTTTGCATGCGTTCGCGCATGCGTTTCCCATAGGGCCCCATGTTAAAAAAAACGCATGAAAACGCATGCGTTTTTTAACTGATGCCAAAAACGTTGCATGCAACGTTTTTGACTCAAAAACGGACAGGGCAATGTTTGGAGCTCCATAGAAAAACGGACAGGGTGTTTATTACACCCAATCCGTTTTTCTGTCAGTTTTTGGACTTAGAAAAAAAAATGAGAAAACTGAAGCCAAAAACGGACTGAGGGCTTATGTGGAACCCCAGCCTTACATAAATTTTCTACTGGATTCAGCACAAGTGATCAGCTCGGCCATTCTAAACAACTTTATCTTCTTTCTCCACAACCAATTGAGAATTTGGCTGTGTGTTTGGGACCATTGTGTTGTGAAATGTTCACCCTCATTTCATCTTCATCATGGTGGCTCAGTGGTTAGCATTGCAGCTCTGGGGCCTGGATTCAGATCCCACTGATCTGGTTTTGGTCTCAGCTATACTCACTGGAACCTTCAGCAGTTTACAAATTATTCTGCATCTTATGTTATCAGTATGTTTTCCAACAATAAATGTTATGACGATATTGAAACAGTTCACTGGTTTTACCCACCATGAGATGTTTCCTGTGTGGCTACTTGGTAATGAGGCACCTTTTTATTGGCCATCAGTTAAACCAGCTGATATTATTTTTCACTAAGTGGCAGGATTGCTTTCTAATTGATATATTTCACCGGTGTCATAACTTTCCAGGGCTTTTTACATTTCTCTTTCTTCATATGTTCAATACTTTTTCCCTGTGTCATTTCTCATTATTACATATAACTTAATTAATGAACATCTATGTTTTTCTTTTTTTTGCCTGTGTGGATTGGATGGGCTCTTATTATCATGTGGTAAGAAATTCATGTAAATAGCACCTTTATGGTACCTTTACACGCCGCCACCGAAAGGTTGAAACCGCCAGGCATCGGACACAATTTTGCCTTTTGCTTTCAAAAGACCGCAAAGTGGCGGCGTGTAATTCAGGAAGTTCCTTCCTTCTCTTTGGATACCTGTGTTTCAGCCGTGCTCAAAAACAAGCAGGCATAATCCCTATGGTGGCGGCGTGTAATCCGGGCAAAGGCAAGGTTTTTGCGTGCCCTAGTGAATTCCCTGGGGTGTGCCACAGCGTCATGTATACCACGCCCCATCAGCTATCATTGGTTGGGGCTACTGTGTAACCATTGGCTATCCCTGCACAGGGCGCCATATTCAGCGAGCTGACCAGTCACAGTCCACATTTGCAACGGCGTCATGTATTAGCCAGCCTTCCTGCGGTGGCTGACCAATCATGATGCTATTGCATTGTCCAACCACCGTACGAGCGTCGCGTAATACACAACTCTGGCACGCCTATGTACTTACGCCGCACAATATGTACGCCCAAATTCCCTTGTGGTGGCGGGTGTAAATCAGGGAAGGTATTCCACAGAAGGTAACCCATGGCACCCGTCGGCACTTCCGGGGAACGAAAATACCTTCTGTGGAGCACCTTGTGGCGGCGTGTATATGCGGCATCAGGCACCGTTAGAAACCGTTGAAAACACCGTGCACGTGCGGTGTCTGCTTGTTGCTGCCCTCTGTGGCGGCGTGTAAAGGTACCATTAGATATATATTTCTAGATATATTTACTCATTTGCATTTTTCCCGCTATATTTACCATGATGGGGTACATATATATACCATCATGGGTGGCATATATACCCAAATGGGCCCAGGATAGGGGATATACAGTATGTATCAGGATGGTGTACGCTCATAACAGGACGGGTGACAATATATCAGGAGGGTACACAGATGGGGGACATGTATACCGGGAAGGGGCCAAGAATAGGGGACAATACTACCTAATGAAGGGGGAAGGCAACGCATAAGTCTTTATAGAATTTAGAACTCTACAAGGGCCTGTATATAAGACCAACTTTGCATCTGGGCCCATGGGACTCGTTATGCTACTGAATTCAGGAAAAAAAGAGAGCCTTTGTATTGTAATGCATGTACAGATAGCGGTACAGAATATTTAGCACTTGTAGACATTAAACTGTGACACCCCACTATACCGCCCATTAGCGCTGTCTCTGGCATTGTATATTTAAGATGGTTTAAACTTGCAGTGTAAATTGATGATGTATACAGTGAGGGATGAGACAAACCCTTTAATCTCCCAGACTGAATTTCTTTTTTTTACAACCTTTACAATTGCAAATGCAAAAATTAAAAAAAAAAAATGTTTTATGTAAATTGAATTTCAAGAGGTAATTCCAGACACTTACCTGCAGACAATGTAGTGCATTATGTCTGTTGTAGTGGAAGAAATGTGTCACTCTCTTGAAAGTGCACTATATTTTGCAGTGCTTAGCAGCAGAATAACTAAGGTCCATTAAGTCAGGATAATAATGTTACATTAGCAGTTCGGAGAAAGCTAAGGTAATTATATTCAATAACGACAATGGTAATTGAGCTGTTTGCCCCTGGGTTTGTGTTACTTTGTTTCAGGATAATGGTGCTGTATCCTAAAAACAGAGAGAGTACTTTATCCACAAAATGATATTACAATGAGGTTGTGTTTTTCAAAACATGAAGTCCAATTAACCTTGTTTACTCTAATGAACATGGCTCCAAACTATGTCAGGATTTCCAGATTGTACGGATTTAACATTTAAAAGCAAAAGTCAATTGTGGTCAAAGGCACCAAGACAACACAACGGGCGGATTCCGTTTGACTTGAATTTTGCACAGAATTTCAGCTTCTCCCTCGAAATAAGTATGTTGTGACATCAGAGGTCTATTCAAGTCTGGAAAATACTAAGGGTTGGTAAAAATGGGATTAGAGACTGTGAACAAAGAAAGCGCAATAGGGTCTTTCCCAGCAAACATAGAGATGGAAAAAGAGCTAGTCGCTCACCTTGTATGTTTGTGCCACACATCCAATATGAAAGCATTCAAAATGTGCAAACAGCTGCTGCAGGATCCACATATATGATGACAAGCTGAAGAATCGAGAATCAGATGCAACCCATGCATAAACATCTGCGCTGATGTTATAATTGACATGATCCAGAAGTACCGTATTTTGCGCTTTATAAGACGCACCGGATTATAAGATGCACACTCAAATATAAAGGAAGAAATTAGGGAAACAATTTTTTAAATAGGGGGTCTGTCCTATAATCTGGTGTGTCTGTCTCATGTGCAGTGCAGTGTAGCTTACCAAGAGGGGGCATGGTGGCGATGGAGCAACAGGGTCACAGCAGACAGGATCACAGTGGTGGGGGTCGTCTTCTGCAACAATGATGTTGAAGCTGGAAGTGGGGCAATGCTTGCAGGCCTGGAGCTGAGGGTGCCACAATGTTTAGCGGTATGCGGCAGTGTTAATCTGGCATTGATATGATACTTCTAGGTACCAGAAAATACCTGTAGAGGCAGTGCAGGCACAGAGGAAGTTCTCAGACAGCCAAAATCTCAATCTGTGCATGCACCACCCCTGCAGCCATTTTCTTGAAGTCCATCGGTAGAGGCAGTCAAGGCATAGATCGGCACTTAGCTCTCTGAGATCTTTAGCTATGCCTGCTCTGTCTCTGTAGCCATTTTCCAGTACCTGCAAGTATCAGTGTCCACCGAACACTGCCGCACACTACCGAACACCTTGGCACCTTCAGTTCCAGACCTGCATGCATGCCCCACTACTGAGGTCCTTCTTTTCCTCCACTGAACCACAACGCAACCCCCAAGTAAGCAAGGTTGGGATTATAAAATGCAGAACCCATTTTCCCTCTAATGTAGGGGGAAGAAATTTTGTTTTATAATCTGAAAAATACAATAATTGTAATATCAGTACATTTCCTGAGGAAGAAGCAGCGACATACTTCAAAATGTGTCTAATAAACCACCATGTTCATTACAATTATCTAAACCTCCAGCAGGAATGCAGGGCCTGAGATATCGGAGCTTAACGATGGTTCCGGCAATCCACAGATTATTACAGATACTCAGACCATGTAGCATGGAGAAGTAGAAGAGGTGATTGCAGGAACACAGGTTTCATGAACAATGGTTGTGAACTTTTACTCCATTAAAACAGTGTAAACTCTGCTAACTCTCCCTCTGAGAGCATCTTACCAGCAGGGATCCATAACTGGGGCTGCTTTGGTTGGTTTTTCAGTTTTCCGGGTTTGGCTATGTTCGGCCCTATTTGGGAAGCTCACTGTAGTATGCACCCTGCCGTACAAATATAATTTTCTGGATAAAGCGCAGCTTTCCTATGCTTTACTGCACGTAATCACTTCAGGACAGGAGCGGTCTGGAGCAGACCCACTGACTCCAGCGTTTTTATACTGTGGCGCCCCGCAACGCGTGCGTCACAGGAGGGTACTGCACCCCTGTCTAAAGGTGCAGTATTCTCCGTCTCAGTGGTGAACAGGTTAATCCCAAGGCTCCCTGTACCACATGCAACATCTAGAGGCAGAGGACCAATTAGATACCCATTTCCTGGTCAACCGGTCCTGGTGGGAGGAGAGTTCGATGTATAGCAGTGCGGAAGAAAAGAACAGAGTTAGAAAGTTGAAGAGACAGGAACAAGAACCCAAGTCGTGACAGAACAGCTACCAGGGAGGGCACCTAGAGTCGGTGACCCAGAAGTGAAAGGGGGCCAAGAGAAAGAGTAAAGGAAATAGACGACCCGAGCCCAGTCCAAACCCGGAGTACCGGCTCCGAGGTGGCGCAGATGCTTTACCGCTGTACCACAGACCCGGAGTGATTGAGAGCTTCACAGGAGCGCAATACACAGCTTACCATCACCGCAGCTGTATCAGGAGGGGTACCCACCATTGAGGTTCAGGGGCCTATCGGAGTCGCAGGCCAACAGCTCGGGTTCCCAACAGAAGACCCTCTGTACCCCGGCCTGGTATATTAGAAGCAGCGACGAGAGAGGGACAGTCAGGATATAGAAAGACACGGGTGGAGCCTTGGAGGGACACTGTTCATCACAAGGACCACCTGGTCTGTTACCCAGAAGTGGGAACCGTTATCCCTGTGTACTGTGTGAGAACTAAGTAAAGACCGTTCAGAGGAGCAGCGTATCCGAGCATTATTTCAGGACTATTACTAATCTTTTTATCTACAGAACTAAGCAAGCTGCCATATTCCTCAACTGCAGCTCCTGCCCCCGGGGACTCCCGCTCGTCTTGTAGGGAGCGGATCCATCCTTGCTGCCGCCCACACCCCGGAGGTCCAAGCAGCGCCGGTGCCATCACTGGACCCCTACAGGTGGCGTCACGAATCAATAACTTTATTTTCTTCATTATTCTACTTTTACACTTTACTGACCACCGGGCACGCAGCCTCAGGCACCGCAACCGTAACTGACAGCCAGCGCCTGAGACCCGAGCACCTGGCCCACAGTGGGTCAAAGCTTATGTCTTCACTCCTGCGTCTGCAGCAGTATATCCTCACTGCTCCCCACTGCCAGAAACTCCCCAACTGTGGAGTAGCTTCCTTTGGACATATGAGAAAATGGTAGTTTTAAGAATGGCCAGCAGAGGCAGTGGAGAAAAGAAATGCTCTAACTCTCAGAGCTAAGGTGTAGGAGTTACATGTAATGCACAACATCAAAGAGCAACACATGGCAGATCAAGGAACAGTTTGCTTACTCTGGTTCACTACACAATTACATCTGGATCACATTGTTTATAAGAGCAGCACAGATTTTTATCCATGGGTTTCATCTGGGTAAGGATGGAGGAAGAGGATGTAACATTTCATGGTGCCATAGGGAAGGAAAAAAGTGGAGGGAGCTGCACTGAGGAATGGGCAAAGAGCTATGGCCAAGGGCAATAACAGAACAGGTGTTTTGCAAATACTAGGAGTATGTTTTATTTTTCATCACTTTCATGGTCGTGTACACATTAGCAAAATAGTCATTTGATGTTGTGACATATGAAGCCTACCAGGCTCAGTGCTGAGCAAAGTCAATAGGACCAGTATTCTTCCAGTACTAGCATTATTATTTTTGTACAACCTTTTCCTGGCCTTATACACATCAAAAATATCATTTGCTATCATGACATATGAAATCTACTCAACCCAGTGTAGAGATGGTCGTAGAAGACATCAAGCACCATGCAGTAATTATGAAGTCCCAAGTGGCAGCCGGGCAGGGGTCAATAGGATAAGTACGTGGCAAGATGAGTATTATTTTTATCATTTTTTTCAACTTCCGTTTATTATATTTTGGTGTTTGAAGGAAGCATAAAACACACATTTGGGTTGTATTGAATAAACGTGATGGGAATTCAATTTTATTGCTTATTTAAAGTGAAGAAAATTTTTTTCGGAGACAATATTTTTAATGGCTAATCTCAATACACCCATGACTGACTGGCTGGAGGTATTGTGATGTTCCAAAGATTGCACCCTCTATATTGTTTACAGTGAATAGCACCAAAAATAGAGTGGTGCTATGGTATATGGTCCTGAAGCTCATTCCAGTTCCCTGAATGGCACTAACCTGTAATGGATGGCACAGCCAGTACCAAACTAGCAGTGCTATACCTAATAAGCATTGAAGAGATGCCTTCAGTCAGCTGCTCTGCTCCTATTTTTTGCACCTTAAGATTTCAAACTTATGTATAAATATTTTCAATGATTATAGGAGTTGTCTTGCCTCAAAAAAACTTTTATACGGGACATGGATGGCTTAAAAATAACAAATAGCTATTCTCACCTGTTGTCACTCCCATGGATAAAAAATAAGCTTCTCCAGTGTTCTACACTGTGACCGGTAATTATTTCTTCTCATTGTTTGATCACCTGATCGATGAGATCTGTGATTGGCAGCAGTGGTCAGATGACTGAAATAGCCCATTCATGGATGTACCATCAGTTCCACTGTGAGGTGTAATGGGTGAGTATGTCTGATATGTTATTTCTAAGGCTGGCTTCACACCACGGTTTTGGCCTGTCCATCTGTATCTCTGTAATTTGCTTGAGCAGACAGACCGGCAGGGTTGTGTTTAAAGGGATGGAAACGGATTAGTGATGGGCGAATCCTAAATTACTCGGAATCGTTTGACTCTAGCGAGTCTGAGCACAGGACTCGCTACTCGTTTCGAGTCTAGCGCGTCCAATGTTAATGAATGGGGAAGCGAGTAATAGCGAGTAGAGTGAGATTTACAAATCGCAGATGTGTCTCGGAAGCTTCAGCCTGAAGCAATCCTAGTTTTGCCATTGATTTGCATTGGACTCGTTTACTTTGCAAGTAATCGCTGGGAAACTTGCACAGATAAGAGTTCTGTCTGATTTGTGTGCTCGCTGCCGCAGCTCCAGGGTCCTAGAGCCCGCCTGCTGCCTGATGTAGCAGAGCTGAGATTGTTCTCAGTCTGCTCATTCCCTGTGCATAGACATCTATATCTATGCACAGGGATGAGCAGAGAGGACATCGCGTTTTGGACTGCGTCGGACGGAAGAGGATTTTTTTAATTAAAGATGGAGTCCCTAATGGCTTTTTTTTTATTTATAATAAAAATTTTTCTCTGTGTTGTGTTTTTTTTAAAACAATTTAATAGAAATTCGTGGCGGTCATGTCTAATATTGGCGTGACCGCCATAAATTTCGGGCTTAGGGCCAGCTGATAATACAAAGCTGGCCCTAACCTCTTTATTACCCAGCGTGCCACCGCCACCAGGGCCGCTGGAAGAGCGGGGTTCAGCGCCAGAGGATGGCGCTTCAATGAACGCGCCATCTTCTGGGGCGGCTGCGGGCTGCAATTTGCAGCGGGGGGTACCCAGAAAGCTTGGGCATCCCTGCGCTGCGGATTCCAGCCCCCAGCTGCTTAGCTGTACCTGGCTAGACATAGAAATTGCGCGGAGCCCCACGCATTTTTTTTTAATTATTTCATGAAATTCTGAGATTCTGACTGACTCTGACTCTGAGACTCTGACTCTGAGACCCTGACTCTGAGACTCTGACTCTGAGACCCTGACTCTGAGACTCTGACTCTGAGGGTGAGACTCTGAATCTGGCTCTGAGGGTGAGACTCTGAATCTGAGACTCTGACTCTGAGACTCTGACTCTGACTCTGAGACTGACTCTGACTCTGAGACTCTGACTCTGAGACTCTGACTCTGAGACTCTGACTCTGAGACTCTGAGACTCTGACTCTGAGACTCTGACTCTGAGACTCTGACTCTGAGACTCTGAGTCTGATTCTGAGACTCTGACTCTGACTCTGAGACTCTGACTCTGAGACTCTGACTCTGAGTCAGACTCTGACTCTGAGACTCTGACTCTGAAATTCATGAAATAATAAAAAAAAAATGCGTGGGGCTCCGCGCAATTTCTATGTCTAGCCAGGTACAGCTAAGCAGCTGGGGGCTGGAATCCGCAGCGCAGGGATGCCCAAGCTTTCTGGGCACCCCCCGCTGCAAATTGCAGCCCGCAGCGGCCCCAGAAGATGGCGCGTTCATTGAAGCGCCATCCTCTGGCGCTGAACTCCGCTCTTCCAGCGGCCCTGGTGGCGGTGGCACGCTGGGTAATAAAGGGGTTAATACCAGCTTTGTTATACAGGCTGGTATTAAGCCCGAGATTCTTAATGTCAGGCCACGTTTGACCCAGCCACTAAGAATCTCCAATAAAGGGTTAAAAAAAACACAACACAGAGAACATTTTTTATTTGAAATAAAAAAAAAAAGCCATTATGGACTCCATCTTTAATTAAAAAAATCCTCTTCCGTCCGACGTAGTCCAAAACGCGATGTCCTCTCTGCTACATCCCCTGTGCATAGATATAGATGTCTATGCACAGGGAATGAGCAGACTGAGGACAATCTCAGCTCTGCTACATCATCTCTGTGAGCAGGCGGGCTCTAGGACCCTGGAGCTGCACAGAGATGACAGCTGGACTCGGCTTGCAAAGAAACAGCAGTTACTTTGCGAGTTTCCCTGCTATCACTGGCACAGTAGCCGAGTCTAATGCAAGACAACAGCAATCCTAGTTTTGTCAGCGTTTGCCATTGATTTGCATTGGACTCGTGCGAGTAAACGCTGGGAAACTCGCAGAGTACTGAGTCCTGCGAGTCCCTTACTACTCGCCGAGTAACGAGTCCTAGCGAGTAGATTCGCCCATCCCTAAAACGGATCGCAATTATGCCTCTGGATTCAGTTTTTCACAGGATCCGGTTTTGTCATAGAAAAGCTGTAGCCAGATCTAGAGACATAATGTCAGTCCAGAGAGAGAGATAGACTCCAAAACGGAAGGTGGGTTAAAATGACCTGGGAGGATGTGATGCTGGTCACAAGAAATTACTAGTCTCAGTGAAGCAGAAGACAAACAGAAATAAATAGAAAGTAAATAATAATAATACTACTTACTGGTAGTAAAGAGAGGTCAAAACAATCGAAGGTCAGGTCCAGGAAATGGCGTAGTACAACAAGGGGTGGTCAGAAGCGAAATCCAATTCAAGCCTAAATTATTAAACCAGAGAGACAAAAACAGAATACAAAGGTACAAATGGGAAGAGAAGTCAGGTCACAAGCAAAGAGTCAAGTCCAGGCAAGATAGCTAAGTAAGGCAGGGTCTGTTTCAGAGCACAGGGAGATCAAGTCCACACAGCCAGAAGCTAATGTACAATTGACACTGAGCATAGCTTCAAGCTTGATTAAATAGAGGTTTAATTATTTGAGCTGAATTCAGGTGATTGAGGCACAAAGCCTGGCCAGGCTCACAGTCTCCATAAACTTAAGGCCGCTTCACACGCTAGGATATAGGTGAACTATATCGTTAGCTATGTCACGTGACAGCGATCTTTCCAACATCGTTAGTGCGTTGTCACACACAAGGATATCATTAACTGTCGAGCCCACTGGGACGAGGGTACTCGGTACCGGACCGCGTCTACTATTGGGGAAGTCACAGGTGGTCCTGGTCCGGACCGTGTCCCGGGCCCTGGCAAATAAAAGGGTGTATTTACAGGGAAGAATAGTCTATCGTGACGCCACCCACTATGTGCAGCCAGAGATGGGGCCACCGCTGCTGCAGAACCTCCGGGGATGGTGTAATGGCAGCACAGATGGAATAGTTCCAGTGGGTAGAACTGTATTCCCCGGGGCAGTGATGGTAAAGTCTATAATGGATGTGGATAATGGAGACGGGGTTAAAGAACACACACTCACGTTTTGTAGTAAAAGGTGCAATTCTCCTTCTCTCCTGATGCTGCAGCTTTCTTCCAGCCTGTGTGCAGAGCTAACAAGGCTTGTAGCTCTTCAGGTGGGACCTCTCTGCTGTTGGATGTAGGGCAAAGGTTGCAATCAATACATCAGACTCACAGTTTTGCTGTTTTCCAAAGCTTTACTGCAGATGTTGTTGCAGATTATAGTCCACGGAGTCTGTACTGGGGCTAGGTTTTCCTCCCACCCTGTCCGGGTCATCAGCTTCCTCGTGCTGCGCTGTGTGTGTGTGACCTGGCTGCTGCTTCTAGCTGAGCTGCTGGGACTGTCTCACTGTCTCTCTGTTCTGCTGGTACCACTTGGCTAGGCAACTTGAGTCCTCTGTGCTGTGCTGACCCGCATGTTGCTTTGCGCTGGTACTGTGGGCGTCTAGAAACCCCACTGCTCCTGGATTCACCGTGCTGTGTGTCAGTCACAGTACCGGATCCGGTGTCCGTTCTGTGCGCTTCTCTGGGGCGACTAATGGTTGCACTCAAGCTCCCAGGAGTGTCTCTCTGCTTGTAGTTCTCCTTTCCTTAGACCCTCACTAGGCCTGGAATCTGTGAGCAGACTGCAGAGAAGCTTAGCACAGCCTCTCTCTGTCACTGCAGTCTCTCTCTCAGTTCTCCAGGAACTGAACTCACTACTTCGTCATGAGCTGGAGTATTTAAGAGAGCAGGTTGTGCTCCCCCTCCTGCCCAGAGATGCTAGTGTTTGTCAGTGTGTTGTGGAGAGGGAACCCATGTGATGTTATTGTGGCACATTAACCCATGGGGTGCCACATAATCGATCCTAAATTTGGAAACGCGCCAGCGAAGCGGAGAAGAATGTATGAACGACGTTAAATAGCGGCAGGAATAGGAGAAATATGAACACATCGTTCAAAATGGTGTCACACTGAACGATGTTGCTGCTTCACAGATCCTTAATTGGACGACGAACGAAAGATTTGAGGTCAGCATCTATTTTTTGGATGAATGATCCAACAATTTTGCCTTCCTACATCGTTCGTTTACACGCAATGACCCACTAACGATATCGTTTGAACGATCACAAATCCGTGACGTTTCAACGATATCGTTAACAATATCCTAGCATGTGAAGCGGCCTTTAGAACAACCACAGGTAATGTGGAGATCATGACAGAGGAGCTGTGGATTTCTTCTGAGCATGCTCAGCACCAAAACCTGGATCCGTGAAATGATCCTGTTTTTTCCCAGATTCGGCTCCATTGACTCCCATGTTAACAGCTTCGGACCGGACCAGATTAGTTTCTGTCCGATTTTGTCCGGTGCACCCAAAAACGGTACAGTCTCCGATTTTGGAGTGGTAAAAAACAGGACAAAAATGAATCCTAAACTGAATATTACTAAAACGTATGGCTATATATGACCAATCTTGCACCATAGGGATACATGGGAGGC
Source organism: Allobates femoralis (assembly GCA_033576535.1). Classification (NCBI taxonomy): domain Eukaryota; kingdom Metazoa; phylum Chordata; class Amphibia; order Anura; family Aromobatidae; genus Allobates; species Allobates femoralis. Next base: position 72,714,309 of record JARQOC010000007.1, read on the forward strand.
AAAACAGGATCCTGTTCTTTCCTTTTCAAAACGGACAGGCAGGATGCCAAAAAAACGTGGTTGAAGCCAGCCTAAGCCTTACCATGTCTCAGGTTTCTGCCAAGGCTAAGGAATTCCCTGTAGCTTTCATCATATCGATCTCCTATATCAAAGTAAATAAATAGTGGTTTTTGTTTAGCTATTCCTAGCACTAGTAGAAAGGTATGTTTCTCTAAAAAATCCACGTCAAATTAAATTATTTTATAATAAAAATATGTATAGTTGTATATTTTACTGCTATTACATCATTGTGCAACCAATGCCAGACAGGGGCACATAAAGGTACAAAATCTTGCCATCAACTAATATGGGTTGTACAGGTGACTTTTTTATTATTTTAATTGACCTTAAACCAGATAATATTACTTATTTTTAGCATTAATGTTTGAGTCTTAATTTTGATTATCTTTAAAGAGGACCTGTCAGCCCCCTGCTGCATGGCAATCTAAATGCAGCACATGAATGCCAGCATTGTCTGTGTACCCCGAGATATAAGCTTAGTAACACTCACTTTTAGAAGCCATGAGGCATTCCCTGGTGCAGGAGCCAGCTCGATTGACAGGGGCCATTCCCTCCCCTTCTGCCTCTCTGTGCTGCTTCTGCTGTGCTGGCTCTGCCCTCCTCCTCTCTGTCACTCATCCTGCCACACACAGCATGCAAATCATTTGTCCTGATGTCCAGATTCCTGCCCTGCTGTTGGAACAAAGCATAAACAGCACAGCAGGAGGCAGCACAGAGAGGTAGAGGGGGAGGAATGGCCCCTGTCAATCAAGCTGGCTCCTGCACCAGGGACTGCCTTCATGGCTTCTAACTGAGTTTTCCTAAGGCTACATCTTGGGGTACACAGCACACAGACACATGGGAGACCCCTTCCCTGAATGCAGCACACATGCTGCATTTAGATTGCCATGCAGCAGGGGGTGACAGGTTCTCTATAAAGGAAACCAACCACCAGGATTTAAAAAAAGCCAAACAGTGATGTCATGCTGCTCATGTCAATGATGTGCTGCTCTGATTTGCAGGGGTTAAATCCTTTAAGGTTGGTCCTCTTTAACCATAAAGTTGTTTTAGTCTACCAAAAATTAAATGATATTTCATTTACAAGTTCCCTTTCACGAAATGTGGAAATATGGAAATGGTGAATTAAAAAGCTCTCATTTATCACAGGAATTTGAATAAATAATTATCATTACATTAGGCATAAAAATGACAGGGAGGCATCTGCTAAACGATTTCCTTATCCACTTTTTTGTTCCTCACAAATGCAATAAGATGCAAATTAAAATGACAACAAATTACAATGCGGTTATCAACAAACTAACAAGAAAAACACGGAATACGTGACAAATGTCTATGAATGAAAGTGAAAAAAAGCCATTAATGCAAAACTATGAACGCATATGGAGAATAAACATAATGACAGTCTTAATATGGAGGAATCTGAAGAACTCTGTACAGGATTTAAGGTAGCTTTATGGTCACCAAAATAATTAGGCTGCAAGGTAGGATCAAAAAAAAGCTAAATTCAAATATACTTCCATGGCTGCAAATGGATTTTCCATAGATGAGATTCAATCTCGATGTAACTAAGGCTTTAAAATTGAGTGTGGGACTCAGTGTAATGGTACCTTTACACGCCGCTACTGGATGGTGGCAACAACCGGGTACTTCACGTGCACGAGCACGCACAAACGGTTGCAAATCGCACTAACTTTACACGCCGCAACAAGGTGCGCTACCGTAGGTTACATCTATCTCTAGATACACCGCAGGTTGTCTCAAGTTACCTTCTGCCGAGCACCTTACCTGGTGCAGCAGGGACAACACATAGGTGTGCCACAATTGTGGATTACGAGACGTCCGTACGCTGATAGGACAAAGCAATAACATCATGATTGGCCAGCCACCGCAGGAGGCTGACTAATACATGACGCTCAAGCAATTGTGTAGTGTGACTGGTCAGCCTCGTAAATATGCCGCCCTATGCAGCAACAACCAATCGTAACGCAGGAGCTTCCACCAACGATCGCTGAAGGGGGGTGGTTTCCCGGAGGCTGTGTCACGCCCCAGGTACATACCAGGTACATAGCATGGTGTAGAAACAACCCTTCTGTCCCTTCTTTACATGCCGATACAGGTCGCTACAATCACCTGGGTATCCACCTGTTTTAGGGCAGTGCTCGGAAACAGGTGCCGCTACTGCCGGGTGGCTACAACCGTCTTCACACGCCGCTACCACGGGTTGAATTGGCGGTGCAAGATACATTTCTCTCATGTACCAGGTTGTAGCCACCATCCAGTAGCGGCGTGTAAAGGTACCACAAGGCTGCAGAGTCCCGTTCTTGAGGTTCTAAAGTCCTGTTATTGGGATTGCTGGGGTTCCCAGATGCTGGACCTTAACTGACAGGGATAACTTGTTTTTTGACGGAATAAACGTTTAGGTAAAACCATGAAATAATGGAGTTTAAAAAAATGTGCATCTATCATCCTAAGGCTACATGCACACGTAGTGTTTTTTAGTGAGGTTTTTACCTCTGTATTTGTAGCCAAAATCAGGAATGAAACAATCAGAGAAAAAGTATAATATCCACACCTCACCACTTCTGTATGTATCACCCACTCCTGGTTTTGGCTACAAATACTGAGGAAAAAACTCACCAATTACTCAGCAGCAGCAACATAGAATACCCAGATAACTACCTTTAGGCCATTTGCACACATTGTTTAGTGAGGATTTTGTGGAAGACAAATCCAGAAGGGGGTAAAAATTCAGAAGTGGTGCCCATGTTTCTACTATACTTTTCCTCTGATTGTTCGACTCCTGGTTTCGGCTGCAAATACTGACGTAAAAAACTCACCAAGTACTCACCGTGTGAATGCGGCCCTATACTTTGCAACAGGGAATCCCTGGATAACTAACATTAGGCTACACATTGTTAGGGGAGGGTTTTTTGTAAGGCTGGCTCCACACCACGGTGTGATCCAGTCCGGGGCTGTCAGGCATGAACCTGACAGCCCCGGAACAGATCAGCACACAGAACCGGACGGACAAATGTGCCCTCCGGTCCTGTGTGCAGCCGGACGGCTCTAATTGCAGCCGCAGCTGCTGATTTTTCAAGACCGCGGCTAGCATGGAGCTGGCTGCGGTCCTGAAACAACAGCGGCGTGCAGCCGCCGTTATCCGTTTCCCGGATTCTCCCGGACTGGGGCAATCCGGCCCGATAGGCTCCCATGTTAAGGAGCGCCGGATTGTCCCGGATCCGGGAGGATCTGGGAGAATCTGGGAAAATCCGGGATCCGGCAAATTGGGGAGATTTTTCTCCCCCAACACAAACAATGTTGCAAGCAACATATTTGTGTCCAGTGAGAATAAACCATATTCTCCAGGATTCCACCGCAGTCTGGTTTACACTGGACAGCCCTGGACTGGATCACACCGTGGTGTGAAGCCAGCCTGAGTCAAAACCATAATTGAAGAGGAAGCCAGCCATTTTTATCCGGACTCCCAGCAGATCCTTGGGCTAAATCAGTTATCTGCACACTCTTTTCCCGCATTTCCCTAAATTATTGTGACTTTTAAGGAGCAGTAGGACTGGTCTTCCCTTCAGTATCAGGATTACATGAGGGATTAAAAAGGCAGCAGGAAAAAAATGGTAGGTTTCCCAAGGGGTGTGTATCCAACATTATATTCTTATTATTAGGTGCATCTCTATGAATTAGAATATCATCAAAAAGTTTATTTATTTCAGTAATTCAATACATAAAGTGAAACTCATATATAATATAGAGTCATTACACACAGAGAGATCTATTTCAAATGTGGATTTCTGTAAATGTTGATGATTATGGCTTATAGCCAATGAACATCCAAAGGCCATTATCTCAGAAAATTAAAGTAGGGAGGATGAAGGGTCTGAGAGATAAAATTGAGGTGCGCGGGGATGAGCACACCACCCTCTCAAGCTAAGTAACCCTCCTCTCTTCCCACATGTATGACACCAATGTGAACATGGCCTGTTGTTTTCAGAGAGGACCATGCTGGTAATGTGGTGTGGGGCACATGGAGTATGGGACTTTATCATCTAAACATCTAATTTTCTATCACCGGGGGGGGGGATCTAGCAGGTGGGTGGTGATACTCTGGTTTTAACACTGGGTCACAGAAATCAGACCCTGTCACCCATATTTCCAAACTCTGGCAGGGCTTATCATAGGGGGGAGCACCACCTCCTTACTTCCAGGGTGAGGGCAAGGCAGGACAGGGCTAGCCGTCGACGAGTGGGGGCGCCACTACGTTTACTAGGTGCCGGCCTCCGCTCTCAGGCAGGTGATAGGAGGGAGGCATATATCAAGGACAGCTCCCTTCCTTCACACTTTCCTGTGCACTTAGTTTTATCACACGTTTGAATTGTTTGTATAAGTTAAACAATAAAGATATCGTTTGAGGGTTTAATATGATTTATACACTTTTTGAATCCTAAATTATCCTATTTTGAGTTAAACCATATATTATATAGAGTCATTACACACAGAGAAATCTATTTCAAGTGTTTATTTCTGTAAATGTTGATGATTATGGCTTATAGCCAATGAACATCCAAAGGCCATTATCTCAGAAAATTAAAGTAGGGAGGATCAAGGGTCTGAGAGATTAAAATATGACCTAAATAGGTATCAGAGGCTTCGCCTTGTGTGGTTGTGAGAGTCACAACCACTGTAAAAGCAGATCATGGCTCCTGCAGTAACCAGCGTGGTGCATATAGAGTAGGGAGGATGAAGGGTCTGAGAGCTAAAATATGACCTAAATAGGTATCAGAGACTTCAGCTTGTGTGGTTGTGAGAGTCACAACCACTGTAAAGCAGATCACGGCTGCTGCAGTCCCAGCGTGGTGCATATAGAGTGGAGGATGATGGGTCTGAGAGATAAAATACCCTAAATAGTATCGGGGTGTCACCTGTGTGTTGTGAGATCACAACCACTATAAAAGCAGATCACGGCTGCTGCAGTCCCAGCGTGGTGCATATAGACTAGGAGGATGATAGGTTAAAAACCACGCTGCCGTATTCCACGAGACATCAATGGGTGAATATAATATTGATTTATTAGTTAACGCATTTTAGGGGTCTCTGACCCCTTCCTTTGGAGAAATCAATATCATATCGCCATGTTTCGGGGAGTCCTGAAACACGTTGACTAATAAATCAATATTATATTCATCCTTTGATGACCCTGGAATACGGCAACTCGGTTTTTAACCCTTCATCCTTTCTACTTTAATTTCTGCAATAATTAGTTTGGGGTTTTCATTGGCTGTAAGCCATAATCATCAATATTAACAGAAATAAACACTTGAAATACAGTAGATCCCTCTGTTTGTAATGACTCTATATAATATATGTGTTATTACCTTTTTGATGATCTTCTTCATTGAGATGCCCCTGTATATATTTGAGACTGGATGAAGAAGACTAAAAACAAACTTTTTAACCCCAAGTAGCCACTAACTTGTAAACTAAAATGCCTAGGATAATATTACACCATCTAATGGTGGATGGGGTCTTCTATAACTTGGGATATCAGACACAGACGTAACACGGTTATTTCTTACGATGGCACCTTTTCATTTGAGGACATGATAGGAAATGAATATTTCTTTGCCTACAGAGAGTACACATGGTTATACATTTCCAATAGATAAATGTTGGTAAAAGGTCCTGGCTATATTTTCTGATCATAATAGGAGATAACCCTGTAGACATGGAGTAGCGGAGAACATCCAGACATGTCATTAAAGCAGTTGCCTGGTAACCGGCTCTCAACGAGGTCTGTATGACCAAGCTACAAGGGAAAATATCTATTGTGTAACCCACGTCTCCAACTCACATTCCGCTTTAATGGTTCGTTTTTTGCCGTACCACGAAAAAAAAAAAAGGTGAGCTTCTAATAGCGTTATCACTCCATTTAGTTGAGTTTTTCTACAATCTACCATTTCCTTGTGTTATTAAAGAGAAGAGAAAAAAGCTAAAGCATTAAATATGAATTTATCTCCTTGACAACACAGGTCAAAAAGAAACTCGCCAGAAGACGCTGCCAGAAGATATGGAAAAGTATTATAAAAGGAGACATAGCGGATCCTTCAGAGCCGCAATGTTCTCTCTCCTTTCTCTCCAGGAGCAATTTCCCGAGATAATCATGCATATTTGCTGTACTGTTCCTCTACGTTCACACGCAATTCATTTAAATGTACGTATTATATGTAGATAAAGACATTTTGGGCACACACTTTAGAAACCATTCATCATTTTCTTTGAGCGTGGAGTTGTTTTCATAGTAATATAGTTAAATTGGTGAAAAAATTCAGAATGGCTGAATAGGCGTGATAGGGAAGATTGAGTACCGGGAAGATTTAGTAATAAAGAGTAATTTGTGAGACGTGTAATGATTTCCTTGTGTGGATTAAAGCAAAAAAAAGAGAGTATATTCTGGGAAAGTTATCAGATAATAATATTGTGTTTTATACAAATTTTTAAAAACTCTTCCCATCCCAAAATGCTACAATCAGGGCCGCACCGTCCATAGGACAGTGTGAGCCCTGTGGATCAAGCGGCAGGCAGGCTGGGGGAGCGGCAGTGGAGAAGGGGGTGGCGCCAACAGCACACACTGTCCACCTGCGTGCCCGGCGCTGACAGCTGCTGTAGGTAAGAAGCGGTGCAATGCTCCCGGAGGGCGGCAGTGCTGGGAAGCGACAGCATCCGCCCCGGTACTCACCGCAGCTGCTGGAGGACGGCGGTGCTGGGAGGGGACAGCACCCCCTTCCCCCACTACTCACCGCAGCTGCTGGTGGGCGGCAGTGCTGGGAACACCCCCCCCGCTACTCACCACAGCTGCTGGAGGGCAGCGGTGCTGGGAACGACAGCACCCCCCTCTGCTACTCACCCCGCAGCTGCTTGAGGGCGGCGGTGCTGGGAAGCGATAGCACCCCTTCCCCTCTACTCACTTCAGGGCTCAGGCAGCAGGGGTGCTTGATGCACCCCTGGCTACAATAGTGATAATAACATATGTTCAGAATACTCGATAGACGAGTTGGCGTATAAGGTGACGTGCACATGTTGAGTATTTGGTGAGGTTTTGTAGCCAAAACCAGGAGTGGAACAATCCAAGGAAAAGTATATTAAGCAAAACTAAAAATGGAACAGTTATGTTTTTGCTCCCATTTTTCAAGAGCTGAACTCAAAGATGTAACACTTATTTTTCTCTGTACATAAAAAGCCTTTTTCTCTTAAATATTGTTCAGAGATTTGATTATATATGTTAGTGGATACAAACAGAAAAGACGAAAACACATGGTACATCAACGGAGCAACACCACAGCAAATTAAATTGACACATGCACCGGGACGCATAAATGCCCTGCATTAGCGCTCAGCTGTGTTCGGTGCTCCCATTATAGCCTATGTCCGAGCACAGCTGAGCGTGCGCTCTGTATAGTGAGACGCGCAAGTGAAAGTGGCAGAGCGCACGGCGCATGCGCCTGTCAATTAACACCCGGAAATGCCCAATTGGGCATTTCCAGGAGCGTCTGACCAGGCGCATGCGCTGTGCGCTCTGCCACTTTCATTTGCGCTTCAGAGTATACAGAGCGCGCGCTTGGCTGTGCTCGGACATAGGAGATAATGGGGGCACCAAGCGCAGCTGAGAGCACAGGGGTCACTAGTATGCATTTACCAAAGCTGTAAACGCGGCCCCACAGTGCCACAAATCACCTCTGCGTCTGCACCTGCGCCAGCGCAACCAGGCTGGCGCAGGTGATGTGGCCATGCGCAGAGGTGTGGAACAGGCCTTATAATAGTATTATTTGACAATGGTGGATTTATGTTTGCATACTTCGGGACGAATGGGCCTGGTGTAGAGAGAGCACACTAAGTGACCGAAAAAATTATTCGTAAGTATGGTTATACAAGAGGAGTATATACTAATACGAAGGAGTAGTAAATGATAACTGGGGTGCCTGTAAACGCACCGCTATCCAGAATAAACGGGTAACCAATTATAAATATGGGGTCCTGTTGTACGATATAAGAACCAGTATTACAGTGAATGATGATACAAGCATTCACTGTAATACTGGTTCTTATATCGTACAACAGGACCCCATATTTATAATTGGTTACCCGTTTATTCTGGATAGCGGTGCTTTTACAGGCACCCCAGTTATCATTTAGTATTCCTTCATATTATTATATACTCCTGTTGTATAACCATACTTACAAATAGTTTTTTCGATCACTTGGTGTGCTCTGAGTACACCAGGTAGATTTGTCCCGAAGTATGCAAACATAAATCCACCATTGTCATATAATACTATTATAACTCTTGTAACAACTCCCCTGCGTGGGGTGTTCCACGTCTACCGTGTATATGGTGTCTCTGTATTGCCTTTGTATACTGGTTCTGTAATACCACCAGTCAAATGGGACCTGGGGGCTCCCTATTGTTTTAATTGTTTTTAAAAGTTTTTTTTGTACATCAATAAAAGTCATTTATTTTTTCACAAATTGATGATTATTGTCGATTCATTTGCTGTGGTGTTGCTCCTGAATGTACCATGTCTTTTCTGTTTGTATCCATATTGCCCAATTTGGTACGGTGAGCACCCCATAAATTTAATAATATAGATAGTGATGCGTCCTGTTTTCTTCTTTATATATATACTAGCTGTAGTACCCGGCTACGCCCGGTTAATAAATAACTGCTGTTAGCTATAACAAAATAGAATTTGAATATGTCATATTAATGACCTGTAAGAAAATAGAAGCTGAGCTGTGATTGGTTGCTATAGGCAGCCTAATAAATCTCCAGCCAACAGTAATCCCTCCCCCTGGCCAGGCAGTATATGTTACCTCACACATACACATAATAGACAGCTCATGTGACTGACATCTGCCTTAATTCCCTATATGGCACATGTGTTGCACATTGGCAGTTTTTAATCAGATGTTTATGTTTGGAAAATAAAGATAGCACACGTATGAGGCGAGTTGTGTGAGGTGATTTGTGCACATCTGTGTCTGTCTGTGTGGTGTGTGTGTCCCTGGGGTGTGTATGTGTGTGTCCCTGGGGGATGGGGTCTGTGTGGTGTGTGTCTCTGTTGTGTGTGTTTCTTTGTGGTGTGTGTGTGTGTCCCTGTGGGGTGAGTGCATGTCCCCCTATAAGGTGTGTATGTGTGTGTCCCTGTGGGGGGGTCTGTGTGGTGTGTGTCTCTGTTGTGTGTGTCTCTTTGTGGTGTGTGTGTGTGTGTGTGTCCCTGTGGGGTGAGTGCATGTGTCCCTATAGGGTGTGTATGTGTGTGTGCCCCTGTGTGGGGGTCTGTGTGTGTGTGTGTGTATCTGTGCTGTGTGTGTCCCTTTGTGGTGTGTGTGTGTCCCTGAGAGGTGAGTGCATGTGTCCCTATAGGGTGTGTATGTGCGTGTGTCCCTGTGGGGGGGTCTGTGTGGTGTGTGTGTGTCTCTTTGTGGTGTGTGTGTCCCTGTGGGGTGAGTGCATGTGTCCCTATAGGGTGGCTATGTGTGTGTGTCCCTGTGGGGGGGGGTCTGTGTGGTGTGTGTCTGTGTTATGTGTGTCTCTTTGTGGTGTGTGTGTCCCTGTGGGGTGAGTGCATGTGTCGCTATAGAGTGTGTGTTCGTCCCCTTGGGGTGTGTGTGTGTCTCTGTGTTGTGTGTGTCTCTTTGTGGTGTGTGTTTGTTCGGGTGCGTGGTGAGTATCCAATGTTGGGGCTGCACTTTAGCGACTATACACTTGCTGTTACCCTTTGTGTGCGTGTGGTGTGTATACATGTCCCCGTGCGTGGTGAATATCTCATGTTGGGGCCCCACCTTAGTGACTATATGCTGGTATGTGCTGTTAGTCTTTGGTGCTGTCATTAAGCCCCTCTCATTCACAACTGTCAACTGGTAACTCTCACTTTCTCTCCATTATGTAGATAGGGGCAAAATTCTTTGGTGAACTGGAACGCGCAGGGTTAAAATTTTGCCTCACAACATAGCCTTTGACGCTCTCGGGTCCAGACGTGTGACTGTGCAAAATTTTGCTGCTGTAGCTGCGACGGTGTAGATGCCAATCCCGGATATACACACATACATATGTGGCGCCCCTGCGGGTATTAGCCACAGTATAAGATCATAATAGTTGCACTCACTTAGAAAGCCATGCCACTGCACTACCACCTTTGGCCAGTAGGGGGAGCTCCAGAGACACCAGAGACTTCCCTAGTGATAAAACACTGGTTTGAGGTAAATTTTCAGACAGTTGGAGCCAGGAGCTCAGAGTAACAGGAGCTGCATTGAGTTCCTGAGGACTGACTGACAATTTCCAGGGCCAAGCCATCGGTCTGAGGAGGAGAAAACTGATAAGAGGAACACTTTCAGAATCGGGTAGCATCATTATCTACCCTAGATAAAAAGCGCAGATACGGATACCGGAGCCGTGGCTGCATTAGTTATATACAATACAGCAACCGGAAAAAAACGTGAGGTAACAACAAGCTTCACAGGGCCAGACACAGCAACATACTAAGAGTTCAGCAGTACTCCCGGAGGGGGTAAGCAGAGAGAGACAAAGGACTCAAGTTGCCTGTTGAGTGGGACCCAGAGAGGACAGATTTGGGCCGGCAGCGAGTTCACACACGGCAGCAGGGCCACATAGACAGCGCAAGCAGGAGGTAAAGGACCCGGTGGGGCCTGAGCAACTGAACCCCTATTGCAGACTCCGGAGACGGGACTTGTTGTATTATAGTTTGGTTGAAAGTAAACCAGTTAAACCTCATTTGTGCCTCAGCCTCTGATTTAACAGTTACCATCTATCCAGGATTGGGACCATCACCACTGAGAGGATTTGCTGTGAATCAAGTAAGTGTCTGTGCCCTTAACATCTCCTCACCATACTTCCATCTTCATCCATCATTAACTTTAACATCACCTGTCCAGAGGACCCTATAGCCCTACCGGAAAAGGGCTATACCATCTCAGCTGCCTCTCACCATCATCCCCTGGGCAGTACAAGGCAGCGGTGGCCATATATAGCCACATTATTCCGGGTGGCGTCACGACAATAACATCTACAAACTTTATAAACTATATAAACTTCTAAATCCCCTGTAAATACCCCCCTTTTAGGAGTGTGCCAGCCTGGGCCACGGCCTGGGTCCAGCCACCAGTGACTTCCCCAAGGAAAGGGACCCTGCGCCGGGTATCCCGGTCCCCTAAGCTGGGCGGCACACCTCTCTTTGGCGTCACGAACAGGATTTACCGTGCCTGGTTAAATCGGGTACTGTGTGCCGTGATTAATGCCGAAAATTGTGAGAAAATCCGAGAAAAATTGACTTTTTTATCAAAAAGTGATTTTCCCATTAAAAACCATTGAAATAGACTTTTCCCCATTGACTAACATTGAAACAAAATGGCCGCCAGCCTCTGAGGTAAAATTGCATCATCACTAATTACCTCATAACTGCCACAGCACGAGACTGCTATTTGAACTGTGTCATAGCCCTGAGCTCTGATCTGACTGAAAAATTTCAGATTCCGCCATTACTGAGCTCACGGCGAGCAGAAGCAGCAGGGGGCGTGTCTTTGTGGGCGGTACCAAGCTGAGAGCTCTGACGTCTGCAAAAGGGGAAAACCAATCCTGCTGCACAGCGGAACGATTATACGCCATCCCGACGGAAGCAGAGGACCGGAAGGGTCCGGATTAACTAAGGGGGCGCAACATGTCGCAGCACGGAGACGCCGAAACACCCGGCGACACAAATGCAGCTGAAGCACAAAACAGAGCGCTCGGCAGCACAGCGGCGCAAGGTGCAGCGCCCATTATGCCGATGTTGATGCCATACACCCCAGGTGCTCCATGGCTTCCAGTGTATGAAGGTAAGCCTAATACTTTTGATGATTTTAAAGAAAAACTGCTGGCCTATTTAAACATGTTTCCAATGGCAGAAGCTCAGCGTGTCGGTTTGCTGATGGCACAGTTAAGTGGTAATGCCAAGCGAGAAGTCACAGCATGGTCCCGCTGATCTAAAAGACACTGCTGAGCATATTCTAGCTGGATTAAAGGCAGTATTTGAAACTACTGCTGGTAGCAAAGCAAAGACCAAATTCTTCAATTGCAAACAAAAGGCCAATGAGAGTGTGAGAGACTTTGCCCTGAATTTACAAGAGGCCCTTAAAGCGCTTACACTGGCTGAACCAATGTTTAACACTGGCGCTGATAAATTGCTAAAAGATCAATTCATTGAGGGACTATTAACCCCTTCTCATCGAGGGCATGCGAGTATGCTGACTTTCAAGGACCCTGAAGTGACATTTGCCCAGTTAAAGGAGAGCGCTATTCGTCTCCAGCAGGCAGAGGCACTTTGGGATCAGGATCCTGAGCCATCCATTACAGAAACCCCTCAACAACAGAGAATGCCAGTGACATCAGTTAAGCCCTGGAGGCCAGTGCTAATGATGCTTTCCAGCAAAAGCTTGATTCTCTAACAGACATTGTCACCTCAATGGCTAAAACCATGCAGGAAATGAGAGAATCACAGACTACACCCAAGATGGAGTTGGCGAATCGCAGAGAGGATATTCCCTGGATGAGACCCCAGAGATACCCAGCATGGAGAGGACGACCCAACGACCGTTACCAGCCGGATGGACAGCCTATTTGCCGCCGTTGCCGGAAGCCAGGCCACATCGCCCGCAATTGTGATTTAAACAAGGATCCCCTGGGAATGCGGGCCGCTTCGCAGGAGTGAACTTTCAAGGCCCAACATCCTGGCACGATAAGTACGTCGGAGGACGTCCCATTATCCCCATCGTGCTGGACGGTATTCCCCTCAATGCCTTGTTGGACACTGGTTCCCAGATTTCATCTATACCACATATCCTTTATAAGAGGTACTGGGCAGATTCAGACATTGATAAAAGACCATCTAATGTTGAGCTAAGTATATATGCTAGTAATGGAAAATTGGTACCGCAAGTAGGATTTAGAGAGATGACCATTAAGATTGGTAGAGCAGAATTAAAAAATCAGGGTATCATAATTGTTGATGTTAACCGACGGGAACCTTTTGTATTGGTAGGTATGAATGTTTTAGAAAATTGTTTTTCGAGGTTATTACTATTTTACAGCAATTTGCGGAAACTGCCAATCCTGCCAGCAGAGAATTCTCCGGAGAGAGATAAAAGCATTGGTGCTGAAGCAACAAGTAGAGGTTGCAGGTGGAGAAATCGGCAGTGTGAGGGTAAGTGACCCAACTCCTATAGTAATACCTCCAAAAACTGAAATGCTGGTATGGTGTAGAGCAGCCATTGGTATTAAAGGACGAGATTACCAAGCCTTGGTAGAGCCTGTGTACACTGATAGTAGACCCACGATATTAACGGCTAGAGGAATAGTCGAGGTACACAGGGGAAGAGTGCCCATACGTCTTTTGAATTGTGGAGAGGAAGAGGTCACTTTACCAAGGTACGCTACAATGGCCAAGCTATACACTGTTGACAACAATGCCATCATAGCCATTGGGCCCTTGAATCCGTCATGTCAGGCGGACGACAATGGTTCAAGTGGAGAATTAGAAGATTGGTGTCAGCAGCTGCATATAGGTACAGATTCAACACCTACCCACCAAAACAAAGGGGTGTTACCGACTAGTAGAAGAATATGAACGGGTCTTCAGTAAACACCCATTAGACTTCGGACAGATTAAAGGGGTAGAACATACAATTCCTACCGGTAACCACCCACCAATAAAAGAGAGATATAGACCTATACCGCCCGCTCATTATCAATGTGCTAAAGACATGCTAAGGGAGATGAAACAGGCCGGGGTAATAAGAGACAGTTGTAGCCCCTGGGCAGCCCCTCTGGTAATAGTTAAAAAGAAAGACGGAACCATGAGAATGTGCGTAGACTACCGGCAGATTAATCACATTACCCATAAAGACGCCTACCCCTTACCTAGAATTGAAGAGTCATTAGCTGCTTTAAGATCTGCTAACTATTTTTCCACCTTAGACTTAACAAGTGGGTATTGGCAAGTCCCTGTGGCTGAGGAAGATAAAGAGAAGACAGCATTTACCACACCGATGGGTCTCTGTGAATTTAATTGTATGCCATTCGGACTCTGCAACGCACCCGGTACCTTTCAGCGATTGATGGAATGCTGTCTCGGACACAAGAACTTTGAAACCGTCCTTCTGTACCTAGATGATGTAATAGTCTACTCAAAGACTTACGAACAACATCTACAAGACCTGGCAGAAGTGTTCGAGGCCTTATCCCGGTATGGTATGAAGATCAAGCCATCAAAATGTCACCTTCTAAAGCCAAAGGTACAATACCTGGGACACGTTGTGAGTTCAGAAGGAGTAGCACCGGATCCCGAGAAAGTAACCGCAATAAGGGATTGGCCAAGACCTACCAGCGTGAAACAGGTGAGGCAATTCCTGGGACTGGTGGGCTACTATCGTAGATTCATCCAAGGGTTCACCAAGCTAGCAGCACCTCTACAAGACATCCTGGTAGGGCAGTCGAAGAAGCCTTCAAATCGCAATCCTCCATTCCAGTGGAGTGATGAGGGGGAAGATTCCTTTGAAAAGTTAAAGAAGGCATTGACCGGAGAAGAAGTTCTGGCATACCCCGATTACCATCAACCTTTCATCCTTTACACAGATGCCAGTAATGTGGGACTGGAGCAGTACTATCTCAGAAGCAAGGAGGCAAGGAGAAAGTCATCGGCTTTGCAAGTAGAAAGCTCCGGCTACTGAAAGAAATCCTGAAAATTACAGCTCCTTCAAGTTAGAACTACTGGCAGTAGTCTGGGCTGTGACTGAGCGTTTCAAACACTACTTGGCAGCTGCAGAATTCACCGTCTATACTGATAACAACCCATTGACCCACCTGGATACAGCCAAGCTAGGTGCGCTGGAACAGCGATGGATAGCCCGGCTGTCTAATTACAACTTCGTGATCAAGTATAGAGCAGGCCGAAAGAATGGAAATGCAGACGCCTTATCCCGGATGCCGCACTTGAGAGACGTGGAAGAAGAACCGGTAGAACTTGAAGAAATTGAACTACCCGCCTTCCATCGTCCCAAGGTAGGACAGTATCAATCCAGTGCCTACCAGAAACATCAACAAGTGAATCTAAACCCATTAGCACACCACAGATGGGCTGACACTCAAGACAGCAATCCAGCTGTGAAGTTGGTGAAAGAACTGCTGACTGAGCAAAGTGCGTATCCCAATGAAAATGCACCGAAAGAGACACATCAACTCTGGAAAGAGAGAGGCAAAATGTTCCTGTACCAAGGAAAGCTGTGCAGAAGATATACCAATCCAAAGACGCATGAGCTAGTATGGCAGATCATTGTGCCTAAACAAGATGTAAAAATGGTCCTAGAAGCTTATCACAATGGTGCTGGTCACTTCGGGTGGAAAAAGCTAGAAGTACTTTTAAGAGAAAGATTCTACTGGGTTGGAATGAGAAGATCAATTGAAGAATGGTGCAGAAAACTGTGGTCCGTGCAACCTCAGAAGAAAAGATCTAAAAAACCAAAGAGCACCACTCCAGCCTATAGTTACCAAGCAACCACTTGAGCTCGTAGCAATAGACCACGTGAAATTGACACCAAGCCGGTCCGGATTGCTGTCTGATCCCTTATTACATCGGAAACATTATCTACGTATTATATGGTGAAAAGAATTTCACACACTTAGAAACATCAGCATTCTTAAGGCGTTCAGACATTGTTATTCTAGTAAATAGTTGATAATGGAAAAATTCAAATGGCTAATAGCGTGAAAGGGGGACAGATTTGAATAAAGATTTAAATTTTGAATATGTAATGATTTCATGTGAAGATTAACATCAAAAAAAAAGAGTATATTCTGGAAAAGTATGAAAAATATTGTTTTTAATAAAAATCTTTAAAAACTTTCCAAAAAATGACCAATCAGAGGCAATTGCCTGACTGTGACCCTGTATCAAGTCGGAAGCTGGACCATAGAAGTGCGCCAACAGCATACCTTACTGCGTGCCCGGGCGCTGACAGCTACCTAGATAGAAGGGTTTGCAACCTGACGCGAAGGCGGCATTCATGGGAACGCCTCCCCAACACTACTCGCAAGTGCAAGGACGGCGGTGTGGAGGGGAAGCCCCCCTTCCCAAAACTACCGAGTGGAAGTGGCAGAGCAAGTACTGCACACCCACTCGCTATCACCCATTGACTGGTGTCGCAGTGCTGGAAGCGACAGCACCCCCCCGCACTCACACGCACTGGGACAATCAGTGGGAAGCGCCCCCCTACTACTTCAGTTTCAGGCCAATGCATTGATGCACACCTCCTAAATGTGATTATAACATAATTCGAATATCGATCAGACGTAGTGTCAAGGGACCACATGTTAAGTATTTGTGAGGTATTGAGCCAAAACAGAAGTGAATCAACCGAAGAAAAGTTATTACAAACATAACGGTTATTTTTTGCTCCATACAAAGAGCGAAAAAGAGTTAACACTTATTTTATCTGTACCAAAAACCTTTCCTAAAATTGTTCAGTAGTTGATTCATGATGTTTCTGATACAAACAAAAAACAAAACCTGGTACACAACGAGCAATCCCAAGCAGAATTAATGACACATGCCTGTAATGATGCCCTGATTAGGGGTGGGCTCGTGCCCAATACCACGACACATGAGCACCATCTATAGTAACCAGCAAGTATTAAGGTAAGCGTCACACTGCATCGACCATCAATTGATAACACCCAATGCCACAATGGATTTCCGGGACGTTGACAGCGTCGCTACTCATGTCACATTACGCTCAGAGATATGCAGACCTACCAAATGTACATAGAATAATGTCAACCAGACGCACTGAAAAGGAACTAGTATGGTGTTATCCAAAGTGTAAATGTCGTTCCAAAACACAGTACCTACAAACATTCTGTGCTGACACTTGCTATTCATTCGAACCGGCTGCCAGTTATAGCCAGGAGGCGTAAATAAAGCTCCTGTAAAATGTTTTATTGAACATTTTAATATTATGTTGCATAACTTTGTGGACAAATGGACGTATGGAGAGCCCTTTCCTAAAAAATAAATAGCCTCAACAACAGAGCTATATAAAGGAACGCTATTTTAACTGGTGCCTTTAAAAGCACTTTAATCCTAGTGGGTAACATTTTATTTTTTTTAAGACCTATCACATGTATGACTGTTACAGCATTCACTGTAACATCCGAGTACTGTATCGTACAACAGGGCCCCATAGTGTTATCAACTGACCCTTATTTTGGACTAGCGGTGCTTTTATTCTATTTGCGTTGATATTACTACTAACCTTCATTTGTGCTATCTCCTGTTGTAAACATTTACAACATTGTTGGTCACTTGGTGTCTTGGCTAAAGGATTCGTAAGTAGGGCAACATAAATCCTCACCATTGTCATATATACTATTAAACTTTTAACATCCACCTGCGTGAGGTATCACTCTACCGGTATATGGGCGTATTGCCTTTGTAACGGGTTCTAATATCCACCAGTCAAATGGACGGGGTCCTATGTTAATTGTTTTCAGTTTTGTGTACACAAAAATATTATTTTTACAAATTGTATAATGTATTAATTTCTGTGGTGTCTCCCTTAAGTACCACGCTTTTCTGTTGTATCCAATGCCCTTTGGTACGGCTGGTCACCCCATAATCTTCACAATGAAAGTGACTGCGCCTGTTTTCTGTCCTATTCATAATAATAAATATAAATTAGTATATATAATATATGTTAGGCTAGGGTCTATTTATGTTTTGACCCTAGCCTACCGGATTGCGCTTTTATCATAGTACTTTTCCCAGCACAGCATAGCGTTACCGCTAGCGGTGTGGATAATGCGTCCCCTAGTTACCCGATATTTACTTCAACCAGTCACACAGGCAGCTGCTGGGAGTGTGCTTTACAGCGCCGCACAGGAAACACTGCAGACAGGTTTTCTGTAAAAAAGCGCTCAAAAATGCTCAGTGTGTGAGCATAGCCTAAAACAGTACTCCAACAGTTTTTTTCAATTTCGCCACTGGAGTAGTGCTTTAAATGTAAGTCCTCTGCCTCCTGTCTAATACACCTTCTTCTATTATTTCTTTGCTCCAGTTGGTCTCAGACCCTTTGTAACCTGTTGGCGGCTCCAGTATTTCATGGACTGTGCTGGAGGTCAAAACTCAATTATTGCCTATGAGAGCCTCATTCTGGCTCTCATAGAGTTGCATTGAGAGCTTGTGACATAATGTCTGACTTCACCTATAGCAGTGTTTCCCAACTCCAGTCCTCAAGGCACACCAACAGGTCATGTTTTCAGGATTTCCTTATCATTAGACAGATGATGGAATTATCCCCTGTGCAAGTGATTAAATTATCACCTGTGCAATCCTAAGGAAATCCTGAAGACATGACCTGTTGGTGTGCCTTGAGGACTGGAGTTGGGAAACACTGACCTATAGGTACAAAATGCAGGATGTTCCTATGCAACCGGAGTGATGTTGTAAAAAGGTGAAATTGCAAAATGATGAGAATAGGAAAGGGGGCAGTGGACGTAGATTTAACACTCCGTCACTGAAAGAAATAACACTGAAGTGATGCTTTAAATATTTGCATTAATTAATTGGGATTATTTTGCTCAGCAATTATTGTCTATTTTATTAGAAACATGTTTGAGTTTTAGTTAAATGGATATTCCCATCATTACAAGTTTTCAGTAATCCAAACAATAGACTCTCACCTCAAGGGATTTAAATGCGCTGTCAACATGGAGCAACCAAACTCCCCATTAGTTATTCATGAGACTGACAGGGGTAGGCTCAGGGCAGTTATGTCATTGGTGCAACCTGTGCAACTGCACAGGACGCCAATAGCTAAGGAGGCTAGTTCCACCTCCAAAACCGGTGTAATTGTGCATTTTGATAAGTTATTGGGCTACTAAGGGCCTAAATACTGTTCTTTCATTGAAACCTTCTGTTCATGAGTGTGTAGGCCTGCGCTATCCTTAGCTTAGGATAGCAGTTTTTTCACTTATCAGTGTCCATCCAGTTTGTGTGTCAAAACCAGGAGTGTCTACGAAACTCAGAACAGGTGTCAATCTTTCAATTATAGTTTTTCTCTGAAAGTTCCTCTCTCCTGGTTCCTGGTACCCAAACTGGAT
Source organism: Allobates femoralis (assembly GCA_033576535.1). Taxonomy (NCBI): domain Eukaryota; kingdom Metazoa; phylum Chordata; class Amphibia; order Anura; family Aromobatidae; genus Allobates; species Allobates femoralis. The sequence goes on from JARQOC010000007.1 coordinate 72,733,585, forward strand.
GGACACTGATCAGTGAAAAAACTGCAGTGTTAAGCCAGCCTGAGTGTGGCAGTTCCACAGAAAGTTTCAAATCCCCATTCTAATGATTACATAGTCACCTCACCCATGTCCACTTTGGTCCCTTTATTCCTCACTGTCAATTGCCTGGTCTTTCTTGCATCTTCATATCTCTGCCATGAGCGCTAAAGTCCCAAGGTCTCTCACCTTGAGATGAGGCTTTGTGAAAAGTCAGAAAGTCCTGAGGCCACAATATGTGCCATTACCTTGAATTTCCGCCCTCACGGTAGAAATCAACAGTCGCGATGAGGATCAGACAGGTGATGGGTAGGAAACGAGAGGCAAGAGGGGACTTGCATATGTTTTGATGTTTCTTTGATGAGTTCAAAAAATGGTGGTCAGATTTGAGAACTTGGCCAAATCTGTCCAGAAGAGAATTTACAATAAAAAGGGAAATGGAGCGCACATAGAGTAATTTCCTTTTGTACCAATAACCTTAGTGCCCCACTTTTGTGGAAGGACTCACCTGTTAGGTTGTGTAAGTCACAACCAACTAACTCCGCTCTCTCCTATGGTCGCAGCAGTTGTCCAGCAAGAGTAAGGATCCAAAACGGTTAACAGAAAGTGCTGGGTTCCATAGATTCACCGCGCTGACCTCCAAGTAAAGACAAACAGAGTCCTGATTAAGTGATAACTGAGATCACGAAACCGGTAGGCAAACTACTCATTAAACAGAGCCTTATCCATCACTTTGTTTGTCTTCACTTGGAGGTCAGCGCGGTGAATCTATGGAACCCAGCACTTTCTGTTAACCCTTTCAGAAGAGAATTTAAAAAGAAAATCTGCATTTTGGCATTTGTGGATTTTAGCAAAATTCGAGCAGAATTCAATTGTACTCAGCTTTATTCACTCATCTCTAATATAGACCATTGAAGTCTTCCCAGGTGCTTGGGACTATGACAATGTTACATGGCCGCTATCTAGAATTCTGTAAAGATAAATTACAGATACAAGATGGTAAGAAACAATCAGGCCAAGGATGAGGGAAGATTATCTTCAGATGTCTTCATTACTTTAGTCGTCTACATAGAAATGAATTCAGAAGAGATTATTTCAGCTATTAAATAAAAAAACAACAAAACTTTTCATCAAATGCACACAAGAGATTAATACATAAATCGCTAAATTCTGTCATTTTACATTTAGGTCAAATCCTCAAAGAAATCTGATTTAAGGAAAACGTGTGGATAGTTGATTCTGAACATTTACACAGGGAATAAAAAAAAACATTGGTGACAGACATCTGCTGGAGTTGTTAAAAAAGGAGTAAAATACAAACAATGACAACAGCTGTGCCAAGCTGCAATGTATTCACAAGCCTGAACATTACGAGGACACAGTACGATGTGCCAAGATAGCGACATAAGTCATGTATTGAGAGCCGTGCCGGATAGCGTGGTGGCTTCACAATGAGAAGGATGCTACAATGCCTAATCTGTAGTGGATTCTCCTGAAAGGATATTATTTTCTATATTTACTAGTGGAGATGGGTTAATTTTTATCTCTACTTCAAATTAACCAAGATCTAGATTCTTCACAATATGATATTTTTGTAATTCATTCTATGCAAATTTAGCAAAATGACAACTTTCTTCTGAACTGTAAATGGCCATCAAAAGGTTTTAAAAAAAAAACAAATATCTAATATTCACCTGTTTTGGCACCCCTGCTGCCTTTGGTGCATACTGTAGGCTATCTTGTCTTTAGGACCTGTTATTCCAGCAGTCACATACAAGTGTCTTCAATATAGAACAGGACATCATTGTAATGGTCATGGGTGCGAGCGGGAGTGGACCAACTGGGTCACAGTACTGTAGGGGCCTGACTAGGCGACTTACCTTGTCTTCTCTGGAGCCTCTGATTGTGAGGTTAGGATTGAGATGGAAGGTGCCACTCCAGGGAGACACGGTGATGCATCAGTAGACCTCAGTGATGAGGAATGCAGGCATGGATGCAAGTAAAGACAGTCTCTAGCTCAGTCAACTGCAGACTGAACAGCTGGTACTGACAGGTGCAGATTGGACCAGGTGATGGCAGATGCAAAGGGTACAGTTGAAGCTGGTACTGCAGGCATGGAAAGTGGGGCAGATATGGCAGGTACAGTGGGTATGGAAACATGGCTGATTCAGGCTGGTGAAGTGGGCACCGTGGAATGGCTGGTTCAGGCTTGTGCAGTGGGAAGAGCGGCACAGCTCGTTCACAGGTTTAGGCAGATAATAGGACACAGGCATATGTTATGAAACAGGTACAAGATAAACAGGCAAAGATATGGGCTAGTATCACTGGTATGGGAGCAGAATACAGGAGATGGAACCTGACAACTAGTAGCGTGTCTGTAGAATTAGCCCATGTTGCTCAGGCACCTCCCTTAATAGGAGGGTGCCCCAAGTACTTAGTTCTCTCCAGCCATTGAGTGGGGACACATACAGAGTGTGCACAATGCCTCTTTAAGAGGTATAAGCGTGCTCTTGGGAGACCTTTGTGGTGTGTGCAGGCCACGGAAGCTGGAAGCAGGAGGATATGACAGATGCCAAAGGACCTCCGGAGGGGTAAGAGCATTGGCGATTTTGCTGTAGCGTCATTGATGCTAACGTTACTATATGGCCATAGTCACCCATGATATCACAAAGTACCCTGACCTCTGAACCCTGTTCACTCCTGGAAGACTTGTTTTGCAGTAAAGACACCAGTCCTCAGGGGTTACAGCACATTGTAATGTTGTGATGTCATGATGACCCCTGACATCCAGGGCCTAGTTGCTGTTAGAAGCCTTGTTCTAGAGTAAAGATAACAAATGTGGAAAGAAAAGGCTCTGAGGACCAGACTAGTGGTCAGTGAGCACAGGGTGTTGTTGAGCTTTCAAGACTGGTGAGTAGTGAGATCAGCATTACATTTTTTTTTTTTTAACATGGTGACACTGCATGGTGTATGTATACCATTTGAAAAAAGGGCTAGCTTCCAGATCATGATAAAAGTATATTTTTATTTCAAATACTTTAAAAATTCATCACACTGGAAGAAGAGGGTTGGAGGATACAAGTGTAAAAAAACAATGTGTGCATAATGCGATGTTTCTGGTGCGTTAGACTAGCACATGCGCTGTGACACAGCCGCACTCACACTTGCGCTTCCAGGTTCCGTCTGCCTGTGCTCGCCCATGCAAGTTAATGGTAGCATTAGTGCAATGCACTTCATTTGCGCTCCAATGTGCTTGGTAGCGCATGCACTGCGCTACCACCTACGCTAGAGCAAAGCTGCCAAACGCACCAGAGCTCAGATGTGAACTAGGACAAAAAAAATCTCTGCCCTCCCACCCAGAAGGGTTTTGCTTATGGCTGGTTGTATGTGGTCTGAAATCTGAACTGCCAATCAGTGATTTATGATGAGGTTTGAGTCAAGTTTGGGTCCCAAACACTTCACGAAAATAAGTTTGTCTGCAACATCAGAACACAAACTTTCACAAGTTCACTCATCTCTAGTCCCAGGAGGATGGGGCTCGTTTACTCTCTGTAGCACATATCCCCCCTCCCCTGGAACAGGATGTCACCATGGAGTGCCTCATGTAGTTGATGTCTTGGATGTATTTCGTTGATGCTGTGGGATATGAGTGCAGGCAGTATTGACACTCTGATGTTATCTCTGCTGCCATTGGTTTGTGAATGACATTAGGGGGCGGACAGAAGCAGTGAGCGACACAAGCACTGCCCCACAGCTTCAATGAATTGTTATCAAGGACAGTGCTTGAAGAAGTGAGTGACACTAGCTCAGCTCCATTATTATGATACTTTAGGCGGTGGTGTTAGAAGCTGTGGAGCACTACTTGAGTCACACTCTTCTATTAATGCCCCCTGCCAACGTATTCCACAGAAGCAACAATGGTAGAGATAGCAGCAGAGTGCCTGCACTCAAATTCTACAGCATCTAACAACATGGATCCAGGATATCTTCAGAGGGGGCAGTAATGCAAGAAACTAGTAAGTAACTGCAGTGCCGCCATTACATACTATTCGAAGAGTGGAGATTGATACTGCGAGGAGTGAGTGCAGCCCCAGCCTCCTGTGACACCATGATTGAGACACCTCTCAAATGAAACATCACATGAAGTGCAGTAAAAAAAAAATCACCTTTAGGGATTAGCTAGATAGGATGCAGCGTAGGGTAAATATTAATAAAGATAATTACAAAAGTGGTTAGGGGGCAATGATAGATATATTTTAAGTGCTGGACTATCCCGTTAATGTTTTTGAGCTCTTGTAGTCTACAAAGAAGTAAATGATAACAGCTGATATAAACAGTTTGAACAAAAAAGTGACATAAGGATCATCTTTCATTTAATCCTCTTTAAGTTTTCAATGCGTATATGTATTTTTTTAATTATTTTTTTAAATATATTTTGAGGTATGACCGGCATGATAGACCATGGCCAGTATACATCACATGCGCCTTGAGCCGTGCACACAGGGTTAACGGCATATGGACGTGAATGGGTGATTGCTCGACTAGACCTGAATGTGCACACAGGGTTACCTGCACCTAGGTCTGAGTTTGTGGTTGATTGCTCACAGCATCACAGGTGTGGGTGTGGCTGGCAGGATATTAGGCTGCCTAGTGCTGTGAGGCAGGGAGATGGGAGAGGCATAAAGAACAGATCCTCTGAGATGTGAGGATGTGTCAGAGAAGTCCTGTCCCTCTGGGATGTTTAGGGAAGCCTGTCCCTCTCATGTGGGAGACACCTGTTCCTCTGGGATGTTTAGGGAAGGCTGTCCCTCTCCATGTGGGAGACACCTGTCCCTGAGTGAGTGTGAGCCTGTGGCCAGACGCAGAGGTCTGTGGAGCTCCTGTGCATGTAGGAATCCTGGCTGAACCTGGAGGGTGCTTGCTCTGGACGTGTTGGTGCAACTACTGTCCTGGGAGTCTGCCTGGTATAGAGACTTGGATGTGGTTGGGGACCTGAATAGCACATGAGGAGACCTTGGGGGATGCCTTAATTGCCCTGTAGCTCAGGTAGCTTAAACCTGGTCTGGGCCTGAAAAGGCTGGAGTCCATGTATGTGTTATGATGGACTGTATGTGTGTGCAAGTGCCTTGCAAGAGGCTGGAGTTCATGTATGTGTAGCATGTGAGAGCATGTGAGAGTCCGTAATTGTCTCTGTCGCTGTGAAAGACTGGGATGGTCTCTGTCAGCTGAATGTATGTGTGAGTGCCATGGAGAGAGACGGGGAATGTCTCTGGTGTTCCATATCATGTGGGGACACGTACCATGAGCTGAGACTGTAAATGTCTTGTATGTGGGTTCTGTCTATAATGAATCAGCGTATAGTGAACTCTGTGAATATGTCAATAATGCCAGGTGGGCATAAACGCCATTGGGACCAGACTGTAAGGTCATGTAGGTTCCGTTGATGTATATATGAGAATACTGTACTGTATGAATACATTCTAGGTGGACATAGGTGCCTTGGAACTGTCCTGGAAAGATTCTGTTGATGAGAGAAATGTAAATACTGGCGTGTTTTGTACAAAGTGTAGATAAGGCCAGGCGGCTGTAACCTCCATAGGAACTGTGATTAATGTTCCTGGTTATGTTATATCTGTGTGAACTGTGAATAATGTTCTGTTCTATATGTGATGTATGCAGTTTATGACATTAAAAATAAACTGCTGTATATGGTGTTATGTTAAAAACACGGTTGTATGGGTCACATTCTGTTGCCAAGCGAGTCCTCCGGGTGCCCTGAGCATGCACTACCTCACAGTATATATTTTTTTAATATCATAAAGCCAGAAAAGTATTATTTATCTCTAAGGGTATGTGCACACAATCCAGAGACACTGCGTGTTGGATACAGTACCTCCAGACCACGGGTGAACATAGGGAGAGCGCAGCCACCCTTTACTCACAATCTGCATTAGGTGCAGGGCGGCTTCTCCCTGAATTCACTCACTGGGGTTCACCATTGACTCCGCAGATAAGGAAGTCTGGCAACCCGCACCACAGCTAAAAACATGCTGCGGTGGGGAGAAGCACAGTGAGAATGGGATTACTAGAAATCCCATCCACTATGCCTGTACTGAACAACGCAGCGATTTGGATGCAGCAGCAATACGCTGCATCCAAAACGATGCAATTCCTCATCGCGTGTACGCACCCTTAAGGCCCCGTCACACGGGGCGACATTGTCGCCGATTACATCGGCGACGTAGGAGCGTGGCCTATCGGCGGTGACATCACCCCTACGTCGCCTCATGTAAAGGGGCGATGTCGGCGCTGCCGGAAGGTCGTCTGGTTTCAGAGCAGTACTCTGAAACCAGGTGACCGATCTGGGGCGAGGTGTACACATCGCCCCATGTACCCGACCTGTCAGGCAATGGGAGCCTGGAACCCGCCAGTCGCCGCCGACATCCCCAGCCCTGTCACCAGGTGTGACGGGGCCTTTATGCTTTGCTGATATACCACCATTAATTCCACAGTGCTTTACAGAAAACATCATCATTATCCCATTGAGGCTCACAATGTAAATTCCCTATCTTTATGTGTTTGGATTGTGGGAGGAAACCAAAGTCTCTGAGGAAACCCATGCAAACACATACTTCTTGCAGTTGTTGTCCTTGGCAGGAATATTTGTAATTGGTAATAATTTTCTGGGAAAAATTCTTAATTTTGTGGAACAATTTCAAGGGTACCAACACGTTTGGCCATGGCTGTATTTATCCCGTTAGCGTGCAGAGTTAAAATCCTGATGACGGGGTCTCTTTAAGCACCAGGTACTTGCCTGGATGTAAATAGCTGCAAAAAGGTTGTGGGTCAATAGAGAAATGAACAACCATTTTATGTTGAAAAATAATAAGAGTCTTGAATTCTGCGAGGATTTGTACACACAACCATATTTTCCCCCCATTATATCACAGTTTACCTATTTAAATTTACAAACGAGTTACAAATCATTTTATGAATATTCATAGCAGCAATATGTTTAGACACTGAATTCTTAAGTCAGTAATTTTCAGGAGCAACTGCTGCTTCATCCTTGTAAAGAGATGTGTGCTCCAGACACCTATAATTTTGTTTATAGCAACACAACCCACGTATTGTGAGCTGCTATCAATACAACACAATGGACTAAGATGTTATTCTATGGAATTGCAAATGTGACATTCTATAAGGTAGGAAAACATGCAAAAGTAACACACGACATTAGAAAATGCAATTTTGAGTAACTTCGGGAGGAAATATATTGGTTCTTGTCTAGACGTAAGTGATGACATATATTGTGTTATGGTCTCATAGTTACTTACACAGGATAAACACACCTCGCCCAATTGGTTCCTGTATAGACTAAGTTACTAGATATGCAGTTCCTTGTGGCCCCTGTTTGGCTGGAATATCCCTAACCACAGGACCAAGAGAAGACAACAAGACCTTGCTTCCTCATCAGCAGTTGAGTATACCTCATATCTCCTTAAGAACCGTAGGGAAAGGGGAAGAGCACCAAAACCCTGAATCAAGAAGGCATGTAGAGATAGAAAGAATCCCTTAGTGAGAAAATAAGAAACAAGAAAATCAAAGAAAAGTAGTGAAATGCAACTGCTGGAAAGTAATACCTCCTATCTCCTAGGCAAAGAAAGCAGAAAGTAGTAGGACATATATAAGAAACAGCAGAGATAAAAACCTAGCTGATCACAATCTGACTGGCAGAAATCCCACAGCAGTATGGCTGTAACTTCAAATAGAATCCACAAAGAATATCACCAGCAGGAAATATCAGCCAGGGGAAGGTTTAAATAGCTGCACCCAAAAGGTGATAGAGCAGACTAAATTATCAATTAAAAACACCTGTTGTCAAAAAAGGAAAGGGGAAGAGCACCAAAACCCTGAATCAGGAAGGCATGTAGAGATAGAAAGAATCCCTTAGTGAGAAAATAAGAAACAAGAAAAACAAAAAAAGTAGTGAAATGCAACTGCTGGAAAGTAATACCTCCTATCTCCTAGGCAAAGAAAGCAGAAAGTAGTAGGACATATATAAGAAACAGCAGAGATAAAAACCTAGCTGATCACAATCTGACTGGCAGAAATCCCACAGCAGTATGGCTGTAACTTCAAATAGAATCCACAAAGAATATCACCAGCAGGAAATATCAGCCAGGGGAAGGTTTAAATAGCTGCACCCAAAAGGTGATAGAGATAGAGCAGACTAAATTAACAATTGAAAACACCTGTTGTCAAAAAAGGACAACAGATAATATTAACCCAGAAAGAAGCAGAATGCACTATGGCACAGAAAAGAAAGAAGCAAATCACAGAACATAGATTTTCGGGTTGAATTCTAGTGCTATGACAAATTGTTTCCAACATTAACTGGTCAATAATGCGTACCTCAAAACAGCCTCATTTGACAAGGGATCATCCATGAAATGGACCACAAAGGAGTGAAATTATGGAAGGTAATACCTGTACAAATAGTGTTTTAATGCACTACTTTGCACAACTAAACATCATTGGACCCCATGGCAAAGTGAAAAAATGGATGCCTTGCTTTTTGACAATAAACTTGAATATATAGGCTCCCATGTAAATATGCTAAAGAACCTGAAATTATTTTTATGTAAATCTCATGTGACAGCTTGAAGTCATGAGACCTTTAGAGTACAGGACTTTAAGGATGTCACAAACTCAAGACCAGGAAGATATTTTTGAAGACTGATCTGGAACAAATATGTTGACTGGACCAAAGCAGCTCTGTGGAGTGGGAAACTTTAGAGCCGGTAAGCTTATATTTTTTATTTTTAAATAATTTTTTTATGTTTTGGGGTCTGGAAAAAAATTGTATCAGAATAAAAAAATATTGGAATCTGAAAGTCTTCAGTGGTTGATTCCTTTTAAAGGTTAACTGAAAAGATGGTAAGCATAGCAAACTTTCGGGACACTGTGGCCCCTTCGTCAGGCTGATAATGACACAAATTCTGAAGACACATACATATATACATAAGCAGTGTTAGATGATGTAGTAAATACGATAGGTGACGTAAGGCAGAGTCAGGCTAGGGAGGGGGAGAGGAGCTGGAGAGGTAAAATCAAAATTATGAGATAAGAGGAACCAATTGAATTATTGTTCTATGATTGGTGGACTGTGGAGACCTGAAAATTCCTCAGTGAGTTGTAGAGGGCTATAAAACAAAGCGAGAGGGTTCACATAAGAAGTGTATAAAGTTCATTGTTCTCTAACTTGAGTCTGTTGCAAGATGTGATATCCCAAATGCTCTTTCATTTTATATATAAAAATACATGAAACTAATATCCCCAAACGCCTTTCATTTTATATAAAAATGCATGAATCCATGTGAGACATTTAGTCCTGTTTTGAATGTGTCAAAGGTCGTTATCAATTTGTATTCCCATATTCTTCTCTCTCTGAGATTTGAAGTTGCAACCTCATATCGGTTTCACAGCTGTGGGTGTATCAGAATAATGCACATTGTATTAGAAATGAGAAAATTCACAATGAGCAGATCTTCCTGCCTGAGTTCAAGAGAAGCTGCAGGATTCAAATTCTGGCAAATTTGCTTATCCTTAATAGTGGATCATATCTCAAAGTCTACTGTACTGATAGGAAACCCGCATATGTTCTTCCTATGTGTTATGGTTTCTTTGGCTGTCGTTACACTAATGTTTATATACAGGATAGACATTGCTTCAGGTTCAACCACTCTATCATTGTTACTTTCTTGAAATCACATGGAATTTGAGTAGATGAGTCGATCTTTGGAAATTTAAATTCTACAACTTTACCAAATTTTCCCTAAAATATTGATTTGCGGCAAATAAATTAGTGCAAATCTTAATACTGGAGAGCTTGTGATTGCTCTATAGAGAAGAAGAGAGATAACCTTACTGACCATAAGAGCTTACTGTCTACATGAGAAAGAGCCCCACTACAGGGTAGAGAGAGAGAGGACCCCACTCACCATAAGAGCTTAGAGAGAAAGAGAGGCATGCCCCTGATGACCATAAGAGCTTACTGTCTACATGAGAGAGAACCCTACTGCAGGGTAGAGAGAGAGAGGTCCCCACTCACCATAAGAGCTTACAGAGAAAGAGAGACATGTCCCTGATGACCATAAGAGCTTACTGTTACTACATGAGAGAGAACCCTACTGCAGGGTGGAGAGAGAGAGGTCCCCACTCACCATAAGAGCTTACAGAGAAAGAGAGACATGTCCCTGATGACCATAAGAGCTGACTGTCTACATGAGAGAGAACCCTACTGCAGGGTAGAGAGAGAGAGGTCCCCACTCACCATAAGAGCTTACAGACAAAGAGAGACATGTCCCTGATGACCATAAGAGCTTACACTCTACTGGAGAAAAATTTGCATGAAACCAGGAATACAAGAAAAGTTGATGGAAATTTGATCTGGATTGATCCATTCATCTCTATTTTTAAGCTGAGACAAAATTGCTCTTTATTGGGTTGAATCAAGTCCAACAAAATAACCCAAAAAAACGTACATCAACATGCTGACTGAGTGTATTTCCCCAGTATAAAATGTGTAGGGTTAAATCTGTCTCCAGCAGAGTGTAAAGAGTTTAAGAAAAATGGCAGTGTCATAAATGTCCATCACAGTGGTGTACAGTAAGACTGTGACATTGCTTCACCTTTATAGCCGCCGTGTCATTGACAAAGTATAATAGTACAAGTTGTAAGGTCAGTTGGCCCCGAGCGAGAATTATTACTATGGCTGGAATCTCAAACAAGGTTATAGTTCTATTAAATCGCAAGGATTGTAATTGGAAAATGTTAGTTTAATGCACAGAGTATTGTCAGGATGTTACTTGCCGGTGAAACAAGTTGCTGACTTGAGACTGGGAAAATAATAAAGAGCTGCAACTTACTGGGAAGTCAAGAAACACTGCAGAAAAAGAAGTGAAGGTACCGTTGTACTTAAAAAAGTTTATAAGAGGACTCCTTGCTCCCAGCACCATAACACCTAGAGCTGGACACCATTCATCATGGTCAGAGTTGAGAACAAGGAGGGGAGTGAATTGGGAAAGAGAATAAGGGTATGTGCGCACGGTGGGCGGGTTTGTGGCGGCGGCGGCTGGGCGGACCCGACAGGAAGCTCCGGAGCCGTCCACCGGCTTCCTATCGGGTATGTGCGGCGGGAGACGGGCGGGTGTGCGGCGGGAGACGGGCGGGTTAGCGCCGGCCGTTCTGCAGTGGCTGGAAGCAGTACATGATTCTGCTTGCAGCCGCTGCAGAACCGGCCGGATTATAGAACAAGCTCATTCTTTGCTAACCTGCTGGGAACCCAGCGGGTTAGCAACGGATGAGCATGTGTAAACCGCCGCTGTGTGCACAGCGGGTGTCGGTTTACATAGGTTTCTATGTTAATCCAAACGCCGGTTTGGATTAACATAAATTTACATGAAATTTATGTAAACCGACCGGCGGTTTACACACCTAATCCGGCCCTAACCCGACCAGTGCGCACATACCCTAAGGGGTGTAGATAACATAAGGAGGAGGTAGAACCAGAAAATGTAGTATTAAACCAATATTGGTCCAAAGAAGAACTTGCTACATTAACCAATTCGACAAGTCGTTTGCTACAAGCAAGTAAACAAGGTGGGTACATTTTGAAATTGATAACCAGTACGAAGAGGAACAGAGATCTTGAAGCTAAATGAATGAAAACTTTAAGTAGATAAGTCCAAGATGGTGGATGTCCCATCTTTTAGGAAGGACTGAAAATATTTATTGGCGATGGCATGACATTTTCCATGAGATTTGGGTCAGGAGACTCTCTCCACTATGGAAGTGACCCACCCCAGGGCTGTAGGGTACACGGCCTCTTGCATTAATTAAAGGGGTAGTTACGGGCGGCCTGTGTCAGGGCCCGCAGCCCTGGTGGTCGCTGAAAAAGGGGAAAAATAAAAAGTCTTTGTGACGCCAACCACGGTGTCTGGTAATGATACCGGCGCTACTGCAGACCTTCGGGATCATGGATGCGGCAGCTAGATGGTGACGCTGCCCGTAATTGGAGCGGGATCCCTGGGGCAGAGATGGATAATGAATAGGGGATTTCTACACAGAGAGGCAGGTCTGCAGGTGGAGATGCTAGTGCAGTCTGTGTTAAGGGCAGGATCAGGGCCGCAATGATGGACACACACACACTGGAGCTGTTTCTTTACCTTTTACTGGTGTTGATGCAAGGTATCATCCAGGGTACAGTCCAGGTGGTCGGGTGGCAGTTCAGGATTTCTACACCCGATGAGGTGTGAGGCCTCCTCTGTACTGTGTGTGTGTGTTTAAGTTCTGGCGTGACTGAATCATGACCCTGACCTCTCCTGTGTTCCTCACTTGTATGGCAGGCAAGATGAACCTTCTGCTGGGCACCGCTAACTCCTCTGTGGTCCCCGGCTTTTTGTAGTTGCTGTGCCACAAGTGCTGCCTGGAGCCTAAAGTCTCCCTGGTCCACCGATACTCTCCCCTGGGCTAATTGGACCCGTGCAGACTTGGACTCTGGCATCTAGATTGCTTCTGTCTGCTGCTGGGGTGAACCGGTATGGTTCCTCTACCCTCATTCTGTTCCTCGCCTTGGCTCTGATCCTCACCCTAGGGTTCCTTACACTGGCTAATGCAGGTGCTTGCTCTGGCGGTGTATTGCACTCTGAGAGAATTACTTCTAGTGTTGCTGCAAGGAATTGACATTGCTCCCAGTAATCATGCTGTTCAGGGGTTGCCTAGTATCAACTGATGTCAGTTGATGCAGGATGCTGTGTCTGCTGGCTTAACTAAGTGATAGGAGGTTCCTTTTTGTCCACCTGACTCACCCTTTCCTTTGCTTCTCTGGGTTGACGGTGGAGATTGGGCATTGCCTCAGGGTTGCCAGGTGATCTCTGAAAAGCAGGATTAAACCCACTATATCCTCTGTGTTTTGCTGATTATTTTAATTTTCTTTGGGTAGTAAAGGTTAGTAGTTGGTGTGCTACTCTTGGTTTGCTCTTTTGCTCTGACAGGTTGAAGAACTCTCCTTTGCTTTTCTTACTTGGTTTTGTTTTGCACTGCTTTACTTGGTTTGCTGGTGTGTTTGATCCAACTGTGGCCTGTGTGCCCAGTCACCAGCCACCATGCTATTTGCCACCTAGGAAGGGGCTCTACCAAAGTCCTTCCTTCCAGGTCAGGTCATATAGGTGGGTGAAAGTACCTGGGCCTGTAAGGGTGCGCGGTAGCGTGGCGGCAAGTGAAAAACGTCACTGGTGCATTGTGCTTGTTGGACTGTAGTCCGGTCATTCCACTACTAGTAATACTACCCTATCATTACAAGCGTGCACTATTTTGATGAATTTGACGCCAAAATGACAACTAATACAATAAGACAAAAAATAAATATGACTTAAAAAATACGCAAATTTTAAATTGTGGCCATTATGTTTGCAATATTAATAAAGTATGATTCATATGCCCTTGGTGCTGGATGTGATGGGTGCAAGCTTTCTTGGCACACAACCCTTCAATGTAAGTATAGAGTTATAGCACTTTGTTGAATACTTTTCATAGGTGAAGAAAAAGTCTGGCTATAGCTTTGTTCTTTCATACCCTCATTGTTTCCTGACGGTCTTATTTATGTGCAACGCCCACCAAGGCTGTGGAGTACTCGGTAACCGGGCCGGTCTGTTCTTTGGGAGATCATGGTGGCGGTGACCCGGCTCCATGGCCCTGGCTGTGCAGTTAAAGGGGTAGTATTTACAGAGGATGAACGTGACGCCACCTGTGATATTCGGACAGGGGTGGCTGACGCTGCTGATTAGGACCGCTGAGGCAGATGGTAGTGCAGCCGGGACGATATCGCTCGCCACAGGTGGAGTGGGGCCCCAGGGCAGATGGAACAGTCTATTAAGGTGGTGGTGATCATTGGGGTGCAGGACAGAGGGCGCAGGAAATAACCAGAGGACATAGGGATTGTAGTTTCCTTTACCTTTACTTCTTGACAGATGATGATGCAGTCTTGGGCACTGGTAACAGGTGGTAGAAGAGATCCGGACAGCCTGGGAGCAATTGGGGATCCACTTCGCCAGGTGGGTTCAGAGGTCTTCCTTCTGTGCTCTCCTGTTAGGTCCCTGCTGCTTATAGCTATGCTGCGGCCCTTTTCCTACTCGATGGTTCCTCACCCGTATTGCAGACAGCTCGAGCCTTGCATGGGTACCGCTGCACTGGTGGCGGCTCCGGGCTTTCGTATGCTGTTGTGCCGTGGGGTGTTTGGTGTGGCCAAGAGATTTGCAGCCTCCTGCCTTCCACATTCGGTTGCCAGGGCTTTCAGCACCCGCACACCCAAGGACTCTGGTGTCCTTTCTCTAGTGCTCTGCTCTGGGGTGGACTCGCTCGCAGCTCCACTCCCCAGAGCTCTCCTCAATGTCCTCTCCATTCCCTCTCCTCAGACTAACTAACCCCTCCTCCATGTCAGAAACAGGGCAGCTCCCCGGAAGTCAGGTTTAGAGCTTCCCCTTCAGGCCTGGAGTCAGGAATTGTGTTAAATGCTGGATGTTACCTAGCGTGGGGACCTCCTTTTGCTTCCAGGCATGACATCACCCCCTATAAGGGAGGCAATGCTAATGTGGCAACCGGACACATATGTCACCCAAGAATCCTTGTTTCCCTTACCTGATACATTATATATGGTGAACTTCTATGACATATGTTATTTTGGACAAGTTTTCTGAACCTCGATTTTCTTCCAACTTAGAGCAATTATCAGTAAAAGTTCCGCTACCATTAAGATCATTAGAAAGTTTATGGGAATAATAAACATTAGACAGACAATAAAAAATGAGGAAACAGAACACAGTCAAATCTGCAACAGAATGAATATTAAATTGCTGTCATTACGAGTTTCTCAAAGCTGATTGTTCACTTTCTGCACAATAGCAGCCAAATCCATCCTTTAACAAATCATGAATCTCTAAGTAGCTCAACAAATAATGAAAATAATATATGCTTTGTATTTCTGGGTATTCTCATTATATTTTTTCCTGGCAAAACCTTTGGTCCTAAAGTTTGAAAAGCCATTACATGCAGCCGAATCGTGGACTTATTGTTAAACAAAATTGACAAGATAATATACATTACTGGATGGATTTTATTCCATTACGGACCTTGAATAGGCCTCTAAACAGGTCAAGGGCTGTAAAGGTATAAATTGGAAATAATGATTTTATTGTGTCCTTGGTTGTTCCACTGAAATTGTATTCAATACACAACTCTTTGAAAGACCTAGAGCACAATCGTGTATCAAATTAATTTATTTTTTGAGGCATGACTCTAATAAAAATCGCTCCCTTCAGCCACCCCTTTACCAAATGAATAATTTAAAAACATAAACAATGCTGTAAAAGATGCTTTTTATATACTCGAGGCGAAGGCTGATGCTTTCATTGGTCCGGATCATTTGTTAGAAGGCTAATCTTGTTACCATTGTTCTTGATTCAATCAAATAAAACAAAAATTAAAAACTAAATTAAAGTTTTAAAAAATGAATAAGTAGTAAAATAAATATATCATTACCCTAAAGGCCCCATCACATGGGGCGACATCGCCGCCAATTACATAGGCGACGTAGGGGCGTGACCTATCGGCGGCGACATCGCCCCTACGTCGCCCCATGTCGGCGCCGCCGGGTAGTCGCCTGGTTACAGAGCAGTGCTCTGAAACCAGGCGCCCGATCTGGGGCGATGTGCACACATCGCCCCATGTAACCGGCCGCCGGCGACCTGTCAGGCGATTGGAACCATAGGCTCCCATTGTCCTGCATTGCCGCAGGGGTTTTCAGACACCCGGCGGTGCTAGAGATGTCGCCCCATGTAAGTGGGGGACGGCGACGCTGGCGGGGCGCCAAAAACGTGCGCACACCCGCCAGTCGCCACCGACATCTCCAGCCCCGTCGCCAGGTGTGACGGGGCCTTAAGAAATTCAACCTATGTGAATATTCCTGTATCAAGGTTCGCCATCGAAAGATTTATCCCCACCATCCTGTTTTTATACCAATTATCACCATTTTACAGTTTTTAGAAAGAATCGTGGCCAAATCCTTTAAGTGGATTATGCAGGCATACAGTTCTGATATTGTATAAAAGACCAAAGCACTCCTTTGTTGCAGTGAAGAACATTTTATTGATCTGTCAGCAAGTCATTCATGTTCAAGTTGACCAAAGTTTCGGTTCTCCTTGATTTTCGTCATGGTTTGGTAGGAGCAGTGGGGTCGATACTCAATAGAGAGGCTAGCAGCACACCTGTCTTTGGGATACAAGGAAAAAGTAGAAGACCCATCGATGAGGAACCGTAGCACTTCAGAGATGGTTTTTCTATAAAATATCCATTTATTGAAAAATGATTAAAAAATGTGTCAAAGACACAATTTACAGGCATATAGAAGAGTACTATGGGCATTAAGAGCTACTGTGTTGGCTAAAAGTATTGACACCCCTGCAATTCTGTCAGATAATACTCAGTTTCTTCCTGAAAATTATTGCAATCACAAATTCTTTGGTATTATTATCTTCATTTAATTTGTCTTCAATGAAAAAACACAAAAGAGAATGAAGCAAAAAGCAAAACATTGATCATTTCACACAATACTCCAAAAATGGGCCAGACAAAAGTATTGGCACCCTCAGCCTAATACTTGGTTGCACAACCTTTAGCCAAAATAACTGCGATCAACCGCTTCCGGTAACCATCAATGAGTTTCTTACAATGTTCTGCTGGAATTTTACACCATTCTTCTTTGGCAAACTGCTCCAGGTCCCTGATAATTGAAGGGTGCCTTCTCCAAACTGCCATTTTTAGATCTCTCCACAGGTGTTCTATGGGATTCAGGTCTGGACTCATTGCTGGCCACCTTAGAAGTCTCCAGTGCTTTCTCTCAAACCATTTTCTAGTGCTTTTTGAAGTGTGTTTTGGGTCATTGTCCTGCTGGAAGACCCATGACCTCTGAGGGAGACCCAGCATTCTCACACTGGGCCCTACATTATGCTGAAAAATTTGTTGGTAGTCTTCAGACTTCATAATGCCATGCACACGGTCAAGCAGTCCAGTGCCAGAGGCAGCAAAGCAACCTCAAAACATCAGGGAACCTCCGCCATGTTTGACTGTAGGGACCGTGTTCTTTTCTTTGAATGCCTCTTTTTTTCTCCTGTAAACTCTATGTTGATGCCTTTGCCCAAAAAGAGAGAACATTCTTCAAAAACGTTTTAGGCTTTCTCAGGTAAGTTTTGGCAAACTCCAGCCTGGCTTTTTTATGTCTCGGGGTAAGAAGTGGGGTCTTCCTGGGTCTCCTACCATACAGTCCCTTTTCATTCAGACGCCGACGGATAGTATGGGTTGACATTGTTGTACCCTCAGACTGCAGGGCAGCTTGAACTTTGTTGGATGTTAGTCGAGGTTCTTTATCCACCATAATCGTGCGCTGAAATCTCTTGTCAATTTTTCTTTTCCATCCACATCTAGGGAGATTAGCCACAGTGCCATGGCTTTAAACTTCTTGATGACACTGCGCACGGTAGACACAGGAACATTCAGGTCTTTGGAGATGGACTTGTAGCCTTGAGATTGCTCATGCTTCCTCACAATTTGGTTTCTCAAGTCCTCAGACAGTTGTTTGGTCTTCTTTCTTTTCTCCATGCTCAATGTGGTACACACAAGGACACAGGACAGAGGTTGAGTCAACTTTAATCCATGTCAACTGGCTGCAAGTGTGATTTAGTTATTGCCAACACCTGTTAGGTGCCACAGGTAAGTTACAGGTGCTGTTAATTACACAAATTAGAGAAGCATCACATGATTTTTCTAACAGTGCCAATACTTTTGTCCACCCCCTTTTTTATGTTTGGTGTGGAATTATATCCAATTTGGCTTTAGGACAATTCTTTTTGTGTTTTTTTCATTGAAGACAAATTAAATGAAGATAATAATACCAAAGAATTTGTGATTGCAATCATTTTCAGGAAGAAACTGAGTTTTATCTGACAGAATTGCAGGGGTGTCAATACTTTTGGCCAACACTGTATGCATTTCGGCCTGTGACGAAGCCTTAATCATGATCTTAGAGAATGAACACAGATAAGCATTTTTATAGTCACATATTGCATTGCAAATCCAAAAGGGGGTGGAGTGAACAACAGGAATCAGTAGTAAAAATCAGCTGTTCAGGTAACCCTATCATGTCTTGTGCAGACACATGCAATCATGTTGAATTTATTCAACAGTGAACCATTGTGCGGTCAAGTTGATGCAGCATAAAAAAGGACTGTGTGAACCTGCACATAAGGATACAATATAATGAAAAAAAGCTCACCTATCCACAAATATACATCATATAAAAAGCGCTATGTCATCACATATCTATGTATCTCATCATTACTTACAGGATGATAATTTGATGTAATGTTACAAGATTTGCTTACAGATCAGGCCGGCTTCACACACATTTTTACCTTGTCAGGCTGTGTCCGTTTTTTTTCATGAAGCACTGGAAACAGCCTGACAGCTCAGACAAACAGAACCGGAGGGCAAATATGCCTTCCGGTCATACGGTAGTTTCTGCCGGAATCGGCAGATCGCAGTTTTCAGGAGCTGTCCCCGCTGAAATTTCAAAATCGCGGCTAACGGGGAGCTATTCACAGTCCTGAAATGTCAGCAGGGAGCTCTCCACGGTGCTGAATTCCTGCACCGGCCAGTGCTGAGCCTGAGCACCCGGTGTCCAAGAGCCGAACTGATTTTCTGTCGGATCCGGCACAATCCAATGCCATAGACTCCCTTGTTAACGGGCGCCGGAAGCGGCGGATCCGGAGGATAGGATTTGTTCAGATTTTTGCCCCGGACAGAAAATCACAGCAAGCTGCGATTTTGTGTCCGGGACAAAAACCCGCATTCTCCCGGATCCTCCAGACAGATGGAAACTGGATGGTATAGACCTTATGTTATTGTATTCAGGACCAAGGCTAGCGGCTCATACAGTACTCACATTACGTACTGTATCTACTACATTCATAAAATAGTAAATGCCGACAATAGCCGGCAATACTATAAATGCCAAGATAACCCTCACATGTCCACCTGAGTGGACAGCTTGTCTCTAGGGAGGGTAGGCACCCCTAGAGACATGTTGAGCACATCTATTATTAACAATAACCCTTTGTTCATCCTGTGGCAGCAGGGATGAACAAAGCATACGGTAACGGATTGCTCCGGATTAATATCCTGAGCAATTCGGTTACCGCATTGCGGTTTGCCGGACACATTTTGTGAACATAATTTGTGTCTGAAGGCAATTGTGCTTACCTGTAACTGCAATTACCCTACCAAGTGTGACCCTGGCCATACTTGTATAACTTAATCTTAATCGTGAGTATGAACTCTGTATTCCATTCTTCACTGGGATGTCATTATTCTGTGTTTTCTTTTTTACTAGTCTGCACATGGAGCAATCCAATGTGTGATCTGCATGCACATGTTGTAGCATTACTTCTAATTATCATTCTGCTACTAATGATGAAATACATGGATAAAGGATGACACAGTGATTTTTATAATATATGTATTTGTGGATAGGTGAGCTTCTTTTCATCATATTTTAAATTGTGTCCATACGTGCAGGTTCACGCAGTCCTTCTTTATGCTGCATCAACCTGACCATATAATGGTACACTGTTGATTGAATGCAACATAATTGTGTGCGGAACCTGCACAAGGCACAAAGGGGTTATCTGCAAGCACATGTTGTAACATACATCAAATTGTCATCCTGTAACTAATGATGTCATGATGCAGTGTTTTTTTTTTTTATATGATATGCTTTTGGGAATATGTGAGCTTTTTTCCCATATTTTAAATTGTGTCCATATGTGCAGGTTCACACAGTTCTTTTTTATGCTGCATCAACCTGACCATATAATGGTTCACTGCTGAATAAGGCTGGGGTCACATTTGGAAGGCTCAATCGGTAACCGGATCCATTACCGGAATCGGTATTACCGTGTGCCATCACATTTGGCATCACATTGCAGATCTGGATCCAGTAATGGATCCAGATCTGCAATGAGAAAAAATTGTGGCACCAAAAACCGGATCCAGTACATCAAGGTACATTCATGCACCTTGCGGAACCGGACCCGGTTTTGACCATTTTTAATGGACAAAACCGGTTACGGTTTTGAAAACAAACCGCAAATCACACTTTTAAGACCTGGCAATCTGGCAAGTCAGGTGGCTGGTAGTGATCACATGGTTTGTGACATCTAGCCATTTAATTGGCCAGATCGCTACCAGCCATCTGATTGGCTGTCATACTCACAGGTCCTTGACGGTCATCGGATGTCTTCGTTGCCGGTCCCGCTGCATGCGTCGGAGAAGTGAGTATGATATATTTTTTTATTTTTTAACAACTTTTATTCACTTTTAGACTAGGGTCACAGTTGATAGCGCAACTGCGTTCACCGCATCCAGATCCGGATGCGGTGAATTCAATTGCGTTCCCACACATTTTTTATGTAAAATGTGTGGAGGGAACCGCAATGCGATAACCGGATTGCTTCGAATGTGTAATCCGGAGCAATCCGGTTACCATACAGTTTGCTCATCCCTGCTGCCGCAGGGATGAGCAAACTGTTATCACCGTAAAAAAAAAACTTTAATATTCCTAATAATTGTGCCCATCATGTCTCTAGGGGGTGCCCCCCCCCCTTGAGACATGCTACCTACTCAGGTGGGCATGTCATGTGTTAATATTGGCTGTACAGTAAGCCGGCTCCTGTCGGCTCTGTACAATTTTGTGAATGAAGCTGCAGCTCCCCTGTGAGCTGCGCGCATACTATACGTAATGTACGTATAGTATGTGCCTGTCCGAGGTCCTGTAGGCATTTACAGTAGGTCTATGGGCTGCGCAGCACCATAGATCTACTGGAAATGACTACAGGACCTCAGACAGCGCACATACTATATGTTCATTACGTATAGTATGCGCGCGGCTGAGAGGGGAGCCGCGGCTTCATTCAGAAAAATATACAGAGCCGACAATCTGTACAGTCAATATTAACAAATTACATGCCCACCTGAGTAGGTAGCATGTCTCTAGGGGGGGTGGGCACCCCCTAGCGACATGAAGGGCACAATTATTAGGAATATTAAAGCTTTTTTTACAGTATTAACACTTTGCTTATCCCGGCTTGCTCATGATTACACATCCTGATCAACGCGGTTACCGCATTGCGGGCTTAAAATCATTCCGAAAACTGCAGTCTGCATGACTTTTCACGCAGGCTGCAGAGTCGGATGCGGTAACATGCAATCCGGTTTTTATAATGGGCTCCTATTAGGAGTGTTTCCTGCTCCCGGATCAGGTTTTGATATTATAACCGCATGTGTAACCCTAGCTTTAGTGTACTTTCACAGTGTATATATAGATACACTGCAAAAGTAAAAGGACTACTCGCTACTCAAGAGACTCGAGGAGTAGCGAGTAGTCCGAATATCATTACTATTCGGCGAGTACCGAATAGTAACGATTATACTCGCCCATCCCTATTTATGTCCTTTTCTCAGAGCTGCCATTACTACCAAATGTGTTTGATACTCTACAGTCTCACTGCTCTAACTGTAAAGAACTCTTTCCTATTTAGCTGCCGGGATCACCTTTCCTCTGCACAAATGAAGTCCTCCTGATACTTTTAAAGGTTTTATGAAGGACTAAGTAATGTTTATAAATGAGATTTACTCTCAGGCATCTTTTTTCAAAGCCTAACAACTTTTCTAACCTTTCATCATAGGAGACTGCTATCCCATATAATAATCTCTTCTACATAGTATTTTGTCATTAGTGAAGACTGACTCTATACTTTCAATCCCATTTACAAAGGCATTAATAAAGAAATCAATGTTTAAGGATACTCTGCAAATTTAATGTCCTTTATTATGCCCTAGTACCCCTTCGGAACCTAGAAGATAAGAAACATAATATGTCAAAAATTAACAAAATGTCACAAATCAGCCACTCACTGTGTCATAAGGACACTATGAGTTACAGCGCAGCCACCTAATAGATGGCAGGGGCACACAGGACTGTCAAGATTCTGAATGACAGCAAACCGCCCAATCTGGGACTGGAGTGAGCTGTGTCATTCCCAGGCAAATTGAGCATTGCTATGCAGCCTTATCACAAGCTGCGATTGCTGAGCTTCATCCAGGTGTCGCCCTTAAGAGTAATTGCCTGGATATTTAGCTGGCTGACAGTGGTCAGGCCATTGCCAGTTGTAGCTTTAAGCTCAGTGGTGGTTTAAGTGCCTTGTTCTTGTGCTTGGTCACTTATCTGTTGATTCTTCACCTCTGACTTCACTTCTGATGTTCCATTTGCCTAACTCCTTTGTCTTGATTTACCATCTTCCTGGAATTTTCACAGCGTGGGTGGACTGTGTTAAGAGGACTTTGTGGAGAGATTACAGTGTGGGGAGTGGACAGTGCAGAAAGCAGACAGAGTGGCGGTGTCAGTGGAGAGTGGGTAGCATGGGAGAGAGTGGAGGGGGATGGTATGGAGCGTCAGCGTAGTTGGTTTTGTCTAGTACCTTTTGGTTATTACAAACTTCTTCCTCAGGGAATACGACTCCGAAACGCGTTGGAAAATAAACTAGCCACTACCTTATCCAGGCATACCGTTGTCTCTGGTTTTTCCATCATACGAAAACAGCAGCTCGGACCACGAGGTACTTTGTCCAACTGAAACTTATCGTGACCATGGTGACCTGTGGAAGTACGGTCCTTGGAGCAGCTGTACTGTTCTGAGCGATCACGCCGGTTGTGTGCTACACAACCACATCAGGTGAAGCAGTTCCTATATTTCACCTAAATAATCCTGTCTCCTAAGGATAAGACCCTATTTGCACATTCTCACCCTTATCTTAGATTTTTGGTTATTACAGCACTTATGGTATCTGACCTGAGACCTGTTGACTTACAAGCCTCATGGCCTGCCTGTGAGTAGTGACTAACAAAGTTGTTATAATCACTCTCCTTTCATGTCTCCAGACCCTCTGCTACTCATTGTCATCTGTTTGGTCTTTACAGCATCTTCAGTTCCCACTGCCAAATATTCTTTGCTCTTCTCCACATTATGCCTGATGTCCAGGTATAATAGAGCCAGGAAGGTTCAGGGCAAGTGGGTGGTAGGTTCAACGACATTGTAATGCAATGTACACCATGTCCTTTGTGTTGTTTCACAAAATCCTCCAGGTGCAATCACACCTAGACATCCAATGCAGTGTGAAAAGCCTAATGATTAAATCACGAGTTGCGGGAATCAGAGGATGCAGAAATGAATGGACAGGTGGTGGTGAGTAGAAAAGGAGTTGGAGAGGTTTGCACTATGGTGAGTATAACTCTACATTTATTTTAACTTTTTCATGGATTGTTAAGGATGACAAAAATGGTATCCGGGTGCCACCAATTTGCTAAAATCACGCTCAAGTGAGTTATTATAAATCCACATTTTAGCAAATGCAAATTGTTGTAAAATTTGAGTAGAATTCAATTCTATTCATCCACTCATCTCTACTTACAACCCCTTTAGGCTTTTCTAATGGTGAGTGAAGACTGTCTGCAAGTTCTACATCTAAAAAGGACATGAAAATCAGAACTCAAAATGTAATAAAAATATGGTGAAAGAAATTTAAAAATAAGCTTAAAAATAGTGTATAACCCCTTCCCGACCTATACCGACGTGGGACTTCTCCAATTTCTGTTCCACCATTGTTTTGCTGGTTGTTGCTTGTACATTAGGTTTAAGTTTTCTATTACACACAATAATATCAATCTATTAAAACCAAAAATTCTCTCCTCAAATCGGTAACCCATATAGAGTGAGGAAACAAACTGGTTCTCCCACCCCCCTTTGTACTCGCAACCAGCATATACTCTTTTAAGGGATCCCCTTGACACACTAAATGCACTTTATGACATATTGTATCAACTGTATTTATTTTGAATATTTACAGATTTTTTACAGATAATTCGGGTTCCTTTCCCTCCGTTTGGTTTATTAGTATCAACTGGATGCATTAAAATTTGTGGTGTTTTTTATCCCTATTATCATGTTATAACTGTATGAATTATTATGTTTTTAAATCATGTACCAATAAAATAATTTGATTTTATACCTCAATTTGGGCTATAAACTCATTTTTTGTAGGTTGTTTTAGCTTAGAGTTTGCCTAATTACCACTAGTGGCCTATTCTCTGGTTCATACACTGCATAAGGTTGATGTTGGGTGTAGTGGTGTACGTGTGGTGTAGTATACATCAGATTGGTGTGTATGGTGTACACTACACCACACACACCAACCTAACGTACACTACACCATAGACATGGCAGGTCCCCGCTCAAAAACATCACTCCTTCCCTTCCTCAGTTTTCGTACCCCATATGATATGAAAACTCAGGAGAAGTTGCCCACTTCCTCCCTTCTGATCCCTGCCGTGCTCCCAAGCAGTGGTTTATGACCACATATGAGGTATTGATGTACTCAGGAGAAATTGCCCAACAAATTTTACGATCCATTTTGTCCTGTTATCCATGTAAAAATGAAAAAAAAATTAGGCTAAATGAACATTTTTGTGAAAAAAAAGTACTTTTTCATTTTTACGGATCAATGTGTGAAGCACCTGGGGGTTCAAAGCGCTCACTATGCATCTAGATACGCTCCTTGAGGCATCTGCTTTCCAAAATGGGGTTACATGTGGGGATGCTGCAAAGTTTAGGCACACAGGGAGGGGCTCTCCCTACGCGACATGGTGTCCACTAACAATTGGAGCTAATTTTCCATTCAAATCGTTAGTGGACACCATGTCAAGTATGGAGAGCCCCTGTGTGCCTAAACTTTGGAGGTCCCCCACAAGTGACCCCATTTTGCAAACTAGACCCATCAAGGAACTTATCTAGTTGCATAGTGAGCACTTTGAACCCCCAGGTGCTTCACAAATTGATCTGTAAAAATGAAAAAGCACTTTTCTTCACGGAAATGTTCTTTTAGCCTCAATTTTTTCATTTTCACATGGGCAACAGGATAAAATAGATCATACAATTTGTTAGGCAATTTCTCCTGAGTACACCGATACCTCATATGTGGTCATAAACCACTGTTTGGGCGCACGGCAGGGCTCAGAAGGGAAGGAACGCCATATGTCTATTTGAATGAAAAATTAGCTCCAAAAGTCAAATGGCACTCCTTCCCTTCTGAGCCCTGCCGTGCGCCCAAAAAATGGTTTATGACCACATATGAGGTATCGGTGTACTCAGGAGAAATTGCCCAACAATTTTTATGATCTATTTTATCCTGTTGCCCATGTGAAAATGAAAAAATTGAGGCTAAAATAAAATGTTTGTGAAAAAAAGTAATTTTTCATTTTTACCAATCAATTTGTGAAGCACCTGGGGGTTCAAAGTGCTCACTATGCATCCAGATAAGTTTATTGGAGGGTCTAGTTTCCAAAATGGAGTCTATTGTGGGGGATCTCTAATGTTTCGCTAAACAGGGGCTCTCCATACGCGACATGGTGTCCGCTAACAATTGGAGATAATTTTCCATTCAAAAAGTCAAATGTCGCTCCTTCCCTTCTGAGCCTTGCCGTGCACTAAAACAATGGTTTATGACCACATATGAGGTATCGGTGTACTCAGGAGAAATTGCCCAACAAATTTTAGGATCCATTTTCTCCATGTGAAAATGAAAAATTGTGTCTAAAAGAACATTTTTGTTGGAAAAATTAAAATGTTCATTTTTTCCTTCCACGTTGCTTTAGTTCTTGTGAAGCACCTGAAGGGTTAATAATCTTCTTGAATGTAGTTTTGAGTATCTTAAGAGGTGGAGTTTTTGGAATGGTGTCACTTTTGGGTGTTTTCTATTATGTACGCCGCTCAAAGGGACTTCAAATGTGATGTGGTCTCTAAAAAAATGGTTTTGAAAATTTTGCTGGAAAAATGAATAATTGCTGATGAACTTTGAACCCTTATAATTTCCTAAAAAAAACAGTTTTTTTCCCAAAATTGGTCTAATATAAAGTAGACATGTGGGAAATGTTATTTATTAACTATTTTGTGACACATAACTCTCTGGTTTAACAGAATAAAAATTAAAAATTAGAAAATTGCAAAATTTTCAAACTTTTCGCCGAATTGTTTATTTTTTCACAAATAGACGCAAAAAATTATCGACCTAAATTTACCACTAACATGAAGCCCAAAACGTCACTAAAAAACGATCTCAAAATCGCTAGGATCCATTGAAGTGTTCTACAGTTATTAGCTCTTAAAGGGACACTGGTCAGAATTGACAAAAAATGGCAAGGTCATTAGGGTCAAAATAGGCTGGGTCACGAAGGGGTTAATGGTCATTGGTCACTGTAAGTATAACATTTTTAATATTATTGGCAATTGATCTAATTTCAGTTGGATATATAGGAAGCTAAATGGGAATATCATCAAATAGCTAAGACATTGCACAAGAACTTACAGAATGTGAAATTACATTTAAAGACAGTCCATGCCGACTAGATAAATTCTCAAGAGTTCAGGATCTGTCAGGTGAATGTTTTCGGAGCTATTTTGTAAATAGCCTGGATAACCTCGGGCTGTTTAATTGAAGTATTAAAGTGGAATACTATCGCACGGCTTGATTTTCCATCTCATCTTATCATTCCGCGTTTCACTAGCTACAATTCTTTAAGAAAAGACACTTCCTTATTATATGTAAGTTAAGCCGATTGATCATAAAAGACACTTTGACGGTTGGCAAAAAACTCACTAAAATATTCAACAAATGGGTATTCAGTAAAATTATAACGCAGTAAAACGCTCCGGTAACTCTACCATTTGCTTTCGGTAAAATATTCAACACATCTTTTCAGCAGGCAAGAAAAGGCAGAATTTGACAGATAAAAAATACTTTAATTTGCAACTTTTTACACTAGTTAAATTCTTCTGTACTGCAAAGTTTCTAAACCATTGGCGAAATGATAAAATGAAGAAAAGGAAAGGTCATTGAGAAAGAGTATGTCTAAATGGATGGCCTGGTTCCTGAAAACATTTTAATATCTTTTTTAAGATTAATATGTTTCTGAGTTAATATATTTTCCCTTTCACTAGAAAACTCCTAATCTATTTTGTGTAATGCTTTATCATTCCTACGGGGGCACTGTTGGGAAATTGAAAAGTTGTCGGTAGGTTTTCTAACAGCTTTCATCTGATGTATACTTTATTTTTAGACCTTTCCAAAGCTTTGACTTTAACTCTTCACCATTAACTTGTTCTTGTCCAAACAGTGTTTTGACCCTCGAATGATCAACAGCTCTCTTGCTGACACTTTAAAAGCAATTCAAGAATGCGCACATAGGGTAATACCTTCTTTTATAAGGCTGAAATATGTGTAAAGAGGGAGCTGCTCACCTGATGCAGTTGTGAGAACCCACAACTGGTAATGATCGCTCATCTGTGAGTGGTTTGCTGCAGGACCGTACTTCCACAGATCACCGTGGTTCAATCAGCTTGTAGGACAAAGTACCGTGGATCCGCGCTGCCACTTCAATTAATGGAGATAAAAAACCAGCCACACGGGAATGTCTGGATCAAACAGGATTCTTCTTTATTTGTCCAACATGTTTCGGAGTTATCTCCCAACTCCTTCCTCAGGAAGCTGACACTTTGTCACTTGTGGTCTTTTTGGTTTGACTTTCCTTGATTCTTGTACTCTATATGGGGATTATTTTAGACTGATGTCTCCTCTTTCTTCCGATTTGGCCTGTCACTCCAACCTACTTGGTACACTAGTCATAACCAGGGAACTCAAAGTAGCGGAGGCCAGTTATCTGCATTGTGAAAAGAGGAGAGAAAATGCAATAGGGTATTATCTTTTTAACAATTTACGTCACGCAAACAATTGTCACTGCTCACCTGGGATGGTTGTGTCACCCACAACCGGTGTAAAGGTATACAATGACTGCCGCAGGATCCGCACTTCACTTGCAATAGAGGTGGCCAAAGACAAAACAAAAGAACCGGACTGTGCTTCCTGGATCCGTGCTGCTCACGTGAAGAGATAGATTGAGTACACAATAAGCGTGCAATGATGGCTTTTCTTGCAGTTCTTCCAACGCGTTTCGGAGTTTTACCCAACTCTTTCCACAGGGAGCAAAAATAGTGTCACTAGGTTGACTCCCTGAGGAGGGAGTTGGGTATAACTCCGAAACTCGTCAGAAGAATTACATCATTGCACGCTTATTGTGTACTCCAAACTATCCCATCACGTGAGCAACGCAGATCCAGGAAGCACAGTCCAGTTCTTTTGAGTTATCTGCATTGGAATTTATGGGTGAACGTATGGCGGCCAAGTTATTTTTACAAAAGCCATAACTTACAAGTACAGAGCAGAAAGTAATTTTTAGACTCTTCCGGTCCATTACTATGTAATACACAGGACCGGCCAGAATCTCTGCTTCTTTTTGCTTTGACACTATTGCAATTAAATTGCCAATGAGAGAGTGAAAAGTTCCATTTATTAACCCCTTCATGACACGGCCAATTTTCATTTTTGTATTTAAGATTTTTCCTCTCCTTTCTAGAGCCATAGATATTTTATTTTTCTGTCCAGATCAACAGATGAGGGCTTGTTTTTCATGGGACGGGTTGTACTCTTGAATGACAGCATTCATATTACAATATAGTGTACTATAAATGTATCTATGGATGCATGTAAATGTATAAATATAAATAAATAAAATAAATAAATAAATATATAAATATATATATAAATAAATAAAAATAAATAAATATAAATGTATCTATGGATACACTGCAAAAGTAGCCTAAAAGTGAGTAAAACTTGTTAAAAAATAATAAACTTACATACTCACCTGCACCGGGACCGGAAAACCTCACCTCCGCTCGCTGGACAAGGACCTTTCACTACGAACCAATCAGATGGCCGGTAGCGATCTGGCCAATCAGATGGCGCCACGTCACACCACGTGATCGCTAGTGGCCACCTGATTGGCCAATTTGCAAGGTCCTAGATGTACTATCAGGACCTTGCAAACTGGCCAATCAGGTGGCCGCTAGCGATGACATAGTTGTGACGTGGTGCCATCTGATTGGGCAGATGGCTACCGGCCATCTGATTGGCTGGTAGTGAAAGGTCCTTGTCCAGTGAGCAGAGGTGAGGTTTTCCGGTCACGGTGCAGGCGTTGGACAGGTGAGTATGTAAGTTTATTGTTTTTTAACAACTTTTACTCACTTTTAGGCTACTTTCGCAGTGTATCTATAGATACACTGCAAAAGTATTCGTACTCGCTATGCTCGCAACGAGTAGCGAGTACTGCTACCTACTCATTGCGAGTATAGCGAGCACGAATAATAAGGTACTCGCTCATCCCTAGTTATCTGGATTTACATCAAGGAAGAAGATTTCTGCCCATGGATAAGCTGCAGATCAAAAACAGAAAGCATGGTCAAGGCTGGGAGGTCACAAAAAGGGCAAGATCAGGGTCCGTTAGAGTAGTTGAGAAGCCAGGTAAAAACTGAGTTTATAGCAATTTACAAAATTGTCAGGCAGGAGAAACATCCCAAACCAGACCAAGGTAAAACAGAAAAACACCAATGCAGAGAAGAAGACAAGGCAAGAAAGCACAAGCTATATTTGGCAGCTTCCAGCAGTTAGCTAAAGGCTTCAGTAGGATGTAGTGCCTTCTAATAAACTGAAGCTAGGAGCTAATGACTTCAGCAGGACAGCATACACACACGCTCTGTAAGACTGGAAAGTACTGAAGGTCCCAGCCACTTTAACCTTAGTGTATGGGCAAAGCCTGTGCTGATCAGAGTTTCTGGCTCTGATTTCTCCTCTATCACCAACACTTCCTACAGGGTGAATACGGTGCTGTCTGATGACAGAAGCAGATGTTGCAGGAGAAGGCTCTGGTGGGGATGTGACACAAGTACTTTATCGGTGCCTCCATTTCTCTTAGGCTAGGGTCACATTAATGTTTTCAGTGCTGCCTGTGGGGTCAGCATAAAAGTGGTGCTACCACCATGGTAGTGCCATGTTTATGCTGCCCATACTCACCTATGGAGGCCCCGCCCCTAACGCAACATCAACGTTGGCATCAGATGGGTATCTCGCGGTATTTACAAACGTGAGCAAAGACGCTGTCAACAACATCTTTGTTCGCGTTTGGAAATACCGTGAGATCACCAACTGATGCCAGTGTTGATGTTGCGTTAGGGGTGGGACCTCCTTAGGTGAGTATGGGCAGCATAAACACAGCGCTACCATGGCGGTAGCACCACTTTTATGCTGCAAAACACTAAGTTTTAGCTTGAGCCCCCGGGCAGCGCGGCAAATCCTAATGTGACCCTAGCCTTATTGGAGACTCTGATTGTTTGCTATCTTGGCAGCAGTCTTTCACTTTCACTTGATTCTAGTGAACACAAACTTTTGGTCAGACTTGGAGCAAGTTTGATTCACCTTGAATCAATATCATAATTTCAATTTACAACCATCATTGTCTATGTCCATACGGATGCTGAAAAGGACAGGAAGTATGAATTTAGTATTGGGATTAGTGAAACTCCAATATTTCATTTTTTTATGGTGTAAAATATAGCTAGTGATATAAAAAATGATAAATAATAAAAAAATAGAAAAAAAATACATTCAACATAGAACACTATTTTAAAGCTATTTTCAGCTGACATATTTTCTTTAAGCTAACAAACATCTCACCAATTAGACCCTTCATATATAAATGGTTCACAGTGATTGCGGTACAAAGAGCACATCTGTGAGAATGTTCTCTACAATAGGAAAGAATTTAAAGAGCCGAGTACAAGTAGTAGTGAGGAAAGTATTGTACATCAGAGCAGAGTCATTCAGCTAAACCCCATGGGACAGGCAAGTCAGCTCTAAATATAGAACATTCCGCTTTGTCGAGGCTTAGAAATTGTGACTACGTTCCGCTCTCTTTCTCTAAAAATCAAAAGTGATCCGAGGAGTCCAATGAATGAAGGTTGATTTCCGTGCGGCGTTTAAATTGTGTTTTTCTCACTTCACTATTTATAAGATTTTTTTCGAGTGGTAATTTAGAGAAAAAAATTGACAAAAATCTGAGAAGAATAATTTCCTTCTTTACTCTGTTATCTTGTAACATCGAAAAGGAAGACTGCCATCGCACTTGGCATTTCTCGTAAAGGTCAAATACACTGAAAAATTTGGTCTAGAAATGTTAATGTCACCGGTAAAAAATAGATATACACCTGATTCTAATCTTTCTAAACTGAGGTTTTACAAATGACTTTTTTTTGGTTGGCTGGTGTTTAGATGTGAAATATTAATGTGAAGCTAACAACTTACGGTATATTTGCACATTGGTTAGAAAGTTTTCAACATCATTGTGTTTCACAAGTTTCTAATCACAAAGGCATCTAGGGGGTTGTACAATTTCTGAGCTATAGTCCCTACCCATTCCTAAATGCTGAAATCCCTCTTGTAAAATAAAAATATATATATACTGCCGAC
This sequence comes from Allobates femoralis, assembly GCA_033576535.1. Taxonomy (NCBI): domain Eukaryota; kingdom Metazoa; phylum Chordata; class Amphibia; order Anura; family Aromobatidae; genus Allobates; species Allobates femoralis. The sequence goes on from JARQOC010000007.1 coordinate 72,765,240, forward strand.
CTGAACTACCACCATCTTAGTGATAGCTATTCTAATTTTTTTAATTCAATGGGTACTTATTATAGCATTTCAGATTGCAGCTGTATTTTTCTCTTGGTATATTGACTGATGGCCACTTTACACGTCCCAACATCGGTCCGATATTGGATCCAACGCCGTGGGAACGCGCTTTTTCCGGGCAGAATTCAAGATCGCATAGGAGATGTTACACAGCGCGATATCGGCAGGCAACGCCACTGCGATGTGTACGCCCCCTTGTACAACCAACTCAGGAACGACCATTTAACATGAGAGAGAATAGGGGAAGTTGTACTCCACATCGTTGTTGGGCTTTTACACAGCACGATCCAGCCACATCGTCCATCCAATATCGGGCCATTGGAGAGCAGGCTCATTTGATCCCCGATATCGTTTTGGCATCGTTCGTGCATCGTATTGGACATTTATACCATACAACGAACTAACGATATCGGGGCCAACGCACGAACCATGTGACTTTTATCAGAGTTGGAAGCCGATATCGGGACGTGTAAAGTGGCCATAACGGTCTCGGCTGGAGATGAACGAATTTTGCCCAAACATGTTCGCCAATTTCAAGTTCAGCACGAACATTGCAGATTATGGTCGCGATTGAAAACCCAAGCAATTTAACAAAAATCAGCATGCACGGCTTTGTTTGGGAATAAAAGTTAAAAATTTAAAATGACCCTAAAACTTTCCTTGATTAATTGGGGCCATATCTCTCACCAGAAGACCCACTGACCTTATGGTTTGGTGTTCCCAGCCATAAGGTCTAGAGGTTATCATCATCTTCACCACCCCAGGGGAAGAGGATGATTCAACACTAGGCCTGGAGAAGCTCACACAGGACTGATATGTCACCTGGAGCTCTACCGCGCTACCCGCATTGGGCCTCATATGCAGCGAGGTCAGAATCCAGTGCTATAGTAGATAAAGGATATTTAGACCTGTGTTCTCATAGACCCACGCGTCTCGACATATGAGACGTCAACAAGAGTAGTTGGCCATAAGTGGATATTTATTGCATCCAACGTGTTTCGGAGTCAGACCCGACTCCTTCCTCAGGGAGCCAATACATTGTTATTTTTGGCTTCCTGAGGAAGGAGTCGGGTCTGACTCTGAAATGCATCGGATGCAATGAATAGCCACTTATGACCAACTACTCTTGTTGACCGTCTCATATGTCGAGTAGCGTGGGTCCGTGAGAACACAGGTCTATATCTCCTTTATCTGCTACAATTATCCATGCATGTGTGGATCCTGCAGAAGCCGCATTGTGTTTAACCTTGGTTGTGTGTTACACAACTTTCCAGGTGAGCAATCTTCTTTTGCACAACAAGTTTCCATCTGTGATAAGGCCCTATTTGCTCTTTCTTTCCTTCGCAGTTTTTGTATATAATTTTACAATCAAGTGATGGGCTCGTATGCCAAAGGAAAACCTGAAGAGCTCACAGTCCAGAGGTGAGCCATTTCCATGTCAACCGGGAACAGCAGATGTCACAGTCAGGAGGATTTTGCAGCATGCCTGGCGTTATTCCACCTACAGCTGGTGCCGCAGCTGCTGGATCAGCAAATCCACGACCAGTTGCATGATGGAGAAGATGAGGAGGCTGAGGAGGATAAGGAAGAGGAGGAGATAGTGGAGACATAAGGGCCAATTTCCCGGTCTTGTGTAGCACCCCGAACAGAGGCCTTCAACTGGGAGAATGCCATGTGGGGACCCCTACACCCTCCAAGCAACTTTCCAATATGGTATGAAAAACTCTGTCCTGTCCCCTTTCTTGAGGAGATTCAGTTTGCGGATTACTTTGATGACCAATGTACCTGATGCAAGGTGATTCCGAAGGGGGTTTGGCTTCATAGCCGGAGAAGGTACTGGTCATCGGTGCTATGTCACCCGGTACACACTGCTTTGAGACCATCTTCCCAAAAGACTTCTCAAAAGACCCCAATCTGTGTGATTGAAGGTGATGGGAAGCAAGGGAGGTTTGCAGTTGGCGTAAGTCGGGTTTCCACCACCGATGACTTTGAAAAGTGATGACAAGATGCTGACCAGGAGAGAATGATGTGTTAGATGGATGCCATGCCTCTCTTGGTTAGCCAGCCAGATGCACTTAAACCCACAGGCTTCATTGATCCTGAAGAACTTGTCGGAGTTGCCTTAGTTGGTCCTATCTCTGCTAGAGGGGGTGGCCGTCCCCTAATTCCTTTATTCTCTTCACCAGCAGTGGCCATGATAGGGGGTGCTTAGGGACAGGTGGTGCTGGAGAATGCTTCCAAAATCTGCACCAAATCTGCAATAAAAAAAGACATTGGCACAGCACTTCTGGATTCTCCTAGACTTTGCTGGCTTCAGGATACACATGCAGATTTTGATGCCGATTCTCAAAAGAGGCATCAAACAATATATCGTGGGCATTGGGCCTTACAACAATATTGTGGGGTCACATTCACAGAAACGATTCCGCATCTGCTTTGAGAGCAGGCACATACACATGATGAGAGTGTGACAAGCGGTGCCATCTCACACATTACGCAGTTCAGACTCGAGGGGTCACACAAGGGCTATCACACAAGTTTGAACTGCGATGCATTCTCTGATTTTACTGCTCCTCACACATGCTGTCTCCTGATACAGGCAAGATATATCTGCCACATCTTGCACAATATCGTGGCTCTCACAATACAGCTAGCGTTATGAGTGCTGATGCCACTGAGGTTATTCTTAGTTCACACAGTGGGATTTCCTTCTGCATGATACCCACTGTGTAACTTGAGATCAAGGAAGTCATGAGGATGTCTCAGGTTTATGATTGGACCCAGAACCATAGTGTGCTAAGTAATAGTGCTAAAGTTTGCTAAGTAATAGTGTTGGAATATAATGTCTGTCCAAAATAGCAGGGCTCCACTGTAAAATGTTTTGAGCTGTGTTTGATAGCTTTTCGGCCCCTATTCGGTGAATATATGCTCGTTCAGCGAACCAAACCCAAACTTCAAAAGGTTCACTCATATCTAGTCTCAGCTTGCACCTGTTCACACCTGTCTTATTCTTGTAGATGCTTAACAGTTTTTTTAAATATTTGTAGTATACTCCTTTTTTACTGAATGCTCTTCCCATTAGCCTAGGATGATTTTAATTAGAGATGGATCCTTCAGCTTTTTATTTTGTAGGCTTTCATCCTGGGAGAGGCATATAAAGTTAGGGTCCCAACAAAAGAGTACCCTTTGTTACTGGCTGGTAGGCTCTCATGAATAGTTCAATTTATGTGTTTGGTATTTAATTCTTTAACATAATTTCCATGGCAGTAATCTTATTATATACTTACCTCGTGGTGTCTGTAATCCACTTCCGCAGACATCATGTCCTCCTATCATGTGACTGGCCAACACAAGTTGCGGTAGCCATATTTGCATACCCAAGTGATGGGTGTACAAGTATGGCACCTGATGGCGGTATGGGACCACAAGCAGAACCTACAGCGACGCCACCCAAAAATGTGCCCCCCACAAACCTGTCTACTCAGCCTAATACCTGCTATCCATCCTCCACCTGCCGCAAACAACCTACAGGAACTGTGGAGATGTTACAGGACCTGTGATGATGTCACAGTTATGGATGGAGCCAGATCATATGACTGTGACACCACCACAGTTCCTATCTGCCCCTGAAAACACCCCACAGGACCTGTGGAGATGTTACAGGACCATTAGCGATGTCATGGTAGGCCAAGTAGGGCTGCTGTTTGGTTGCTGTGCTTTAACATCCTTCTGATGCATGTTGGACAAGCCAAAAAAATTAGATTTCAGCCCATTAATGTCAACTGATTTGGTCCAGGGCTCACAGGACATAATAAACCAACCTTAACCCTGACAGATCTATGGGAGACAAGTATTTGATATTTATATTTTACAATTAAGACTACTTCATCTTAATGGTGGTTGTTCATGTAGTAGAGAATCTCTTTAATATAATATCAGTGGGGATCCGAAATCCGGCACTCCATCGATGAACTGTTACAAGCTCCAGCCCTGGTTGTAAGTAGGAGCAAATCTGCAAAACCTTGGAGTGGCAAATACATGTCGTACGGAGGATTATTTGCAACCTACACTGTTTACATTGTAATGCTGATAACAGCTGATCGTCAGAGGTCAACACCCTCACAGATCTTTTATTGATATATTGATAAATATATATATACTAGCTGTAGTACCCGGCTACGCCCGGCTTAATAAATAACTGATGTTAGCTATAACAAAATAGAATTTGAATATGTCATATTAATGACCTGTAAGAAAATAGAAGCTGAGCAGTGATTGGTTGCTATAGGCAGCCTAATAAATCTCCAGCCAACAGTAAACGCTCCCCCTGGCCGGGCAGTATATGTTACCTCACATATACACATAATAGACAGCTCATGTGACTGACATCTGCCTTAATTCCCTATATGGCACATGTGTTGCACATTGGCTGTATTTAATCAGATGTTTATGTTTGGAAATTAAAGATAGCACATGTATGAGGCGAGTTGTGTGAGGTGATTTGTGCACATCTGTGTCTGTGTGGTGTGTGTGTCCCTGGGGTGTGTGTATGTGTGTGTCCCTGTGGGGTGAGTGCATGTGTCCCTATAGGGTGTGTATGTGTGTGTGTCCCTGTGGGGGGGTCTGTGTGGTGTGTGTCTCTGTTGTGTGTGTCTCTTTGTGGTGTGTGTGTGTGTGTCCCTGTGGGCTGAGTACATGTGTCCCTATAGGGTGTGTATGTGTGTGTGTCCCTGTAGGGGGGGTCTGTGTGGTGTGTGTGTATGTGTATCTGTGTTGTGTGTGTCTCTTTGTGGTGTGTGTGTCCCTGTGGGGTGAGTGCATGTGTCCCTATAGGGTGTGTATATGTGTGTGTCCCTGTGGGGGGGGTCTGTGTGGGGTGTGTGTGTCTCTGTGTTGTGTATGACTCTTTGTGGTTTGAGTGTTCTTGTGGGGTGAGTGCATGCGTCCCTATAGGGTGTGTATGTGTGTGGGTCCCTGTAGGGGGGGTCTGTGTTGTGTGTGTCTCTTTGTGGTGTGTGTGTGTCCCTGTGGGGTGAGTGCATGTGTCCCTATAGGGTGGCTATGTGTGTGTGTCCCTGTGGGGGGGTCTATGTGGTGTGTGTGTCTGTGTTGTGTGTGTCTCTTTGTGGTGTGTGTGTGTGTTTGTTCGGGTGTGTGGTGAGTATCCAATGTTGGGGCTGCACCTTAGTGACTATACACTTGTTGTTACTCTTTGTGTGCGTGTGGTGTGTATACATGTCCCTGTGCGTGGTGAATATCTCATGTTGGGGCCCCACCTTAGTGACTATATGCTGGTATGTGCTGTTAGTCTTTGGCGCTATCATTAAGCCCCTCTCATTCACAACTGTCAACTGGTAACTGTCACTTTTTCCCCATTATGTAGATAGGGGCAAAATTGTTTAGTGAATTGGAATGCGCGGGGGTTAAAATTTCGTCTCACAACATAGCCTATGACGCTCCCGGGATCCAGACGTGTGACTGTGCAAAATTTTGTGGCTGTAGCTGATAGCTGTCAATTTTCCTCCAACACTTTTCCATTCACTTTTTCCCCATTATGTAGATAGGGGCAAAATTGTTTGGTGAACTGGAACCGCAGGGTTAAAATTTCACCTCACAACATAGTCTATGACGCTCTCGGGGTCCAAATGAGTGACTGTGCAAAATTTTGTGGCTGTAGTTGCGACGGTGTAGATGCTAATCCCGGATATACACACACACACAAATACATACACACATTCAGCTTTATATATTAGATACCGTATATACTCGTGTATAAGCCGACTTTTTCAGCCCAAAAATTGGGCTGAAAAGTCCCCCCTCGGCTTATACACGAGTATATACATGTGTGTGCTGAGTGTGACGGGGACGGGGGCTCTGTCTGGGGGCAGGAGGAGGCAGGAGGGGGCTGCAGTGACACCGCGCGGTCACGTGGGCCCGCCTCATTTATATGCACGCATCCCCCTGTCCATCCCCGGCAAGGGGATGCAGTGCATATTGCCGGACACAGCCCCTGGCGGCCCCCGGCAGTGGTATGCATCCCCAAAACCCCCCGCCTAGAACCGGGCCCCCATGCTGCGGCACAGCATACAGTAGTTCATACACTACCATCTCTCCCTGCAGCGCGCGGCTCCTCCATGTCCCAGCCGGCATCTTCCTGTAGTGTCATGTGACTGGCGCGTCACATGACACTACAGCAACAAGCCGGGCGGGAGATGGAGGAAGCGCGCGCTGCAGGAGATGGTAATGTATGAACTACTGTATGCTGTGCCGCAGCATGGGGGCCCGGTACTAGGCGGGGGGGCTGTATACCACTGCCGGGGGCCCTGTATATCACACTGCTGGGGGCTGCAGTATACACCTGTGCTGGGGGCTGCTGTATAAACCCCCGGGGGCTGCTGTATAAACCCCCGGGGGCCTGCTGTATAAACCCCCGGGGGCCTGCTGTATAAACCCCCGGGGGCCTGCTGATACCCCGGGGGCCTGCTGATACCCCCGGAGGCCTGCTGATACCCCCGGGGGCCTGCTGATACCCCTGGGGGCCTGCTGATACCCCTGGGGCCTGCTGAATACCACTGGGGGCCTGCTGTATACCCCTGGGGGCCTGCTTTATACCCCTGGGGGCCTGCTGATACCCCTGGGGGCCTGCTGATACCCATGGGGCCTGCTGTTTACCCATGGGGGCCTGCTGTATACCCCTGGGGGCCTGTTGATACCCCTGGGGCCTGCTGAATACCCCTGGGGGCCTGCTGAATACCCCTGGGGGCCTGCTTATACCCCTGGGGGCCTGCTTATACGCCTGGGGGCCTGCTGTATACCACTGGGGGCTGCTGTATACCATACTACTGGGGCCTGTATACCACACTGCTGGGGGCTGTATACCTCACTGCTGGGGGTTGTATACCTGTGCTGGAGTCCACCCTCGGCTTATACGCGAGTCAATAAGTTTTCCCAGTTTTTGGGGGCAAAAGTAGGGGGGTCGGCTTATACACGGGTCGGCTTATACACGAGTATATACGGTAAATAAGAAATGATAAAGGGAATGCGGAGAGGTAGAAAGTAAGGGACAGAGAGTAGGCAAGAGAGGGCGAGAGAGAGGTAGAAAATAAGTGAGAGAGAGGGAGAAAGAGAGTGGGTGAGAGAAGTAGAAAGTAAAGGAGAGAGAGTGAGGAAGAGAGGGCGAGAGAGGCTGAAAATAAGGGAGAGAGAGGGCGAGAGAGAGGTAGAAAATAAGGAAGAGGGGAGGCGTGGCCTAGTCAGCGATGTGAGCGATTGCGGCTCTGAGTTCTACCGCCTGCAGAACTGCTTGTGGGCTGCGACCGCAGCAGTGCTGGGCCTTATTTAGGCTAAAACCGGGTGAGATACGTCCCTGGATCCCGTGAGTGCCGCCGGAGCAGTGCGGGAAGCAAATGTGTCACCCCTGAAGGGATTGCCACAGGACCCACTTGTGCAGAGCAGGATGTACACCTTGACACACCCAGCACACAACACTTTCCACCCCAGGCCTGAAGGGTGAGCTCCACTTGCTGCGTTAAGCAAGATTCCCTATAAAGATCCAGGCCTGGGGCGAGCAGCCAGTAGTTGTTAGTTAGTCTGTCAGACAGAGGGAGTCAAGGAGTGGCCGTTGAGGAGTCAAGAAGGAGGAAGAGCTGGTTGCTGGGACCAAGTCAGGCCCAGAAACAGAAAAGACTGACATGGGAGCTGTTTAGTACCCTAGAAAGGGACCGAGGCAAGTGGAAAGTTAGAAAATTCTTGAAAGAGGGGAACATAAATAATTGCCCTTTAGCCCACCCGGACACAGGAGTCCGAAGCTGCCATTGATCCAGTCTTAGCAGAGAAAGCTCAGACAGACAGGAGGATTTAATCCCCCTGGAGCTCAGGAGACCAAGACCCCAAACCTGACCAAACATAGGACCAGAGACCCAAGGAAAGGAGTAGGGATCCCCACAGAAATGTCCTCATTGTTGGTTGTGGAGTATCATCCTGAGAGAGGGAGAGAGAAAGCGGCAGGTTCAGCTTGAGGCAGAACTTTCCCAAATCACCACACATGCAAATAGAGGAGGCTTCATAACTTTCTAAGGTGGATGTCCCAAACTGCACCAGCCACCTGGTTACCCTTCTGGACCATACCTGCTACCCGACATAAGTAAAAAGGTACTGAAACAAAGTCTATGTGTGTGTGTGTGTGTGCCTGATTCACCGTCACCGCCTAGAGAACTTACACAGAGCCAAGGACTACTATTCCCCTCATTCACCCCACTGCTCTGAGGTAAAGCTCTGCCTGTGGGGAGCTGTACTACCCAAAGCTGCATCACCATCACCTCAGTGACTGGCTGCAGCGCTGGTAAATATATTACCTGGTACCACAGGTGGTGTCACGTATAATTCCCCCATGCCAAATAGTTTTCCTCCTCAGCCATTGAGTGACCAGGGCACGGGATTGGGACCCGACCAGCCGTGATCCCCACTGAAGTAGCAACCTGTCCCAGTATCCGAGTACCCCCTACCCTGTTGACCGACTCACAAAGATGACCCCCAGACGACAGCAGGATGTCAAGATAGCGCTGAAGCCTTGGAGGATGTGGCCAGAGATAATGGGGCCTGCACCAGGAGGATGTCGGTGGCCCGCCTAGAAAGGTTTGCAAGTGTGGCGGAGGATAAGCAGGCCATTAAGTGGCAGCTGGATCTGGAGGAAGGGGCAGAAAAGGAAAAAGAACTAGAGGTGGCCCAGGATGAGGATATGGAGAGAGGAAAGAATAATGCTACAGGCCTTAATGGAGAAGCTGGAACTGGCAGCCCAAGAAAAGAGGCTTTTGCTGGTAGCGTTGAGCCCACTATTAAACAAGTGTATGCTATAGTGAGCTTCTGTAAACAGACCTTAACTGCTCTAACCTAGCAAGTGCACAGTCTCCAGTCTGAGATGCTGAATATTAAAGCGTCCATGCATAAAGCAGATGTCCGGACTGGAGAGGTTGAAAAGAGGGTCAGCACTGCAGAAAACCAAATAGATAAACTACAGAAAGCACAGAAACAATATGCCAAGCAACTGGCTGAGGTCATTGCTACAAACGATGACCTTGAAAACCGTTTTCGGCAGAATAATATCAGAATTGTAGGGGTTCGAGACAGAGCAGAGGGCTCTAATCCTACGGACTTCATTGAAAAATGGTTGTTGGAGAAAATTGGAGCTGTCACAATCTCCGAGGTGTTTGTTGTCGAGCGAGCACACAGAGCGCCCATGAGTTCCCTGCTTCCTGGATTAGGCCCCATATTATCTTGGCGAAAATATTGAACTATTGTGACAGGGATGCTATATTGAGGAGAGCCAGGAATGTTGAGGATATGATGATCAATGGGCAACATATCTCCATTTATTCTGACTATTCTGCAGCAGCGCAAAAATTGCAGATGAGGTTAGTGGAAGTGAAAAGGAGACTGAGAGGCCTGGGACTAGAATATTCCATGCTATAGCCTGCAAAGTTGAGGGTTGTTGTCTTCGAGAAAGTGCAGTTTTTTCAATCACTGGAGGAAGCCACAGAGTGGCTTGACCATAACAACAAAAAGCTGCGAGAGACTGGAGCGGGTTGAGACATGGCAGCAGATGATGGTCACTTTTTCATGAGCTCACTTTGGGTCATTTTTGACAACTTGATGGGCGGGATTTTATCCTGTTTTTTCCCCTTTTTTTGGACTGGCAGATACCGGTGGTGCCGGTTATTGCACTGAGACAGCTGTGGCATTGCAGCTCACTGAGTTAGACTTTGATTATATTCATTTATTTACTAAAGGCTGGAGGGGGAGCACGGACAAAGTGTATTTTTGTGTTACATCCTAATATTTGAGTGGTATTGGTTGAGGGACAAGTAGAGTAGACAGTGAAGGAGGCTGGGTCTAGGGATTTTACCTACTCTCATACAGAGGGAAGCTAACTGGTTGGGGGGAGGAGGAGGAGGGTACATGGTACTAGTTAGAATATTGGGAAAAGTTTGTTTTTTTGGGGGGGAGGAGGGAGGGGAAGGGTGGGATGGTTTGGGAAGGGATTGTAAATGGCAAAGTACAGCAACTCCTTGGATGTCGTATGAGAATTTTGTTCCATGATGGCTGGAAAGGTTAAGATAATAAGTTGGAATATTAGAGGTCTAGCTGACAGGACTAAGAGAGCAGCAGCATACATCATGATTTTTTGCACAAGCCGCCCATATTGTGCCTGTTGGAGACTCATCTAGTTAATGAACATACCGAGGCATTAGCCGGATGGTGAATTAGGCATGCTTATCATGCTACGTACTCTAATTATGCAACAGGCGTCTCGGTCCTGGTCCATACTTCATTACTATTTAAAGAGGTGGAAGTGCAGGTAGATAAGGATGGGCAGTACGTGTTCCTGGTATGTAGAGTGTATGGAAAGTTGATGTGTGTGATTGCAGTATATTTTCTGCTGTCATACTCTGATGCAAAGATGCAGGAAATCTTGGAGTTGACTAGAAATAGAGTGGGAGTGCCACTACGAGTTATTGGAGATATGAATAATGTTCTTTATTGAGTGCTAGATATGAATAGATGGGTTATGAGAGGTAATGAAGGTGATGGGGATACACCTTTTGCAAAACATATCAAAGAGGTTCGTCTTGTGGATTTGTGGAGGGTGAAGAATGTGGATGGGAGATGTTATTCACGTTTCCCCTCCTCTCATGGATCATTGTTCAGAATTGACATGGCGTTAGGGAACAGATTAATGGATTTCTGGATTAAGGCAGTGGACTATCTAACCAGGGTGTTCTCAGATCATAGCCGATAGAGGTGGTTATATGTCCTAGATTGGGAAGTGGAAGTCACAGGGGTGAATGGAGAATGGAAGATAAAGACATTAGAAGACCGGAGTCCTATAGGTCCATTTCACTGCAGGCAGTAGATGCTAAAATATCAGCGAAAATCAAGGCAAATAGATTGGTGGGGGTGAACTGTGATTCATCCAGATTAATCTGGATTCATGCCCAATGAATCGACAGCCATCAATCTGAGGAGATTGTTTTTAAATATTCAGCTGCCTGTAGATAATGCTGGGAATAGAGCTGTGGCATCTTTAGACGCCCATAAGGCGTTCAACAGTGTGGAGTGGGACTATCTGTGGCTGGGTCTTGAACGAATGGGTTTGGAATGGTGTTCGTCTTGTGGGTGCGATTGCTTTATTCCTCTCCTGTAGCACGTATTCAGGTAAAAGGAGAGAGGTAGGAAAAATTTGATCTTACTAGGGGAACTCATCAAGGGTGCCCTCTCTCTCCATTATTGTTTGGCATTGCAATTGAACCAGTTGCTGCTCATATTCGGGGAAATGTGGAGGTGATGGGGTTTAAATTTGGCTCAGTGGAAGAGAAGATTGCACTTTATGCAGATGATGTCCGTCTCTTCTTGCAGGATCCCGGGGAGAACTTGCATCAGGTGGTGATTGTAGCTGAGAGATTTGGAAGAATGTCAGGACTTAAAATTAACTGGGGCAAGTCTCACCTTATGATGGTGGATAGAGATGGACTCGGTGAACTGGAGGAGTGTGGTTCTACTAGGCTTAAGTTGGTAGATCAATTTAAGTATTTAGGTATACAGGTTACAATACCAGTTACTGAGTACGTGAGACTAAATGTGCTCCCGTTGATGGCTAAATTGAAAGACAAGGCTCAACCATGGTGTAAACTGCGTCTCTCGGTGGTGGGTTGGATGACTTTATCTAAAATGGTTCTTATGTCCAAACTGTTGTATGCTTTGCATAATTCACCAATGTGGCTCCCTTGGGGGTTGTTTCAGAGGCTTAGCTCCATCTTTCGAGACTTGGACTGGGGGGGACGTCAGCCCAGAATAAAACTGGAACTCTAACTGGAGGAGGGGGGGTTGCTCTGCCTAATCCTTGGATTTATTTTCTGGCATCCCAGCCTCAACACATTATGGGTGGCCGGGCTGAGCGGAACTCAGTGCAGGCTCTGCTAGAGCAGGCAGTGCAGAGAATTCCTTTGGTACAGGGGTTGGAAGCTGGGATATTTGGTAGATTGGGTAGGAAATTTCCCACATTGTGTCTGGTACATAGGGTATGGACTATACTTAAAAATATAGAGAAGTGATTGGACTAACAATTTATGCTCCCATATGGAGGAATGACAATTTAGTTGAATTTAGTATATTGGGAGAACAGAAAGTATGGATACAGAGGGGCTTATGCTGTATGACACAGTTGATAATAAATCACAATTTGAGGACATTTGACTCTTTACAGGAAAAAATTGGGATATTGGAGGTGGATCAGTACTGGTATATCAGAGTCCAACAAGGCATGAGGATAGAATTAAGGTACAAAACAATATAGTTCTGGATTATATTTGTGGAAAAGGAAACTCAAGAGGAGTCATATCAACTCTATAAGGACTTATTACACACATTTTTATTGAGACACCTTAACCGTGCCAGACATAGATGGGAAGAAGAGATTGGGGTGATCGATGATGAAGTCTGTCTCAATTATATACTGTACATAGGGCATATAGCTCTCCTGCGTTTTAGCATAGGGTAGGTGTGAGAGATACTCCTGAGTGTCTCGAGGTGTCTGAATGAGGACGCAGGTATTTTGCACATGTTATGGGAATGCCCGAGACTGCAAGCATTTTGGATGGTTGTGTTGAGTTTGATTGAAGGAAGTTATGAATGTGCAGTGCCCCGGAATGAATGTGTAATGTAGATGTTGGATCAGGGCGAAAGTATATATCGGAAGAGGAATATGACAGGGGTATTTGACAAGCTATGGATGGCATGGAAAAGGGGGTTAAGGGATTTTTGTTTGTCTGTTACTCTAGTTTTGGTTATGCCGTATGTAATCTTGGAAAATATCCAATCGCGTTTTGAATTGATGGGATTTGATGTAAGATTCTGTGCGGATAAATAAAAATTATCTGATTCAAAAAAGGGAGAGAGAGAGTAAGTGAGAGAAGGAGACAGAGATAGAGAGCAAGAGAGAGAGGTTAGATACTCCTCAAAAGTGCATTTTCAGCACTGAGCAGGAAAAATTGTGAAATTATGGAAATCATTGGATGGATAGACATGTTAATGATATACAAATCATGAAAAAATGGTGAGCAGCCTGCGCGGCCTTAATATGTTACCATAGCCTTCAGAATCTCCAGACTTCTGTTCCATTAAGTACATCTGGGACGTCATTGGTCAGCAATTGCAAAGTGCTGCCAGCAGTGGATCTTGATGAGTTTCCCAGGTACATTCAGTGCGGCAGAACATTTTTCAGATGGCTATTAGTAACTTTATTGATAACAGCCAAGGCTGTAGGTGCAGGGATTTCAGCATATGGTGCTCATACTCAATGCCTAATAAATCAAGAAACTTTTGCTTCCATTTTATTCTTCACTATATCTCAATAACACATCTTTCCACCCTGAAATTTGCATGATTCTATGGCTTTTTCCTCTTTGTGTTGCAATCAAAATGTTACAGAATGGATAAATAAATATACCACATACAGGTGCATCTAAATAAATTACAATATCATTGAAAAGTTAATTTTTTTCAGTAATTCAATACATAAAGTGAAACACATATATTATATAGTCATTACAAAGAGTGATCTATTTTAAAGTGTTTATTTCAGTAAATGTTGATGATTATGATGTACAGCCAATAAAAACCCAAATGTGTTATCTCAGAAAGTTAAAGTAGGGAGGATGAAGGGTCTGAGAGAGACAATTTGACCTACACCTTTTACCCTTACTCCCCCCTTACCCTGTTTGACCTGCAAAGCTGCAATCTTGCATTGTTATCATTATTGAATGTTATGATTGTAGTTTTGGAAAATGTTTTTCCTTTTTTCTATCCCGGAAAAATGTTAAATAAAGAATACATCCAAAAAATAATATTCTCTAAATAGGTATCAGAGACTTCACCTTGTGTGGTTGTGAGAGTCACAACCACTATAAAAGCATATCACAGCTGCTGCAGTCCTCAGTGTGATGCATATAGAGTAGGGAGGATGAAAGGGTTAAAAACCACATCAATGGGTGAATATAATATTGATTTATTAGGCAAAGCATTTCAGGGCTCCTTGGCCCGTTCCTCAGGACAAATCTATATCATATTGTGATGTTTCAGAGAGTCCTGACTAATAAACCAATATTATATTCATCCTTTGATGTCTCCTGGAATATGGCAGCACAGTTTTTAACCCCTGATCCTCCCTACTTTAATCTTCTGAGATATTGACCTTTGTGTTTTCATTGACTGTAAGCCATAATCATCAACATTTACAAAAATAAGCACTGTCTGTACCTCTCATCTCGGAACTCTGAATTTACTGCCCCAGGTGCTCCATCCCCCTTCCCAAACTGACCACTATATGCTTCACATCACCTGTGTTATGTATTGCATTATCTCACCCTGCAAATGTATATATATATAGTGTGTCTCCAGAAGTTGTATCATTAAAGGGACGCTGTCAGGTCATTTTTCAGTATGATACTAATAGTTTCCTTGAATAGTGCCTGGTCAGACCTTTTAAAAACATGTAAAATCATTATTCTACCCTTTGTAGTTTCCATGTTATTGGCATCGCCAGACCCTGAAGAGAGCTGCTGCATTAGTCCTGTCTATTATAAGCGGAGACAAGTAGTCCTGGCTGTCTTAAGCTGTCATGTAATTATGCACTCCTTCTCTGCAGCTGTCTCCTCCCTCCTCCCTCCTCCCTTTGCTCTGAATGGACTGTGTTTTCACTTTCAGGAGGTCTATTCTGTTGAGGACACAGGGAGAGAGAGATTGCAGGTCTGCCTTTTCTTATCTAGACTCCATTTGTTTCTGTAAGCAGGAATCCCTGCTGTTATAGTTTCTGTGTTATATTTGACCTTTTTCCTGGCTGCAGACACAGAGAGCAGGGAGGAAGATGCAGCCCCCACTCCACTGATCTCCTTTGCAGTGCAGTGAATATGTGACATGAATATTCATCCTATGGGGAGTGGACAGCAGAGAACTAAGTGACCACACACTCTGAGTGACAGATGAAATGAATATTTTTACTTGAAGTTTACAGAAGATAGGAGGGAAATATACATAAAAGAAATACATGAATAGAGAGAGCTTAGAGCGCGGAATTAGAAAATGATAGCATTTACATATGGATTATTGACCTGACAGATTTCCTTTAAGCCTGATGTGGGGGCCATAGTGTCTTGAAAGCTTGCTTGTTCTTACCTTTAAATGGCCAACTGAAAAGATGGTATCAACCACTGAGGACTCACAGATTATAATATTTTTCTATATAATATATGTGTTTCACTTTATGTATTGAATGACTGAAAAAAGAGCCATTGGATGAAATACTTAATTAACCTTAAGACATAAAGGGTTGAGAGAAATGACCCATAGAGTGTATTATTTTACATTGCATAAGCTTGGTTGAGAAATAAACATGGCTGCCATTTCCTGTTTCATCACACCATGCCGTGGTATGTAAGATAGTGACTGGATCTATGATTACATCCTGTTTCTAATAAGAAGTTCCTGGAGGAACCTGAATTCCATAGAAATACTGAATAATCAAAGAAATCACAGAATGCCACATCACCTGGAGACCCTTGATCAAGACCACACCCCCTGATGACCTCATGGATCCGCCCATGGATGAGCCCATTATCCAACCCACTAACCAATGATTACATCTGAGTAGGGCTGGCTGAGCCCTTACTGAGGTTTTATAAGTTCATGCCGGTTCAAATAAACCTCACTTGGAGCCACATTTTGGAGCTGACCAAGTAGAGTGTACATCTGACTCTGTGTGTCTGGTGTCATACTTTCACGCCGGTATTTGGTCCATATCTATTTGGCCAGGAACAGGCAACTTATTAATATTTCAGAATATTACCCATATCACATTATAAACTATGTTGATATTTATAGTGAATTAGCACATCCAATGTTAATGGCAAAAAAATCACTTTATTGTTTAAAATTAATTCATATTAAAATTGTTTACCATACATAACATGTCCTTTTAGTTGGGAACACAGTCCCTATCATGCACAGAAAATATTAGGGTGGGCTACAGAGAATACAGAATGGCAGTAAAAAACTATCAGGGGAACAACAGAAAATATTCACAGCACTATTACTCTTGTATTGGTCTTGGTCCCTCTCTTAATTCAGGACAGACACTCCTATAGACCCAAATGGTCATTAAATAATCCTCCATAAAATACTAGGTAGTTCACAATACCTGATGCCAGAATGATCCTCAACGATAATCACTCCTTGGCCCCCTGCTGCCAAAGTGCTCCTGCCTCACCCCCACCACCGACGTACGTTTCAAAAGTTGGTCTTTTTTCCTCAGGGCGTGCATGGTACTATGTGGAGGTTTCCTATTTTATATAGTGTCCACTGCCTCATTATGAGTTACACCTGTCAAGACTACTCCCCCTGTCCGTCACAGTCAAGTCTCCCCCTTAAACTCTTTCCAGGTCACTGAGCCTCTGCAAATCCTTCCCCCGTCTCACACATCATTAAGCACAAGTTTTTGCCAGGAGCTGCACTTATTTCCGGGTCAAAAACACAGTCACGTGACAATTTCACGCGTACTGCGTTTCCGGGCAACACCTGGCATCTTCGCGTCCGTCTCGTTAGTAATCCTGGGTCTACTCAGAGTGCGCACGCGCAAAACGTCACAATGACGTGACCGCGTCACGCATCTCTATGGTGACCCGACCGGACGCTTACCCTTCCGACAAACGTGCTCAGCGCGTGCGATCCAGCGTCTGCCGGAATGCGCACGCGCTATACGTCAGAGCGACGTGACCGCGCTGCGCATCCCCATGGTAACCCGGGCAGGCGCTTCAACATCAGCAAGATGTAATCAACGCCAGCATTGCCCGGGTGTCAATACCATGATGTGATACTGCGCTTTACATGATCTTATGAGACTCACTTGATAATTCTAGGAGATGCTGAAGCTACAGGATGCTCATTAGGGAATTTTAGAGTACCACCTTTGGCCACAGTAATTGAATACAATCTTATAATAAAAATTAATTAAAATACCCATACTTTTGCAATAGGCATTTAAAGTGACAGTGCAAATATTATACAAATACATAAATGCTGTGAGTGTACCACAGTAAAACCAAAGTGACAATTAAGGTACAAAAGTACATAAAGTGCAAAAACTGACCATATTACTAAACAAACTTTAGTGCTACAATACATAATATAATATATATAATAAAGTGCTCTATTACTGTGCATTATCCAAAGAATTAAAACCCATATATATGGTCAGGCAATCCCAATTAGTTAAGATTAATATGTGACCAAAACTTCCCCCCTCCCCACCGAGCGTTCACTACTACCCATAACCCTTTGTCGTATATGTTAAATCCCATATATTATAAACCCCAACCCATTAAACAACATATAATATAATTTCTCTAATCAAGTCGGTGTATTCCATTTTCAAGGTGAAAACATCCGTGATTTTTCTTCCAAGACTCTTCACCCAATCCACCGACGTGTTCTTGACAGGAATTCGGTACCAATGATATGAAATCGGACACATTATACTAAAACAAAACTAAAGACAAAAATAATTAATATCACTGATATACGTCCATAAAACCTCCAACTATACATCTGGGTAAATCCTAATCTATAGGAAAGCGCTAAACCCTAAATTCTCATTGAGTCCCTGTGGTGTGAGGGTCCCCAATCGGAAGATCCACCTGCTCTCCACCTGTGCCAACCTCTTTGCCAAATTGCCTCCTCTCACTCCCATGGATACCACATCTATGGCCTTTACTTTTAGCTGGCTAGCGTCACACTGGTGAAAACGTTTGAAATGTCGTGGGAGCGTTTTCAGCTGTTTTGGGTCTTCCTCGGTCTGCGCTTTCTCTATGTCCCTCACATGTTCACGGGTTCTTATCCTAAGCTCTCTGGTGGTCATCCCGACATAAAATTTCCCACACGGACATTCCGCCTGATATACTACCCCTTTGGACCCACATGAAAAAAAGTTTCGGATGTCAAAATTCCTAGATCCATCAAAATTGGAAAAGGTTTTAGATTTTACTATATTCAAACATCCTTTACATTTTCCACATGGGTAACATCCTTTGAGATCTAACCAGGTCTGTGATATTGGTCGTTTCTCTGGCTCGAAATGACTTCTTACCAGAAAATCGCGCAAATTTTTTGTCCTCCTAGCTGTCATTTTTGGTACGGACGGCAGACTTTTCTTCAATATGGGGTCCGTGGTCAACACCCCCCAATGCCTTCTCACTATTTCCCTAAGTTCTGGCCATTGCGTGCTGTAGGCAGTTATAAAACGGACTATATCTTCTGTATCGTTGTTTTTCACAGGGGGTTTGTAAAGAACCTCATTACGGGATAGCTTCTTAACCTTCATATACCCTTGTCTAATTATGCGCTTACTATAACCCGTTCACCAAACCTCTGTTGCAGATCCGCTGCCTGTTCTTCAAAAAGTTGATCATTTGAGCAGATGCGTTTCGCCCTCATAAACTGCCCTATTGGTATTCCTCTGATGGTAGAGGAAGGGTGACATGAAGCGGCATGCAACAGAGAGTTGGTTGAGGTTGGCTTCCGGTATATATTTGTTATCAAATCTCCCTTTTCTGAGGTCTTGATTTGTATATCTAGAAATTCCAACTCCCTGCCCTCTTTATAAGTCAGTTTTATATTGATGCTATTGGAGTTTAGCCTCTCAAACAAACCTCTTAGTTCAGCAGGAGTCCCCTCCCAGATGAACCAGAGGTCATCAATATACCTCATCCAGTGATGTACATCAAGGACACTACAGCGGCTCTGCGGAGGCTGGACCATATGCATTTGGCGGACAATATGGTTATGGTCACAGCCGACGTGGAGTCGCTGTACACGTCCATTAGACATCAGGATGGACTGGCAGCAGTTAGATGGTATCTCACTAACCATAATGTGGAACAAGGATTGGCGGAATTATTGATGACTCTGTTGGAGTTTGTACTCTCACATAATTGCTTCGTTTTCTCAAACCAGGTGTACCTCCAGAAACAGGGAAAAAAAAGACCAACTTTTGAAACGTACGTCGGTGGTGGGGGTGAGGCAGGAGCACTTTGGCAGCAGGGGGCCAAGGAGTGATTATCGTTGAGGATCATTCTGGCATCAGGTATTGTGAACTACCTAGTATTTTATGGAGGATTATTTAATGACCATTTGGGTCTATAGGAGTGTCTGTCCTGAATTAAGAGAGGGACCAAGACCAATACAAGAGTAATAGTGCTGTGAATATTTTCTGTTGTTCCCCTGATAGTTTTTTACTGCCATTCTGTATTCTCTGTAGCCCACCCTAATATTTTCTGTGCATGATAGGGACTGTGTTCCCAACTAAAAGGACATGTTATGTATGGTAAACAATTTTAATATGAATTAATTTTAAACAATAAAGTGATTTTTTTGCCATTAACATTGGATGTGCTAATTCACTATAAATATCAACATAGTTTATTCTGTGGCGATATTTAGTAAGGTTTAAACGTGTTTAGGTGAAGCACTTATTATTAAGGGGACCCTTTTATGTGTCCATATCACATTATACCTTTTTTTTATCACATTTGACAATTGAACTTGTCATGCGAGGTCTGGAGGTCAATACTCTAACCTCTTTTTCATTCTTTGTCAATGGTAGTCGAATGTGGCATAAAAATGAAAAGTAATACTAAATACTATTAATAACATTATCGACAAAGTAACATATATTCACCTCTTAAGAGACTGGAGTACAGATTTCAATTATATCAAATCATAAATTCTAATTTTTCATTGCACTTAATTAGCTAAAAATCTTTATTAGCCTCAATACATATGAGGTTCTGCATTTTTAGTACCGAAAGTATTTAAGTTACATTTTATTTTCAGCCAGCCTTGTTCTCTTGGAATATGATGGTGGAATAAATTAAAAAGTAATGATATGTGAATTAGATTTCCTCATCAATGCAATGACTGATTAATTGAAGAAAGTATAAGTCCTGCAGCCTATACACTCCACTTCCCAGGCGAGTTCTTCTCCGGCGTTGTCATTACTACCAAGTTGATTTAATATTCATTTTCCTAATATTCTCAGAGAAAAGGGAGGATCAAAATGCTCAATACAATTCATTTTCATTAGGTGTGTTTATAACAAATGTCCTTTGTGGGTCTTACAGTCCAATTACTTATAAAGATAGTATAGTGTGGATATACAATGTATCCGAGCTTTAAGACATATTTTATTCTTCCTCATTGTCTATATACCTCTGAATTTATATGGAGCCATTAACATTTTTATTATTAGGGCAAATACCAAAATAGAGCAATTAATAAAATATGAATGGGTTGATAAGAAATTGAATATAGAGTACGGTCTTTGTGCATCATGAAACATACACACTCCTGAACATTGAAATTGCAACACCAAAAAGAAAAAGTGATACAATCATAACAATTACACTGATAGACTTGTTAATGATTTTGTTCCATGACAAGAAATCCCTTCACTAACAACACTCCTCGCCTGCTTTTAAAGTGGTTATAAATGGTTATCTGGGGAAAATTGTACCACACTGAATAAATTTGGCAAAATCATCAAGATCCGCTGCTGGCAGCTTCCTCTACAATTGCACACAAATGATGTCCCAGATATCCTTGGATGCTGCAGAGCATACCGTATACACTCGTGTATAAGCCGAGTTTTTCAGCCCAAAATTTGGGCTGAAAAGTCCCCCCCTCGGCTTATACACGGGTCATATATGGGGGGGCTGTGTCCCGGGGGCTGTGGAGGCTGGAGGAGGCGGGGGGGGGGGGGGCTGCCGTATGAGCGGCCCCGTCACGTGGGGCCGCTCATTATATATGCACTGCTTCCCCCTGTCAATCAGCGGCAGGGGGAAGCAGTGCATATGGCCCCCAAAAGCTGGCACTGTCCCCCTTGTAAGGCCCCCCCCCCGCTGCTTATACATTACCATCCCGGTGTTCTGATCGGCGCCGCTCCTCGGTGTGTCTTCATCCTCCCGTCTGCGCTGGCTGCATCCGGGTTCTCCGACTGTCGCAGCGATATGACGTCATCGCGCGACCACCGGAGATCCTGGATGCAGCCAGCGCGGACGGAAGGATGAAGACGCAGCACAGAGGAGCGGCGCCGATCAGAACACCGGGATGGTAATGTATAAGCAGCGGGGGGAGGCCTTACAAGGGGGGACAGTGCCAGCTTTTGGGGGCTGTTGGTACCCCCAGGGGGCTGCTGGGTACCCCCTGGGGGCTGCTGGGTACCCCCAGGGGGCTGTTGGTACCCCCTGGGGGCTGTTGGTACCCCCAGGGGGCTGTTGGTACCCCCAGGGGGCTGCTGGGTACCCCCTGGGGGCTGTTGGTACCCCCTGGGGGCTGCTGGGTACCCCCTGGGGGCTGTTGGTCCCCCCTGGGGGCTGTTGGTACCCCCTAAGGGCTGTTGGTACCCCCAGGGGGCTGTTGGTACCCCCAGGGGGTTGCTGGGTACCCCCTGGGGGCTGCTGGGTATCCCCTGGGGGCTGCTATATGTACCCCTGGGGGCTTGCTGTATACCACTGGGGCTGCTGTATACTACCACTGGGGCTGCTGGGGCTCCTGTATACTACCACTGGGGCTGCTGTATACTACCACTGGGCTGCTGGGGCTCCTGTATACTACCACTGGGGCTGCTGGGGCTCCTGTATACTACCACTGGGGCTGCTGGGGCTCCTGTATACTACCACTGGGGCTGCTGGGGCTCCTGTATACTACCACTGGGGCTGCTGGGGCTCCTGTATACTACCACTGGGGCTGCTGTATACTACCACTGGGGCTGCTGGGGCTCCTGTATACTACCACTGGGGCTGCTGGGGAATCTGTATACTACCACTGGGGCTGCTGGGGCTCCTGTATACTACCACTGGGGCTGCTGGGGAATCTGTATACTACCACTGGGGCTGCTGGGGAATCTGTATATTACCACTGGGGCTGCTGTATACTACCACTGGGGGGCCTGTATACCACACTGCTGGGGGCTGTATACCTGTGCTGGGGTCCACCCTCGGCTTATACACGAGTCAATAGGTTTTTCCAGATTTTTGGGGCAAAAGTAGGGGGTCGGCTTATACACGGGTCGGCTTATACACGAGTATATACGGTAATCTGCAATCAGCACTGAAAAAAATCAAAAAACAAAATACCTTACCAGAAATGCATTATTTTGCATTTTTTGACACTTTATTTTTACACTTGTAATGGTTTTAGCTATTTTTCCTTATTCCAGTTGCATAGCTTCTTAGTGGGGCAGGGGTGCATTGGGTGCGGTCGCCCTAGAGCCAAGCAATCTCAGGGTTTGCAGAAGCTAAGGCATGGACTTCCCATTTCAGGACTATAGAGGCTGCATTATATTATTATATTATATGGAGATGGCAATATATTACATTGAGGACTCTGAAGGCTGTGTTATATTACACGGATACTGCAATATATTAAATGGAGGACTATTGAGGCTGCATTATATTATATGGAAGCTGCATTATATTATATGCAGGCTGCATTATATTATATGGAAGCTGCATTATATTATATGCAGGCTGCATTATATTATATGCAGGCTGCATTATATCATATGCAGGCTGTATTATATTTTATGTAGGACAATGCAGGCTACATTATGTTATATGGAGGACTATGGAAGATGTATTATATTATATGGAGGATTATGGAGGCAGCGTTATACTATATGGAGGATTGTGGGGTGCATTATACTACATGGAATTCTATAGGGGATGCATTATGCAATATAAAGGACTATGAGAGTGCATTATGGCATATGGAATGGTATGCGAGGGCCATGATATTTGAAGTGCTGTGTGTGGCCCATTATAGTATTTGGAGGCTATGATTGAGTATTTATACTTTATGGAGGGCTATTTGAAGGCTGTGCTGGGGGCATTATACCATGTGAAGAGTTGTGGGGGGCATTATACTACATGGAGGGTTGTGTGGGATTCAGAGTTGAGGATCATTCTGTGTTGGGGTAACCATTCATTTCTAGAGTAATTGAGGGTGAGTACAGTAGGGTCATAATGCTGTGTGTGGAGGAATTACTGTGGGGCATTATACAGTAAGGCAAAGAATGAGTCCGCACACATTGGAAGCAGCAGTGTGAACTGTGACCAATCCCCCCCAAAAACATGAAAAACCAATGCAAAAACCGTATAAGTATCACACAAAAGGTGCTCTGCTGTAAAGAGCAGAGCGCCTTTTGTGTGATACTTATACGGTTTTTGCATTGGTTTTTCATTTTTTGGGCATTATACAGTGTTTGAGGAGCACTTTTTTGTTGGCATCATACCTTATGGGTGCAATGAAAGGGGAATCTAGGGGCTTCACTAGTAGGAAAATAACTTTGTAAGTGCTTTATTATTTTGGTGGGGTGACCCAATTAGAATTTCTTCTATGGGACCCCATAATTGCCATGTATACCCCGCACATTAAGGTCACCATATGGCAGTAAAATCGGCGTTAATGTTTGTATACTGATATTCAGCAACAGCGCCCACCCTCAGTGCTGAACCCCTAGCTATGCCTCTGCCTTACTCTATATATCATTCAAGCCTACACTTAACCCTCATAAGGCTAAGGCAATGGAAAAATCAAAAAGTTATGGCTATATGAAATAGAGGAAGAAAAATAATGTAAGAAATTAAAATTGTCTGCATGTTTTAGGAGTTAAATGCTTCATTATACAAAGTGTCAAACATCATCTTCTTACACAATTGCAAAGTCCCATCCATCATCCACTTCCGGCGTCATGTTGCCTTTACATCACGCGCCACGGCAGCCATATTTGCACACCCAAGTGATGGGTGTGCAAATATGGGGCGCACTGGCAGGAATGGCCTATTGCGCACTATCTCCAGTGGTGCCGCAGCGACCCGCATCTGATGCCACACGAAAGTGCCAAGAGACTTCGTCACCACAGAGCCCCAATGCTCCATGCCACCACTGCCCCATTCCCATTTAATCTAACCACCACACCCCAGTATCTGAGTTACTGCAAATGCAGATAGATGATAGATAGACATAGATAGATGATAGATAGCTAGATAATAGAAGAAAGTATGTTTTTGTTGTCCTTATGTTGATAGAATGAAAAATAAAGCACAGGAGAGTTTGCTGCTGCCCCCAGAATCACAGAGCCCTCCACCATCGTGATGTCACTGCCATCCCGATGCGATAGCTTCGAGCCTCCATCTAGTATAATCATAAATGTACAATAATGTGAACTTGTTCAGTTAATATGCCACAAAAAACGTATTGACACATTAGTGTAGTTATTTGTTTAAAAGACTTGTCCTCTACCTAGATAACTCTATCTTATTTGCCATGTTTGCCCCTGTTAATATAAAAAAGTTTATATTCACCTCTGGTGCCAGCGTCAATCTAACAGTGTCAGTCCTCGCTCTACCAGGGCTCACGTCAGGTTGGTACTAGGGTTGAGCGAGTATACTCGCTACTATTTGGTATTCGCCGAATAGTAGCGGTATTTGGGCTACTCGCTACTCTCCGAGTACTTATGTGTACTCTGGAGTAGCGAGTAGTCCTAATACTTTCGCAGTGTATCTATAGATACACTGCGAAAGTAGCCTAAAAGTAATTAAAAGTTGTTAAAAAAATAATAAACTTACATACTCACCTTCTGACGACTGCACCGGGACCGGAGAACCTCACCTCCGATCGCTGGACAAGGACCTTTCACTACCAGCCAATCAGATGGCCGGTAGCCATCTGGCCAATCAGATGGCGCCAAGTCACAACCACGTGATCGCTAGCGGCCACCTGATTGGCCAATTTGCAAGGTACTAGATGTACTATCAGGAACTTGCAAACTGGCTAATCAGGTGGCCGCTAGCGATGACGTAGTTGTGACGTGGTGCCATCTGATTGGCCAGATCGCTACTGGCCATCTGATTGGCTGGTAGTGAAAGGTCCTTGTCCAGCGATCGGATGTCTTATCTGCCAGGTGAGTATGTAAGTTTATTATTTTTTAACAACTTTTACTCACTTTTGGCTACTTTCGCAGTGTATCTATAGTTACACTGCGAAAGTATTCGTACTCGCTATACTCGCAACGAGTAGTGAGTACGGCTACCTACTCGTTGCGAGTATAGCGAGCACGAATAATAAGGTACTCGCTCATCCCTAGTTGTTACGTCACACTGCTGATTTCTCTCTTATAAGATACTCTATCAGAAGGTGACACTGAAATGTCAGTAGAACCATTCATTAAGTATGGCTCTATGAATAAAAAAAAACAATACAGATTCCAAAATAATGCTAGTAGTGTCTTGAAGAGGTTAACAGAACATTGTGGAGCGCAGACTTGGCTGCCTGTTACTGAACTTGTTCTCTTCACACCAAATTTCAATCCCGGACCCTGACTGATTATAGACACAACACTAATTATTTTTTAATTCTCTTAAATAATTAGCCTACATTAGTGGTGCTAGAACAGTGCACTGATGAGACGCCGCTGTCTATTAGCGGGAACTTGTGTCTGCATTTTCTTAGTCCAGCTCTCTGGAGATTGGGGGTATGATCGCATGTAGTGCTAAATTCATTATTAGAATATAAAAGCAGAGCAAAAAAAAATGTAGCAGCATTTCTCTGGTTCAGAATTTAAAAGGAGTGTGGCAAAAGAAAATGGCCTATTGATAAAATCAAGTTTTATGTTAATGGAACCTGTCACATGTAAAAACTCTATTAATCTGCAGATATGGGGTTAAGCCACAAGTTAATAATGTTCTGAACCTGCCCGGTTCCTCGCACATGGAACCTCAGTGCCAGGGGGAATTAACTTTACTGCTCCCAGCAATGTTCAGGTTTCCGTTATGGGGGTGGCACATACAAAGGTTCAGTCACCAATCAGTGTATGGAGAGTGGTGGCTTTAACCACCTGTCACGGCTCAGTAGAGTCTTGTGAGAGCTCTGGGTCTGCCGGATTTTAAATGGAGTTCATTTATTTTGGGTCAGCAAGGTTAATGTCAGTTTTCCCTTGCTGGCAGCTTCAAGCCTGTTGTGGTATTTGCAGCCAGATTGATGACCACACCCACTTCATATCAATAGTCACATGGTCCATCACATGATGCGGTGATAGCTTCATTATCTACATTGACCTGGTGAAGTGAGGAGGTGCCTTGCTACGCTTGAGCTTTACTGCTGCTGGAGTCCTGGTTGGAGCGGTGTCGGCTGCAGCCTTTGGTGTTTGGGCTACGGCATACCAGTTTGTGTTGTATCCTTTTTCTCTTACCCAATCTGTTGCCTGTTTTCGTGACAGATTACAACAGGAGGTGGTGCCCTAGTGTGCCCACAGGCCTTGACACTAGACAGGTCTAGTGGAGGTGGTAAACATGGAATAGGCACATGTCGGCAGCGGGGGGAAGGACGGGTTTATGGAGGACAGGGCAGGTGAGAGACAGTCTTAAGTTGTGGCAGGAGGTATCCTGTCCCCCACTCCCTATCATCAGGGCCATTCTTCTCCTATTTCCATCCCATTGTTTCATCCCTATTTCATCCCTTTATGTTTCACCATGCCTTGGGCATCCCATAGTCTAGTGTGACACCACCCACCACTCCGCAGTGAATGACTGCAGGTTCTAACGATGAGTCAGTCAATATGAGGGGCATAGTTGCACTCACCATCCTTGATACAGAGAGCAATGACTGAACCAGTGCCAGCCACATAACTGAGACTCGAACGCTGCCTAGAAATTAACTTTAAGTGCGATTCAATGTGCAGGCTCCGTGCAGGTTCCAAATGCTATTAAGGTGCTAAAACAACCCCATATCTGCATGTTATTAGCATTTTTACATGTGACAGAGATTTTCCATTAATCTGACAACTTCTGCTCAATTATGTTTCCCCTCAGTAAAATAGTCACACATATACTGTGCGTAACTCCGGTGCAGCTACTGTTCCAGCATTGTCAGCACTGGTTCTCCTGGGGGTTGTATGACACTATTATTTTACAAGATCCCTGTGACCAATAAGATGAAATTTCACAGTCCCATCTTCCGGCTGTAACTGACATGCAAAGAAAGTGAGAGTTGCGGCTTTTGTTTGACTTCCTTGGAATGTTTGATTTCTCTGACGGAGCTGACAGTAAAGTTACTATTAAATGGTCACAGGGATCACATGATATAACAATGTCATGCAAGTCTCAGGAGACCCAGTACTGACAATGCTTAAACAGCAGCTGCACCTTAGGTGAGTAAAAGTGTTATAATTTTTAATGGGGAAAAATAATGATTGAGAAGGGTATGAAAGTGTAATTGTCAATCTCGTAATAGTAATAGCTGGTCCGAATACTTGTTATAAAAAATTTTTTTGTTGATACGGATTATGGTTGGGGAACTAGATTTAACTAGTTCTAATTGTGTTATAATAAATACATGTGTTATTGAAATTAATATAAATTTACACATTATTTGGACTATTCTGCACTAAATAAGTCAAAATTCATCTAGAAAAATCTCTCTACAGTTCCAGTCATTAGGTCTTTTCCTTCTGTCTGACTTAGACTCCACTGCCTGTTGTCAGGTGCATGTGTCTCAGGCAGCAGAGACGCTAAGAAAGATCACAGGAAGTGTAGAGCTGTTCTATTCTCCGGATATTCTATCTGTCAAACTACATTGAGGCAGAAGAGATAGGCGAGACCTTAGACAATACCAAGAGCAATGCATGTTAAAACCCACTAGTGGTAGCTGCAGAAAGCTAAGGATTTCCCATTTAGCTTTATGTGTATGAGGTAAAGATGAGTAGATCGCTCAGGATTGAGTTCATGCAAATTTAATCATTTTGAGATTTGTTTGACAACACAGCGTGTCCCAGTGCATGTTCTAGGGTTAATTTTCTTTATTGGCCAGAGGTATTGAACTTTCATTGTTTACTGACAGACTATGCAGTCTCCCATTTTCCAAGGTTGTGTATTGTTAGTTTAATGTAAATTACCTGACTCTCTCACCCCCTGTGTCAGAGACTCAGTCTTGACTGAAAGAAAGGATATTATGTATGTGGCTTGAAATCCAGCCAATGAGAGCACAGTCTTTTTCCACCAATCCTGAAAGACCCAAAAATACTGAGATGAGTGCTCAGGGTATGTAATGGGGCCTGTTTTATTAATTTTGTTTTCTAAAGACGGCCGGGCCACTGGAAGAAAGCACCAACTGACCCCCGTGTCTCCACAATTTGATTCACAGATTTCAAAAAATACTTAGCAGTAGCTGAGTAAGCTCTTATGGAAAGACCGGGAGTCAGACGGCCATATAAAGTGGAAGATGTTCGCATTGTAATGTACAGAGTGGCTGGCAGCTCCCCTGACAAATTTCTGTGAAGCTGTCATGGTCGGGTGATGGGATCCTCAGCCACTCCATGCATTACAATGTCTGTGTTAGGCATTGTTCACACTCAATTTGCGTTTTTTTTAGCACTCTTAAAAGCACTTGCGTTTTTTAAGAGTGCTAAAAAATGTCCCTTGTATGTCTGAAACGATTTGCCACGTTTTTGGACTTAGTCATTTTTTCACCAAAAACGCAGGCAAAAACGCAAGCGTTAACGCAGGGTGCATAAATGTGCCTTTTAAAAACGCATGCGTTCCCCATAGGGCCCCCATGTTATAGAAACGCATGTGCGTTTTTTCAAAAACGCATGCGTTTTTTTTAACATGGGCCCCTATGGGAAACGCATGCGTTTTTGAATGGCACTAAAAGGTACTAATGTACCATGCGTTTTTGCATGCGTTTCCCATAGGGCCCCATGTTACAAAAACAAATGCGTTTTTGGAAAAACGCACATGCGTTTTTTTACAGCACCCAAAAACGCTGCATGCAGCGTTTTTTGGACTAGGGGTAAAAAACGCAAATGGAGCTGAAAAACGCAGCTACACTCAAATGTACCCTGCTTTAACGCACCTGCGTTTTTTTACAGCACCCAAAAACACTGCATGCAGCGTTTTTTGGACTAGGGGTAAAAAACGCAAATGGAGCTGAAAAACGCAGCTACACTCAAATGTACCCTGCTTTAACGCACCTGCGTTTTTTTTAACAGCCCAAAAACGCAAAGATGGTCAAAAAAACGCATGTGTGTGAACATGGCCTTATACAACCGTCTATCTCCAGCCTAAGTGAGACTCACTCTCTATTCTTTAGAGGGTAAGCTCTTAGGTATACCAGAGTCCTGTTTCCTGTAGAGTGCAAGCTCATTGTCAGCAGAACCCTCTCTCTCTCTTGACTATAGAGTGTAAGGTCTTATGGTCCTCTCTTCTGTATTGTGTACACACTGTTTCATTTTCTCTATCACCTGTAAAGTGTAAGCTCTAATGTCCAGTGGAGTCCTCTCTCTTTCTCTTTCACTCCTATTAAGTACAAGATCTTATGATCAGCAGGATTGTCTCTCCCTCCTGTGGAGTGTAAGCTCTTATGATCAGAGTGGTCCTCGCTTTCTCCTTTGGAGTGTAAGCTCTTATGATTAGCAGGATCCTCTCATTCTTGTGGAGTGTAAGCGCTTATGGTCAGTGGGTCCCCTCTCACTCCTGTAGAGTGTAAGCTCTTATGGTTTGCGAGGTCATGGCTCCAGAAGAGTGTAAGCGCTTAGGATTCTCTGTTCTGTAAAGTGTTAACACTGTCTCTTTTTCTCTATCACCTGTAGAGCGTACGCTCTTATGATCATTGAGGTCCTATCTCTCTTCTGTAGAGGGTAAGCTGTTATGATCAGCATGATTTTCTCTTTCTGCTGCAGAGTGTAAGGGGGTGGGTCCTCTCTCGCTCTGTTTCGCTACAAAGTGTAAGCTCTTTTGGTCAGTGGAATCCTCTCTCTCTCTTGTAGAGTGTAAGCTCTTATGATCAGAGGGGTCATCTCTTTCTCCTGTAGAATGTAAGCTCTTTTGGTCAGTAGGGTCCTCTCTCTCTTCTGTAGTGTGTAGGCTCTTATGTCAGTGGGGTCCTCCCACTCTCTTTCCTGTAGAATGAATGAATAAATGAATAAATAGATGTAAAGACAACTAGAAGCACAATAGGTCTTATATGAGTAGATGGAGGATTCAAAAAGGTGTACAATAGGTTCACCTGGCAAGGTTATGAGAAACCACAACCAATTATAAGGCATTAACACATCTGCTGCAGCACCCCGAGAAGTACTAATCCACATGGCGCAAGGGCAGCACCCTGAGAAGTAGTAATCCACATGGCGTAAGGAACGGGTTACAGCCACGCTACGTGCAAAGAAGATCCAGTCCAACATAAAAAAGGAAAGTGACTTACGTCAACGTATTTCTGAGAGCAATTTCTTCTTCTTTAGGACTACAGGCGTGATTTTGTAGTTCTGAGGAAGGAGAAATTGCTATCAGAAATACATTCACTTAAAAAAGTCACTTTCCTTTTTTATATTTCACTAGATCTTCCTTGCAATAGCGTGGCTTTAATCCGTTCCTTGCACATTGTGGATTACTATCTCTCTTGTCGAGTTTAAGCCCATATGTTCACCATGGTCCTCTCTCTCTCTTCTGTGGAGTGTAAGCTCTTATGGTCAGCAGAGTCCTCTCTCTCTTCTGTGGAGTGTAAGCTCTTATGGTCAGTGGGATCCTCTCTCTCTTCTTTTGAATGTAAGCTCATATGGTCAGTAAGGTCCTCTTTCTCTTCTGTAGACTGTAAGCTCTTATGATCAGCAATGTCCTCTCACTTTCACTATCTCCTACTGAGTGTAAGCTCTTATGGTCAGTGGGGTTCTCTCTCTCTTCTATAGAGTGTAAGATCATATGGCCAGTGAGGTCATCTGTCTCTTCTGTAGATTGTAAGCTCTTATGATCAGCAGTGTCCTCTCTCTTTCTGTCTCTCCTTTTTAATGTAAGCTCTAATGATCAGTGTGATTCTCTCTCTCCTATAGAGTGTGAGCTCTTATGATCAACAGTTTCCTCTCTTTTTCTGTCTCTCCTATAGAGTGTAAGCTCTTATGGTCAGAGTGGTCCTTTCTCTCTCTTGTAGAGTGTGAGCTCTTATGATAAGCAGTGTCTTCTTTCTTTCCGTTTCTCCTGTAGAGTGTATGCTCTGGTCAGTAGGGTTCTTTCTCTCACCTCTCCCCATGTGTATTTTTCAGAGTAACTACAAGCTTATCAATATTGAGATTCATGCTAATTTATTCACCAGAAATTGAATTTTCATGGAAAATTAGTCTAAGTTTTCGAATTATTTCAAAAGATCCAGTCGTCTATATTATGAGGACTAGATCGGCCCCACTTCAGGTCTTTAGACTCTACTAAAAATATTAATCAATCAAGAAGATGGTTAACCTATTGTAATATAACAAAGTAGATATACTTAAACTCACCTGATGTAGTTGTGAGTGTCACAACTACAATAAAAGCACACAGGAGGTTGCTGCAGGCTCCCAGCTGAGAACTGAAGAATCCAGATAAGGCTGGGGTTCCACATAAGCCCTCAGTCCGTTTTTGGCTTCAGTTTTCTCATTTTTTTTTCTAAGTCCAAAAACGTTCAGGAGTGCAGGAGGCTCAAAAAGCACCCAGAAAAAAACGGATTGGTGATGAAAATCACTTCCAAAAACGGATTTCTATGTGTGACCACAGCCTAAGAGTGAAAAGAACTGGGATGAGATGCCGCGCTGACCACAAAGATAAAGGCTATGTTCACACACAATTTGCGTTTTTTTTAGCACTCTTAAAAGCACTTGCGTTTTTTTAAGAGTGCTAAAAAATGTCCCTTGTGTGTCTGAAAGGATTTGCCACGTTTTTGGACTTAGTCATTTTTTCACCAAAAACGCAGGCAAAAACGCAAGCGTTAACGCAGGGTGCATAAATGTGCCTTTTAAAAACGCATGTGTTTCCCATAGGGCCCCCATGTTAAAAAAACGCATGTGCGTTTTTCCAAAAACGCATGCGTTTTTTTAACATGGGCCCCTATGGGAAACGCATGCGTTTTTGAATGGCACTAAGGCTGCGTTCACACATCGCGTATTTTGACGCGTATTTTTACGCGCGTATTTTCTCCAGAAGAATGTGCATCTGTATTTCCCAGCAAAGTCAATGGGCATTCACTTTTGCCATTCACACGTCGCGTATTTTTACGCAGCGTAAAAATACGCGCGTAAAAAGAATGAACATGTCAATTCTTTGCAGTTTTTTACGCGCGTATTTTCCATAGGCCCCATTATAAGCACTGGAAATACGCGCGTAAAAAAACGCAGTCGCGTATTTTTACGCGCGTAAAAATACGCGTGCGTAAAAATACGCGCGCGTAAAAATACGCAATGTGTGAACGTAGCCTAAAAGGTACTAATGTACCATGCGTTTTTGCATGCGTTTCCCATAGGGCCCCATGTTAAAAAAAACGCATGCGTTTTTGGAAAAACGCACATGCGTTTTTTTACAGCACCCAAAAACGCTGCATGCAGCGTTTTTTGGACTAGGGGTAAAAAACGCAAATGGAGCTGAAAAACGCAGCTACACTCAAATGTAACCTGCGTTAATGCACCTGCGTTTTTTTTAACAGCCCAAAAACGCAGAGATGGTCAAAAAAAACGCATGTGTGTGAACATGGCCAAACACAGAGTTAATCACACACTCTGTTTATTTTGCCTACACGTGTTTCATGGCTCATAGCCACTTCATAGCCACTTCGATGCCCTGATGAAGTGGCTATGAGCCATGAAACACGTGTAGGCAAAATAAACAGAGTGTGTGATTAACTCTGTGTTTATCTTTGTGGTCAGCGCGGCATCTCATCCCAGCTCTTTTCACTCTATTCTGGATTCTTCAGTTCTCAGCTGGGAGCCTGCAGCGGCCTCCTGTGTGCTTTTATTGTAGTTGTGACACTCACAACTACATCAGGTGAGTTTAACCATTTGGGGTCTGAGGGACCTGTATAATAGAGGTACTACTCTATGTGCGCTTCCTTTCTCTTTTCATTTATAAAGTAGATATACTAACAGTCCACAGAATAAACATTTGTTAATATCACCGTGAGTTGTGTTGAATAACAAACTCAGCTCCATTATCACAAGTAGAGCAAAGATGGCAAAGTTTTCTTTTCCGAGCATTCATATTAATCCACTTAATAATAAGCATTGTCATCTGTATTTACATTTATACTTGCTAAACGCGCCATAAGCCGGTTGGTAAACTCTCATTTTATTTCTATGAAGAGATCAGAGGAATAAAAGTGTCTCATCTTGAATATATTTCAGGATTTATATCCCATGTAAAACATCAGTTCCTCCAATATGCCGCATCTGGCGAGACATTTAAATGACTTGACTGCATCTTACTTATTGTAACCACGACGTTTAGTGTGTCAAGATGAAAAACAGTCTTGCTATAAACAAGCCGTATGTATGCTCGCTGTGTATCCGGAATATCTGTCACTGCCTTCGTGAGGTCAGTTCAATACACAGGTGCAGATCGGGCTACTAGACCAGGCATTTCTAGCATGTCCTTTGTTTTTTTACCCGTGTGCCAAATTTGAAGTATAACTTATTCCACATGGAAAACAGATTGAACCAATAATTATTCTACCTGGTAGAAATTATTGTTATTAGAGATGAGTGATTCAAATTCATGATGTTGAATTTTTGGGAATTAGCTGACCCCTGCAAATTCTGGCAAGTTATGATTTGCTTAGCACATATTGCCTGAGATGGCCACTGCAACAATACATAAAGCAGATGATTGAATCAGGCAGAGGTCATTTGGATTTTTGACCTTGAGAAAGGTGGCGGTCCGGCACCGAAACACGTTGATACTAATAAAAACCTTATCTGAAGCAACGTGTCTTTATTTTGTGTCTAACGTGATTCTCTCAAATCTGGTAAATAGACATGCGGCAAAAAAGGATCACATGAACTTGGCTTCATCAGATAAGCTTCCCTTCCATGTCTTGAAGATATCCCATCACATGGTATAACACAGACAATCAGGAGGCACTATCATAGCCTATATAATAGTGATATGGATTAATATTTTATAATATTAATGAGTTGCCTGCTCCTGTCCTAATTGCTATGGACTGATGCATGCATGAAAGAAATACACCAATAACACAATCAGGTGTAAGCTCTCCTCTGCCCTGTACAAGGCACAACTCCAAAGTGAGTTTTATTTGATCACACATGGGTTTCAACAAAGCTCTTTAAGGGGCTCGGTTACACAAAGAATGGGGATAAATGGAATGTATTCATTGGTTAACGAACTGGGACATGGGCTAGTCCATGGGGGGATTCATGAGGTCATCAAGGTAGATTAGTCCATCAGGTCTCCAGGTTAGATTGATCCACAAAGCCATCAGATGAGGTGTCATTCTGTGTGATTGATCAGTCTTTGTCTTGTCTCAGAACATGTGGTGATGTGGCAGGAAATGGGAGCCATCTTTGTCTGAAACAAGCTTATGTAAGGTGAAAATAATACACTCTATAGATCATTTCTCCCATGCCCTTATGTCTTAAGGTTAATTAAGTATTTTGATCTTAAGGCTCTCCTTAACAATAGCATAGACAAAGAATGCAGTAGCCACTTTGTGGTGAATTTGGATATTGAAATTACATCTCAGCTCACAGTGATTCAAATTCATATTCCATTTTTAGGAGTTCACTGAAGAATTTCTGATTTTGCATTGCACAAATACTTAACATGAGAGCTGTGTGATGCTGGACACTACTCATGGGCTAGCCATAAGGCTGGGTGATCTATAGGTCTGGGGTCAAGTGCCAAGAGAGCTTGTAATAAACAAAGGGTTAAGACAAAAGGCATAGTCAGGTTTACAGTTCAAGGTCAGAATTCCAGGAAAGTACCGGATCAAGACAGAGGGGAAAGGCAAATAGATAGTCAGAAGAAAGGTCAACGGTTGGGTAACAATAGATCAAATATTGAGCACAAGACTGTAACACAGTTGAGCCATTTTTATAAAAATATTCCTTGAAATAATTTTGAAAAAATGATGTGGGGCTTTGCCATATTTTTGTATACCAGCCAGGTACAGCAGACAGATACGGGCTGCCTCCTACCCCCAGCTGCCTATTTTTACCTGGCAGGAAACCAAAAATATAAGGAAGCCTTTTTTTTAATTATTTCATGAATTTCATGAAATAATTTAAAAAAATTACATGGGGCTTCACCATATTTTTGGTTTCAAGACAGGTACAACTAGGCAGCTGGGGGCTTGAATCCTCAGCACAGGATGGCCCAAGCTTTCTGGGCCCCCCCATTGTGAATTGCAGCCTGCTCCTGCCCCAGAAAATGGCCCCATTTTCTGGCACTGTGCCCCGACTTTTCCAGTGGCCCTGGTGGTGGCGGCACACTGGGTAATACAGGGGTTAATACCAGCTTTGTATTGGCAGCTGGCACTAAGCTTGAAATTCATAGTGTCAGGCCAATATTAGACCCATGCCCTATGAATTTCTAGTAAGCAGTAAAAAATCACAACACCGAAAAAAAAAAACATTTAGAAATAAAACACAAGACAGCCCTGTGTCCCATCTTTAATTGACAAAAAAAAACTTCCCTCTGTCACAATCCACAGGGAACGTCTTCAGCTCTGCTGCATACATCTGTGAGCAGACGCCCATTCTCTGTTACAACATCTGTGATTGGTTCTTGGACCCTGCTGCAGTGAATAGCTAGGATGTTAATGAGCAGCACCGGCAGGGCGATGGAACACTGTAAATATAGTGCTGCTTAATAACTATTTTCTTTATTTTTACAGCTCCCCTGCCCCCAAACCCAAACTGTAACATGGACTTCTCAGGAAAGTCCGTGTTCGGGATCTGTGCCTGAACACTAAGTGTTTGGTACGGACCCCGAACTTTGCAGTTCGGGTTCACCCATCACTAATTGTGATAGCTTGCACATTACACAAGTCTTGAAATTTTACTGTATCTGGCAGAAAACTCTTGCATGACTCTGGGCAAAACTGGGTGGGCCGCCGGGCTCATTGCGATGACGTCATCGCGACGCCGGCCGGTCACGTGATAAGCAGGAAGACAGAGAGGAAGATGGAGCCCGGAGCCCAGGAGCCGCGATCCGCCACCGGAGGGTAACAGCTGCTAGACAGGTAATGTATATGCGCAGCGCTGCATGCGGGGGGGGCCAGCAAGTGAGGTGGGGGCGCCAAACTATGAGGGGGGCCCTGCTGGGGCCCTGTATACTACCACTGGGGCTGTATATACCACTGGGGCTGTATATACTACTGGGGCTGTATATACTACTGAGGCTGTATGTATACTACCACTGGAGCTGTATATACTACTGGGGCTGCTGGATACTACCACTGGGGCTGTATATACTACTGGGGCTGTATATACTACTGGGGCTGTATGTATACTACCACTGGGGCTGTATATACCACTGGGGCTGCTGTATACTACCACTGGGGCTGTATATACCACTAGGGCTGCTGTATACTACCACTGGGGCTGAATATACCACTGGGGCTGCTGTATACTACCACTGGGGCTGTATATACCACTGGGGCTGTATATACTACTGGGGCTGCGTGTATACTACCACTGGGGCTGTATATACCACTAGGGCTGCTGTATACTACCACTGGGGCTGTATATACCTCTGGGGCTGCTGTATATACCTCTGGGGCTGTATATACCACTAGGGCTGCTGTATACTACCACTGGGGCTGAATATACCACTGGGGCTGCTGTATACTACCACTGGGGCTGTATATACCACTGGGGCTGTATATACTACTGGGGCTGCGTGTATACTACCACTGGGGCTGTATATACTACTGGGGCTGCGTGTATACTACCACTGGGGCTGCTGCTGTATACTATCACTGGGGCTGCTGTATATACCTCTGGGGCTGCTGTATACTACCACTGGGACTGCTGCTGTATATACCACTGGGGCTGCTGCTGTAACACTGCTGGGGCCTGTATATACCACTGGGGAGGCTGCTGTATACCACACTGCTGGGGGCTGTATACCTGTGCTGGGGTCCACCCTCGGCTTATACATGAGTCAATAGATTTTCCCAGGTTTTGGGGGCAAAAGTAGGGGGTCGGCTTATACACGGGTCGGCTTATACACGAGTATATACGGTAATACATTTAAGAGTCCCAGAATTCAATAGGATTTTTGTCACAAGATGTGGCTTGTTGCATTTATATATACCAGAGATTTGTAACCCAAGCATACTTAGTGCTGATCCCAACTGTAAGGAGTCCAACCAGATATGCAATTATGTGATAAATGTATAAACACTAGTTGAACTAGTATAAAAGATCAGAAAAGTCTACATATGTTAGAAACCAGGATCAGAGGTTCTACAGATTTCAGACAGGACTGTGCAGCCAGCCCTCATTACTAATACAGGACATACAGTATAGTGATAACCATGTGGGGACACAAAGATATAGACCATGGAGTATACATAGATACATTCATTGTTACAATCAAAGTCAATACATAGTAATACAAATGCATGGACTCCAAGGTCCTCTAAAGTGCTATATCAGTCCCTTCAGGCATGATCACTCACCCATATTTGGCAAGATTGTCAGCTAAAACAGCACATCTTGGGCAACCCCAACACGTGTTTCATAACCTTTTCCTCAGGGGGTTGTGAGGGGGGTGCAGGGAGCTGGTACTTGTAGCCACTTCGCTTAGTCAATCATTGGCTCCATCTGTACGCAGGGTGCAGCTGTGCGCTGCGCAGCCAGCCGTGATTGCGAATTCTTGGTTTGGAAGCTGACGTCCGATTACACATCCAGAGCAATCCGGTTACCACATTGCGGTTTACAACACAAATTTTTCTACAAAAATGTGTGTGAAGGCAATTGCGGTTACCGCATCCGGCATGGCCAGGGATGCCACTAGGAATTTCTGGTCCCCTTACTAGCAAAATTTTGGGGTCCCCCAAGACTCCACCAATTCTCCGCCTCCACCACGCTCTGCCTCCACCTCTCGAACCCTCCATTGTTTCACCGCCCACTATTGGAAGAAAATCCCCTTTTGCACCATGTCCTCACCAATCACACATTAATCTCTTTCTATACATTGTTCTTTATTAGAGCTGAGCAGGGATGTGAGCAATAAATGCCATGAGGCAGAACAATACTGGTGCTGTTATTCATCACCTTGTATGATGCATGATCTCTCCCCGGGCCCCCACCCATTGAGGGGGTGAGCTGAGCTCTGGAGCCAGAGGCCACAAGCTTCCAGAAAATGGCAGCAGATCTCGCTTATTTATTATTATCAGAGACTCTGGAGAAGAATGCTGCTGGCAAAGGCAGCTGGAACTATAGGAGTGGGAGCGGCATCCGCAGGGGGCTACCACTGGTACACACACCTCGTATGCACGAGGATACGCTCCGTACACTTTGCACGCATGCGGCTCCGCTCCGTACACCTCGTACACACACGTCTCCACT
This sequence comes from Allobates femoralis, assembly GCA_033576535.1. Classification (NCBI taxonomy): domain Eukaryota; kingdom Metazoa; phylum Chordata; class Amphibia; order Anura; family Aromobatidae; genus Allobates; species Allobates femoralis. Next base: position 72,803,785 of record JARQOC010000007.1, read on the forward strand.
CCATAAACCTCATACACACTTGGCTCCGCTCCGTAAACCTCATACACACTTGGCTCCGCTTAGTAAACCTCATACACACACAGCTCTGCTCTGTACACCTCGTACACACACAGCTCAGCTCCATACACCTCGTTTGCACACAGCTACACGAGGTTCACCTCGTACATACCCGGCTCCACTCCATACACCTCGTACACACTCGGCTCTGCTCCATACACCTCATACACATTCGGCTCTGCTACATCCACACTGTAAATCCCTCCTGACACCACAGATAAACTTTACCTCATCCAGCATGGCAGAGTCCTGCTTCACTGAGGAGCTGATCTTGTGGCCCCTGACTCCTCCTCACCATGTGACATCATCACTGGTCCTGTAAGCACTGAGCAGCTACGTAGCGTGCTGCTCTGCAGGTGGAAAACAATGGGTGGGGGCCTGACCTTGGGCACTGCAACAGGGGGCCCAGCGGCACACCCATACCCCCCTGCTTGTTGCGCCCAGGTCCCATGATAAAGACAGCAGCAGAGGGAGAGTGGGTGGGCTGGGGCCCCTGCACTGTGAGGCTGCTGTACACACACTGAGTCACACTGATGCCGATCAAAAGACTGAGAGTCAGTGGTACTGTATGTTACAGGCCTCTGAGAGTGATCATCAATCATCATTCATCTGACTGCGCTGCTCTGGCAAAGAGCGTGCTGGTCGGGGGAAGCGGCCCTCTTTCCTCCAATGGCCATGCCCCTGCTAACTCGCCCAGGCCAACCTACACCTGTTCAGATAGTCACACCCCTCCAATGATTGGCCGGGCCCCTCAATGATTAAGACCTGTAAGGTTCTAATGGTGGCCATGGGCATGATCAATTTAAAAACATACAACTCTTTTGTTTTCTGGAAGATCAAAGGTGCCTGATATCAGCTTTCTACTCTTTCCTCATTGAAAATATATCAATATGTTGAGGGTAGGGATGAGCGAGTCCTAAATTACTCGGAATCGCTAGACCCGCACGAGTCCGAGCCCAGGACTCGGGACTCGTGGCGAGTCTAGCGAGTCCAATGTTAAAGAATAGGGAATATGGATTCGCGAGTCCCGAATAGATAATTCAGGACTCGGAATCGCAGACTCGCTAGGATTCGGAGCATTGGCTCAGGGGCTGGGCTGGAGCCTCTTCCCCTGGCTGGCAGTTAGGTATGTCTTGTCCGGACAGCCTTGAGAACGGGGGGGGGGGGTGCTGTCAGGTCCGGACAGCCTTGAGAACCGGGGGGGGGGGGGGTGCTGTCAGCTCCGGACAGCCTTGAGAACCGGGGGGGGGGGGGGGGGGGTGCTGTCAGGGCCAAACCTTACCTCCTCCAGCCGCGAAACAGCCCGCCTGCCGCACACCGACTCGCCCGCTTTGGACTCGTTACTAGGCGAGTCTTCGCTAAAAGACTAAGACTCGCCGATTCCCGAGTCCAGCGAGTCCCTTAAGAATCGCCGAGTAACGAGTCCTAGCGAGTAGACTCGCTCATCCCTAGTTGAGGGTGTTTGAAGATCATTTGGCTGATATTGGACTTAAGCCTGAGTTACACATAGTAACATAGTACCATAGTAACATAGTTTTTAAGGTTGAAGGAAGACTTAAAGTCCATCTAGTTCAACCCATAGTCTAACATGTTGATCCAGAGGAAGGCAAAAAAAACCCATGTGGCAACACTAAGCTCAACATTGGGGAACAAAATTCATTCCTGACTCCACACACGGCAATCAGACTAATTCCCTGGATCAACGCCCTATCAAAGAATCTAGTATATATAACCGGTAATATTATAGTTTTCAAGAAAGGCATCCAGGCCACTCTTAAATGTTAGTAGTGTCTCCCTCATTACAACATCATGTGGCAGAGAGTTCCATAGTCTCACTGCTCTTACAGTAAAGAATCCGCGTCTGTGATTATGATTAAACCTTCTTTCCTCCACATGTAGAGGATGCCCCCTTGTCCCCGTCTCAGGCCTAAGAGTAAAGAGATCATTAGAAAGTTCTCTGTACTGTCCCCTCATATATTTATACATTAAATACACGCTTCAATGGTCGAACGATCTGACCAACGATGCGACTTGACCTAGATCGCTTGAACGTTGTTCAGTGATGGCATTAAATGTCACACGTACAGATATCTTTAACGACACAGCAACGATTCTGCGACAAGCGAACGATACTCACGCTCGTTTGATCGCCTACGTTCTTCAGTTCTGAATAGGCGAGGTTGTTAGCGACATCGTTATCAAGGTGTCACACACACCGATGCTGCAGGTTGGAGGGACAATCATCGCTTGGTTTAAGGTCCTGATCACAAACCTCCGATGAACGTTCAGCCGACTTATCGTTGATCCGTTCTACTTGTCACACACAACGACGTTGTTACGATGTCGTTGCACCACCCAAAAAGCTGTGACGTACAAACGATATCGTAGAGTGGAATGGGCCCTTGAGCTATATGTCCAACTTTACACGCAGAAATCAAAGAATAGGAGACAGTGGATGTATTCCGCGCTGCCGGCAATTCGAAAAGGTTCAGATCAAGGAGTGAGTAAAATCCTGTTTATTCGTCTACGCGTTTCAAAACTCCCTGGTTTGTTCAACAGAATAAATCTTAATGATAGTGATGAAGGTTTATCCAGATTAAGAAAACGCTGAGTTTCGATATGCGTTGATGAATAAACCACATGTTCCTCACTCCTTCGTCTGAAACTTTTTGAGTTTCCGTCAGTGCAGACTATATCCACTGTCTCTTATTCTTTGATCTCTGTATATTGTGGAGCCTCAGTTGCCCCTTATTTTATGTTTCTACAGGAGTTAAGACTCTCCAAACTCCACAAGGTGGGCACATCTCCTTGTCTTTTTCTACTATTTTAATACAGTTAAGACCCTATTGCGCTTTTTTGCCTTTGCAGTCCCCATTATACAACTTTACACGTAAACTGAGAAGCGAGACTGTAGCATCATTCACCTCCTCCCTCTTCTCACATCTCTCCTCACCATATATACTAAGGTCAGGTTCATTTTAAATCAACTTATCCATAAACACAATTAGCAAGAAAAATATGATATGGATCTTTGAATGGCAATGTTCAACAGAATTCTAGAAAATAAAGCTAACAGTTTTCTTGTCCTATTCAGTTCAGGCTGAAGCATGAAAATAATGTTTTGCAGTACTTAATTCAATACCGACTTCATAGAATTGCGATATTATCAGTTTATTTAGAGCATCAATAATTAAGCCTTTATCAACATCAATTGACGTCTAATTGGAGAAAGTTTAGCTTAGCGCACTGTATCACGTGTGTGGGAGGTCATGCCAGTTTGTTATGTGCAGAGGACTGGTTGTATAAACACAGGTGCATTATGAATGAACAAGCTGAACACCAAATGCATGTTTTGTTCAGCTTCGCTCTAAATTAAGGTCTTATTCATGCATAATTTGTATAGTCTCATAGCAGTTTCAGTATTTAAATAAAGATGTTAAAGGCAGAGAGCAAATTAAAGTCAAGGACTTTCGAACATATTCCATCAACTTTTAGAACATTTCTTTATGTTTCATTTTGATACCATATAAACTGAGAGTTTGGAGGAATCCAGGCTAAGGCTAGGGTCACACTTGTGTTGTGACTCTAGTATGACGGAACCAATAAAAACGTAAAAACTTCCGCTGCAGCGCATGGTGTTAACGCTTTGTGCTACCAGCAACGGAGCCCCATAGTAACCCGCTGTTTACCTTTGCAGCCGGCCACACACAAAGTCCCAGGATGTGTGCTTTACAATAGCAGACAGGAAACATGTGTAAAGCATTTTCCTGTGTGCTGTTATAAAACGCACATCCTGGGCTTTGTGTGTGGCCGGCTGCTAAGGTAAACAGCGGGTTATTATGAGGCCGAGTGGCCAGGCAGTGCATAGCGTTAACGCTATGTGCTGCAGCAGAAATTTCTAAGTTTTTAACAGTTTTGTCATGCTAGGGTCACCACGCAAGTGTGACCCTAGCCTAAGAGTTGAATATTGTATAGACTTGTTACATAAATTGTATGTATAATACATATACAAGGTGGGCCATTTATATGGATGCTAAATAAAAAGGGAATGGTTGGTGATATCAACTTCCTGTTGTGGCACATTAGTATATGGGAGGGCGAAAACTTTTCCATATGGGTGATGACCATGGCGACCATTTTGAAGTCGGTCATTTTGTATCTAACTTTATTTTTTTCAATGGGAAGAGGGTCATGTAACACATCAAACATATTGAGAATTTCATAAGAAAAACAATGGTGTTCTTGGTTTTAACGTAACTTTGTTCTTTTATTAGTTACAAGTTTATGACCACTTATAAAATGTGTTCAAAGTGCTGGCCATTGTGTTGGATTGTCAATGCAACCCTCTTCTCCCACTCATGCCACACTGATAGCAACACCGCAGAAGAAATGCTGCACAGGCTTCCAGTGTCCGTTGTTTCAGATGCTGCACATCTCGTATCTTCACAACAGAGACATTTGCCTTCAGATGAGGGTTGAGGCAAACTGTTTTGTGAATGGTGAAGTTAACAAACAAAACCACCGCTATTGGTCTGATAGTAACCCACAGTGGATAGATCCCTCCAAAACTGTGGGAACACCAAAATTGATGGTATGGTGTGGTATATGGGGTACAAAGATAGTGGGGTCATTCCTCTTCAATGGAAGCCTCAATACCGCTAGATATATGAATCATGTAGCAATTTCAGATATCCAGTCGCATTGAGGTTTCCATTGATGAAGAATGGCCCCACTATCTTTGTACCCCATATACTACACCATACCATCAATTTTTGTGTTTCAACTGTCTTGGAGGGATCTATTCACTGTGGGTTACGGTCAGACCAATAGCGCTAGTTTTGTTTGTTAACTTCACCATTCACAAAAAAGTTTGCTTCGTCACTCATCTAAAGGCAATTGTCTTTGCCGTGAAGATATGAGATGTGCAGCATCTGAAACAACGGATACTGGAAGCCTGTGCTAGCATTTCATCTGCGGTGCTGCTCTCAGTGTGTCAAGAGTGGGAGAAAAGGGTTGCATTGACAATACAACGTAATGGGCAGCACTTTGAACACATTTTATAAGTGGACATAAGCTTTTAAATAACTCATGAAAGAATAAAAGTATGTTAAAATCAAGCACACCATTGTTTTTCGTATGAAATTCTCAATAAGTTTGATGTGTCACATGACCCTCTTCCCATTTAAAAAAAATTAAGTTGCATCCAAAATGGCCAACTTCAAAATGGCCACCATGGTCACCAGCCATCTGGAAAGGTTTCCCCCCTCCCACATACTAATGTGCCATAAACAGGAAGTTGATATCACCAACCATTCCCATTTTATTTTGGTGCAGCCATATAAATGGCCCACCCTGTATACATGACATACACTACCTATCTCTCCTTATTACCCCCCCTAATAAAGTATGTTCCTTTCCCCAACCTTAAGAATTGTTTTTTTGTTATCTAATAGTGATGAGCGAGTAGTAAGATGTCTGGATTTGGCTAGATCTAACCGAATACTTTGAACTGTTTTAGTATTCAGGTTTGGGTGAGTTCCTATTGACTTGCATTGGATTCATTACTCATTACTTATTAAAAGTACTTGGTTAGAGCTATCCGAACCTGATAATCTTACTACTCGATCATCACTATTATCTGCTCATTTTGTGAAAATAACCAATAAAATGTTTGGACACAGAATGAGTCACAATGAAGCCAGCACAACAATCTCTTTTATTGGTCTCATATTGAATTGTGATCTCCGGCATGCACCATGTAAGGCTGCTTTCACATCAGCAGTTCTCGCCGATCGTGGCAGATGCGGTGAAAAAAACGCATCTGCCACGATTAACACATAACCGCTGCACTTGCGGCACAGTTGCGGAAAGCCCCATGCAATGTCTATGGGGCTTGCGGTAAGTGTGCGGCAAGTGCGGTATCGGCACTTGCGGCAGGTCAGCCGCGTTTTTTTTGCGGCCGCACCTGCCGCAAGTGCCGATACCGTACTTGCCGCACCTGCCGCAAGCCCGCATAGACATTCTATGGGGCTTGCCGCAACTGTGCTGCAAGTGCAGCGGTTATGCGGTAATCGCGGCAGATGCGGTTTTTTTCATTGCACCTGCCGGGAACGGCAAAAACCGCTGATGTGAAAGTACCCTAACACTGGAACTGCAGGCAGGTCATAAAATGTTGGAGACAGATGAAGACAGTGGCAGGTGGGTATAAGACAGGAGGCGGGTGACTTGGATTAGAAGTACCACTTAAGCATTAAAATAAAACAAATACTAGAGTCGTTCTTTAATTAGTTTTTGGTATTCTGATGTAGCAATCCATTTGATCAGCCTCATTAGGAACCTATACATCGACCAAGAAGCTACACTCCGAACGAAATACTGTGACACAGTGAAGTGTCAGACATGGCATTATCCTGTCACCATTTCTAGTCAGTTTATATCAGAAACTATTTTTAGGAAGGCTGAAAGAGGAAAGAATCAAAATTGGTGGACAAATCGTCAACAATCCAAGATATGCAGAAAATGCAACACTGATAACAACAAGCATAGATGGAATAAAGGATTTAATAGGGAGTGTCAAAATGGAAAGCTCGAATATAGGACTGCTACTCAACACAAAGAAGGCAAAGATTTTAACTATGGCCAGATACGACAAGGATACAAAGGAGATGAACAGCAATGAACTAGACGCGGTAAAGAACTTAAACCTACCAGGATCAATGATCACTCAAGATTCAGCGTCGACACCGGAAGTCAATAGGAGAATAGCTATTGGCAAATCAACAATGAAGTCACTGAACACAGTCTTCAAATCAAGGAATATTTCACTAGCAATGAAGACACAGTTCGTACATAGTCTGGTCTTTTCTGTAGTAATATACGGAAGTGAAACATGCACGATAAAGAAACCAGACAAAAGAAGAATCAACGCCTTCGAAATGTGGTGCTGGAGAAGTAGGTTGTCAATGCCATGGATATCAAGAAGAACAAACAAGTCAATTTTGGAACAAATCAAGCCAGATAAGTTACTTGATATAAGGATCACCAAGCTATGACTTGCCTACTCTGGACACATCATATGAAGAGAAAAATCACTAGAGAAGGACATTTTGGTAGGAAGAATAGAATGTACAAGGTGAAGAGAAAGACCAGCAACCCAATGGCTTGATACTATCAAGACAACGGCTGAGAAAACCCTGGTGGATCTATCTAGACTCACACAAGATCGATCTTCCTACAGATCCTACAAGTCACCATGGCTCGAGATCAAGCTGAAGAGCCAATAAGTAATAAGTAATAATTCTGATGCAATTCGCAAATCTGTTGTCCAACAAACAATCCATTATCTTTTTACCAAATATGTCGGGGAGCAGTTGAACATTAATAAGACTGTTTTTACACTATGGAGCCCAAAATGGGTTCAATATATTCCTAGGAAAACGTGTTATACTCTTATCTCAGGTCAATATACAGCTTTTCAGTATTGCAATTTGTGGCTAATTTATATGCCATAAATTGACTTTTTGGGGAAATTTGAATGAAGATGGAAAATTTTAATTTTGAATGATCTGACCAACCTAAAATTACATTATTAGTGAAGCTGAGTGTTCTTTTTAATTAAGTTATGTTGAATTTGGAGCAAATAAATGGTTAGCTAGTGGCACATAGTCACAGGGGTATATGAATTTCTACAACCCTGCATATCTATTACTGTAAATATGTTATATATCTATATACACCATGTATTAACGGACATAGTTCACTTATTTCTCTTTTACCGCTCTTCAGAATTTTTCAACTTGACTACTCACTTCTAAGTTTTGTCTTTAGAGATTGATTCTCTTGCACAAGGTTAGCTGTGTTTATTGAGGTCTTGCACTCCACATATTTTTTCGTTTTGAAACAAATTAGATTGGCAATACCTGAAATCACTCAATACCATATCTTCAAAAAAATACACACATCTTAAAAAGCATTAGCAAAAGTTCAGTAAGAGGATACTACTGTTCACAGAATCAACTCTTTAGGCAAATAAAGAAAAAAGTAAAAACTTCAATGTTCTTGGATTAGAAGAATGAGGGAAGAGGAATTGGTAAGGGTATGCTTTCTTTATTAAATGTTCCTTCCAGACCTAAGAATAAATAAGTGTAATCAAAAGTCCTTAAAGTGGTAATCCACATTATAAAGGTATTTACATTGACAGAGCATCAAAAATGTTATTCACATTACTGTTTCATATGCCATCTTATGCACTATTTAGAAATATTCATTGTGACATACATGTTGCTTCTGATTGCTTCACCTCCATTTTGAGACACTATATTACAGATTGGGGAATTGCTTACTTCTTGCCTCTTATACAAGTCAGTCTCCTGACTAAGACTTAAAAAACAACTGCCATTACATTTTCTATCCTTTAAAAATATTGCAGTCATCATATTATAGCACTGTGTCCTTCCAATTGTTCATTTTGCCTTTCTGCCCAGTTAATTCTTCTGTTTTCCATTAGGTTTACTCTGCATGAGTCATGCATTGAACACTGCAAAAATTAATGGCAGGGAGAGGAGCAGAGCAGGTTGGTCAGTAGCTGAAAAGGGGAATGATTCATGCAGAGACAAGATACTTCATTTTCCTACATAGACCAGAGAAAAAAGAAGAATTTACTGGGAAGAAAGGCAAAATGAGAAAATGTAAGTCCTCAGCCCCATAAATTATAATAATTGCAAATATTAAGAATATAAAAACTTTAATAGGAGTGTTGCTTTAATACTGGTTGGATTGCAAGATTCAAGCACTGTCAAGTAGCATACAGGTGGATCAGGAAGTAGGAGGAAATATCAAAGAAAGAGAGTCACCTACAAATTACACAGAAGAATGAGGGGATATCAAAAGTCATGACAGTACACATGTGGAAGGGACATGCAGGAAGTGCAGAACAAGCCATGACATGGGTAAGGACAAAGATTGTTCTATACTCTCAGACTGAACTTTCACAGTTTGTATTTGACATGTCAAGGAGCGTGGAGTGAGAACTAAGAAAGCAGTGAGAGAACCAAAATAATCCATGCCAGTACACACTATGCACTGTCATGGCTAGTTTTGTACTCTCTACACATTCTTTCTCAACTTGTGTATTATTGTGACTCCTCTATTTCAGGGGGCTCCTTCACAGCTTGTTTGTAACATTTGATGTCTTCCTGCTTCACTCTTCTCCCACTTCCTGCTCCTCCTGCCTGCTTATTGACAGCTCTTGCATACTGCAATTTTGGCTTTTTCACATCTGAACTGCATAAAACACCTTGCTGCACCCCCAGAGAGATTCTATCATTCAATCTGCCCTCACTGAGGTGCCAGGTCACTTTGTGTAGTGAAGGGAGCTGTCAACTTGTGTCAGATTGATAATGATCGACACATCATTCATGAGCACCAGCGATACTCACCGAGTAACTATTATCGTGAATACCATACTATCCGTGCAAATAGCAAATAGTAACGATTACACTTGCTCATCACTAGTTCACTAGTTAGTATCTTAAAGTGAAATTGTCAGCAGTTTTTTTTGCATATAAGCTGTGGCCACCACCAGTAAGTCCTTATATATATAATTCTAGAATGCTGCATATAGGTCCCTAGGTTGATCTGCCTAATGTTAAAAAACAGCTTTTATTACCTTGGGGTGGTCCGGTCTGATGGGTGTCACTGGTCTTGTTCTGACACCTCCATTCTTTTTGTGAATGCTGTCCTCTTCCCTGTTTCTTGTGAGTGATGTGTCCTACCTCTGCAACATAATCTTTGATGTTGTGCTCCTGTGCAAGTGTGCTTTTCTTTGCACTGCTGAGGGCAGAGAAAAATATTGTAATGTGCAGGTGCGGGGAAAGGTTAAAGAAATCTCCCGGTCATTCTTTGACCTTTCCCACTGCCTGCACATTACAATATTTTGCTCTGCCCTCAGCAAAGAAGTACACTTGCACAAGAGTGCAATGGAGGAGACCCATGAGAAGCAGAGAAGAGGATGACATTCACAAGAAGAAAGGAGGCACAGGACCAAGACCATTGAACCAGGGTGCCTCTTCAGGTGAGTATAGTAAAAGCTATTTTTTCATTATATAGATTGGTAATAAGACTTATATACAGTATTCTAAATGCTGCATATAAGGCCTTACTGGTGGTGGCCGCAACTTATTTGCAAAGCTGCTGACAGTTCTCAGCAGTAGCAGTTCACTTTAAAGTAATTGTTACCCCCAAAGGAGATGGAAAGTGAACTCATTGAGCCACTGGTGGAGTAGTGGCAGCTGAATACTTGAAACAGCAAGAGACTGGAGAGTGACTTCAATAAACCAAGGATATTTATTTAAGGAAGAGTTAATAAAAGGAAAAGTGTTTGAGAAGAGGACCCTCTGGATCATGACACCGAACTCTCCTGGAGGAGCATCCGACGAGAAAAACCCTGTACAGGGATAAACCTAGCACAGTTCCAGGAGGTCTAAATTCCACGAATCCTGGACTAGAGGGGTGACCCATACTGATTGCAGCAGAAGAAATGGGAAGACTGTGGAACATGGACTTTGTCAGAGGGGAGACTCCTGGGAGCTTCGTACAATCCAAGAAAGACTGATCCAGCCAGTAGTGGAATTTAAAAGGTTCTGTGCAATTCAGTAGAGGCTTGGAAAGTCCGAGGTGGGATCTGGAATATCCAGAGAGATGAAGGATAATGGACTGCCAGCAGAGGATTCTGTGGAGACACAGACATAAGAATAATTCAGAGCACAATAAGCAACAACCTTCTTAGTGGAGACCACTTCAGGAGTGCTACCTGGACACTGGCAACATTCCAAGGGAATGAACACATTGCCCAGGCACCTTCCATAGAAGAAGGATGCTTTTTATACACAGAGCAACTCAGCATCCAGGCTGAGAGACCTAATATGGAACAGGTGTACTGTCTGTTTAAATGTTTGCATCTAAATGTCTTCCTAAGAACACTTCCAGGAGACCTGCCAAGAGGACGTAGGTTCCTGGATGAGAAGGGAGCAGACAGCCACGTGGAACCATGGACAGGGTGAACAGTGGAAGGCATGGCACGAGGGTAAGCAGAAGCGCTCTGTCCCTGCTCAGCAGAGACCGGCCCCACAGCAGGGACAGATCAAGTGAGGCACTTAGAGCCCCGTAATGGGCACCAGTCTCCCTGTCCATGAGAGACCGGTCCCGCGGCCGAAGGCATGACACACATAGTCATAAATAAATTTGCATTCATATACTCATTGATATCTAAATGCAAGGACACATATACAGACACATGCATGTACACAGACACATGCTCATGGATATGTGTATATGTGGCGCCCCACCATGCAGGCATCACAGATGGGTACTACACCCATAAAAGCGGTGCAGATACTCCAGCTGCAAGCAGATTCTAGGATGGTGGGTGGAACCCATAGACCAGCACCCCACATTAGATCATACAGTGGGAGGTACCCGGGAGGGAATAAAAGCACTTCCAGTGGGAGAAAGGAGGTATTTGGCTGGAGGCCTTTTGGGTCTCTGGTCATCGCCTCTGGGTCTTTGACCTTGAGGTCTTTTGCCTGGAGGAGAGGGTCTCTCAGCTGAGGGACCAGGAGAGTGGGAGAAAGAATAGATCACAAGTGCAGACAGCTTGAAGGGAAGAGGAACTCAAGAGGGTTCAACCCAGGCAGCTCACCGGGCACTGGAGCCCACACCTGTGGGATCCTCCAAGAACCACAGAAAATCCGAAGACCTGAGGAGTATATGTATACTACTCCCAGGCTCTTAAGCGACCAAAAGAGGGTACCAGGCACCGCTTGATGGTTCGGCGGTCGGCCAGCAGAGAGTAACCTGACGGGAGCGAAGAGAGAGAGACAGCAGGAGGTCAGGATCTCTTTATGGAATCAGACTTCATAAAAATTATTGAGAAACAGGAAGGAAAAGATGGGAGAAAAGGCACACACCGGGGGTTCCATCCTACTACCTGGGATCCGCTTGCAGCCACCCGTTAGCCACTTGTAATTATAACATCTTGCTGAACTGAGAACTGTAACCAATGCTGCTAAAGTTTCCAGTAAAGTACCTGGAGTGAAGTGACTTTGACTCTGCTGCATCTTTCTTTGCATTAACTCATTCTTGCACAGGATTGCTGCCCCAGAGGTCCAGTCCTACCTGCGGAGGACTTCACCATCTCAGCCGTAACTCCATCTACCTCTGGCGGACTGTGGCGGCGCTGGTGCAAATCACCAGACACTGCAGGTGGAATCACGACAACAAACTGTAAATAATCCCTTGTACATAAAAACCCCCTTTTCAAAAGATACCCCAGGATATGGAGTCAGGCGCGGCCGCCATTTCCCGTGACACCGTTAACCCTTGCCACCTGACACCCGAGTACCCCAAAGCCTGGGCGCTACAAATAGACAAGTGTTGTATACACAATACACATAAAGACACACACATATATATATACACTATGTACATACACATAGACACCTATTCTAACAATGCATACTGGGCTTTTCTTAAAAACTTGTGAGTTTTGAATCTTTTATTTTTTTTCCCAGAGCGTCCATTCTTTTATCAGTGTTTTCCATTAATTGGAGCCAAATGTCATTCTGTGTTTCTTGAGGTTAATGATCCCAGAACGACTCATGAATGGTAATTGTAGAAGGCCATGTCTAGGTCCTCAAAGGCCTAACTTTGTTCTCATTATTAAAATCACTCCGATTCCTACTGCAAACAAAATAACCTTTTTTTTTTCATTTTACAATAACCCAAAAATCCACCTCCTAAATGCAGAATAATAATATTACAGCAAGAGCAATTCAACAAATCCTGTGTAGACGTGCACTCTGTTATACCTAGCTACTGGCTTGTTTAAAAGAACATTGCAATATCATGATAATGGATCAGTTATAACAAAATCCTATAACAGGGTACCACAATGTTGATATGACTGTGCTGGTATCATCTTAAGAGCAAATTGTGGCCTTTCATATACCATGCCTAGGATGAAAGTACAAAACTTCATTCTTCTACAATTAGACTACTGATGTCATCTGAGTGTGGTCCATCATCCGACAAGGCCAGCAATGGAGAAGATGGAGAGATTAAATCCTCTCCACACCTGTGATCCACTTGCAGGATTGGATCACAGCAGATGACACTCCGTCATGCTTGCAATGAGTTTTATTAGCATATTGCATCGGATGCCATGCCCTCGTTTGACTCCGGCATTACAATCGGAGATAGCAGGAGTTAAGTTGTATATACTAACCAGCTCTTACTGTGGAAAGCATAGGAATAAGTCACGTCCATGGAATGGGATGGCGACAAGCAATCCACTAAGCCTTGGGCATCTTAACAAAGGGCTATAGCTTCAAAATGAGTCTTTGTTGCATGTGAAAAGATGTTCAATACAATGACTTGTATATACTTATAAGAAATGCAGAAGGAGCTATTTTTCTTTGTAGATCAGTATCTTCAATTTGCAATTCTTACCTGGAAGGGAATCTGTTACCTGGATCTTGCCCTTATACGTACAGCTACCATCATGAGGGCCTCTTTTACTGTAGACTACAATACTGTAAAAAAGCCCTCAATTCCCTCTGCAGATCCTGAAAAAGATTTTTTATTATACTCATAGGTAGCACTGACTGGTCAAATGGGTATCTCTGGTCTTGATTCGGCACCTATTCTTTTCTGCAGTGGATGTACTCCAGCTTATTTCATGTGGATGATTTGTCCTACATAATCTACAGAGTGTCCTAAAATTATGCTCCTGTGCAAGTGCAATGTACTGTAGTGCACATGTGCCAGGAAAGTTGAAAGAGCCGATGACCCATATGTAAAGCCAGTGTATGGGCACTAGAGTAGTTTGCAATGATCTCGGCAAGACAGAGAGAACATAATTGGGGGACACTGTGTGGATGACGTAGAAAACGTCATCAACATGGAACAAGCTGGGGGATGACAAATACAGGAAGAGAGGAGGTGCCGAATCAAGACCTGGGACCTTCATCTGTCTGTGGGTATGATAATTGGTCTTCTTGGGAACTGTAGAGGTGATTGTAGAATGCTATAAAACAGGCCTTCATGGTGGTGACTGTACTTTATATTGGTGTAAGAGGGTGAATGATGGTCTGCTACTGCCCTGAACACATCAACAGCTTTAGTGTGAAATGTGATGTGTAATTTAGGACATATTATCCTGTTGGTATTTTCAGAGCAGTGTGACAATAATTATTATAGAGTGCATAGTGGAGAGTTTTATGTATAGTAGGAAAAATGTGTTTCACAATGGAAAGCTGGTATTGGTAAGGCTGTAGTATCATTTATGGCAGTAAAATGTTGCAGCCTGTTAACCACCCTTGTGGAAGACTGATTGAGGGCTTAGGTATACCAATAATGGCAGGGAGGCGGTAGTATTGGGAGGGTTAAACTGCAGAGCCAGTCACAGTGGGTGGGAGCTGGTAGTTTACAAAGAGTAGGAAGAGTGAATTTCAGATTGAAGTGAGTCAGGGTGTAGTGTGTGGTGTAGGGTGAGCAAACAATCAGGTAGAAATAGAAGGAACGCAAGGCAGGCAAAAGATGCAGGGTTAACTCTGAAGAGGGGACAGACAATGGGACTCCTTGAGGCATGTTTGTGAGCAGTGCAGAGACAGTGCTGACCAGGGTAGAAATGGGGATTTTAGAGAGTAAGATGAGGCACACTGGAAGAAAGGAACCAGTTTTACGAGCACCCCTGGAAAGAAGCAATGCAGTGTAGTGGTAAACGGGTATGTGCACATTGGATGGTTCTGCACCATTGCAGACCGTCAGAAAACCGGAGTAGAATTTCAGGAGATGAAATTCCTGACCTCAGCAGTGTCCATCGTTTTTTGAGCGGTTTTTGAGCGGTTATACAGCGTTTTCTCGGCGGTTTTCTGGCGGTTTTTCTTGGCGTTTTTAAGACTCTTTTTTGTGCACTTGTAAGCTAGATACGCTGGAAAAACGCTCAAAAGAAGTCACATGCTCTATCTTTGAAAACCGGTGGAAAACCGGTGAAGGAAGTGGAAAGGAGAAAAAAAAAACGTTCTAATGTAAACAGCGTTTTCTGAAAACCATTGACTAGCATGTTAAGCCAACCGCTGGTTAGGATTAACATAAATTTACATAAAACTCAGCGGAAAACGCCGTCGGAAAACGCTAAAAAACAGCTCACAAAACTTCCAATGTGCACATACCCTTATAGCGTTACACCTGGACCCGTATGACTAATTACTGGTAGGATAAAATACCAGCAGCTATCCCTTCACTTTGTGGTGGCCTCTGTGTTCGAGTATAAGAAAATGATTAATCCCCATGTTCAAGAATCAGTCTTTGAGTTAGAATGGAAAAAGAAAAAAAGAGTCTTTTGTATGACCCTATGTTTAAACTTACCTACAAGTATATAGGATGAAGTTTTGATCAGGTGGTGCGGACTGACTTTACAAGACAATGTGCGATTGAAGAGAATAGTGATGGGCGAATCCTAAATTACTTGGAATCGCTTGACTCTAGCGAGTCCGAGCCCAGGACTCGCTACTTGTTGCGAGTCTAGCGAGTCCAATGTTAATGAATGAGGAAGCGAGTAATAGCGAGTAGTGTGAGATTTACAAATCGCAGATGTGTCTCGGAAGCTTCAGCCTGAAGCAATCCGAGTTTTGTCATTTATTTGCATTGGACTCGTTTACTTTGTAAGTAATCGCTGGGAAACTCGCACAGATAAGAGAAGAGTCCTGTCTGCTCTGTGCAGCTCCAGGGTCCTAGAGCCTGCCTGCTGCCTGATGTAGCAGTGCTGAGATTGTTCTCAGTCTGCTCATTCCCTGTGTACAGACATGAATGTCTGTGCACAGAGATGATGTAGCAGTGCTGAGATTGTTCTCAGTCTGCTCATTCCCTGTGCATAGACATCTATATCTATACACAGGGGATGTAGCAGAGAGGACATCGCGTTTTGGACTGCGTCGGACGGAAGAGGATTTTTTTAATTAAAGATGGAGTCCCTAATGGCTTTTTTTTTTATTTCTAATAAAAAAATTTCTCTGTGTTGTGTTTTTTTTAAAACAATTTAATAGAAATTCATGGCGGTCATGTCTAATATTGGCGTGACCACCATAAATTTCGGGCTTAGGGCCAGCTGATAATACAAAGCTGGCCCTAACCTCTATTACCCAGCGTGCCACCACCACCAGGGCCGCTGGAAGAGCGGGGTTCAGCGCCAGAGGATGGCGCTTCAATGAACGCGCCATCTTCTGGGGCGGCTGCGGGCTGCAATTTGCAGCGGGGGGTGCCCAGAAAGCTTGGGCATCCCTGCGCTGCGGATTCCAGCCCCCAGCTGCTTAGCTGTACCTGGCTAGACATAGAAATTGCGCGGAGCCCCACGCATTTTTTTGACTCCGACTCCGAGACGACTCCGACTCCGAGACGACTCCGAATCCGACTCGACTCCGAGACGACTCCGACTCCGAGACGACTCCGACTCCGAGACGACTCCGACTCCGAGACGACTCCGACTCCGACTCCGAGACGACTCCGACTCCGAGACGACTCCGACTCCGACTCCGACTCCGAGATGACTCCGACTCCGAGACGACTCCGACTCCGAGACGACTCCGACTCCGACTCCGAGACGACTCCAACTCCGAGACGACTCTGACTCCGAGACGACTCTGACTCCGAGACGACTCCGACTCCGACTCCGAGACGACTCCGACTCCGAGACGACTCCGACTCCGAGACGACTCCGACTCCGAGACGACTCCGACTCGACTCCGAGACGACTCCGACTCCGACTCGACTCCGAGACGACTCCGACTCCGACTCGACTCCGAGACGACTCCAACTCCGAGACGACTCTGACTCCGAGACGACTCCGACTCCGAGACGACTCCGACTCCGACTCCGAGACGACTCCGAGACGACTCCGACTCCGAGACGACTCCGACTCCGAGACGACTCCGACTCCGAGACGACTCCGAGACGACGACGACTCCGACTCCGACTCGACTCCGAGACGACTCCGACTCGACTCCGAGACGACTCCGACTCCGAGACGACTCCGACTCCGACTCCGAGACGACTCCGACTCCGAGACGACTCCGACTCCGAGACGACTCCGACTCGACTCCGAGACGACTCCGACTCCGAGACGACTCCGACTCCGAGACGACTCCGACACGACTCCGACTCCGAGACGACTCCGACGCGACTCCGACTCTGAGGCGACTCCGACTCTGAGGCGACTCCGACTCTGAGACTCCGACTCTGAGGAGACTCCGACTCCGAGACTCTGACTCTGAGCCTCTGACTCTGAAATTCATGAAATAATAAACAAAAAAATGCGTGGGGCTCCGCGCAATTTCTATGTCTAGCCAGGTACAGCTAAGCAGCTGGGGGCTGGAATCCGCAGCGCAGGGATGCCTAAGCTTTCTGGGCACCCCCTGCTGCAAATTGCAGCCCGCAGCCGCCCCAGAAGATGGCGCGTTCATTGAAGCGCCATCCTCTGGCGCTAAACCCCGCTCTTCCAGCGGCCCTGGTGGCGGTGGCACGCTGGGTAATAAAGGGGTTAATACCAGCTTTGTAATACAAGCTGGTATTAAGCCCGAGATTCTTAATGTCAGGCCACGTTTGACCCAGCCACTAAGAATCTCCAATAAAGGGTTAAAAAAACACAACACAGAGAAAATTTTTTATTTGAAATAAAAAAAAAGCCATTAGGGACTCCATCTTTAATTAAAAAAATCCTCTTCCGTCCGACGCAGTCCAAAACGCGATGTCCTCTCTGCTACATCCCCTGTGCATAAATATAGATGTCTATGCACAGGGAATGAGCAGACTGAGAACAATCTCAGCACTGCTACATCAGGCAGCAGGCGGGCTCTAGGACCCTGGAGCTGCACAGAGAAGACAGCTGGACTCGGCTCGCAAAGAAACAGCAGTTACTTTGCGAGTTTCCCTGCTATCACTGGCACAGTAGCCGAGTCTAATGCAAACAATGGCAATCCTAGTTTTGTCAGCGTTTCTGACAAAACTAGGATTGATATTGATTTGCATTGGACTCGTGCGAGTAATCACTGGGAAACTCGCAGAGTACCGAGTCCTGCGAGTCCCTTACTACTCGCCGAGTAACGAGTCCTAGCGAGTAGATTCGCCCATCCCTAGAAGAGAAGCAAGAGGTTTCTGGCCTAGAGGTGCCCTCTAACAGTAAACAGGTTCTCACAGAGCCCTTAGTTGCCTGTGGGTTGCAGTCCTTGAATAGCGCTCTAAATAAATTACATAGGGAAAACCTGGTGATATTTTCCCTTTAACGGTAGCATTGTAACAAAAGATCATGGTAGATGCTTAATACGTCAAACTTTACCTCTTCCAGGTAAAAAGTGTTATGCTTCTTTTGAAATGTGCTCTTCCGTGCTAAATATCACGTGCAACCTTACTAATGAGTGTATGCTTGCATGGTCGACTTCCTAGCTGACTCATAAATATTTCCAAAGACACCAGTTAAGGTACAATAATTTGATTGTTAGAACCTTGATGGGCTGAATTGTTGTGTTGCAGAACCATACATCATCTAGAGATAAAATGTATTCCTGCCTGCAAGGATTTTGGACCAGTAAATCTTAAAAAAAAACAACACAATCTGCCATATATAATACCATATATTTACTGCTACACTGAGCTGCCTGACAGGACTATATATTTAAAAGTACAGAGTAGGAGTAGAAGTGACAATGGAGGAAAACAGGATGAATTTTAACATTTATTTTAAAAGAAATTAACATGTTTAACTAATAGAAAAATACATTTAAATAATGGAAAAATAACGTGATGATAGCAGAAGTATGGAACATTTTGTTATAGGAAACTTTAATTAAATCCCTGAAATTAAAGTTGTAATAAAATCTGCAAAACTCTAAAAATATTCAGCTTTCTGAAATGTCCTAAATGTTATATTATAATAATTAAATTAATCAAAATGATGATATGTGGCGCCTTGCAGAATTAGGTGTCACAAATATCTGTAAACTCTGGTGATGTGGAAAATCAGCTCTTTCACCATCTTTATACACACAGATGTGGTTAGTGCAAGGGCTATTGTAAAGTCTGGTGGTTAGCAGCCCATATAGGGAGAACTACTAAGCCAAGGAGTAGTGAGGAGCCACCACCTCAGTGTTCGAATTCGGTTCGATTCGTCGAATAAGTGATTTGTTCGTCGAATGTTCGTGGAACGCCGCAAACCCCATTGAAATCAATGGCAGGCTACAGCAAACACATAGAAACACCTTAAAAGATCTCCAAAAGCTGCCAAACTACTCAGAATGGACAACAAACACCAGAAAAAGTGACAACAATCCAAACACAGTACAATAGTCAGAGACAAAGTGGCATTAGTTTTCTACATTAAGTAAAAAGATGTGGAAGAGTAAAAGGAGGATGAGACACAGGTATGGGCATCAGGGCCGGCGTCAGCACAAGGCATACCCGGGCAAGTGCCGGGGGGGCCCACTGGCCATCAGGGACAGGCAGCCCTGTGAACAAGGGGCACATCATGCAGATGTCGCGCCCAGATTTGCAGCATTGTCGCACACGGCCTTCCCTGGCTGCAGGATCAGTGGAGACAACCATTCATTAAACTCTGTCTCCAGAGCTGACCACAACGTCTCAGCTGTGTGACTCACATTTTCCAGACATTTTAATGTAAACTCTGCCTGATGGCATTGAGCCCTGCTGCTAGCATAGTAAGGAGGTGTGCTGGATTCCGTCTGAGCAGTTTGAACATGGGTCATATTACTTGACAGGCTTTGGGCACAGGTGGAGGATCTAGAAGAGGCGGAGGAGGCAGAAGCAGTGGAGGAACATCTAGATCAGGGGTCTCAAACTCCAGGCCTCGAGGTTTTCAGGATTTCCAAAGCATTTGACAGTTTTTAATCAAATTACCAACTGTCAAATTCTAAGGAAATCCTGAAAACCTGGACTGTGTGCGGCCCTCGAGGCCTGGAGTTTGAGACCCCTGATCTAGATACAGAGGTTTGACGTGCAACCCATGGGGATAGCAAGACTTGTATAGCAGCCCCTTCTCCTGCTGTCACCATAGTCACTTGTCCAAGTGTCTGTGGTGAAATGCACCCTGTCACACACAGAGTCTCTCAAGGAAGCCATGATGTTGTGTGTGACATACTGGAGTAGTGCAGGCACAGCTTTCTTTGATAAGTAGTGGCGACTGGGCATCTGGTACTGGGGGACTGCAACGGCCATAAGGTCTCGAAAATCTGCTGTTTCCACCAAACGGAAATGCAGCATTTCCGTAGCCAACAGCTTGCAGATGGTGAAATTCAATCTCTTAGCTTTGGCAAGGGTAGGAGGAAATTGTGTTTTACTTGTCCACATCTGAGGGACCGAGGGCTGGCTACTGTGCTGAGAAAGTGTTGAGTAGGGTGACCGAGACAAACTGCTGGTCTGTGAGGGAGGTGCAGGCGGACTTATTACATCGCATTCATGAAAAGGTGGTGCTCTCGATGTCTGACAGCGCTTAACACCAGCAAGTGTTTCTACTTACAAAACAGCTGACGACCTGCCAATCACACTGGCTGTTGCGGGTAAGAGGTGGAAGTTCTGCGTTTGAAAGCCTGTCTGACAGCTGTCTCCAAAGTCACAGACAATGAAGAGGCTGCAAATGCACTTGATGAGGCAGACAGTGGTTGGCCAGGCTTGCTAGGCCGCATTGTAGCACAGTGAGCTTCCCACTGTGACTTATGCTTCATGTCCATGTTACGGTTTGTGTATGAAGTACTCAAACTATTGATTTTTTTGACCTCTACTCAGTTTTGTTTACAAATTTG
The DNA here is from genome assembly GCA_033576535.1 of Allobates femoralis. Taxonomy (NCBI): domain Eukaryota; kingdom Metazoa; phylum Chordata; class Amphibia; order Anura; family Aromobatidae; genus Allobates; species Allobates femoralis. The sequence goes on from JARQOC010000007.1 coordinate 72,824,706, forward strand.
GCAGATAACATGAGTTGGGTCATTCTTTGCAATCTGAAAAAAGGCACTCCTTCTGGGCTTCGCCCCCAGTATACCCTAGCAAGGCCAAAGATACAGTGGGGGAAATAAGTATTTGATGCCTTGATGATTTTGTAAGTTTGCCCACTGAAAAAGACATGAACAGTCTATAATTTTAAGGGTAGGTTAATTTTAAAAGTGAGAGAATATAAAAAATGCAGGGGCAGAACAACACTGGTGCAGCTGCACCAGGGCCCCGACCGGTTAGGGGGCCCCTTCAAGCCTGGAGGGGGCCCCCAGCCGACCCCCACAAGCCGCCGTCACCAGGCGGGAGAGCGCGGCTCTCAGCGCGGCTCTCCCAGCCGACCCCCACAAGCCGCCGTCACCAGGCGGGAGAGCGCGGCTCTCAGCGCGGCTCTCCCAGCCGACCCCCACAAGCCGCCGTTACCAGGCGGGAGAGCGCGGCTCTCAGCGCGGCTCTCCAAGCCGACCCCCACAAGCCGCCGTCACCAGGCGGGAGAGCGCGGCTCTCAGCGCGGCTCTCCCAGCCGACCCCCACAAGCCGCCGTTACCAGGCAGGAGAGCGCGGCTCTCAGCGCGGCTCTCCCAGCCGCCCAGCCGACCCCCACAAGCCGCCGTCACCAGGCGGGAGAGCGCGGCTCTCCCAGCAGGATCAGGCGGGAGAGCGCGGCTCTCCCAGAAGCAGCGGTAAGAGAGCTCTCTCCCAGCACCCCCCCCCCGGTCCACACCTGCACCAGGGCCCCCGGGGGTGACGGTCCGCCCCTGAAAAAATGAAATCCAGAAACTCACATTGTCTAAATTATATAAAGTTATTTCCATTTGCATAGAGAGATAGGTATTTGATCTGTGGAGCCCACTGGGACAGGGTACTCTGTGGATTCTGCGTCTCCAGGGAGCCCAATCCCTCCGGGAAGTGTCTTTCTGTCACTTGTCTTGTCTTTACCTCTCGGCTCACTCTGGCCTCCTAACTCCTTCCTTCTCTTTCCTTCCTTTTGAACTGGTCTACCACCTGAGCTACCTCCCCACCCACTTTCCTCTAAACCCCACCACCCCTTTCCCACCTACAGTCCCGGGCTCCAGGTTGGGTGCTGTGCTCCTGTGGGTGTGTGTGCTGTGAGGGTGTTTGGTGCACAAACTGCCTACCTTCTTGCCTGGCTGCAGTTCCCTATGTGGCCAGCCTGGTCGCATGGGTGCCACAGATCCCCTACCAACCATTAGGAGTTCTGGCTCCTACAGACCAGTTAGATGCTTCTAATCAACTTGTTACCTGCTTTCCAAACAGCTGTCTTACATTGTCACCTGTATAAAAGACTCCTGGCCACACACTCAATCAGTTAGACTCTAACCTCTACAACATGGGCAAGACCAAAGAGCCAGGGTGAGCCATACACAATTGGGTATGACCGCCAATGTCTCCGACCCCATTGAAATGTGGCCGAAAACGGTTGCGGGTGCATCCAGCTTAACCCGGATTCACACGGATATTGAAAAATGGCAGTGTGAAAGCAGCCTGAGAAAGAATAAGGCAAGGATTAATAGGACTAGTGGTGACTTTGTAGTTGTGAATGACCTCAACACATTCTGTAAATAAGATTATATAATATCTTTACCGTTACATTGTAATGGACATTCTTGCTCTGTATAGTAATACTCATAATGTATTCCTCCCTGTGAGAAGGTTTATACGTCCGACACAAAGCTAGGCTATTGTCCGTTGCCATACATTATTTCAATAAATCTTGAGAGATTAGACATTTTAGCAATCACACTGTTTTCCAACTGTTTTCCTGCATCTCAAAAACCATTTAGGAACTAGATACAAGAGATGACAGAGGTGGCATGAAATCTTGTACTTCCATTCCACCAATGATTATCACTATCTGTCTTTCATGTGAGACGTGTGAATAAAGTGAGATTGTTTGATGATATACTCAGTTGACTACAAGACATTGTATAAGATGCAATATCCCAGCAACATATATAATGTGCAAAGTAGGTAAGATTTTTCTATTTGCTGCTATTTAGTGTTTAAGATTTATTTTTTAACACTATAGTGTATTCATGTTTACCCACTTTCTGCCTAAAAAGTTAATTTAAAACCGTATAAATATAATTCTATAAATGTCATCACCTGGAACATCGCACAATGTCTCAGTGGTTGCAACTCTGCGGTCCAGAGTTAAAATCCTTTAAGGTACCTTTACACGCCGCAACTATCACCGGCGATCGGTAGCAACCGAACGTGCGCGTGCACGTTTTTGACGGTTGATACCAATCGCCGATGCCACATGTACACACCGCAATTGTGTCGTCAACCTAAGGGAACGTGGTTCCCCGGAAGTTGAAACAGATCCTTCGGGAAACATCCGGTTGAATCCCTACGCTGCTTCACACACCGCAATCATGAAGGGAATTTGGGCGTACATGTTCAGCGCCACAGGAACATAGGCATGACAGAGTTGTGTATTTGGCACCCCAAACACGCTGATTAGACAATGCAATAGCGACATGATTGGGCAGCCTGCGCATGAAAGCTGGTTAATACATGACGCCATTGCAATTGTGTAGTGTGAAAGGACAGCTCTTTAAATATGGCGCCTTGTTTAGGGACAGCCAATGGAAACACAGTAGCCCCCACCAATCATCGCTGATGGGGCGCGGTATCCAGCACGCTGTGGCACGCCTCTGGGAAATCACTAGGCGACGCAGATTCCATTGCTATCGCCCGTTCACACGCCAAAACCAGGGCAATTCACCTTCAGAGTTGCCTCTGGTTTTTGAACAATGCTCTGAAACCGCAACCGGGAGCAACTTCGAAAATCACCACCGGGTTCCACAATTACATGTCGCAACTTCGTAGCAATTTTAAGGCACCCATGACGGAAATCCCGATTGCCTCTCAGTTGCTACACCGCAGTTGCGGCGTGTAAAGGTACCCTTAGGGTATTTCAATGAATCTTAAGGGTACATTTACACGCGGCTACATTTCTAGGGTGGCTACAGTTAACTTACTGGTTGCAGTGAAATCATGGAGACAAGGTTCTATCTTGTTGCTGTGTACAAATGGAATAATCTCTCCATGATTTCACTGCAACCAGTAAGTTACCTGTAGCCACCCTAGAAATGTAGCCGCGTGTAAAGGTACCCTTAAAGTGCAAAGTCCACAAGGAGTTTGTATCTTCTTCCTGCATACTACAAAGGAATTTAGATTGTCAGCCCTAAGGGTACCTTTACACGCGGCTACATTTCTAGGGTGGCTACAGGTAACTTACTGGTTGCAGTGAAATCATGGAGACAAGGTTACAAATGGAATAATCTCTCCATGATTTCACTGCAACCAGTAAGTTACCTGTAGCCACCCTAGAAATGTAACCGCGTGTAAAGGTACCCTTAAAGTGCAAAGTCCACAAGGAGTTTGTATCTTCTTCCTGCATACTACAAAGGAATTTAGATTGTCAGCCCTAAGGGTACCTTTACACGCGGCTACATTTCTCGGGTGGCTACAGGTAACTTACTGGTTGCAGTGAAATCATGGAGACAAGGTTCTATCTTGTTGCTGTGTACAAATAGAATAATCTCTCCATGATTTCACTGCAACCAGTAAGTTACCTGTAGCCACCCTAGAAATGTAGCCGCGTGTAAAGGTACCCTAATGGGGTCAGTGATGATCGTGTTTGTAAAGCGCTGCTGAAATGAATAGTCCTTTACAGTATATGCAAATAAAATACGAGTAGGTCCAGTTGGATCATTTATTACCTTTCCTCTAAGTTTGTCATATCCCAGATGTCCAGGTTAAAAGAACAATCCTGATTTTGTGACACTCTGTTGAGAGATGTTAATGCTACAGTGGGTTGAAATAAGTATTGAACACATCACCAATTTTCTAAGCAAATACACTCATGCTATTGACATGAAAATCCCACCAAATCTCAACAAATCTTGGTAACAGCCCAACCAATCTACACAGGCACAATATCAAACCATAGATGTCCATGAATTAAGTTAGGTGTAACAATGAGAAATGACACAGGGAAAAAGTATTGAACACTTGCAGAAAGAGGGGTGAAATAAGTCATGGGAAGTCATGACACAAGCTGAAATCTATCTGTTATTAGAAAGCAATTCTCCCACTTAGTAAAAAATAAATATCAACTGGTTCTCAAAAAGATTACCAAGATGCTACACAAGAAACATCTCACAATGGGTAAAACCAATGAGCGGTTTTAAAACCTTTGCAACTTTATTATTGCAAACCATATTGATGGCATTGGTTACAGATGAATTTCTAAACTACTGAGGGTTTGAGTGAGCACGGATGGGGCATTAACCTGAAACTAAGAAGAACATAATGTCACCACTAACCAGCCATGATTAGGTGCTCCCCCACAAAATTTTTGACAGAAGAGTAAAAAGAGTTATCAAAAGAGATGTGTAAGAGCAAATGACCACCTTTGAAGAGCTACAGAAACAAACAAACATGTTCAAGGGCATTTAAAGTTTGCTGAACTGCATTTAGTCATGTCAATGAAATACTGGAAGAATATGGAGGAACTATTAGGGGACAACTTTAGACAAACGTTCCCTCACTGCTTGAGCCGTGATGACCCAGTCTTTGATGAAGTCATTGCAACAGGTACTATGAAAAACGGTTGCTTCACAGATAACCCACACCAAGCAGGGGACAAGTACTGATGCAGTGGACAGTCCCACTACTATGCTTCTTGGACCAAAGGTTCTAACTGTCATATTCATGATCCCAGGGTGATCCAGTGAGTCTGGTCAAATTATATCCTGGGTACAAAATTGGACATGCTGCCCAATTGACATCTCCCATGACATGCATAAAAAAAGAAAAAAAAAAAATGAGCCGGAACATAAGTTAGTATATGAGCAATAGGAGCATGTTCACACCATGGCCAATTCACGGACAAAACTCAAGTGAAAAACACAAAATGAGCATATCACTATAATACAGTCAATAGGTAAATAATAATGATACATTTAAATAGTAGAGTACCTGCTTAACACTGATCAAAGAACATAACAGCCATTCCAAATAGTGGTGTGGTCAACCTACCTGAGCTAGTGATGTCATCTATACTGCTTCCCAGGACAGGTGGCTGTATTCCGGGCCCCGACCTTCTCTGCCGTTATTCACATTGATATCAGTAACTCAGGGTAAGGTTTTACTAGAGTTGGACCATCTCGATGGCAAAACCTTGTTGCTGTGTGATGGCTTTTATGCTTTTTGAGCAAAAAGATGTTAACCAAGTTCACTATATTACTTGAATGTGCTACTATTGCTTACTTGTTTACTTTTATTATAGAGTATATGCTCATCGTGTGTCTCCCTCTTGGGGTATTTCCCATGATAATCAGTAGGGATGAGCGAGTATGCTCTGCGCTACTCGTTACTCGCACGAGTATCCCGGTACTCGGGATGCTCGGCGAGCACCGAGTACCGCCGAGATGCTCGGACTGCTCGGTAATAATAAGCGATCTGCCACACGTACACAGCTCCATTCAGTGCACACAGTGAGCTGGCACCACACAGGGAGCAGATTCATTGTTAGGATCCCTCTGGGGGCCACAGCAAGGTGTTGTATGTTGCAGCAATTTCAAAAAGCCCCCCCTCCCGCCCTTTCCCAGCAATACTCGTTTTATAACCGGAAGTCTGTGGGCGGAGCCTGTCACTCATTGACTTACATTGGGCTCGGTGCTCGGCCGAGTACACGAGTATCTTGAGATGCTCGGCCAGAGCACCGAGCACCCGAGCATTTTAGTGCTCGCTCATCACTAATAATCAGTTGTCTGGCACCCCTATACACATTAGGGTGTGAGCCAAACCATAAGATATCAGTAGCTTTGGGTGACATTAGTCTAATGTGTATGGCTGGTGGGGGGGGCGTTAATATCAGGAGAAAACCACTATTTTTGCCATTCGTGAAAAACATATTATTATTAAAATATGATGAGAATTAGCATTTTGGTAATGGGAAACTGAACCAAGGAAACTGATTCTGACTATCATAGATGTAAGATGTTGCAAGAAACAGTTTCTAAGACTCTAGTCATTGTCAAGAAAAGGAGAACCCAATGCCAACACACAAATAAAAAGCTGTCTGTCCTTTTAACTCCCAAGGAAAATGGGTGTTAACATGGCTACGTCTGATCAGCAAATGAGATGAGAAAATATATTAAATGACTTGGATTTTGTAAAAATTAGCATTTGGCAAAATGCAGATTGTTTGTAATTCCCTTATTCAATCATTCAGCAAAATGCCAGCCAATGGCCAATAGTTTTATGAACTGTGAATAACCATAAAAAACTTTGAAAAACTCCTTAGACTCTGCTCACCTCTTAGAACTTTGGATGCTCTTCTTTTCACTGTCTCTCATTCGGTCCATCTTCTGATCACTGCCATTCACATTGACATTGATCAATCGCAAGTAAGGCCCACAGTACATGTCACGACACTGTGATGCAAAACTTTCAAAAGTTTTAACCTTATGTGAGAGTACTGGGTATTTCAGAGCAGGTGGTATTGACCAGAGGATGGGTGATGGTCAGGAGTAGAGATGAGCTGACCCGTTGATGTTTGGGTTTGAGTGGTGGAACCAGTCTTTTAAAAATGGACTGTTCATGGCCAAAACTTTACCCAAACCTTATTTAAGACATCAATGAGGCAGTCTCGATCTCTGCCTATATACAATCAGCCATGAGTAAACCACTTCTGGTGGCTTGATTCAATTTTCCATCCACTCTACGGCCGAAAACTCTGCTTTTACCCCCAGTGCAAGGTGATCAAACGCTGCCAGTAGCTCGCATTGGGTCAACCACCAAGCATACACGAGCACAGCTATACTCACTCCAGTGATTTGAGTATATAAAGCACCCGAATGCTGAATCCGTACAGATTTGCTCATCTCTAGTGAGTAGCAGGGCGGCCGGAGAATGGAGCGGTGAGATGAGTATAAGTATTTTTTCATTTTTATTTATTGTTTTAACATATTTGACTATAAAGTGCTTCAATCCCACATCATAATAAGGGAGATTACATTTTTGGATAGTAACCACTCTGCAAATCTAATTTTTAGGGACAATCCACGTGGAAAGGAGAATTCGAATTTTGCCAGATCTACTGATCAATACTTGCAATCCATCCTGACCATCAGTATTGAGCGGAGAATGATTATGGATAGAAGGACAATCCTTTTTATTCATTCACGGGAAAATGCTGATTAATAAAGAAAAAACGTAGGCAGTTCATTGTGCCCTCATTGCACCAATGATGACTACCTACTCAGCCATACCCTCATTTTACCCTGCTCCAATATTCCAGTTCATTAGCCATATAAAAGTACCAGAAGAGCCATTCAGGGCACGAAACGGACCATTGTCCGGCATCCCTTCACTCCCCCCTCCCTCCATTGTACTGTATGGAATCCTGAACAGAACCCTGAAAAGGGAATACATTCCTAAGAAGCACCAAATTAGTGAGTGCCCTCTTTTTTCTGGACTGTTTTATAAGCCATACAAAATACCAGAACCTCTAACTGAATTTGAGTATAAAGCGTAATCGCCATTTACATTTTTATTTATTAATAATGTAGAGTAATGATTTTAATAAACTTTCAAATATACTTCATTCGAAAATTCTGGTTGAAAACAATTCATAAATCTTCCACAAGATATCCCCACTACACTATGTGTGAAGTAGGTATATGTTCATTCTCAGTCAGATCCGTCTTCACACGGAATACGGAGCGTGTAACCATATTAGGGAAATGGGGTGTGGCCTACACTCTTGACTACAGTTTTTGAGGAAACAATGTATCAGATTAGCTCAGATTACAGCGCTGAGCAATGTCAGAGTGTTAGGATCAGTGTAAACTCCTCTTTTCTTGGCACAAGCTTCTAATCTGTCATCTGGCTCAGTCAAGATCTCGGTTAACCCTTCTCTGCTTCACATTGCACTGCTCCCTATAAGATGCTGGCCACACCCACACAGCCCTGAAATGCAGTTTTTAAAAGAGCGCAGAAAAATGTGAGAAAATAAGTCATTTGGCATGAAAAAAGCATTATCTCAGCTGCTATATGACCCATAATTAACAACAGCGCAGTGTTGTTTTTTTACAATGTAATGACATTTACACTTTAAACATGCCAGTACCAACTCCCTTCACATGGATTTTTTCACTATAACCCTTTAAATAACTTAATTTTAATACTTTAATTGATCATATGGTTTGGTGTAATGTAGAAACATATTATCTTCATTGGTCTATGAGCCCCATATACATCTACACCACCGGATCTGTATAAATCACATCTAGTCATCTGATTCTGGTATGGAGATTACAGGGAACATTTGTTACTTTACTAGGTTGCAAAGAATATGAATATTAATTAAAACTCACAACTTCAAATAAACTCAAATATTACCGGGGAAAGCAATTCCAAGACTATTGAATTATTCAAAATCGACTATGTGTATCCAGAGGTTGCTTAATTAAAAGGTAGAAACTGAAACAAATCCAGTTTGCTCGACTGAAAAATAATCTATATCAAAAATTAATCCTGCAATGTTGGAAAATACGATGTAGATCCCATCTACTGTATGAACACAAGTCGCCGACGTTATAGATGTTATTGTTACATAATATAAAATTTTGAGTAAGGACACTGATATTAAGTAAGTACACCTGGATTGTGATGTCAAAGAACAAATTTTAGTTTGTAGCAATTTGCTGAAACCTGCTCCTGATTTTGTAAGCGGCAGGAAAAACAGCGGGAATGAGATCCGCCGGCCCTAATTTCACCTAGATGTGCATATTCGGATACATCTTTAGCTGAAGTGTTGTGGGGCAAAGATCTGCCGGCTCCCTGCACTGCAATATACCCTGCCAAGAAGGGATGGGCAAACCGCTTGTTTTTCCCTGGGTTCGTGACCGGCATTGCCCTGTTAAAGCAAGTAAAGTTAATGCACCTGATATACTCAACGGGTCTGTGTTCTCTCTTACTGGTGTGACATGCACTGCGTCACTTCCGGGCTGCCCTTTATCTTCTGGGCATATGTGATTGGCTGGTGGAGCCAGTCACATGACTATTCCCCGGAAGCCCAGAAGTGATGCAGCGCCTCCGCACAGCTGGACCGAATAACGCGGACCCGGTAAGTTTAATGAGGATTCTTTACTTGCTGTATCAGAGCCACCCCAGTTACAAACCCGAAGAGTTTCGCCCATCTCTACTGCCAGGCAATCAGAGGCCGGCGGGAGACAGTGTTGGACAGTGCATGACAGTGGTGTAATGCACTGGCTGTGGCAGCACACAGAAACGAGCTGCCTGCATCTTCCCTAGCAATAAAGGAGGATACCAAACGTCCTGGGAGTGGGGAAAGGTAAGAATGATTGCTTGTTTCTATAATGCACTGAAGAAGAACGTAAGGAGTCTTGGATGGGGGACATTATACCAGGATGGGAGACATTATTACTGGACAGAGGTCATTATTACAGAATGTGGGCCCAGTAAGGGAGTCATTATAACAAGATGGAGCTAGGATGGGGTTAGTATGACAGGATGGGGGACATTAGTAAAGGCCAATGTCATTATTAAAGTATGGGGGTCCAGTATGAGGGACATTATCACAGGGTAGTGTTGGGATTGGAGACATTATTACAGGATGAAGCCAGGATGGGAGATAATATTACAGGATGAGGGACATTCCAGGAGGATGGAAGACATTATCACAGGACAGAGGTCATTATTACAGAATGGGGACCCAGGATGGGAGTCATTATAACAAGATGGAGCTAGGATGTGGTTAGTACAACAGCAGTGGGGACATTATACCAGGATGGGAGACATTATTAAAGGCAAAGGTTATTATTATGGTATGGGTACATAGGATGGGGGACATTATTACAGGATGGTGCCAGGATGGGGGACATTATTAAAGGATGAGTCCAAGGATATTATTAAAGGATGGGCCCAGGATAGGGGACCTTATTACAGGATGGGGAACATTACCCTAGGAAGGGAGACATTATTACAGGACATTGGTCATTTGTACAGTGTGGGGGCCCATGACGGAGAACATTATTATAGGAAGGAGCCAGGATGGTAAACATTATCACAGGATGGAGGGCCTGCTTTAATGAGAAAAAAAAATGAAAACACCAGAATTACATTTTTTGGGCCATCACATCTTTGCAATAAAATGCAATAAGGGGCGATCAAAACATTGTATCTACTCCAAAATGGTATCAGTAAAAAAGATCAGCTCCGGGCACCAAAGTCTCCTGAAAGTCTCCTGAAAATTGAAAACGTTACGGGTGTCGGAACATAGCAACAGAAGCAAGTTTTTTTTTTAGAAACTTCTGAATTTTTTTTATTACTTAAATTAAAAAAAACTATGTATGTTTGGTATCTGCATACTTGTACTGAAATGAGGATTTATATTTCCAGGTCAGTTTTACAACCATATACTCAACTTGGTAATTTTTCAAAGAACTGTGAAATTTTACTTTTTTTTTACAATTTCAATGCATTTGGAATTTTTTCCCTGCTTCCCAATGCATCACAAGATAAAGTCAATGGTGTCATTCAAAAGTATAGTGTAGGAAAGACAATTCATCAGCTCATCAGTTCCCCCGGACAAATATCCAGCCTGGGTGCAGTGGCCTAATATGAGATATTGGGCCGACTGCCAGGTGAAATTGACTGGGAAGCTATAAGAGACAGTCCAGCATCCTCCGCATGGAGGATCAGGAGATGAAGGATGATTTAAACATCCCTTTATTGTTGTGCATAAAATTGACAAAAAAAAACTTCACTTGCGCATTTTGGGCAGACAACCCATTCTCACTTTCTGCCTGAAACGCGTACATTTTTAATAACTTTTTAATGCACAACAATAAAGCAAAGTTTTAATCATCCAGATTCTCCATGCAGATGAATCCGGACTATCTCTTTATACTTACAATCCAAAAGTATAACTTTTCCTGCCGAACACAAGCCCTGATACAGTTGCGTGGGTGGAAAATAAAAAAAGTTATGGCTCTTGGCAATAGTGTTGAAAAAATAGGTTAAGATTATTTATACTGTATTATGCTCTTCCATATTTTTTCCATTATGAGGTTATGCTGGCTGACTTGTACATACACAATGTCACGAAGGGTGGTATAGCAGTAAGGGAATTAGGAAACAGGGTGGTAAGATGGGCTAAAGGTCAACTAGTCTGACCTGAGACTGGAGTTCCTAGCAGACCCTTTTTCGCAGAATTACCTCTGAAGGTGATGATGCCCGGGTTGCCACCCTTCCCCTTTGCTCCTGATCAGCCCTAGGATAACCACCTCATCTCCACCCACAGACTGGGACAGCAACAGCAAGTTCACCAAAGATGGCAATCTTCAAGCGAAACACTACAGGAGGGCTTCAGCAAACAGCTTAACGTCCTCACAGCTCACATGGTCAAACCAGAGTGAAACTCTATCAGCAACACCTAGTGAAAGGAAGAGGAACTATTTAAAGGCTGGGCAAGTGGACTACTGCATCATTGGACACACCCAGTAGCAGCAACAGTTCACCTGCACCTTGAGAGCCGTAATACCATAGACAGCAGCAGCTTCTGACATTAACACTATGTGTGCCCAAGGAAATGTACTCCCATTAAAACTACAGTGGAGTATTTCACATGGACTGCAGAGCAGTCAACACGTGACACACGTATGCTCTACCATGGGATGTCATTATCTAGTTAAATAACTGACAATTTACACTGTTACCTATGTTAATAAACTTGTGCTTGATTTGGGAAATTGTTAGCACTAAAGTGCTTTTATTTCGGGACTCTGTTGGCGCTGTCCAACTACCTAGTGCTGAAAGACAAATGTTTCTGTTGATCTGTGTGCTCTCTGTTGTATTATTTCCATATTATACACAATGGTCTTTAGGTATTAAATTAGTCCAGGTGATGTCTATAGATTTCAAGGACTATTTTTGGCCATCAATGTAATAGCAAATATCACGTCAAAGTGCAGCGACATAAATATCAAGTTACGAGGAACCTTGACAAGACACCTCCGCTACAGGGGAAGAAATGATGAGTTGGCATTAATCACTGCATTTGTAAGAAAATGTATATATTGCACAAATTGTTACATTTTATTGTTGCAAACATGTAACACAATTTTATCACTATGCCCTTTATTACAACAATGTTTAGCCAAAACTTCAAAAGGATGTGTAACTTGCCGTGGTTTATCTTTTGCTGTGAATTAAGATGTATTTATTTTTTCATTGCTCCACAAAAGTTGCATTTTTTTTGGTCAATTTCTAACTTTTTTAAAAAGACATTTGCACAAACACATTCATGCTGCAACTATGCTAAACATGCGTAAAAAGTTGCAAAATTCGAGATTAATATGCGATTTTTGACACATTAATCTCCCACTTTTTTGTAAACCCTTACAAACATATGACAGTTACATAGGTTGAAAAAATACCTAGGTCCATAGAGCTCAGTCTTCCTCCAATTCTATGTGTGTGTACATCATATTCCGGCAGATGATGGCTGTGATATACGGCCATCATCTGCCTGTAACAGCCAGCTGTGGAGCAGATCTCCACCCATTATTGTTAACCTTCTAAATTGTGCTGTCAATCTCTGACGTTTACAGCTGCATCTCAGTGAATTAGAATATCATTAAAAAGTTAATTTTTTTCAATAAATCGATACATAAAGTGAAACACATATATTATATAGAGTCATTACACACAGTGTGATCTATTTCAAGTGTCTATTTCTGTTAATGTTGATGATTGTGGCTTACAGCCAATGAAAACCCAAAGGTCATTATTTCAGAAAATTAAAGTAGGGAGGATACCAGGTTAAAAATTGCGCTGCCATATTCCACGAGACATCAAAAGGTGATTATAATATTGATTTATTAGTCAACACGTTTCAGCGCTCCCTGGCCCCTTCCTTAGCACAAATCAATATCATATTGCCATGTTTCAGGGCACTTCTGGGACGCATTGACCAATAAATCAATATTATATCCACCCTTTTATGTCTCATGGAATGCGGTAGCACAGTTTTTAACCCTTCATCCTCCCTACTCTGTATGCACCACACTGAGGACTGCAGCAGCCGTGATCTGCTTTCATTGTGGTTGTGACTGTCACAACCACTCAAGGTGAAGCCTCTGATACCTATTTACATAATATTTTATCTCTCAGACCCTTTATCCTCCCTACTTTAATTTTGTGAGATAATGAACTTTGGGTTTTCATTGGCTGTAAGCCATAATCATCAACATTAACAGAAATAAGCACTTGAAATAGATCACTCTGTAATGACTGTATATGATATATGTGTTTCACTTCATGTTTTGAATTAATGAAATAAATGAACTTTATTGATGATATTCTAATTCATTGAGATGCACCTGTACATTATCCAGAAGGGGGGTGCATTATTTTATGTGCTCATCAGCATCCCCATGACACGATTGCGGGGTACACATGAGTTGACATGACAGCTGGAGGGGAGGTCTGTTGAAGAGTCCCTACCTGTTATGATGATACTAAAGTGAAAGCCAGACTGTGAACTTTGATATTAGTGATGGGCGAATCCTAAATTACTCGGAATCGCTTGACTCTAGCGAGTCCGAGCACAGGACTCGCTACTCGTTGGGAGTCTAGCGAGTCCAATGTTAATGAATGGGGAAGCGAGTAATAGCGAGTAGTGTGAGATTTACAAATCGCAGATGTGTCTCGGAAGCTTCAGCCTGAAGCAATCCTAGTTTTGTCATTTATTTGCATTGGACTCATTTACTTTGTAAGTAATCGCTGGGAAACTCGCACAGATAAGAGTCCTGTCTGCTCAGTGTGCTGGCTGCCAGCTCCAGGGTCCTAGAGCCCGCCTGCTGCCTGATGTAGCAGAGCTGAGATTGTTCTCAGTCTGCTCATTCCCTGTGTACAGACATGAATGTCTGTGCACAGAGATGATGTAGCAGAGCTGAGATTGTTCTCAGTCTGCTCATTCCCTGTGCATAGACATCTATATCTATGCACAGGGGATGTAGCAGAGAGGACATCGCGTTTTGGACTGCGTCGGACGGAAGAGGATTTTTTTAATTAAAGATGGAGTCCCTAATGGCTTTTTTTTTTATTTCTAATAAAAAATTTTCTTTGTGTTGTGTTTTTTTTAAAACAATTTAATAGAAATTCATGGCGGTCATGTCTAATATTGGCGTGACCGCCATAAATTTCGGGCTTAGGGCCAGCTGATAATACAAAGCTGGCCCTAACCTCTTTATTACCCAGCGTGCCATCGCTACCAGGGCCGCTGGAAGAGCGGGGTTCAGCGCCAGAGGATGGCGCTTCAATGAACGCGCCATCTTCTGGGGCGGCTGCGGGCTGCAATTTGCAGCGGGGGGTGCCCAGAAAGCTTGGGCATCCCTGCGCTGCGGATTCCAGCCCCCAGCTGCTTAGCTGTACCTGGCTAGACATAGAAATTGCGCGGAGCCCCACGCATTTTTTTTTAATTTCATGAAATTCTGAGATTCTGACTCTGAGACTCTGACTCTGAAATTCATGAAATAATAAAAAAAAAATGCGTGGGGCTCCGCGCAATTTCTATGTCTAGCCAGGTACAGCTAAGCAGCTGGGGGCTGGAATCCGCAGCGCAGGGATGCCCAAGCTTTCTGGGCACCCCCCGCTGCAAATTGCAGCCCGCAGCCACCCCAGAAGATGGCGCGTTCATTGAAGCGCCATCCTCTGGCGCTGAACCCCGCTCTTCCAGCGGCCCTGGTGGCGGTAGCACGCTGGGTAATAAAGGGGTTAATACCAGCTTTGTTATACAAGCTGGTATTAAGCCCGAGATTCTTAATGTCAGGCCACGTTTGACCCAGCCACTAAGAATCTCCAATAAAGGGTTAAAAAAACACAACACAGAGAAAATTTTTTATTTGAAATAAAAAAAAAAGCCATTAGGGACTCCATCTTTAATTAAAAAAATCCTCTTCCGTCCGACGTAGTCCAAAACGCGATGTCCTCTCTGCTACATCCCCTGTGCATAGATAGATGTCTATGCACAGGGAATGAGCAGACTGAGAACAATCTCAGCACTGCTACATCATGTCTGTGAGCAGGCGGGCTCTAGGACCCTGGAGCTGGCAGCCTGCACACAGAGAAGACAGCTGGACTCGGCTCGCAATGTAACAGCAGTTACTTTGCGAGTTTCCCTGCTATCACTGGCACAGTAGCCGAGTCTAATGCAAACAATGGCAATCCTAGTTTTGTCAGCGTTTCTGACAAAACTAGGATTGATATTGATTTGCATTGGACTCGTGCGAGTAATCACTGGGAAACTCGCAGAGTACCGAGTCCTGCGAGTCCCGTACTACTCGCCGAGTAACGAGTCCTAGCGAGTAGATTCGCCCATCCCTATTTGCTATACATAGAAAGAGTGTGGAATTAATCACAAACAATATAATTGGATGATGAAAGTGGCATGGGTGTGTGAAAATGAAGTGACAAGAAAATGTTTTTTTACAAATTTCAGATTTCTGTTCACTGCTAAACTTAACAATAACTATGTATGTTTGGTATTCTAGTATGTTTTGTAATGCGCATGCGTCAGGATAGGCCAAAGTGCACATGCGCACCTCAGTTTTTTGCTCTGCCCTCAGCAGAGCAGAGCAAAGTATGCCTGCATGGGACTTTGATTGAGAGACACTGTGTGGGTGACATAAGACGTGTAATGTAAATGAAGAAGGGAAGAAGGATGGTGGTTGTAGGAGGAAAGAAAGCCCCAGATCAGGGCTAGAGACGCCCATCCGACCAGACAGTGCCAGCTGTGGGTTTAATAAAAGCTTTTTTTGTGCTACGCCATTGGGACATATATACAGTTTACTAGAATTCTGTAAAAGCAACATTTTTAGTGCTTAACAGCTCATTCACACAGAACATTTGTGCTCCATTTTTGTTAATCAATTTTTGGTGCGGTTTCAGCACCAAAAATGGATCCTGTTTTTGCAAAAAAAAAATCACAAATGCATCATCCATTTGTGTTGCTTTTTTGCACCATTTTTGGGGGACACAGACAGACACACACACCCAGACAGAAACACAAACTTTGTTACACTTCCCGGCAAACCCACGGCAAGGATCGGCGATGTCTTCCTTCTGGGCACCGGCAGGACCTGTATATAGTGACAGGACATGCCCATGTGACTCTCAGGCTGAGTTACATGGGCACGTTCTGCCAGTACCGTACCCGCTGGTCCTGCTGATGCCCAGAAGGAAGACATCGCCGGTCCTTGCAATAATTGATGCTCATTAATTACTGGATGCGTTTTCTGCACCATTAACACAGCATCTGCACAGTAAATAGAATATCCCATTCACTTTGCTGGCTGACACAATGACAGTTTTTGGGTAAGTTTTCAAATAAAAACGCAGCACCAAAAATGGATCAAAAATGCCCAGTCTGATCGTAGCCTAATGGTACCTTTACACGGCGCCACAACAGGATGGATACAACCCGCTACAGGCTACAAATGTAGCTTGTCGCGCCAATATCGCCCGTAGTAGCGGCGTCTGAAGACGGGACGACACAGCCGGCTACAGATACATCTGTATCCATGCACTGCCCATAAACAGATGGCTACATCGCCGATTGTAGCGAGCTGTATCGGCGTGTAAAGAACCCACAGAAGGGAACTCTGGACACCCGGCGATGTAGCTGCAATGTAGCTAAGGCGTCACCCAGGCTCCGTGTTACCCCGCCCCATCTGCGATCATTGGTGGAAGCTCCTGCATGACGATTGGTAGTCGCTGCATAGGGAGGCATATTTAAGGAGCTGACCAGTCACACTACACAATTGCTCGAGCGTGCTGTATTAACCAGCCTCCTGCGATGCCTGCCCAATCATGATGTTCTGGCTTTGTCCTATCAGCGTACGGACGTCTTGTAATCCACAATTGTGGCACGCCTATGTGCTGTCTCTGCTGCACCAGGTCCGCCCATATTAGCTTGTTGTAGCGTTGTGTAAATGAGGTACGCTGAGCTACAGCTGGCTACTTGAGACACCCGGCGATGTAGCTAGCTGTAAATGTAGCGTAGCGTAGCGCACCTTGTGGCGGCGTGTGAAGAGGGTGCGGTTCCCGTTGGTAACCGTTCGGCCGTGCTCGTGAAGTTGCCGTTGGTATCCATCCTGTTGTGGCGGCGTGTAAAGGTACCATTAGTTCTTAAAGGGGGTGGTGATTATTATATGGATTCAACCTGAAGGAGTTGTATCAACTCCGAAATGCATTGTTGTTATTGTGCATCAGTTGGATTAAACATTCAGCCCCAACTTGGTTTATCCATTTCTCCTTTTGGCGCCCAATTTGTACCGCTTGAGCAACTTTAGTCCAGGAAATTTTTATCTAGGAGGAATCAATCATGCGTAGAAGATCGCACATAAAGTCAACTTATTAAAGGGGAACGCCAGCAAGATAAAATATTTTTATACTGTCCATGCCCTTCTACATGATGCTGAGCTGGGCACTACAGTTCTAGGATCTATAGAGCGCTTGCAAATCAATAAAATCATATCTGCTCCTCAGCTCTCAACCCTCCCTTACGGGACAGATAAATTTAGTCATGAATAGTGCTAAAGTTTCAGGAGGAAGAAAGAAACCAAGTTGATATGGACGAGGGGAGAGCATGTCAGTACTGAATCAATCAATGCAGTGGTCTGCCTCAGCTCCTGGCCTGATACATAGCAGCACACATTATGCACCACCAGATCATTGTACAGCAAGATATCACAGAGTGTATGTATATCACTTGGTGCCATGATTGCTATGTGAAGGGAGAACAGCCCTGTTTTTACATTACCTAGGATGGTATATCAGGGGGCAGGATTGGTATGTTACCATGGGGCCACCGGCCATGACCCCTGTCCATACAGAAATGTGAGGGGGCAGGAAAGTAAGATGATCCTTGAGCCACCAGGGTCCATGCCCCTGACACACCTCCTGTCACTGCTGCAGCATGAGCCTGAATTTCTCTGTTCCCAAAGGGAGGGGTGAGAGCTGAGGAGCAGATATTATTTTATTGATTTATAAGTGATCTATAGATCCTAGAACTGTAGTGCCCAGCTCTGTTTCATCATGTAGGAGGGCAGGAACAGTACAACAAATTGTATCTCTCTGGATTTCCTCTTTAAGGGTGGAGGCACACTATCATGCATCAAAAATGGAGCATTTTTGATGCATGACAGTCATGCAAGTGCTTTCTGTATTGTCCTGCAAGTGTGGTGCCAGTGTGGTGCAAGAGCAATGTGTTTGGTGTGACTGTGGTACGAGTGAGGTCTGTGTGCAATGTATTTTTAACATGGTCTTTCTCATGCAGTATAACCTGAGAAAAGAGTAGCTAGATAGAATAGCTAGATTGGTTTTAACAGACTCCCACTGATATTTCCAGGGCGGCCTATTAAGCTAATTGCATATTCACTGCACTGTCAAACAAACAGCCAATCACAGAAGTGCACACTCTGGGAGAGCCTCTGTGATTGGCTGTTGTAGTCAGACTGGATTTCCTCCATCTGGAAAGTGATTCTGCTTGCTTGCCATACACATTAGTGTATGGCAAGCAACCTGGCATCATAAGGTGTTAATTAAATAATTTAAAAAGAAATGCGTGGGGCTTCACAGCATTTTTAATTCCAGCCCGATGAAAGGGAACGGCTGTGAGCTGCCACTCTCAACTGCCTAATTTCCCCTTGGCTGGCAAAAAAATTTGTGGGCTCTGCCCTATTTTTAATTGCCAGCCAAGGTAAAACTTGGCAGCTTAGGGCTGGTATTCTCAGCGGGGTGAGGGCCTATCATTTTAGATCCCCCACTCTAAAGAATAGCAGCCAGCAGCTGTCCCTGAAAATGGCACATTTATAATAAGCACCATTTTCAGGCACCTTACTGGGCTCTTCCAGCTGCCCTGGTGACGGGTGGCATGCTGGGTAATAAAGGTGTTAATACCTGTATTGTTTTAGCAGGTGGTATTGAACCCGAGATTCTAAATGTCAGGCCAAGTTTGACCCGGCCATTAAGAATCTCCAAAAAAGGGTTAAAAAAAGACACCATGCAGAGAAAAAATACTTTATTAGAAATAAAGAGACAGACATGTATAGGGGCTCCATCTGTATTACCCCCACGCATCCCTCCAGTGATCCTGTTCTTCTGTCTTCTTTCTTCTGTCTTCTCTCTTCTTTCTTCTGTCTTCTTCTTGAATTGAATCAGCTGTGCTACATCACACAACAGGGAGTGAAAGTCCACTCCCGTGCTGTGTGATGAGTGAATGAGACTGTAGGCGTTAAGCGGTGACGTCACCGCTGATTTAGTTACTATAGTAACTAAATAAGCAGTTAATATAACAATGCTGAGCAGCGGTGAAATCACGGTGTCTTATGAATGAGCTGACTCATTCACAAGCCGCAGGAGTTACCTCCCTGCTTAACAAAATCAGCAGCCAGTAAACAGGGAGTTAACGCTGCTGTGACCGCGGCTGCAGTATGAGCGGCACAGACCAGCCGCGGTCACAGCAGAGTTAACTCCATGCTTACCGGCGCTGTTGTTTGTTTGACAGAGCAGTGAATATGTGATTAGCTTAATAGACGGCCCTGGAAGTAACAGCAGGAGACTAATAAGACTGATCTAGCTATTGTCTCCATTCTAACTTTTACCAGCATGGAAAGCCCATACTTTCATTGGCCACTCGCACGTCAAAACCACGTTCAATCGCTGCATGTGACCAGAAACATTTAAGGTACCTTTACACGGTACATCGTGCCCGACATCGCTCAAAAGTGGCATGTACAACGATGTTGAGAAGGATTTCCAGTTTGTCAAGGAGCGCTTCCAGATGGTTAATTAATTACTCCGATTATTTCAAGGAAATTCCGATTTATTATATATACAAACACAACGCGTTTTGGCTATACATAAAATTAGCCTTAATCAGGTAAAAAGGATTTTACCTGATGAAGGCTAATTTTATGTATAGCCAAAACGCGTTGTGTTTGTATATATAATAAATCGGAATTTCCTTGAAATAATCGGAGTAATTAATGAACCATCTGGAAGCGCTCCTTGACAAACTGGAAATCCTTCTCTACACTCCCTGATGAATCTCCTGCAAGGTAATTCATTTCACCTGCTTTGAGCTGCAGGCCAGAGGATCCAGACAATTACTCCACTACCCAAACACAGGGTTACATGCTGAACAACAAGACACCAAAAAGGTGAGGAGAATTCCTATTTCTGTCTAATATAATCATAATTCTGCACTTAGATCTGCGCCCCCCTTCTTTTTTCCTCTCACCCCTGTCTCGCAGACTTCACGGTCCTCAAAGACGTTAATGATGTACAACGATGTTGAAACAACATCGTTAGTGCGTCGTTGCGTGTAACTGAATGATGCAACTACGATAATTAGTCTAGTTAGAGTTGCCAGGTTCATGAACATGTTCTAAAACCTGACGATGTCGTCCAAGCGATCTGGTAACATTGTTCTGTGTGACACCGCGATAACAATGTCATGGACGACTTCGCCCATTCACAGCAATGAACAGGGATCGTTCGCGGGGTTGGCGAACGATACCTGCTCACAACATCGTTGGTGAGTCGTCCATGATATCTAGACGTGTGACATCTCACCAACGATGTTGAAATGATGTAAAGAAAGAACGGACGCCAACGAGATCTTAGCGGACATCGTTCCAACATCGTGCCGTGTAAAGGTACCCTTAGTAATGGTCCGAGTGCAATGCGAATTTTGATTGCACTTGTGTGATTCTCACGCCGGTGTGCCTCCACCCTAAGGGTACCTTTACACGCGGCTACATTTCTAGGGTGGCTACAGGTAACTTACTGGTTGCAGTGAAATCATGGAGACAAGGTTCTATCTTGTTGCTGTGTACAAATGGAATAATCTCTCCATGATTTCACTGCAACCAGTAAGTTACCTGTAGCCACCCTAGAAATGTAGCCGCGTGTAAAGGGGCCCTAAGTGAGAATACATGACACAAGTGTAGATACGGTAAACAACAAGGATGCAGTACAAGTTTTAGCCACACAGTATGCTATTAGCTGGATATAAAATTATCTGCAACAATTTCATAAAGGTATCAAAACCACAATTTTCTCAAGCACCCCCTGTGAAAGGAATACATACTGTATTGTATGATAGTAATCTACATTTGCAGCTTGAGAAACAAGAATTTCTACTTCCTAATGTGACTGAACACATAATATATCTAGCTTTGGATCGCATTTATTATGCATGCTCGGTGTGTAGTTAGAATCTAAGAAATGTAAATCTTGGATTCATACTAGCTATGGAAATTATCCGGGAAGCTGTTGGGTTCTTATGTATTAGATTTATTGAAATGCCCTTTTTTTCCTTTCCTGTATGTATTATACATGCTCTGCCCATTATAAATCAAAATACAATGTTAATATATTTCTAAATATCCCCTTTGCAGTGACTAAGAGATAGCAAACGATGATTGGATATGGAGAGTGTCAGCAGCTGTAATTTAATACATATATCTATAACCTATTCCCAGTCTTACATGAAAACAATGCTGTTTATGCAATTGCAAGGCTTGTATAGTTGATTTTTTTTTACCCAATTTATCTTCAGGTCAAGACCACGGGTCAAGAAAATTCATTAAAATTCACATTCATTATAGAAGCACAATGACGCTGTAAACACCGCTGAAAGGAAATATACCCTGCTTACATCGAAAACTTGCCTTGCATCGATAAGTCAGTACATTGCATTGAAGCACTTAGGTAACTATATTGCAATTCATTTGTAAGGCTTATTTTATAAAGACATTAAGGGGTTGTAAACCTCAAGGACGACCCCTTCTGACATGTTTTCCCCACATAAAATAAAAAACCTATAGTCACCTCTGTTGCCGGTGCCGTTCCAGCGGTATCCATACTCATTTTCTCAGGCTCATATAATGTTGTGATATCACACGACCCCCGCATCCAATCAATACCCGATTCTATCCCCCCACCGCCAAATTAATTGATAAACAATTAGTGAGCACTGTGGCTAACGCTAATTTCCTACTGATTGCTCCTGTGCCTGAAGGTAGGGAGACAGAAGCCGGTGGTCATTGGACTTAGGGGTCGTTTGATGTCACACCTTTATGTGAGCTCTGAGAAGGCAAGTATGAATATCGCCAGAATGGCACCGGCACTACAAGCAATGGGATGAAACTGAATGAGAGGAGACACAGATTAGATAATAGATATATTGACAGTGAGGGTAATCAACTAGTGGAACAGGCGGCCACGAGAGGTGGTGAGTTCCCCGTCAATGGAAGTCTTCACACAGAGGCTGGAGAGAATCTGTCTGGGATGATTCAGAGAATCCTGCTTTGAGCAGGGGGTTGGACAAGATGACCCAGAGGGTCCCTTCCAACTCTATCATTCTATGATGCTATGGAGGTGAGTATCAGCTTTTTTTATTTTACCTGGGGAAAACATGTAGAATAAGAAGCGGCTGTCCTAGTAGTAGACAACCCCTTTAAAGAGGTTGTTAAAAAGGACCTGTCACCCTCCTGCTGCATGGCAATCTAAATGCAGCACTGAATGCAGCAGGTATGCTGCATTCAAGGAGGGGTCCCCCATGTGTCTGTGTGCTGTGTACCCTGAGATATAGCCTTTGTAAAACTTACAGTTAGAAGCCATGGAGGCAGTCACTGTGGCTGGGGTGAGCTTGATTGACTGTGGCCATTCCATCCCCCACTGCCTCTGTGTGCCGCCTCCCACTGTGCTGTTTATGCTTTGTCAGGGAAGGAATCCGGAGCTGACGTCAGGACAAATTATTTGCATTCTGTGAATGACAGAGGAGGAGAGGAGGAGGGCAGAGCCAGTACAGCAGAAGCAGCACAGAGAGGCAGTGGGGGGAGAAAATGGCCCCCCCAGTCAATTGAGCTCACTCCAGCCACAGGACTACCTCCATGGCTTCTAACTGTAAGTTTTACAAAGGCTATATCTCAGTGTACACAGCACACAGACACACGGGGGAACCTTTCCCTGAATGCAGCAGACATGCTGCATTCAGTGCTGCATTTAGATTGCCATGCAGCAGGGAGGTGACATGTCCTCTTTAAGTAATTTTGCATTGATTTCCTACACTTAGGATTTATCATCAATATTATATCCATGGAGGTGGCATCCAAGCCATTAGCTGTTCACAGTGCCAACACAGATTTCTCAAGTGTATGATGGCCACAGATGGGTTCTGTACATCTGCCACTATTCAAATAATAGGGTATAGATCTGTTGTACCCCCTTGAGTAACTATACAGTTGATAGACCTGTGCTGTTCAGTTCTGCAACAATCATATTCAACTTCTTTTGGAACTGGGAACAGCGGATCAGCATGAGTCAACAGGTTTTGTACCTCAAATATGATATTGATGACCTATTCTAAGGATAAGCAATCAGTATGATAATATTGGTCGAAGTCCATCAGTATGATAATATTGGTCGAAGTCTTTAAATGGAATTTGTCATCCAAAAATGATCTATGGTATAAATCTTGCTTTCCTGTTAAAGTTTTTACAACATTTTGGCAATATTTTTTCCCATTTCACAATTTTATAACAAAAAAACAAAAATTACAAAATCTTAAAAAGTTCACACTGGAAACTGAGGTTATTTTAAATTCTAACTACTTGCAGTTTTAGGAAATACACACTATTATTAATATTTATTATTACAGTGCAATTTATTCCATGACGCTTTACATGTGAAAAAGGGCATACACAGACAAGTACAATAGTTATAAGCAATATAAGGCACACGCAGGTACAGGGGGAGAGAGGACCTTGCCTGTGAGGGCTCACAGTCTACAAGGGGTGGGTGAGGATACACTAGGAGAGGGAAGAGCTGGTCATGCGGTGTTTGCTGGACCGAGGCTCACTGCAGGTTGTAGGCTTGTCGGAAGAGTTGGGTCTTCAGGTACCTTTTAAAGGTTTCCATGGTAGGTGAGAGTCTGATGTGTTGGGGCATAGAGTTCCAAAGTATGAGGATGCACAGGAGAAATCTTGCATGATATTGTGGGAAGAACAAATTAGAGTGGAGTAGAGAAGGAGATCTTGAAAGGATCGCAGGTTACATTATGGTAAGTACTATGAGACCATGTCACAGGTGTAGGGTAGACACAAATTGTGGATGGCTTTGTATGTCATAGTTAAGGGTTTTGAACTGGGACCTCTGGAAATGGTAAGGAAGTGAAGGGCTTGGCAGAGAGGAGAGACTGGGGAATATTGGCGAGACATTTGGATTAGTAGGGCAGCAGAGTTTAGGAAAGATTGAAGGGGTGCCAAAGTGCTAGAGGAGAGGACAGAGAGCAGGAGGTTACAGTAGTTAAGGTGGAAGATAATGAGGGTATGCACAAGTGTTTTTGCAGTTTATTGTTTAAGGAATGTATGAATATGGGAAACATTTTTCAGTTGCAGCCGGCAGAATGTTGCAAGGGCTTGGATGTGGCTTGAAGGAGAGGGCAGAGTCGAGAATCACCCTGAGGCACTGAGCATTAAAGGGCTGGGGCGAGTGAGCAGTGGTAGAGTAAGATGGGGGAAAGTTGATGAATTCTGTTTTGTTTATGTTCAGTTTTAAAAAGTGAGCAGAAAAGGAAGATGAGATAGTGGACAGACATTTTGGGATTTGGTTAGTAAGGAGGGTATGTCAGGTCTAGAGAGGTAGATCTGTGTGTCATCAGCATAAACATGATACTGAAAGCCATAGGACTCTATGAGCTGTCCCATGGTGAAGGTGCACATGGAGAAGAGTAGCAGTCCTGGCACTGAACTTGAGGGACACCGACAGATAGAGGGTGAGGTGAGGGTGTAGTGTGGGAGATGCTAAATATACGTGTGTTAGATATGGAGAGATCCATGAGAAGACCAAGTCTGTAATACCAAGAGATGAGAGAATCTGTAACAGATGGGACTGGTCTATAGCGTTGAAGGCAGAGGACAGGTCCAGGAGAAGGAGGGCAGAGTAGTGTTGCTTGCTCTTGGTAGTTAGTAGGTCATTGGTAACTTTAGTTAGGGCAGTTTCGGTTGAGTAATGTGGTCAGAAGCCAGATTATAACTGGTGAAAGAGGGAGCAGGAGAGAGGTGGGTGGACAGTTCAAGATGGACATGCTGTTTAAGCAGTTTTGAGGTGTAACAGAGAAGCGTTTTGAGGCAATAGCTAGAGACAGAGGATGGGTTGAGAGAGTGCTTTTTTGAGGGTGAGTATGATCAAGGCATGTTGTTAGAGATAGGTTGAAGACATGTGTTAAGGTTGGGATGAAGACTGTGGTGAGGTTGAGGATGAGTTGTGACAGTAGCGAGTCAAGCGTGCATGTGGTAAGATGTGATCTTGACAGAAGGGAGGAAAACTGATCTTTTGTCATGGTGGGAAAGCTGGTTTTGGAAGAACAGGGGTGATTGGTTATGAAGAGGAGCTGTTTGTACTGTGGGCCAAAGCTTTCACTGATCTTTTCAATTTTCTGCTTGAAGAAAGAAAAGTCTTCAGATGAGAGGAGAAGCAGGAGGTGCTGGGGACAGAGAGAGAATTTAAAGTGTTGAATAGCTGTTTAGGATTGTGAGAGAGGAAGTTTATGAGTAATGAGAAGTAGGTTTGTTTTGCAGACTTGAAGTTGCCGAGAGACTGCATGTATGCAAAGAAGTGCTCAGTAATATGGTATCTCTTCATCTCTGTTCAGTGGTTGGTGTGGTAGCGTTGCCAGTTGTTTGTGCAGGCTTTACTTTAATTCTAGGGAGCAATGCACCTTGGGTTTCACTGTGTTTGAGTGCTTAACTGGTGCCCACAGTGTTATCCTCCGCTGGTCTCCACAAGGTCAGTGGGTGCATTGTGGTGTTTACTGTGTGTGAGTAGGGCAGCCTAATCAAGAGCTTTGGTTATTATGGTTTTATATAAAGTGGCTGCAGCATATGTATTGTGTAAGGAAGCTATGTTTGTGAGAGGATGGGACTCAGAGAGTGAATGTAAATCAAGGTTTTTTAGATTTTTGCAATGATGAATGAGTTTGATTTGTGGGGATTGCACACTAGGAGAGGAGAGAGAAGACAATGTAAGTGAGTTGTGGTCAGACAGGGGGAGAGGTGAGAATGAGAGGATAGATGATGAATAGAGGCAGGTCAAGATAAGGTCCAGTGTGTGGACATCTGTCACGGTGTAGGGAATAATGATAAAGGAATGGCAGTTACGAGCAGGGTGACCAGGGAAGACTAGTCTGACTCTAGTCTAGGAACCCTGAATGGCCCTGATCCCGAAGGTATCTCTGATGGTGAGAAGGTTCGGGTCACCAGCCTCTCCCTAACCTCCTCCACCAGCCCTGCCCTATTCCCCCCTACCTCCCTCCACAGATTCGTGATACAGCAACTCCAAAGGAAAGGACCTCAGCCACACAAACACACAGAAATGCACATCACAGCTTCCAGGCATAGAGTGAAACTCTATCAGTAGCACCACCTGGTGGAAGGAGAGACTACTTAAAGGCTAGGGGGAGGGGAGTTCAGATGAGTCACACATTAACCCCTCAACCAGCAGTTGAACCTAATAGTGAGTACAGTTGTGGAGCACAACACAGGAGGCCAGGACCTTCACAACTATCAACCATGCAGCTCTTAGGCTGCGTTCACACATTGCGTATTTTGCTGCGCTTTTTTACGCGCGCTTTTCAAAATACGCAATGTGCCTTTTGTCTGCCAGCAAAGTGAATGTGAAATTCACTTTGCAGTGCAGACATTGCGTAAAAATACACACTGCGTTTTCCGGGAGAAAACGCAGCTCCGTAAACAATTGATATGTCAATTGTTTACGCAGCTACTTCTGCGTATTCTCCCAGAGGGGAGGAAGAATCCAGCTTCCTCCTCCCCTCTGTGACAGCTGTGGCTGCCCATTAGATTTCACAGTGTATTAATATACACTATGAAATCTAAATTAAACAAAAGCAAGTGTGTGAAAAATAAAAAAGAATCAATACTTCACCTGTCCGACGCCTTCTGCCGCTGTGCGATCCCCGGTTCCAAGTGGGATCTCTTCTGACAGGACCTGTGGTGATGTCAGAGGGGCGTTCCCGGGCACTCGCGGTCATGTGATACATATCACATGACCGCGAACAACCAATCAGCGCTGGGAACGCCCGGGAACGCCCCCCCCTCTGACGTCACCACAGGTCTTATCAGTACACCTCTCACTTAGCACCGGAGAGCGGGAGAAGGCACCGGAGAGGTGATTTTTTTATTTTACATACATTTGCCTTTGTTTAATTTAGATTTCACAGTGTATATTAATACTCTGTGAAATCTAATGGGGCTGTCACAGAGGGGAGGAGGAAGCAGGATTCTTCCTCCCCTCTGTGACATCACTGCGCTTTCTGGAGTAAAGAAAGCGCAGAGTGTGAAAGCCCCTGCGTATTTTGTTGCGCTTTTATGTGCGGCCGAAAAACGCGGCAAAAAGCGCGCGCAAAAAAGCGCAGCAAAATACGCAAATGTGTGAACGTAGCCTAAAAGACAAACACATGCACAGCAGCATCCACCAATGTCAGCGCCATCTTATAGCGTGACACCATCTTTGTGAGTGTCTGCAGAAGACCACTGATTGAGGCTAAAGGAGTAAGTTAGTGATAAACGTTTAGAGGCTGCTGGGTGGGAAGTGTCAATGGGGATGGATTAGTCACCTATGATTAAAGTCAGCAGAAAGGAATTGAAGTAGCCAGGCAATGAAGTGGTCAAGAAAAATGGTGACTGATCCTGGGAGGCAATAAATGACAACCAGCTAAAAGTTGGTGTAGGAGTAGATGAGGACAGAGTGCACCTCAAAAGAGGGGAGAGTAAAGGAGGGTGGCACTGGAATTGGGGTAAAGGAGGAGTTATCAGACAGGAGCAAGCCAATTTTCCCACCATGCTTGTTGTTGGGGCGAGGGGAGTGAGAAAGATGGAATTCACCATAACAGAGTGCAGCTGGAGAGGCTGTATCAGAGGGTGTGAGACAAGTTCAAGTGATGCCAAGGAGTGAGAGTTTATTAGTGATGAAGAGGTCATTGATGTTTTAATGTTTTCTGCAGACAGACCATATGTTCCATAGTGCTCCAGGTAGAGGGATGGAGGGAGTAGTGGCTGGCTGAATGGGTATGAGGTTAACAGGGTTTCAAAAATTTGTGATGGATTGTGGGGGAAGTTAGAAATGGCTGAAGGGATGTGATGAGGAGGGCCAGGATTTGGGGATATGTTACCAGCAATGAGGAAAAGCCGAGAGCGCATTAGAAGGTGGGAGCAGGAGAAGGTATGAGGTAGCCGTGTGTGTCTGGAGACAAAGGATTGTATGTGGAGGAACAGTTGTGAGGAGGAGGTGAGATACAAGTGCATATTAACAGCAAATGATAAACCAAGGTATCTCATGAGCATGTGCAAAGGTCACTGTGAAGTCAAAGGGAGAAGTGTCAACTTTGTTATCGTGTGTTATGATTTGTGGATTCCGAGTTATCAGATGCATATACAGTAGAAATATTACCTGTCATAGTAATCATGTCAATGATGATACAGAGACTGAGTAAAACTCTTCCTGAGAGGAAGTGTGAGTCTAAAATAGCCCCATTGGCCAGATTGATCATTGTACTATTTTTTTGTTATTATAGACCTTAATATGAAAAGAAACAGCTTAAACAGCTGCCATAAATTTTGTAAATATACATTAAGCACAAAAACCTAATTTAAACAATAATTCAATTTCTTGTAACACATTTCCTTTAAAAGAATTTTAACATGGATTTAGAGCAGATTGGACAGCTCTTCCGTGGTAGATGCTAGAATGTATGGGCTGTTTCCAGGTAACTGCAGTGAATAATCAGGAAGTTAATGAGCTACATCGAAAGTGCAAGCGCACGGACCTCGGTAAGTATGAGCTGATGCTTAATCAATGTTTTGTTTCTTTTTACATTCCCCTAGCCATCATTTCATAACTTTAAAGTTCAGGATCGGGGGTTCAAACTCAAGATCGGGTCAAGTCCGGTCCCGAACCCGAACTTTAAAAAAAAATCCATCCAGATCTGCCAAACTCGAACATCCACTTGAGAAAGACGTTTGTCGAAACGCGTTTTGGCTGAGGGCTCGCTATACCCACTTTTTAATAAACCTAGAGGTAATTCTCTTAATTTTCAGTTCCTTGGTCTTTTCTAGCGCTCACTTCCATACTATTTTTCCTTCTCATTATTAAACTCGAACATCGGCAGGTTCGCCCATCACTAGTATCGAGCAGTTGGACACTTGGGTGGGCGCAACTTGAGTACCGCTATAATGGAAGTCAATAGGGAACGAGTAAGATCTTGCAGAAAAATGCTCAAATTCCCCATTGACTTCCATTATACTCGGTACTCAACTTGCACCCGTCCAAGTGTCCATCTGTCATTACAAATACCAATTACCCGAGCATGGTAATCTACGCTCATCACTATTCCTTATTTTCAGTGTGTGCCAGCTAGATCGTTTTACAACAGAAGAACATTTATTAAAAAGTTAAGCCAATAATTATTTAATGTTTGTTGTTCACGGTTAACTTTATAATTAATGACAAGTTGTTTTCAGACCCTCTTGACTTCTACATATTATGTTTTCTGAAAATGAAGTTACACAGCCGCAGCTCCACTGAGCATTAACGTTTCCAGCATATTTTTCATCCTGCTCCGAACACAAAAGGAAAATACAGCCCTTAAACTGTGTGAATGCAAAGCCTTGCAGGCAAATCACAGTAATATCAACACCGGCTGAATAATATGTTTGATTTATAAAGTTTTATGTAGAGTTTTGAAATATTTTTAAACACTAAACACTTTGTTTTGGTGGAAAGACTTTGATTTTTTTCTTTCAATATTCTAGGATAAGGTGAAAAGGTTCTTTTTTACATTCACGCTTTTTAGACTGTGACCCAAGGCTAAAGCGCAGTTATTTTGTCTTGCGGTCTAGAGCAAGGTTTTAAAGTTTAATCATTTTTTTAGGTTAGAGGTAGGCAAATGTCCATTAAACCTCTAAGGCCGGCTTTAGACTACGGTGAAATCTGATCCGGGGCTGTCAGTGATGAACCTGACAGCCCTGGACTGGATTTGCAAACAGAACGAAAGGGCAAATATGCCCGTCGGTCCGGTGTGCAGCCGGCAGCCGCTAATTGCAGCCGCAGCTGCTGATTTTTCAAGATCCCTGCTAGCCGCGGTCCTGAAATTACAGCAGCGTGCAGCTGCCGGTGTCCGATTGCCAGATCCTCCCGGATCGGGGTAGTCCGGCGCCATAGAGTCCCATGTTAGGGAGCGCCAGATTGCCCCGAGTCCGGAGGATCAGGGAGAATCCGGCAGGATCCGATTTCAATCCGGCCCCTTAGGATACTCTGGGGCCAAAATCCGGTCCGGGGCTGTCCGGTTTACACCGGACAGCCCTGAATCGGATTAAACCGTGGTGTGAAGCCGGCCTAACATAACATGATGATCCAAAGGAAGGTAAAAACCCATGAGGCAGGTACTTATTGCCTCATAATAGGGGAAGAATTCCTTCCCGACTCCACATAAAGCAATCAGACTTCTTCTCCAGATCAATGTCCCACCACAAAATCTACAACCCTGTAATGTATTTTTCAAGAAAGGAATCCAGGCTTCTTTGTTCTAGTGAATAAACCATTACAATATCATGTAGCAGAGATTTCTGCTCACGCAGGTAGCCACAGACTACTCTAATGCACAGCTAGGTTTCCACAGCAGGTCCCTACTACATGCAACACCTTCCACTATGGCTCAGTAAGGGGAGCCCCACTTGCCGACCTTCGGCAAGATCCCCTATAAATACTGCTGCTGGGGAGGAGTTAGTTAGAGTGTGCAGATGCTAGGAGAGCTGCGAAGACATCTTGGTGGTCAGTGCCGCGGTTAGGCCCGAGCCAGTGACCCGGAGTGGCCCTTCTACCTCCCGCAAGCCTAAGTGGGGACAGAAGGCAAGGAGCAGTTAGCCAAGAGGGAGTGAGGAACTTGAGAAGGTTCGCCCAAAGAAGTACCGGATATTGGGATCCGCACCTGTGGGATACTCTAGGACCACAGAAATCCCCGTCACACTGTGGAGGCTTCGGCCACCCGGTTATCTCCTGTGGGTCAAGAGAGGGAGCCAGATACATCTGTGCAGCATCGCAGTGATCAGAGAGGGTAACCCGTAGACCGCACAGGAGGAGAGACAGACACCAGAGTCAGGAAGAGAGAGGAGGCAAGCCTGGCTGCAAGCAGGCTGTACTTCAATCACTACACTGGAACAGAGGAGGCCTTATACCCACTTGCTGTGGGGACCCACTGTGCAACCTGGTCACCTGTCAGTGCCCTGGACGTCTTTACCTGCCGAACATCAGTAAAAGGTAAAAGAGACTTTGCAGTGTGCGTGTATCATTCCTCTCCATTTCTGGTGTCCCTTATAGACTGCTCCAGCACTCCCTATACCATCCCAGCTCCACTACAAGTTGCCCCTTCTCACTACGCTGCCCTGGAGGTCAAGTCCTACCTGTGGAGGACTTTACCAACTTAGCCGCGATACCATCTACCTCCGGCAGACTGTGGCGGCGCTGGTGAATCATCACCAGACACTACAGGTGGCGTCACGATGACAAACTTGTACATAATCCACTGTAAATATCACCCCTTTTTTGAAAGATAGGCCCAGGACATGGGATCAGGCACAGCCACCACTCCCCGTGACAGCAGGAGCATTAACCCTTTCAGCCTGACACCCGAGTACCCCAAAGCCTGGGCACAACATATCTTTTTCTGGCATCACGAACAGGATACCATGCCCAATGTTACCGATTACTGTGTGCCGTGTTATTGACTGTATTGAGGGACTGTTTAAACTACGCCGCCATTACTGCACCGAAGAGCGGGAAGAAAGGGGTGTGCCAGCCTGTAGAGCGAAACAGTGAAACCCGCCCATCACTCAGCCAAGCATTTCCGAGCGCCGCAGCCTAGTCCGGAAACTTCCGAACTGTTTTACTCTTCGAGGACTGGCTGTAATTCACTAGGGGGGCCTCTAACATGTCGGCCTCCTCCAGCGACGATGATGGTGCGTACGCTGATCCCAGGAATTACACCGAAAGGCCTATGGCTGCATCCGGTAACACTGCCAGCACCACCGGTGCATCGGGTGCACTCACCCCAATAATGCCGATGTCACTCCCGTACATCCCGGGGGCCAAGTGGTTGCCCCAGTATAACGGACGCCCTGATACATTGGATGAGTTTAAACGAAAAATCAATAGCGTCCTGCATATGTATGCGATGAGTGGCCAACAACGCGCTGCTGTAGTACTCGGACAGTTAACTGGTGCAGCAGAAAAAGAAAGTGCTTCCTGGTCTGCCACTGAACGCAGATCCGCCTCTGCTATATTCAATAGACTGAGAACTACCTTCGAGGAGTGTAATGAGGCTGATATACGCATGCAATTCCATCACTGCTACCAGAGGCCGGGGGATGAGATAAGAGCTTATGTCTGGCATCTGGAAGAAGCATTGCGTGCCCTTATACCAGCATGCATGTTTTTTGGAATGGGGAAAAAAAACGCAGGTGTAGCCTAATAAACGCATGTACACTTAAGTGTACCATGCATTAATGCATCTGCATTTTTTGAAAAATTGCAAAAAAACGCAGAAAGTGCCAAAAACGCAGGTATGTGTGAACAAGGCCTTACTGCATCCAGATCTGGAGGAGGTAATTGCATGAGCCTTCAGACACGTTTTGTGTTCACAATGTGTCTTTCAACCCGGATTCTGTAATCGGATTGCTCAGAATGTGCAATCCGGTTGGCAGATGCTTTGTTCATCCCTGCTGCTGCAGGCTCCTCGCTGTGGAGGAGATACAGTACGTAATCTGCGTACTGTATCTGTCGCTATCCAGGGTCCTGAAAGGATTAACATTAGGTCTATGGCGGTGGGCTGCCCATAGACCTAATGTTAAAGCTTTCAGGACTCTGAATAGTGGCAGATACAGTACGCAGATTACGTCCTGTGTCTCCTCCACAGCGAGGAGCCGCTGGGTTTCATTCAGAAAATAGTAAATGCCGACAATAGCCGGCAATACTGTAATTGCACTTTTTAACCCATAACATGTCTAACTATGTGGACAGCATGTCTCTAGGGAGCGTGGGCACCCCCTACAGACATGTTGCTCATATCTATTATTTACATCAAGCCTTTCTTCATCCCTGCAGCAGCAGGGATGAACAAGGCATCCGGCTACTGCAGGCATTCACATGTGCCTTGCGGTAGCCGGATGGATTCCCATAGGAGCCCATTATAGGTCTTCTGCTGTGGTTTGCATGATTTTTACCGCAAGCTGCAAATCTGCAAGCGGTAACCGGATAGCATTTAGTGCAATCCGGTTTTATAATGGGCTCCTATGGGCTGCGGATCCTGATCAGGTTTTGAGCATTTTGCATGCTCAAAACTGGATCAGGATCTGCATTTGCTAACGCAAATGTGATCCTAGCCACTGAGAGGACTCCACTGACCATGAGGGCTTACAATCTACTGGTGTTAAGACTTTGGATCTATATAGATATTCTGTGCGTCTTAAACCTTTGCAAAATGGTGTCCCCTACTTTGCTCCTGATCATGTGATCCTCCCCTCTGCCTTTATAAACCTCATCCTAGCTATGCTTGAGTATTCAGTTGAACTCCTGGCTCCCTGTGATTCTCTAGTGAATATCCTCTGGCATTCCACTCCAGCTTTTCCAGTGTCTGCAGACCTCCACCAGCTTCCAAACCAGCTCAGTGCTTCTCCGGCAAACCTGCTTCTGTGCCATGTGTTTGAGACTCAGCTTCAGGCTGCCTGTTCTGTGTAATGCAAGACCTGTGTGCCTGTAAAGGCCCCGTAGCATGGGACAACGTTGCAACGATGTTGGCTGCAATCTTGTGGACGCGCAGTCGTTTTTAAGATCCATTCAACATCACTGGTGAGATGTCACACGTCTAGATATCGTGAACAGCACACCAACTATGTTGTGAGAAGGGATCGCTCGCAAACCCCGCGATTGATTCCTGCTCATTGCTGTGAAGGGTGAAGTCGTCCATGACATCGTTATCGCGGTGTCACACAGTACGATGCAGCAGGTTGGTTGAGTTGAAGTCATCAGGTTTTTGAACATCTTCATAAACCTGTCAACTTCAACTTGACCAATTATCATAGTTGAATTGTTCGGTTACGATGCACTAACCATGTTGTTTCAACATCGTTGAACACGTCACTTTTGAACGATGTTGAGCATGATGTTGAGCCATGTAACGGGGCCTTAAGCTTTACAGCTTCCCTGTAAGGGTGCTTTCACATCTGCGTTTTTCGTAATTCGCGGCAGATGCGGTGAAAAAACCGCATCTGCCGCGTTTACCGCATAACCGTTCCACTTGCGGCGCGGTTGCGGTTTTTTCTATACAAAGTATAGGCATACTTGCGGCAGGTGCGGCAAGTGCGGTTTTGCACTTGCGGCAGGTGCGGCCGCGAAAAAAACCGCGGCTTACTGCGGTTTTTTTCGCGGCCGCACCTGCCGCAAGTGCAAAACCGCACTTGCCGCACCTGCCGCAAGTATGCCTATACTTTGCATAGAAAAAACCGCAACCGCGCCGCAAGTGGAACGGTTATGCGGTAAACGCGGCAGATGCGTTTTTTTCACCGCATCTGCCGCGAATTACGAAAAACGCAGATGTGAAAGCACCCTTAGTTTCTTGCAGGTATAGTTTCTCTGGACTTTTGCTGGACTTCGAGGGACTTTTCTTACATTACACTGAACAGTTCCAAGTTCAGGACTTGTTCTTGCAACTACCTTTCCCAGGCCTTACTGGCATTTACCAAACTCATAGGGTCTTTGCACATCTGCATTTTGGCTGCGTTTTTATGGGTTTTTATTGTTATAAAATTAACCCACCCATAGGCTGCATTGCATAACGCATTGCAAACGCATGCAAAAAATGTGGGCTGCTGCGTCTAGGGCTGCATTTGCAAAAACGCATGAATTTAGCGTTTTTGCAAAATGACATGCATTTTGCATGGCAGCCTATGGATGCATTAACGCATGCGTTTGGATGCGTTTTTAGAGGTAAAAAAGCATACAAATGCAAACGCAGCCCAGCCTTAGATGTGAACTGGGCCATAGACTGTTTCTGAAGAACTTCTTCTAAGGGCTTGGACACACTCTGCTACTTACATGTGAGTCTGTCAGACAAGAAGAGACTGGATCAGTGACCCTGAACGGTCTCTCCCTGTCTGGATGGGACTGTCAGTTGCTTGTGTCTTTGTGTAGCATCACACTCCCCGTCCAGAGAGGGAGAGGCCGTTCAGGGTCACTGCTCCAGTCTCTTCCGAGTCTCGTCCAATAGACTCGCATGTAAGTAGCAGAGTGTGTCCAAGCCCTAAAGAGAGTTTCCTGTTTGCTGCTATTTGATTAACTTGCTCACTTGCTGCATCTCACATTTATTAACTGTCACGTGTATCAAATATAGACTTGTTCACCTTTAAATTGGTTTGTGTGTATGTGCTCCCATCTGCTATTAGGTCCCTGAGTAATCCTAAAGTATATTACAACAGGTGATAGTGAAAAAGAGAGTTTACACACTACAGAAGAGAGGACCTTGCTTGCACTCTACAGTAGGGAGAGACAGGGCCCGCTGACCATAAGAGCTTAACCTCTACAGGAGAGAGACAAAGATGACACAATTGACCTTAAGAGATTACTCTTTACAGGAGAGAGAGAAGACCCTGCTGACCATAAGAAGTGTCTACAATACATAGCAAAGTGAAGTCGAGAGAGAGGACCCTACTGACAATACAAGCTTAAATTCTACAGACAAGTAAAAGAGAGAGAGAACTCCACTGGCCATAAGAGCTCACACTCTACAGGAGAGAGGACCCCACATACCATAGGAGCTAACACTCTAAAGAAAAGAAATAGAGAGTGCACCATTGACAATAACAGCTCACACTTTGCAGAGGAGAGCGAACCTTGTTGTCCCTAAGAGCTTACTCTCTACATGAGAGTGGACTCCACTGACCATAACAGTGTCTACAATGAAGGGCAGAGCTAAGTGGAGGAAGAGGACCCCTGCTGGCAAGAAGAGTTTACACTCTATAGAAGAGAAATAGAGAGTACCCTGCTGACCATAAGAGCATAGACTCTACAGCAGAGAGTGAACCCCGCTCACCATAAGAATTTTCACACTACAGGAGAAAGGACCCTGCTGGCCATGACAGCATCTATAATACAGGGAGAGAGAGGACCTTGATGACAATATGAGCTTATACTCTGCATAAGAGAAATAGAGAGCAACCTGCTGACCATAAAAGCTTACATTCTAGTGAAGACAGAAATTTACTCAGTGACTCTGAAGATGGACAACGACTCTGCTGTGTAAACTGTGCACGTTGGTAACCACTGATCTGTGTTGGGCCCAATAGTAACCACCACTGTACCAGGTGTGATAATCCACTAGATGTCATATCTGCAGTGCTCTAGGGGGATACCGCACGGCTGAGCAAAATGCCATTAATTTTCTTTTTGATGCATCAGTAGTGTGGGAGACGGTGTCAAACAAGTTATTTTTCTTTTTGTGATCTGAGAATGAAATATCAAACTGTTTGAATTCACATGAAACCACAAATTTTAGTAAATTTAACTTGAACCCAATCCTCCAAATCGATCTGCTCACCTCTAATCTTGACATGACAGTGTAACCTGTAAATTGTCACTTCAGTGAGGAAGTAGACAAATTCTAGTGCCACCTATTGAAAGTAGTAATTCATAAAGTCAATTATGACTTTTAGGAATGCTAATTTCAATAGGTGGCACTAGAATTTGTCTACTTACTCACTGAAGTGACAATTTGCACCAGCGATCCGACCTGGCTGGGATCGCTGGAAAGCCTCTCTGGAGTCGCTGGAGAGCTGTTAAACAGACAGACTCACCAGCGACTCACCAGCGACTCAGCACCCGTGAGATCACCGGTATCCATGATAAACAGCGGTAACTAAGCAGCGCACGCTGCTTAGTTACCCGGTGTTTATCATGGATACCAGCGTCTTCCCTGCTTTGCGCAGCCTGTAAGCAGGGAGGACGCTGGTAACTATGATAAACTGCGGGTATCTAGGCAGCGCTGCCTAGATACCTGCAGTTTATCATAGTTACCAGCGTTCTCCCTGCTTACAGGCTGCGCTAAGCAGGGAGGATGCTGGTATCCATTATAAACACTGGGTAACTAAGCATCGCGCGCTGCTTAGTTATTATTATTATTTATTATTTATTTATTTATATAGCGCTATTATATTCCATGGCGCTTTACATGCTAAAGGGGCAGACTAGGACAAGTAACATAGTAACAATACAAGTAACAATAAATGTTGACAATTCAGTTGTACAGATACAAGAGGAGTTACCCAGTGTTTATCATGGTTACCAGCCTGTGAGGTCGCTGGTTCGCTCATCTCTCGCGGTCACACACAGCGATGTGTGCTGACCAGCGAGAGACTTGGGACCAAAAAATGGTCCTGAGCAACTTACAGCAACCAGCGACCTCACAGCAGGGGCCAGGTCGCTGGTGGCTGTCACACTCTACAACATCGCTGGAGAGGTCGCTGTTACGGCACAAAACCTGTGACGTTGCAGCGACATTGTTAGCGATGTTGTAGTGTGTGAAGTGGCCTTTACAGCTGGCTTGCAGGATTGATCTCCATAAAGAGATTAGCTATTCCCTTGACAATGCAAAATGAGACATTGGAAGCCTAGTAGATGCCAAAAGTCAAGGCTCAGACTGAAGCAGGGCACAGTAAATCTGGCTTACGGTGATAGCAAAAAGAAGAGGTACTGAGGTTGGCCAGTAGGCTTCAGGGGTGACGGCACAGATGAGCAATAAGAAAAGTATTATTTCATTTTTTTATGTCTACATTAATTATGTTCTGGTGAAAAGAGAGAGAGAATGGACATGTACCTTTCCCCTGACTAAGAGCAGCCAGATGTGTCATGGACTATTATACCCCACCATGAACATGTCCCTATATCCTGACTAAGAGGACCCTGGTATATCCTGGACCTCTATTCCCCACTCTGGAGGAGCCCCTATCTCCAGACTATGAGGAGTCTGATATGTCATGAACTTCTGTACCCCACCCTGGATATGTCCCGTTCCCCAGACTAAGAGGAGTCTGATATATCCTGAACCTCTATTCCCTACCCTGGCAGAGCCCTTTCCCTAGACTAGGAGGAGCCTGATATGTCATGAAGTTTTATACTTCACCATGGACACATCCCTATCCCCTGACTAAGAGGAGCTTGATATATCCTGGACCGCTATATCCCTCCTTAGATGAGTCTCATACGCCTTTTTCTTACCATTTGCTTTGCAATGCTAATATGTACTTAGTCCTGCCAATAAACCTCATTTGAATTGAATTGAATTGAAAGAGGAGAGAGAAAGAGAAAGTGAAGGCCACTTCACACACACAGATATCTGAGTCCAATATCTGAACCGATCTCTGGTTGCAGTGAAATCATGGACACATTGCTCCATGTTGTACACAGCCACAAAACGGAACAATGTATCCATGATTTCACTGCAACCAGAGATCTGTTCAGATATTGGACTCAGATATCTGTGTGTGTGAAGTGGCCTTCAGAGAGAAAGAGTGAAAGGGAAAGAAAGAAAAGGAAGAGAAAGAAAGAAAAGAAAGAAAGAAAGAAAGAAAGAAAGAAAGAAAGAAAGAAAGAAAGAAAGAAAGAGAGAAAAGAGAAAGAGAAAGTAAGAGAGAAAGAGAGAAAGAGAATGAAAAAGAAATAGAGTAAGGCCCACGTCGCACACACAGATATTTGTGCAGATATTGTTCACAGATCTCTGGTTGCAGTGAAATCAAGGACACATTGGTCCATTTTGTGGCTGTATATAAATGGATTAATGTGTCCATGATTTCACTGCAACCAGAGATCTGTGAACAATATCTGCACAAATATCTGTGTGTGTGACGTGGGCCTGAGAGAGAGAAAGTGAGAAAGAAAGAAAGAAAGAAAGAAAGAAAGAAAAGAGAGAAAGAGAGAAAAAGAGAAAGTAAGAGAGAAAGAGAGAAAGAGAAAGAAAAAGAAATAGAGTAAGGGCCCTTTCACATCAGCGTTTTTCGTAATTCGCGGCAGATGCGGTGAAAAAACCGCATCTGCCGCGTTTGCCGCATAACCGTTACACTCGTGGCGCGGTTGCGGTAATCCCCATAGAAAGTATAAGGGGACTTGCGGCAGGTGCGGCAAGTGCGGTTTTGCACTTGCGGCAGGTGCAGCCGCGAAAAAAACCGCGGCTGACTGCGTTTTTTTTCGTGGCCGCACTTGCCGCAAGTGCAAAACCGCACTTGCCGCACCTGCCGCAAGTCCCCCTATACTTTCTATGGGGATTACCGCAACCGCGCCGCAAGTGCAATGGTTATGCGGCAAACGCGGCAGATGCGGTTTTTTCACCACATCTGCCGCGAATTACGAAAAACGCTGATGTGAAAGGGCCCTAAGAGAGAGAAAGTGAGAAAGAAAGAAAGAAAGAAAGAAAGAGAGTGAGAAAAGAAGAGAGAAAGAAAGAAAAGAAAGAAAGAAAGAAAGAAAGAAAGAAAGAAAGAAAGAAAGAAAGAAAGAAAGAAAGAAAGAAAGAAAGAAGAAAATAGAGTGAGAAAGAGAGAGAAAGCGAAAGTAATGGCCACTTTACATGCAGCTACAGGTAACAGGTTTTCTACAGGTAACTTACTGGTTGCAGTGAAATCATGGAGACATAGTTCCATTTGTACACAGCAACAAGATAGAACCATGTCTCCATGATTTCACTGCAACCAGTAAGTTACCTGTGGAAAACCTGTCACCTGTAGCTGTTTGTAAAGTGGCCATAAGAGTGAAAGCGAGAGAGAAAGAAATAGAGTGGGAGAGAGAATAAGAGAGAGAAAGAGAGAAAGTGAGACAGAGAGAAAGAGAGAAGAGACAGAAAAAAAAAAAGAAAGAAAGAAGAAAGAAAGAAAGAAAGAAAGAAAAAAGAAAAAAGAAAAAAGAAAAGAAAGAAAGAAAGAAAGAAAGAAAGAAAGAAAGAAAGAAAGAAAGAAAGAAAGAAAGAAAGAAAGAAAGAAAGAAACCCAAACAGTCATAAGGAACATTCAATTCACATTGAATAACTCGAATCTCGTAACGACGATTTCCCGTATAAATTTACATGATTTGCTCATTTTAAATATCTACATATTCGATCACCTGTGCTCATCACCACCACCCAATGATGTGTGCCTACAGGTCGATTTTGGCATTGACGACTACCGTTATTGGTATTGGTTCTCACCATTCTATCTTCACATCTTCCTTGCAGTATATTTTTTACATTCTATCTTTTATTATCTTGACCTTAAAAAATAATAAGCGCATAAATATCAACTCCAAACTCCGCTGCTGCGTTCGGACCGGAATGTTTGTTTCTTTTTCTTTGTTTTTTTTTTTTAGTTTTTTTTTTAAGGCAATTTGAATTATCAGGAAGCTATTAAAATGTGAGTCAATGTTTACAGAAGATTAGGAAGCTGTGTTCCTTGTGATGCATCATTTGCATACAAATGAAACAAAGCACCTAAGAGAATAGGATTATTTAAAAGCACATTTCCCTGCCTTCCGCCTCGCAGGAAAGCGTATTTTGAGAGCGAAATGCCCTTTTGAATATTTCGCTCGGAATAATAAAGTTTACGGTACCTTTGAGTTAGCAATTGCTTCAAATGTGATAGTGGGAAGGGTGATCCAGGCAGCGATAGATACACATTCGATGAATAGTTAGTAGCGATACAAGGCGGCGGCATCTGCTTTCCTTCACACCATCTGATATCATCACTAACCTTCACGAAAATTCTGTGCTGATGACAAAACATTTATTTCTCCAAATTATATTCCTGATCTAATATGAGGGCATAAATAATTCAAAAGATTCATATTATTATAGGAGGAATTATATTAAGGAGATCAACCTGAGATGTGTGTAACGAGAAACATTCACCTTGCTGAAGGAATACTATTCGTTCATTTAATCTTATAATATTCCCTTCAGGGTGAGGGAGACAGCTTGCTGCACAGTGTAATGACTTCATGGCTGGTTTTAAAGATAAAAGGGAACAATAGTAGAGAGATTAAGTTTTGTTTTTTTGTTCTACGTTATCCGAGAGCAAATAAATATGCAATGAAAATGATGCGTATAGGTCAACGGCACATATAGCTAAAAACAAAACCTCATTATGGATGGTGATTATTATCCTGTGTTTGCGCTACATTATCTTGCGCGATTTGTTCAAATGTTTCATGCAGGGCTGAATTAATTAGGAACAAGGTATAAAATTTGGGTCATATTTGTATGCACTTTTAGGCATCCATAATAAACTACCATTACTTAACCATTATATCTCCCACTGCTCCAGCACCGCATCTCTGGGGGTCCCTCTTTACTCCCCTGCAGCTATCCATGCATCATCACTATGATACCGCAATGGCCAATCACAGACTTGAGTGATAATGCCTGTATGTGCCACAAAGGACAATTATTGGCTGCAGCAAGTCACATGGGTAGATGACAAGAAAGCCAGAAGAGATTGTCTGGAACCGAACCTCCAGAACAGTTACAGGGAAGTAAGAAAAGACGAGCTGGGACAGAACCTGAAGAACATCTGCAGAGAAGTAAGAAGTGACCCGCTGGAAAAGAACATCCACAATAGATAGAGGGAAGTAAGAAGAGTCCGGCTGGAACAGGACGTCAAGAATATCTGCAGGGAAGTAAGAAAAGACTGCATGGAACAGAACCACCAGAGCAGCTACAGGGAAGTAAGAAGAGACAGGCTGGAACCGAATCTCCTGATCAGCTATAGGGAAGTAAGAAGAGACAGGCTGGAACTGAATCTCCAGAACATCTTCAGGGAAGTAAGAAAGGACAGGCTGGAACAGAAACTCCAGAACAACTACAGGGAAGTAAGAAGAGACCATCTGGAACCGAATCTCCAGAAGAGCAACAAGGAAGCAAGAAGTGACTGGCTAGAACATAACCTCCAGAATAGCTACAGGGAAGTAAGAAGAGACTAGCTGGAACAGAACCTCCAGAACAGCTAATAGGAAGTAAGAAAGGACAGGCTGGAACAGAACCTCCAGAACACCACAGGGAAGTAAGAAGAGACCATCTGGAACCGAATCTCCAGAAGAGCAACAAGGAAGCAAGAAGTGACTGGCTAGAACATAACCTCCAGAATAGCTACAGGGAAGTAAGAAGAGACTAGCTGGAACAGAACCTCCAGAACAGCTAATGGGAAGTAAGAAAGGACAGGCTGGAACAGAACTTCCAGAACAGCTACAGGGAAGTAAGAAGAGACCATGTGGAACAGAACCTCCAGAACATCTATAGGGAAGTAAGAAGATAACGGCTGGAACAGAACCTCCAAAACAGTTACAGGGAAGTAAGAAGAGACTGACTAGAACTTAATCTCCATCTCAACTGCAGGGAAGTAAGAAGAGACCGGCTGAAACAGAACCTCCAGAACATCTACAGCGAAGTAAGAAAAGACCAGCTGGAACAGAAACTCCAGAACAGCTACGGCAGTAAGAACCGACTGGATGGAACTGAACCCCCAGAACATCAAATAGAGAAAAGAGCTGGCATATAAGAGCACACCACAATTAAAATGAACACATTTTATTAATGAAAAAACACACAACAGTACATAAAATTTAAAATCATATTAAAACTGTGATGCCAGAATTGCCAACAGGAGACATCACTCAGCCCTAATACTGGAAAGAGCAATTGTGCAATCTGCCATAGTTATACAATGAAGTGTTAATTTGTTATAATGCCACAGTATAAGAGTAGATTAGCTCACATATAGCCATGAAACCAGAAGTTAACAATAGATGAATAATGCACAACCATCTCCTTAAAGGGAACCAACCAGTAGGATTTAGGGCTATAAAGTGAAGCCAGTGTCTTACAGGCACTGAGATGCTGAACCATACCTTTACTTTAATGATTCAAGCTTTGATTGCAAAGAGAACTGTATAAAAGTTATGGCAAAGAGGGGAGGAGATGAACAAAGTGTGCAGCATGACATCACTATGTCTGGGTTGGGTTTATTTGTGTTACTCGCTGTGGGCTCTAAGCGAAACCCTCCTCCCTCCCTGTCACTATATAACAGGCACATTACGTCTGACATCGTGCATGGTGATAGCGCAATGTCAGGGTCCTATGTGGCTGAGCTCATCCCTCCCTCCTGCCTTCCAACTCCAGTTTCCCCGGCTTCTCACTGCTTTTCACTGCTTCTCCTCGCCCAGTCACAGGAGTGCAGGAGAAGGCCTCGGCCCCTCCAGTCTGCTCATTCCCGGTCTCCTCTCCTCACAATCACAGATTGTGGGCACAAACAGGAGAGGAGACCGGGACAGTTCACGCTATTATCATTTGTGATCTATCCCAGTCTCCTCACCTGCTTGTGATCGTGGTCTGTAAAAGGAGAGAGCTGGAGACGAGCAGAGACTGTAGGAGGTGGGGCTTTTTCCTGCATTCCTGTGACCTGCCAATCAAAGACAGGAAAAACAGTGAGAAGCTGGAAACGAAGGCTGGAGGTATTGATGAGCTCACCCACATAGGACACCTGACATTATGCTTGGTATACAGTATACAGTTACATGGAGTAAGGGAGAGATGAAGGTTTGCTTTGAGCCCACAGGGTATTAAAAAGAAGAAACTCAACCCCCCATAGTAACGCTGTGCTGCACATGTACTAATATGCTGCACTATTTTCCCAGTGTTTGATAACACTTTTCTCTGCAATCATACCTTGAATCATTGAAGTAAAGGTGTGACTGTACTCAGAATCCCAGTCCATG
This sequence comes from Allobates femoralis, assembly GCA_033576535.1. Lineage (NCBI taxonomy): Eukaryota > Metazoa > Chordata > Amphibia > Anura > Aromobatidae > Allobates > Allobates femoralis. The sequence goes on from JARQOC010000007.1 coordinate 72,868,720, forward strand.
TAAGGCATTGGCTTCACTTTATAGCCCTAAAATCAGTTGGTGGGTTTTATTTAAATACACACATGGTAACCAAGCTAGAAAGAGGAAGGCAGGGGAAAATCCAGAGGGCTATTAATAAAATGCTGTGTTGGAAAGCAATAAACCTCTAAGCAATTATTGGTATATGCTATTAAGGAAGTAATCCCTGGAGGAAATAAAATGAGACTGGTATGCTAAGACTAGACTCAAAACATGAGGCTGGCAATAAGATCTATGAGGGATGAGGGTCCATGTCCCATGCATATCACCATGCATTTCTGAATTCCAGCAAACAACAGAGCTAGTGGAAATCTACTTAATTGCCAGCCTGCAGCAGAACATTGAAGGTACAGTATTTTGTAGGATATGGTGCTTTCCAATAGTCTGAAGCTTAGGAGTGGATGACTTTACTTTACCTGGACAGCACACACACACACATCCACTCTGTCAGATTGAAATACTGCAAGACCCAGTCACTCTTATCTTAGTGGATAAGCAGGACCTGCACTGTCCAGAGCTTCTGGTTGGGACTTCTCCTCTATCAGCAATATGGCACCCGAGGGGTTCATGTGCCACAGTAACATCACAAGGGTTAACTCCCCGCACAACACTGGACACTGCACTAGCACCTTTAGGCCAGAAGGGGGAGCTCAAGCAGCTCCCTGATACATTCTGGTCTGCAGAGGAAGTAGTTAGTTGATAGTTGACAGTTGACAGTTCAGTTTAGTGCAGGGAGCACTAGGAGGAGGACCTGTAAATGGGAGCAGTGATGAGCTCCTGACAGAGACCACTGACTACTTTCAAGCCTGAAGCCAGGGTCTGAGGAGAGGAGTACGAGAAACAGAGGAACATATCTGGGAGTCTGAGTTACCTTATAACTTGCCCCAAAGGAGCACAGAGACTGGATACCGGATCCGAATCTGTGACTGAAACACGCAGCACAGAAAACACCGGTATAGTGGAGGTTGTAGATCTACACTGTACCTCAGCGAAGCAACACGGCAGGTTCAGAGACATAGAGAAAAGAATCAAGTTGCCTAGCTAGTGGGCACCTGTGAGGAGAGACAGGGCCAGCAGTCTAACTAAAGCAGCTGCAGGGCCACACACACAGCGCAGCAGTGGGAAGCTGAGGACCCGGACAGGGTGGGAGCAACACGGCCCCGGTACAGACTCCGTGGACAGTACTCTAGGGATGGGCGAATCTACTCGCTAGGACTCGTTACTCGGCGAGTAGTAAGGGACTCGCAGGACTCGGTACTCTGCGAGTTTCCCAGTGATTACTCGCACGAGTCCAATGCAAATCAATATCAATCCTAGTTTTGTCAGAAACGCTGACAAAACTAGGATTGCCATTGTTTGCATTAGACTCGCGAGTAATCACTGGCTACTGTGCCAGTGATAGCAGGGAAACTCGCAGATAACTGCTGTTTCTTTGCGAGCCAGTCCAGCTGTCTTCTCTGTGCAGCTCCAGGGTCCTAGAGCCCGCCTGCTGCCTGATGTAGCAGTGCTGAGATTGTTCTCAGTCTGCTCATTCCCTGTGTACAGACATGAATGTCTGTGCACAGAGATGATGTAGCAGTGCTGAGATTGTTCTCAGTCTGCTCATTCCCTGTGTACAGACATGAATGTCTGTGCACAGAGATGATGTAGCAGTGCTGAGATTGTTCTCAGTCTGCTCATTCCCTGTGTACAGACATGAATGTCTGTGCACAGAGATGATGTAGCAGAGCTGAGATTGTTCTCAGTCTGCTTATTCCCTGTGCATAGACATCTATATTTATGCACAGGGGATGTAGCAGAGAGGACATCGCGTTTTGGACTGCGTCGGACGGAAGAGGATTTTTTTAATTAAAGATGGAGTCCCTAATGGCTTTTTTTTTTATTTCTAATAAAAAATTTTCCTTGTGTTGTGTTTTTTTTAAAACAATTTAATAGAAATTCATGGTGGTCATGTCTAATATTGGCGTGGCCGCCATAAATTTCGGGCTTAGGGCCAGCTGATAATACAAAGCTGGCCCTAACCTCTTTATTACCCAGCGTGCCACCGCTACCAGGGCCGCTGGAAGAGCGGGGTTCAGCGCCAGAGGATGGCGCTTCAATGAACGCGCCATCTTCTGGGGCGGCTGCGGGCTGCAATTTGCAGCGGGGGGTGCCCAGAAAGCTTGGGCATCCCTGCGCTGCGGATTCCAGCCCCCAGCTGCTTAGCTGTACCTGGCTAGACATAGAAATTGCGCGGAGCCCCACGCATTTTTTTTTAATTATTTCATGAATTTCAGAGTCAGAGTCTCAGAGTCTCAGAGTCAGAATCTCAGAATTTCATGAAATAATTAAAAAAAAATGCGTGGGGCTCCGCGCAATTTCTATGTCTAGCCAGGTACAGCTAAGCAGCTGGGGGCTGGAATCCGCAGCGCAGGGATGCCCAAGCTTTCTGGGCACCCCCCGCTGCAAATTGCAGCCCGCAGCCGCCCCAGAAGATGGCGCGTTCATTGAAGCGCCATCCTCTGGCGCTGAACCCCGCTCTTCCAGCGGCCCTGGTAGCGATGGCACGCTGGGTAATAAAGAGGTTAGGGCCAGCTTTGTATTATCAGCTGGCCCTAAGCCCGAAATTTATGGCGGTCACGCCAATATTAGACATGACCGCCATGAATTTCTATTAAATTGTTTTAAAAAAAAACACAACACAAGGAAAATTTTTTATTAGAAATAAAAAAAAAAGCCATTAGGGACTCCATCTTTAATTAAAAAAATCCTCTTCCGTCCGACGCAGTCCAAAACGCGATGTCCTCTCTGCTACATCCCCTATGCATAAATATAGATGTCTATGCACAGGGAATAAGCAGACTGAGAACAATCTCAGCTCTGCTACATCATCTCTGTGCACAGACATTCATGTCTGTACACAGGGAATGAGCAGACTGAGAACAATCTCAGCTCTGCTACATCACCTCTGTGCACAGACATTCATGTCTGTACACAGGGAATGAGCAGACTGAGAACAATCTCAGCTCTGCTACATCAGGCAGCAGGCAGGCTCTAGGACCCTGGAGCTGGGGCAGCCAGAACACAGAGAAGACAGGATCTTATCTGTGCGAGTCAGCGATTACTTACAAAGTAAACTAGCAATGCAAATAAATGACACAACTAGGATTGCTTCAGGCTGAAGCTTCCGAGACACATCTGCGATTTGTAAATCTCACACTACTCGCTATTACTCGCTTCCCCATTCATTAACATTGGACTCGCTAGACTCGCAACGAGTAGCAGTCCTGGGCTCGGACTCGCTAGAGTCAAGCGATTCCGAGTAATTTAGGATTCGCCCATCACTACAGTACTCTACTGAATACCATCACCAGTAAAGCCTAGGAAAACTTCAAAACTGTGAGTGTGTGTGATCCTTGTACTCAAACCCTGCGTACTCTCACAAACTACCATCATCTCTACTACTACCCCTATCCTGCAACATCCATAGCATTCATCATACACTTTAACTATCACTGCCCCGGGGAACCAGGCTCTACCTGCGGAGAGCCATTACATCTCCAGCTGTCAAACATCATCCCCAGAGGTTCTGCAGCAGTGGTGGTCACCCTGACCACATCCCGTGGGTGGCGTCACGACAAACCCCCCGTAAATATTCCCCCTATTTCCCCCTATTACTTGTGGGCTCGGGACATGGTCTGGACCAAGACTGCCGTGACATCCCCAGCATATACCCCGGTCCGGTACCGAGTACCCTCTCCCAGTGGGCTCCACACCAGCATCACCTACTGTGTGGATACTATTGACAGAAGGAGATGTCGATGGGACAGACTCTGGAGGGGATGTGACTGTTCTGATGTCAAGAAGTGAATTATGATGTCAGACATCCACTTGGCTCAGATTAAAGATGGACGAAGAGGACGTTTGGTGCTGGTGGAAAGAGGAAGCTGAAGGGAGCTGCACGGTGGATTGGAATAGATAATGCAGAGGTAGAAGAGATGAGTAGTTAGGTGGGTATTATTTTTTATTTCACCCCTTTCACAGCTCTTTACAAATTAGCAAAATAAAAGCCTTCATGTCCAAATTTGCATGAAGAGAATAACAAAAAAGTCAGATTCTTGTTATTTTTTCTAAATTTCAAGGCAAAGTAATTGAGCCTAGAACTGATTTGCTCATCTTCAGTTTCTTGGTATTCCTTTTAGCTCAGTATATTGTACTGTACCATTAACCAGAAACCCTATATTCTACATAATAATGATGTACATTATTTTCGCTTTGCATACACAACCTTGTAATCCCCCCGCCTCGGATGTACGTGGTGACTTCTGTATTCTCTTTTAAACTAATGAGGATATCCACCTTGATTCACAAGGAAAGTATAATAAAAATAAAAGGAATGCTGCCTTTCTTGTATCTATATAAACCGGAGAGATGAAATGCAAAGCGCTTGGGAGCGTTGGACTGCTGTGAGAATAGTTGAAGATATGGTTATAGATAAAATATACATAATATTGCCTTCTGTTTGTTATTTTAAAGGCAAATAAAAATCAATAAGTAACAAAAAAGTATTAAAACTGGAGACATTAATGTGCAATCGAGACTGTTATGCAATATCAGTAAATGTATGGCAGGCTGAAATTCCAATAGCGATTTACCGTATATAATATTTTGTAAAATGTTTATTCCTATTTCTCTAATACTGTTATGATTAATCCCTCTAAAATATTAATTTACTGGGTGAAATATACATTTAAAGGGGGAAAGGCATATACTTCTCATGTAATTTAGCAATAATCTACTGCAGGGTCACTGGGCCAGGGTTTGTAGTGGGTATTACAGTGGCTGCACCAAGTGCTGTGGCCCAAGCTCGCATTAGAAGGGGATGAAAAATTGAGAAAAAGAAAATAAAGGAATTCAGCCACTGCACATATAATTGACTCACAGTGACTGGGGTGTTCGCGTCGCAGGCGTTGACTCTCCTCTAGTCACGGAACCGCGCCTGCGGCTGCGGGGCCCGGTGGTCCAGATCAATAGGGGGATGGCTGAACAGTAGGGGTAGTTTGTCTTCGTGACGCCACCTGCGGGTGTTCTGGTAACTGTACCAGCGCTGCTAGGCCTCCGGGGGATGTTAGGCAGCAAGATGGATCGCTCCCCACAGGATGAGCGGGAGTCCCCGGAGCCGGGAGCTGCGCAAGATGTTGTGAGGCAGCTGCGGTAGCACTGCTGTTAGGCCCAGGAGTCAGACACAGACACGCCGAAGTCTTTTCAGTACCTTTACTGGTGGTTTTCAGGTACGCCAGAACGGGTTCGTGAAGTTATCACTCCTGGAGATTCACAGCAAGCAGTTTGTGTAGGCTTTCTTCTCTCCATACTTCTGGTGCTAAGGTTGGGTGGATGTGGAATCCAGCCGGACCGGGCAGTGTGTTCAATAGAACGGATTTCACCTGGTTGTCAGCACTGAGGGCACTGTAAAAGGGTGATGATAATTCTACCTTCTTCCCTGGGCTCTCGTTGGTAGGTGCGACAGGTGAACAGGGGGCTAGACTCCCTGTGAAGTATGCTTGTTCTCTGCAGTGGCTATGTAGCTTCCACAGCTTAGGTTCCAGTAACCGGTTATTAAGGGAGAGAGTTATGATCACTCTGGTGTCCCTGAGAGGTGCTTATCCTTTTCCTCTAACCCCAATTGCAAGGGTTTTCTCACTGGTAGCTAGGCTGACTAGGCCTGGTGTGTGTCTCATAAGCTTGAGATCATGCACAACCTGCAGCTCTTGTAGCGTCTGCACACTCTGGTGTTTCTCCCTCCAAGACTCTATTTATAGGGGGAACTGGCTCAAAGTGACCAGTGGGGCTCCCCCTAGAGGCTCGGGGTGAAATCAGGTGTTCTAAGGTGTTGTGGTGTTGTTAGGTATTTTGTGAGTATTGCTTTGCTGTTAGCTCCATTTGTGCCCCAAGGAGTTCTGTGGTGCCAAACAGGGTGCCACATAATTCCCAAGGGATAGTTGTGGCATTAAGATGGTAAACACTCCTCTTCAACACGGGGCTGGGCCTGGAGAGATGAAGTAGATGATGGTGGTTGTAGTAAGAAAGTCATGTAGGCAAGGGTGCAGAAGGAAGAATGCATGGGCATATTCTTTTTGGGTTCTTTACCTTTTACTTGGTTCAGCAGCAAGTTTAGGGTACTGGTTTACCGGGTTCATTGGTCTGACCAGTCTGAGAAGAACTAGGAACCGCTCTGCCGAATGGGTATATCGCCTTCCCACTGACTTGTTTCCAAGATGGGTGTTTAGGTGCCTGACGTTTTCGTATTTTCCCTGGTGTTCCTGTAGATAACTTCCAGCCAGGCAGGCATTGCAGGCACTGTGAGCAGCTGTACCCACCAGCTCTCTAGCCTCTTTATTGCTGTGCCTTGGATAGTAATCCCACGCAGTGTGGCTACTGAGCAGGAAACCAAGCAGCCTCCAGATTCTGTGACCAGATCATGGAAACCTGGCCACCTAGGACCAGTTGTACTGCCTGCAGCTTGTCATCCTGTCAACCTCTCGTCCCGACACCAACTGACTCTCCTAGTGCCTTCTCCTCCCTACTACCCTCTACAGCTAATCCCTCCCTCCAACCAGTGTCTGTCACAGCCCCAAACCAGGCCTCTTATGCCCAGCCCTCTGGTTAGAGTTCAGGTGATGTGTGAATGGTTCGGGAGGGCACCTCAATTCTCCTCAGACATGGCATTAATACCGATTACCTTAAATACCATTGCAGCCAGACCGCCGGGGTGCTTACATTCACTTTTCTACTTCCCTCCTACTAATAACCCTATTGCAGGAGGTGGCCGTTCAGATGCATCTCTCAGATCATGTGTCAGAGACATTGAATGCTCTTTATGGAGATGCAATTTTAAGCACTCTGATGCAGTCATTAACTCTACTTGCAAATATAAATGTGAATATTGGGTTGGGAGGAGGGGGGATGCAGCTGCAGTCTACCTGAAACGTTTTAAGGGCAGGAGGGAAAACGGTGGAGACATCTGATTTACTCAGAGTTCAAAACAGAGAACTTACATCACACCATAATAATAATAATGTAATAATTATTTTTATTTATAAACATATTCGAAAGCACTTTACAATTCACAGGGGACATGTACAGACAATATGGACAATACAGAGAAACAAAAATTCACCAGATACTATAAGGAGTGAGGTCCTTGCTTGCAATCTACAATCTATGAGGAAATAAGGGAAAACAAAGGTATATGGCAAAAAGTGCCGTCATATATGGTCCAGCCATCAATATAATAAATAGGAGATTCACATAATGCTGCATGAACCGGTCACCAGCCAGGATCTGTACAAGTGCAAATAAAGTGCTATAAAGTGCATGAATGGTGCCAGAAGGGGCCAGATTTGGAAGAAAATGTTGTAAAGGGCAAAATAGGAATAGTTAGATAAGTGAGGAGAGGTGTAGGCTAATGTAAAGTAAAGCGTTGTGTTTTAGGGCCCGCTTAAAACTGTTAGTATTGGGAATTAATTTCATTGTTCTTGGTGGTACGTTCCAGGGAATTGGTGCAGCACGTAGGTGTGGGAGGTTTGGATCATTGGAGATGTCAGTGTTAGGTCATTAGTGGAATAGAGGGCACGGGTAGGTTGATAGATAGGAGGGAAGAGGTTAGGGAAGTGCAAGACTATGGAGAACTTTGTGAGTCAGAGTGCAAATTGTTACTTCAGTGAGGAAGTGGACGAACGTGATCATTTTATATTGTACTCTCTATTGATTGGGCAACCAGTGCAATAACTGGCACAGGATAAAGGCATTGGTGAAGAGGTTGGAGAAGAATATGATTCTGGCTGCTACATTCAGGATGGATTGGGGAGGAGAGAGTTTAGTAAGAGGGAGACCAATTAGTAGAGAATTGCAATAATCCAGACGAGAATGAATAAGGGCAATAGAGTTTTTGCAGAGTCAACACTAAGAAAAGGTTGAATTCTACAGATGTTCTTGAGGTGTAGGTGAGATGAGCGAGCAAGTGATCGGATCTGGGGAGTGAAGGAGAGATCTGAATCAAATATAACCACAAGTCAGCGGGAGTGCTGCTGAGGAGTAATGGTATAATCACACACGAAAATGGCAATAGCCCACCCATTTAGTCTGCACAATGGAAAATACAACACAGACGCCATCAGAAATTAAAATGAAAGGTAATTGATAGACAAAGGTGTCAATTAGAAATAAGCAAATTATGTCATATTCAATTTTTCCAGTTTAGGTTATTTTTCCCCAAAAAATGCCTGTTTAAACTGTAAGGTAATTGTAAAATGAGCATTCTTAGGAATAACTGTTTATGTAAATCAGTGTAAATGCATCTTTACTAATGTCAATGTAACCTTATTATATGTAACTATGGGTAAATAGATAGTAAAAATTCTTGGCTGCAGTGCTGGCACACACTATCTGTACAGATTGTTCAGTATTTTAAGACTTCCTCTCCCTATCTCTTTGGCTAAGGTGTGAGATATGATGTCCTCTCATGATCCAGAATCATCACAAAAAGGCTGCTGTATTCCCTGCTTTTGGTTTTGTAGAGGATGTATAGGTTCCTCCTGATTGTCCCTCCATGTGATGTGATAGCTGCAAGGCATTATGTGGATACACACCAGGCCCAGTGTCACGCGATCCTTCACTGGATGATGCAATTGTGGCACTCCAGGGGTTAATAAGCCACAGTAGCAACACCAAGGGTTAATTCCCCACACAAGACACAACACTACACTAGCGTCTCCAGGCCAGAAGGGGGAGCTAAAACAGCTTCCCTATGTATTCTGGTGTGGAGAGGAAGTGAGCAGTTATTTCAGTGTGGTGCAGCACTGAGGAAGAAGGACTGTGGTGTAAAGGAGCTGCCTTAGGCTCCCCCACGGTCAGATGCTCAATTCCAGGCCTAGCCAGAGTCTGAGGAGAGGAGTTAAGCAAAACAGAGGAACACATCTGGGAGATTGAGTTACCTCATAACTCGTCCCGGAGGAGCGCAAAGATCGGATACCAGATCCCAAACTGTGACTGACACAAGCAGCATAGTAAAAACCAGACTAGTGGAGGTTATAGATCTGCACTGTGCCACAGCGAAGCAACACGGCGGGGTCAGAAACACACGGATAAGACTTAAGTTGCCTAGCAAGGGGGTACCTGTGAGGAGAGACCGGGCCGGCAGCCTAGCTAAAGCGGCCACACACACAGCGCAGGAGTGTGAAGCCAAAAACCCGGTCAGGGTGGGAGCAACCCGGTCCCGGTACATACTCCGTGGACAGTACTCTGCTTAACGACAACTACAGTAAAGGCGTGGACAACTGCAAAACTGTGAGTCTGTATGATCCTTGCACTCAAGCCTACTTTCCCTCACAAACTGCTAACATCTCTACCACTACCTCTACTCTGCATCATCCATATACAATTATCACCACTGCCCCGGGGAATCAGGCTCTGCCTGTGGAGAGCCGTTACATCACCGGCTGCCAAACATCTTCCCCAGAGTTCTGCAGCAGCGGTGGTCACCCTGACCACTCACCATGGGTGGCGTCACGACTTCATCCCTGTAAATAATTCCCCCCAACCTTTTACTTGTGGGCTCGGGACACGGTCCAGACCAAAGACTGCCGTGATACCCCTCGTGATACCCCAGTCCGGTACTGAGTACCCCGTTCCAGTGGGCTTCACACAATATTTTGCAATGTATAAACTGTCAGCAGCTATTTTAGGCTATTTATGTGATGGGAATTGGAATATGTTCAAATATAGCAGGTCCAGTGATATGCTAAAAATTTGACATGAATTTGAATATTATCAATTAATTTACTCATCTCTACTATATATCCATTCATGGAAGTCAAGTTTAAAGCTATTGGGATCATGATAGAAGGTAGCCCAAAATCTGTTTGCCCCATGTTTCTTTACCATAGGTAATTACCTCTGGCATAACTTGAAGCTCATGGGCCCCAATTCAAAAGCTTCAACAGGGGCCCCAATTATTGTAAATCTTGAATAGCATTAGTCTTTTCTACAGGCCAAAGGGACTTTTGAGGCCCCCCTAGGCTCCAGGGTCCGGGTGTGATTGCAACCCCTCAACCTGTTGTAGTTATGTCCGATGTGATTATGGAAGAAGGTAACCTAAGGCATCAAGTCAATTTTTGATAGGAAAATTACAAAATCGCACTCTATCCTATATGACAGGGGTAGGGAGCTCCAAGCCTGCTATAAGATATGACCCCAGTTTGCACTTGGTATAGGCAAAATTCTCCCTATCTGTGCTTCTGATGATCAACACATTCAAAATAATAAAACAATAAGAATGGAAAATGCATAAAAAACTAAAAATGTCCCAACAACTATTCCTTAATCGCCTCCCTTTTTAATACCATTTTGCATAGACACAGGGATCTGAATACAGTCACATGCCCTTCCTTGGACCTTCTGGTGTTTTTTTGTTCTAACTTTAGTCACAGCATACAAACCTAGCAACTAAACACTCATCTCTCCTTGGCTGTAAGACCACTGTCTGCAGCAGGAGCCTCCCCCCTCTGCTCTGTATGCAGACAAATCATAGCTAAATTCTCTCTCCCCAGCAATCAAGCCAAAGATCAAACTGATCAGCAGGAGACTCTTGAGAAGTTCTACAAGACTGACTATATTTCTTGTTTAATTTAAACCTTCATTTCTAGGTTTTGTGTTCCTTTAAGATGCAAGCTTTCTTCATATTTCCACTGGGAGGTTAATGGTAATTCATGTCATGATGAGTATGTTCCTTTAATAAATGTAATTACGTGTGAAAGGGAATTTATGCACCGTTATATCACAGCTAGGGACTTAGAAAAGGATTAAATTCAGATCCTAGAACTACTGGCCCAGTACATGTCTTATTGATTTTTTATAATGGCATTTATATAGATTACATTTTTCTCGGGATTTGTTTAGTGGAGTCACAAACTTATTTTCTTGTATACCTTAGGTTTCTTTGTTGAAGACTAATGGACTTTTCTTTATGAACTCCACAGGGCTTCATGTTGGTTATGTAATGTCAAGATCAAAGGTGATCAGAAAATGGAAATGTTATTCATGTGATAAAGAATTATTCTCTTACAATCCACATATCAATTTTTGTAATAATTGATTTGTTATTTTCCAATTAGATAGATAGATAGATAGATAGATAGATAGATAGATAGATAGATAGGCCATCAAGCACAATGAATGAGGAAGAGAATATATACCCTGCTGAGGAACAAGAGAGCACAATGAAGATAGCATTGAGGTATGTGAGCAAATATCATAGACTTCAAGGAAGAGAACTGTGATATGCCATGGACTTCCATAAGCCACAGCATGGATCTGCCCCATCCATTGTTCTTATACCCACCACCCTGGATCTGCCCCATCCATTGTTCTTATACCCACCACCCTGGATCTGCCCCCATCCATCGCACTTATAGCTTCCACCCTGTATCTGCCCCATCCATTACTTTTGTACTCTCCACCCTGGATCTGCCCCCATCTATTGTTCTTATAGCGCCCACCCTGGATGTGCCCCAATCCATTGTTCTTATGCCCACCACCCTGGATCTGCCCCCATCCATCGCTCTTATAGCTTCCACCCTGTATCTGCCCCATCCATTACTTTTGTACTCTCCACCCTGGATCTGCCCCCATCTATTGTTCTTATAGCGCCCACCCTGGATGTGCCCCAATCCATTGTTCTTATGCCCACCACCCTGGATCTGCCCCCATCCATCGCTCTTATAGCTTCCACCCTGTATCTGCCCCATCCATTACTTTTGTACTCTCCACCCTGGATCTGCCCCCATCCATTGTTCTTATAGCCCCTACCCTTGATCTGCCCCCATCCATTGTTCTTATAGCCCCTACCCTGGATCTGCCCCATCCATTGTTCTTACAGACCCCATCCTGGATCTGCCCCATCCATTGTTCTTATAGAACCCATCCTGGATCTGCCCCATGCATTGCTCTTATAGCTCCAACCCTGGATCTGCCCCATCCATTGCCCTTATAGCCCCCACCCTGGATCTGCCCTGTCCATTGTTCTTATAGCCCCCACCCAGGATCTGCCCCATACATTGTTCATATAGCCCCAACCCTGGATCTGCCATCATCCATTGTTCCTAGAGTCCCCACCCTGGATCTATCCCTCCTTTGTTCCTAGAGTTCCCACCCTGGATCTGCCCCATCCATTGTTCCTAGAGTTCCCACCCAGGATCTGCCCCCATCAAATGTTCTTATAGCCTCCACCCATGATCTGCCCCATCGATCGTTCTTATAGCCCCCACTCAGGATCTGCTGTGGCACCCCACCGGGCAGGCTGCCTCCAGGGTTACTGCACTCCTCCATTTGAGGGAGAGGTGTGCCTCTGCTCTCCAGGTGCTGGGATGGCACAGTTGAGCTTCACACACACACACACACACACACAACACTTAGGACCCCAGGACAATGGGTGGACAAAATGGGAGGACTCCAAGCGTAGTCGGGAGGAGAACACCAAAGGAGTAGGAGGTCGGAGATGCTAGCTCTGTGGGCTGGAGAACAGTGTAGAAGAGGAAAGGAGCCCTTGGGGTGCAGAAAAGACTCAGATCATCTGCACGCCCGTGTCTGACCGAGTTCCACCAGTGAAGGAAACGAAACTGTCCCAGTTCTAGAGAAACCACTGAAACCGGAGATTGGCAGAGGGAAGCACTCGACCATCTGGTTGAAATGTTACAGTAAAGGTACAGAACTCTAACAGACATGTGTGAGACTTTTCTTATCAGTGACCACTGGCTGCAAATGCCGCATGACATCTAGAGGTGCCGATGACCCAATGAACACCGGTCAAAGACACTGAACTCACCTAACTACTAAATTAAATAAAATCCTGAGAACAGAGTTTTATGTTTTAGTAAGAATCCAGTGAAAAACAGTAACAAATCTCACTGAAATTCAAGTGCGCAATTTTATTAAATACAGTGAGACTGTAAAAACTGGGCAGATTACAATAACTAGGGTGAGGTTTGGAAGGGGAAAGAACAAGGTCACATACCCCTATAGATACAGAGGGGTGAGTACATCAATGTCAATGGCATACATTAGGGTACAAGGCATGTAAAAAGGCAAGCACAGTTACACATTATACAGTTACAAGTGCCAAACCCCAGCCTAACAGACTAACAGCCTGCCTAGACACTCACCCATGTCGCAAGTGGTTAGTGATATGTGTTCCGGGCTACCCCGACTCGTGTTTCAGAGCAAGTCTTTCTTCAGGGGGTGAAGGAGAGGAGTAAAGCCTCGGGTCAAATAGAGGTTATGCACCTGTTGCATAATTGTGCGGTAATTAGGACCTGTAACCCAGCTGCATTGCTGCATGGGCACTCGGCGCCGCGAGTTCCGGGGTCGGAATAGTATTTCCAGTGACATCATCAACCGGAAATATGCGGCGCCGGGCCCACGCCTGCGCAATCGCCATTGTTACTACTGCGTATGTGCTGATGCTATCTTAAATGATGGCACAAGAGTTGGCAACTTTTCATAACCTATGTAAACGTCATAGAACCATATAAAATTGATAAATTAGAAACTGGGTACATCAAGCAATTACATATGTTGAAGAATGAATATAAAATTAAAATACATCTCAGATTAGTCCATTAAAAGAGTATGTTACTCCACATGCTTAGAGCAAAGCTAGAAGTGCATGTCTCATATTGTGCTTAGTTCATGTGACTTCAATCTTTGTTTAGAGTCAGGTCACCAGACGAACAGACGGATCCACTATTTTGACACGAGGGGGAAGAATGTTAGTGATTTAAATTAAAAATAAAAATGTACACTCCTGTTAGAGATGGCAACACGGACATATACAGGAAATTAGCATGAGAGATCCATTTATATACATATATAGAAGGCAGAGTAAATCGGAGGCACAGGGTCAAGGCTCACAAGAATGGCGCAAAACTCAGTTTTTCGTTCAGGCCCACCAGGCTCATAGTCCCCAGGCTGACTATCCATTGGCACGCTAATCTGGCTAGATGATTTTTTAAGTCACCTCCCTTACTCCCCAGATTAACCATATCGATACCATGGACACGCAAACAGCTCGGGTTGCATCCGTGGTATCGCTTATAATGTCTAGGGAGGATGTGAAGCAATGTCTCATCATCCACGGATACCGCGCTCTGGATTCTTTAAGGCGGACCCTAAGTTCCCTGGAGGTGAGACCAACATATACAAGTCCACAGCCGCAGGTGGCATATTAGACAACTCCCTTGGAGGAACATTATATATATTTATAGATCGTAAACTCACAGAGTCCATCCGCCGATTTAAACGTTTTCGCTCTCACGATGTTCTGGAATGCGAAGCAGGAGCCATAGGGATAGCACCCGATCCGAGGGGGTTCCAAAACAAAATAATGGTTCTGTTTTTGCAACAAAATGACTATGCACTAGCATATCCCTGAGGCTCCTTCCCCACCTCACTGTCATCAGCGGACACTCCGGGACAAAGTCCCACAAAGTTATATCTATTCTTAACACCTCCCACTGTCGGGTCAGAATGGATCTTATCTCATTCCACTGTCTGTTGTATGTAGATACAAACCTCACCTGCGTCTGTGAACCCCGTTTCACCTTTCCTTTGCTTCCCATCCCCCACAGAAGTTGTGAGGGGTGTTTTTCGCTCTCTGATACCCATATCGGATGCACCTATTACTGTAACCGCTGGCCCTGAATCTCTCCCTCATGTCCACTGCCCTCATCTCAAAGTCTGTTTCCCTGGAGCAGATCCTGCGTAAATGCAGGAACTGACCCACTGGGATTGCTGTGATGGTAGTAGCTGGATGAGAGGAAGTGGCATGGAGGAGAGAATTAACTGCAGTTATTTTGCGGAAAATATCAGTCTCAACAGCACCGCTGGGGAGAACCAGAATTCTTAGGTCAATGAAATCAATCTCATTTAATTAAAAATTAAAAAGACTTAAAAATGAGATGAATGTTGAAGCTGTTGGAGTTGAGCCACCCACAAAACTCCTCCGGTTCAACGCCGATCCCCCCCAGACAACTAAGACATCGTCTATATAACGAAGCCAGCACTGTGCATGGGAGGAGACGCACACGCCATCCCCAAAAACCTCCCTCTCTGAAAATCTGAGAAAGAGGTTTGCGTAGGACAGCGTGCACGCTGCCCCCATGGCAGCGCCACGTTGCTGGAGGAAGTACCGGTCGTCAAAACTGAAGAAGCTGTGGGTTAGCACAAACTCCAACAACTCCAACACCAACCTCCATAAGTCTTCATCCCAATTACTCATTCTAAGATAAATCAAAGAAGTCTGACCTCTGGGCACTGTGGTCTGGGTAGTGGGGGGTGATAGAAAGAGAGGTCACAAATCTAAGTTTAGATTATATAGTATAATGATAGATAATAGGTTTTTTGCTAACCCTTTTGATGTCTTTACTTTCTCGTTTAACAATTCCTTATGTGGTCACTTGATTTAACCACGCTTTAGTGTGCTTGCCTCCTGGTTTGCAGCTACGTCCCAGAATGACAGAACTCCCAGCCCGGAGTCTGTTAGGTGTGTCCACAGAAAAGGATTATCTGGTGTATAGACTTTGACCAAGTTGCCAGTGATACCCACCTTATATATGCTACCTAAGATCCACAAGCATCCAACCAATCCCCCGGGTCGTCCGATTGTTTCTGGCATAGGAGGTCTATGCGATTCTGTATGCAAATTCATTGAGTATTATCTCCATCTGCTAGTAGAGATGCTGCCCTCCTATGTCAGGGACACTACGGACATCCTAAGGAGGCTTGAAGGATTGACATTGGAGGGTGGTGTATTACTGGCGACTATTGATTTAGAATCCCTATACACAAACATTGGGCATGGGGATGGCCTACGGGCGGTAGAATTCTATCTTAGAATGAGTCCACAGAAAAGGATTATCTGGTGTATGAACGAGCGTTCCCAGTTCCAGAAAGACACAATCCAAATTCTTCTTATTTTCAAAGAAGTAATTTATTCCATCAGTATATATAGGAGAACATACAACACGTTTTGGCTTTACAGTAGGGATAAGCCTTCCTCAGGCATACATATGTACTAACAGTTTCTCTTTATATAGCTATATAAAGAGAAACTGTTAGTACATATGTATACCTGAGGAAGGCTTATCTCTACTGTAAAGCCAAAACGTGTAGAGTATTCAAGTCCTTCTGTCTAAGGGCTATATTATATTCATAGATATTGTGGACAGAGACTCTGTCTATTACATCTGCTATGGTTGGAACCTCAACTTGTTTCCAATGTGAAGCTATCAGCAATTTAGTAGTTATTAAAATGTGTCAAATCATGTGTCTAAGGTTGTTGGGGGAAGCATCTATCCCCAGAAGCAGAAGAACCAATTGAGAATTGAGGGAAATTTGTAAACTAGTGAGGCTCTTAATAAGATTTTGAACCTCTGCCCAGAGATTATTAAGCCTAGGACATCCCCAGAAAATATGTGAGAGGGTCCCCACCCTCCCGCATCCCCTCCAGCAGTCGGATGGTGTTGATGGTGAGATTTGATGAATTCTCTCTGGTGTCCAGTACCATCTAGACAAGATCTTAAAGTGGGACTCATGTAGAGAGGCACACAGGGTGTTACAGTAAATGATGTCTAAAGATCAAGAGATTTGGATATGGCTATCTGAACTTGGAGTTCTTTTTCCGTCGTTATAAATCCTATACAAATGGTTTGTCACCCATTTGGGGATGTCAAGGGGTGAAAATAAGAGGTCAATAATAAACTGGGGAAGAGAGAAGAGGACGTTTTTTGAAATTAGGAATAATTGTATTTTTAACCAAGTCAAATTCTCCTTGTTAGGTAAAATATATTTATCCTGGATGGATTGAAAAGTGATGAGATTATTATCCAGAATTATATCTTGGATTACTGAGATACCCAATTCTAACCATGTATTCAATTTCAGTTTAGGGATTAAAATTTCCAAAATTTGGATTGGAAGAGAATTAACCTGTGATTCTTTAAATTTTGACTTTGTTTTTTTTTTAGCAGGATCTATAAGATAAGCCTGTGATAACTGGCTTCAAGTCACTGTAATTTATTTGGGCCTTTTCCAAAGAGACCCAGGGAATAGGATTCTCCCCTAGCAGCCAACCATTTGAAAATTTCAGTATCGTTGTTTGATAATAACTGAATAGATTTGGTACTCCAAATCCACACCGCCTCTTATGCTTTTCTAAAAGGGCGATTGATATTCGTGGCTTGTTTTTGTTCCAAATAAACCATCTGAGTTGTGTTTGAAATTTACTGAATCATTTTTAGGTATAGGCAATGTGATGCATCGAATTACATATAAAAATCTAGGGAGAGCCATAATGACTCTTCCCAACCATGATAGGTCTATTTTACTCAAACGAATTATTTCGGATTGGAGAGATTTGTGAAGGGCCGACAGGTTATCATTGACCATAGAGGATGGAGATTTTGTCAGAATGATACCGAATTACGAGATCTGATGCGGTTGCCAATCAAAGTTCAATTGTACTATCAAAGCAGTGGCCAAATCGTCATCTAAGTTGAAAGTCATACATTGGGTTTTGGAGAAGTTGATTTTATAAAATTAAACATCAGCAAAAAGTTTTATCAAAGAGTCTAAATACTGGAGCGATGAAAGGGGGTTCGACATAGTAAGCAAAATATCATCTGCAAACAGTGTGATTTTCAAGCAGGTTTGTTGAAGCTTATACTATCTATATAAAGGTCGGAACTAATTTTTGCAGCTAGGGGTTCAATAGATAGGGGAAAAAGTATAGGCGAGAGGGGACAGCCCTGCATGGTGCTGTTGGATAATGGAAACTTAGTTGATAGAAAGTTATTTGTGTATACCCGGGCCGACGGGTTCGAATACATAGCTGTAATGCTGTTGAATATCCTGCCCTGGAATCCAAATTTTTCAAGGGTTTAGCCCAAGAAAGCGATACCTAGCATAGAAACAGATAAGAGACTCTAGAGCAGATATTATCGGCCTTCAGGAAACAAAATTTGCAGCAGCCAACTAACCCAAATTCAAATAAAATTTTTTCCAACCCCTTCTATGCCTCCAACCCAAGGAAAAAACGAGGTATAACGATTCTCATAAAAAATACAGTAACATTTGAAGAACTTCTGAAATTGGCCGATTAGGATGGGAGATATCTAATTTTAATATGTAAAGTAAATAGTGTGGAGTTTACCCTAGCTAATGTTTATGTCCCCAATAGTGGTCACATAACCTTTTTGGACAAAGTAATGAAGCTCATCCATCAAACCAAGAGGGGCAAATTGGTTTT
This sequence comes from Allobates femoralis, assembly GCA_033576535.1. Lineage (NCBI taxonomy): Eukaryota > Metazoa > Chordata > Amphibia > Anura > Aromobatidae > Allobates > Allobates femoralis. Next base: position 72,887,075 of record JARQOC010000007.1, read on the forward strand.
CTTTGGGGATTTCAGTATGGTGCCTAACGCCTTAATGGACTCCTCTACCAGATCAAGACAGTTTCTTCCCAATTTAGACCAGTGGATCAGTAAGAATAAGCTATATGATATATTTAGATGCCTTAACACATCTTCTATAAAGTTTACCCATTACTCAGGTAGACATAACTAATACTCCCGCATAGATCTGATCTTGACAGACATCTTTTCTTTAGCCAAATTCAAATCAGTGCAGATAGAACCAAGGTTGTGGTCTGACCATGCCCCTGTCTTAATTGAAATAGTTATTGGCCCAGTTTTAACAGAAGATAGGCTATGGCGAAACAACAGTTACTCATTTAACCATCCTAAGTACATATGTGCTATAGAGCATTCAATTAAGAAATACTTCAGAGAGAATGATTTTGATAATACTCCAATTTATTTACTTTGGACGGCTTTTAAGGCAGTACTGAGGGGTCGTCTTATCCAACTAAATATCCAATTAAAGAAAAATAATAGGGACAAAACAGTTGAAATCATCAAAGAAATCACTGCTTTAGAAGAGAAATTATTCAATAACTCTTCCACAGATTTACAGACTCAAATATTGACATTGAGGCAGAAACTCAAAACTCTTCTATCTGAAGAATTCGACAAAGTCACCCAAAGAATTACATCAAATCATTATTCATCAACCGATAAATCATCTAAAGCCTTTGCGGCAAGACTTAAACATTTTAGACAAAAGTCAAAGATTAGTCAAATAATAGATAAAACCGGCCAATTAGTAAAACATCCTAAGAAAATCACAGACATCTTTGCTGATTTTTATAAAAATTTATATAATCTTAAGGATAATACCAATTTTTCTAACCCCTCAGGTGAAGTTACTGACTCTTTTTTAAACTCCGTTAACCTCCCTTCCCTTTCTAAGTCTGATCTGGACGAATTGAAATCCCCAAACACTAAATTTGAAATCTCTTCTCTAATTAAAAACCTTAAAAATGGGAAATCGCCCGGCCCGGACGGGTTTCAAAACGAGTTTTATAAAAACTTTGTGAACTTGTTGGTAGATCCCTAGTTAGATTAGCAAATAAATCCGCGATCGAGGGTCACTTGCCTGCAGAAATGCTGGAGGCTCTGGTGATCGTTCTCCTCAAAGGCAAAGGTGATCCGAATGTCGCAAAAAATTACACACCCATTTCTTTATTGAACAGCGACACTAAATTATTGGCTAAATTAGCGGCCCAAAGACTTCAAATTTTGGTACACTAATTAACCCAGATCAGATGAGTTTTATTCGGGGAACAACGACATCAGATGCTACAAGAAGAACCCTTAACCTTATCTCAATTATAGACAAAAAGAGATCTCCAGCGGTATTGTTGGCCCTCGACGCGGAAAAAGCTTTTGACATGGTTAATTGGTCTTATATGTTCAAAACCCTTGAAAAATTTGGGGTTTGGCACTTGTAACTGTATAGTGTGTAACTTTGCTTGCCTTTTTACATGCCTTGTACCCTAATGTATGCCATTGACATTGATGTACTCACCCCTTTGAATGTATAGGGGTATGTGACCTTCTTCTTTCCCCTTCCAAACCTCACCCTGGTTATTGTAATCTGCCCTGTTTTTACAGCCTCACTGTATTTAATAAAATTGTGCACTTGCATTTCAGTGAAAATTGTTACTGTTTTTTACTGGGTTCTTACTAAAGCATAAAACTCTGTTCTCGGGATTATATAATGTATTGAGTAGTTGATGATGTGAGTCCAATATGGTTACCTATATCTTTCTTCTAACTACTGAATGCCCTGGGGAACCACTCCGCCTGACGGGAGTTAAACAATCTCAGCTGCTGGTCATCGTCCTCAGAGGTTCCGAAGCAGCAGCGGCTACACATAGCCGCACACCACAGGTGATGTCATGAATACCCCTTTTCCTTTAATTCCCCTTGCCATCTTAACTTTTAATTGACACCACCAGGGTCACAGAGCCGGATGGCCACCTTGACATCCCCAAAGAAAGAACCATAAGAAATGGCCCGGTAATGAGTACCCCACGGCCCTGGAGTGGGCGTGTCACTCTCTCTATCCAATGTTCTTATAGCCCTCACCCTGGATCTGTCCATGTATCATTTGTAGAGTTCCTACCCTGATTCTGCCCCCTTCCATTGTTCTCATAGCCCCCCACCCTGCATCAACCCCCATTTATTGCTCTTATAGCCTTCACCCTGGATCTGAACCCTCCATTTTTCTTAAAGCCCTTACCCTGGATCTGCCCCTATCCATCATTCCTCCAGGCCCTTCCCACCATCCTCACAGTCCCTATTCCTATTCCCTATTGTGCATTTGCTTTGGCAAAACTAATGTGTGTTTAGGATAGATAGATAGATAGATAGATAGATAGATAGATAGATAGATAGATATAGATAGATATCACAAGTATTTTTAAATTACCGTTCACTATTAATTAGTTTTAAGGAAGGGTAATGATGTATTAGTTTTTTGACATGAAATCAATGCTAGCCTTGAGGAGACTCCTGATTTGTCAAGTAATCAATACAGAAACCTTGCACCTACAGGGAAGGACAGATACATTTTGTGAATGCAGCTTGAAAATCTTTGAGATATATGTACTTTGCCATCTGATGCTTTAGATTTGTTTTCTTTTTAATGGGTGATATCTATAACCTAATATATGTGTTGTTTAGTACAATATAATCCAGACAGCTAGGATATTTACGTTATTTAGCTTAAAAAGGTTGTCTGCTTTCAGAAAACATTTGTCCGCTGGCTAAGTTATTGTAAAAAAAGAAAGAAATCCTCTTTACTACCCTCCCCGGTTGCAGTGCTGTGTGCTCCTATCTTTGCTGTTTGGCTGCTGTGGCGACATCACATCAATAATACTGCAGCCAATCACTGAGCTCAGCAACTGTTGTCATTTATTGTAATAATGGATAACTCAGGGAATACTTTTCCATGGAGCAAAGACACGACAGAACATAGTTTGTAGGTGAAAAAGTCTATATTATAACACATGGTGATTCACAACACGTGCAGAGGAAAACTCAAAGTCCATAAACACACAATGTAGATATTGAATGAAGTCTTAACAAAACTTTGTCTTGAAAAACCTCACAGGAAAATGCAATCAGCTGAGCAGTCTAAAAAACTCAGTTTACACTTGGAGATGCTGTAAAATGAAAGTCTATGGCAAGTCCAAACAAGGAGATGTTTAAGCAAGTCTATCTAACACATTAAATCATCCACTGAGGACTGGGAAATGAAGTCTTAGAAAGCCCAGAACCAGATGCAGAGCAAATTACTAAATCCAGAGCAGACAATTGTAGATAGACATCTATATGAATGTTGGAAGCGACAGAGCACTTAATAAAACAATCAGCTTACATGTCAGCAAAGGCAGGTGAGGCAAGAGCCGTAGTAGAGGGAGTAGCAAGCAGTGAGAAGCAGAAGGAACGCTGGCAGCAGGTGTTAGCAGAACCTCTGAAGAGCAGCAACAGAAGATTCACACAGGATTTACAGGAGCAGGCAGAGAATCTGAGAGCAACTAGGAGCAGAAAAACCAGGCAGAATACTCAAGAAAGGACTACAGGCTGGGGTGGAGTTTATAAAGGCAGGAAGACAATTAATTAGGCAAAAGACACCATCTTGGAAGGGGGTAAGAATGCCAAAAGGTAACCAAAATATTCAGAGTCCTGACATTCATATTGATAGAGCTATTGGACTCTGTGATTGACTGCAGCGCTGCTGATTTTATTTTATTGCTGTAACCTATGCACAATCACTGTAACGGTGTTGGAGACATAATGCTGGATCAGGGTGAAGGGTGTTTTTTTTTTTGTTTTTACAATGATTTGAACTGGCTCAAAAAGGAGCTTCATTAATATTTAAATGTGATTTACCCATTTCCTATTTTATTTTTTTATCAATAAATTGTGAAAACACATTTAAAGACACATGCAATATATTTGTGTTAACTGATCTTCAAGTCTTTAAAAGAATCTACTAACAAAGGAATGATTATGATATACATAATAGTGACCGATACTTGATCATAAAATAGAATCAGGCAGCTTTGTAGGTATTATTTTAAATATAGTTATTATGTAGCAAACCAAACATAAATACATTTGTGCAAATCTCAATACTGGAAGGAATGGAATTTGCCATAAGAGCTTACACTCCACAGGCAAGAGGGAGAGAAAGAGGATCCTGCTTATTATAAGAACTTACACCTTACAGAAGAAAGATAGAGAGAGGACCCTGCTGACCATAAGAGCTTACACTTTACAGGAGAGAGAGGACCCTGCTGACCATAAGGGCTTACACTCTACAGGAAAGATAGAGGTAGAGAAAGGGCCACTGACCATAAGAACTTACACTCTATAGGAGAGAGGACTCTACTGATCATAAGAGCCTACGCTCTACAGGAGAAAGGGAGGGCCCCATTAACCATAAAAACGTATACTTTACAGATGAAAGGATGAAAGAGAGTACCCCTGTTGATAATAAGAGCTTACACTCTACAGGAGAGTGTGAGAGGGGGACCTTGCTAACTATAAGAGCTTACACTCTAGAGGAAAAGAGAGAGGACCTGACTGACCATCAAAGCTTACACTCTACAGGAGAGAGGAGAGAGAGGACCTTGTTGACCATAAGAGCTTACACGCTACAGGGGAGAAAGAGTGGATCTGGCTGACCACAAAAGCTTGAACTCTACAAGAGAGCGCGAGAGGAGTGCAGTGGCTATAGAAGCTTACCCTGTTCAGAAGAAAGATAGGACCCCACTGACGATAAAATTTGACACTCTACAAAAGAGAGAGAGGACTCTGTTTAGGAGAGAGAGGAAGAGTGAGAGGACCTTCTTGGCTATATTACTTTAAACTCTGCAGGGGAAAGAAAAGACTTGGTTGACCATAAGAGCTTAAACTCTACAGGAGAGAGAGGACCCCACTGACCGTAAAAGCTTACACTCTTCAGGAGAGACAGAGAGAGAGGACCCCACTGTCCATAACAGCTCGCTCTCTGCAAGAGAGACAGAGAAGATCCTGCTGACCTTAACAGAATATACTCTAGGGTCATTCCATGTCAAGTGAACCAATGATTATTACCTCTATATTTTTAATTCTTTTGAGATTTTGTTATTTGATAATAGCATGTCAGACAATGCAAAATGTGAAGAGAAATTTTTTTTAAAAAATTTATTTTTTTTTTAAATAATTTTCAAAGTTCGGAAAAAGTGTGAATTTTGCTGTTGCCTGCCTTTACGTTTCTCCTCATAACTCAGGCTAGGAATAAGATAGAGAGACAAAATAAACACCATTCTACTCAGAACTATACAGGCTTTCATCAGATATGTCACAAGAGGATCTTTGTTAATATTTTACCCATGTGATCGCAAGCGCAAAACTTTAAAACGTATTTCCGAAAAATCGGCGCGCTTTAAATATTTCAAAAACTGCCCATGTGTCTGCTTTCCTCTTAGCCACATCTGTACCAAATTTCAAGTTGGGATCGCAATGGGATCATATTTTAACGTATTTTACTATTAATAGCGTCAATGGGTCATTCCATATCAAGTGATCTAAATATGAATATTTTTTTTTACCTGACGTCTTTAGATTTTTTTTTTTTTTTTTCCTTTATGAAGTACAACTTTAGTTAATTACAAATTAAAAGTTTGGAATTTTTTTCTTCATCAGTTAATTTTTTACAGATTTTTAAAGTTTAAAAAAAGGGTGAATTTTGGCCTTGTATGACTTTAAATTTTTTTATCTCGGGCTAGGAATAAGATAGAGAAACAAAATAAACACCATTCTACTCAGAACTGTCCAGGCTTTCACCAGATATGTCACAAGAGTATATTTGTTAATTTTAATTTTTTACCCATGCGAATGCAAACGCAACATTTTGAAACGCATTTCCGAAAAAACGTTTTAATAAAAAATTTCCAAAACTGCCCATGTGTCTTTTATGCTCTTAGCCACATCTGTACCAAATTTCAAGTTGGGATCATGATGGGATCATATTTTAAAATATTTAACTATGGTTAATCTCATTTTTATTACATTTTGAAAAAACATATGAAAGACATACATTCAATCTTTTAACAAAATCTTGAGACATATAAAATATACAAAAAGAGAATTCACAAAGTTATTAGTAACTTTAAGATAAGCTGCAAATTCACTTTTGCGCTTATCTCTGGTGCAATATATACTACAATCTAAATATAATTCCAAACACTCAAGTATACAACCTTTCTCAGGGTTTTGAGATGTTCTGATGTCAAGGGGACAAGCAGCCCCAGCAGAATGATTTTTATCACTTGGCCCCTTCTAACAGGTTGACCACGTAAGTGGGTCATTACCCGTTGAGGCCTAGTTGGAATAGTCTATCGACTGGTGTACCGGAAAGGAAGGCCGAAATATTAATGATCTACTCACAGCTCAGAGTTTCCGATACCTGTCTAAAGTTCACTAGAATTCTGAAGGTATAGGTGTAGAAAGGAAATACCTAGACTGAATGTATCAGATGGGAAGAAAAGAGAGATAGAAAAGAAGAGAGAGAGAAGAGAAACAAAAACCATTAGAAAAAGTTATACTGGGAAAGAAAAGCCACGTAAGAAAAAAAGAAAAAAAAGGAGGGGGGGGACAGGTGAGGTATGGGAAGGAGAAAGGTACTCATCCCACTGGCTCCCCATCAGCCAGAGGTCGAGCCATATTATCTGTGCTGGAAAAGATACTCCTAAATTCTGCAGAGTCGTGAAAAAGAATCCATTCAACCCAAATCCCTAAGAATTTGTTCCGAGATCCCGACGCATCAGCTGCGAGCTCCTCCATTCGATATATGTCCATCAATTCTTTGAACCAATCAAGTAGAGATGGAGCCCGGCTTGATTTCCAGAAGCTCGGGATCAAAGCACGAGCAGCCGAGATGCAAAAGCGGAGAATATCCCTCTTCTGTAGCCCAATAGGACCTGGAAAAATGGATAACATTGCCGATTCTGGGCAGCATTCGGCTTGTTTACCTGTTATCCGGGCGTATGCATTGAAAACCTCAGACCAGAACCGCCGGATTTCCCCACAACTCCACCAAATGTGTATCATTGTACCCTTCTCTTCCCCACAGTGCCAGCAGGTATCAGGGGTTCCAGGGAACATGTTCCGGAGTGTCGTCGGGCACAAGTACCATCTAGCGAGCAGCTTATAGCTTCTTTCTTGTGCAGAACAAGCGCTAGCTAGTGAGTGAGTAAATATAAAGCATTTCTGCCAATTAGCTTCTGAAATGCTACACCCAATTCCCTCTCCCAAGCACGTTGGAAGTAAAGGGTGCCCTGCTCTCTCAGGGACCCTAAGGCCTGGTATAGAACTGATATTTTGCGCCTCGGTGGAGCCTCCAGTTGGAATAACCTCTCCAATACGTTGGGCGTCAATCTTACCCTGCAAGAGTGGTCAGCTGAATATAAGTATGCTCTGTATTGGAGAAAGTCGAATCACTTAAGAGGTCTCGTAGGTTCTTTGAGTTGTAGCTCTGCCATCGGGGGCAAACCACCACTGGACAGAGTCTGTCCTACTCGGGTGTCATCCACAATCCGCCAACATAAAAATCTCTGCCTGTCAAATCTGGGTGGGAAAGATGGGTTGGAAAAAAGGGGAGTCAAAGGGCTAAGTCTGTCGTTTAAGCGGAGGGTTTTCGTCACTAGGTGCCATACCTTCAAGGTGTTTCTGGTCATGTCTGTCAAAGGTACTAGGTCTGTGGAGTCTTTAGGGGAAATCCAAAGCAGGTGTTTCAGCGGAATCCCCAAACCCTCTTGCTCCACCCCTACCCATTTCTTGGAGGACGCATGATAATGCCAATCTAGAGCTCTAACAAGAGAGGAAGCCACAAAGTACGCTCGTATGTTGGGTAGTCCAACCCCTCCTCTGGTCTTGGGCAAGGATAGGATATTCATTCGCAATCTGGACCTCTTGCCCCCCCAGACAAATCTAAGGATCATAGATTGCATTTTGGAGAGGAAGCCTCTATCCAATAGAACAGGAACTGTCTGAAAAGTATATAAGAGTCGGGGCAAGACATCCATCTTGACTACGTTTATTCTCCCGAACCAGGATAGCTTTAATTGTCTATAGGAGGTAAATGCCGATTCCGCGTTAGTCAAAAGGGGTTGATAATTTAAATTGAATATTTGTTTAAGATCTTTTGGTATAAGGACTCCCAAGTACTTAATGGCTTCTACTTTCCATTTAAATGGGAACTGTTTAGATAGATGAGAAACTAATTCTCCAGGCAAAGAAATATTGAGTGCCTCGGTTTTGGAGCAATTCACTTTAAAGCTGCTCAATTGTCCGAACCGTTCAAACTCCATTAAGACCGAAGGGATGGAGACCAGGGGCTGGGAGATGTAAAGTAGCAGGTCATCTGCAAATAAGGCTAATTTGTGATGACTCTGTCCCAGCTTGACCCCATGGACGCATTCATTGGACCTAAGTGCAAAATATTTAACTATTATAGTGTCAATTCAAAAATCACCAAGAACACAATCAGTCATTTTTTCACAATTGCCCGTCAATAGTTTGAATTTGATATAAAGAAACATAGTCTTGTAACATCTCAAATGAAAGCTGTTACCGTTCTGAGTAAAATGATGCCTCTCCCACTTCATTATCTTATTTCTAGAATGAGATAAAAAAAATGTAAAGTCATACCAGGCCAAAATTCACCCTTTTTTTAAACTTTAAAAATCTGTAAAAAATTAACTGATGAAGAAAAAAATTCTAAACTTTTAATTTGTAATTAACTAAGGTAGTACTTCATAAAGGAAAAAAAAAAAAAAATCTAAAGACGTCAGGTAAAAAAAATATTCATATTTAGATCACTTGATATGGAATGACCCATTGACGCTATTACTAATAAAATATGTTAAAATATGATCCCATTGCGATCCCAACTTGAAATTTGGTACAGATGTGGCTAAGAGCATAGCAGACACATGGGCAGTTTTTGAAATATTAAAAGCGCGCCGATTTTTCGGAAATGCGTTTTAAAGTTTTGCGCTTGCGATCACATGGGTAAAATATTAACAAAGATCCTCTTGTGACATATCTGATGAAAGCCTGGACAGTTCTGAGTAGATTGGTGTTTATTTTGTTTCTCTATCTTATTTCTAGCCCGAGATATGATAGAAAATGTAAAGCCATACCAGGCCAAAATTCGCACTTTTTTAAAACTTTAAAAATCTGTAAAAAATTAACTGATAAAGAAAAAAATTCAAAACTTTTTTTTTGTAATTAGATAAAGTTGTTCTTCATATAGAAAAATTTTTTTAAAAAATCTGAGGACGTCAGGGAAAAAAAAATCATTTATCATTGATGGACCCTCAAGATCATGACATAAGTTACACTCTACTACAGAAAGAGGAAGGATCATAATACATAAGAGTATTAACAAAGAGCCCTGATATAAGAAAGAGAAGGGAAACATACTGGTTATAAGTGTTTACACTCTACAAAAGAGAGACCATAAGAGTTTACACCCTACAGGAGAGGGAGGGGATCCCACTGATCATTAGAGCTTACACCCTACAGGAGAGAGAGTTAACATTATGAGGATGCCCATGTAAGGAAGTGAAAGTAATACCTACACCCCATTAAAGAAAATGGGATGTTCTTCAATACAAAGCCATTTTTTAAATGTGGTTTTATGTGTTTGATAGATGACATGCATTTGGTCAGGTACATGTAAGGTTAACAGTTGAAACGTCCGACTGTTCCCTACACTCGGAACCTTCAAGCGGAACCTGAAAAGCCATCTCTTCAGAACAGCCTATAGTCTGCAATGATCACAGTGTCACCTCACCATCACTGGACCCGCCGTCCACCTCCAATAGACCCGGCGATCCTCCGCCACTGGACCCGGCGCTTCGCCACCACCCGGGCAGACCCATCCTACTGTCTTCCTCCCCATTGCCCTGTAGAATGTAAGCCTGCAAGGGCAGGGTCCTCTCTCCCCTCTGTATCGGTCTGTCACTGTTAGTTTGGTCAATGTATTTTTAACTTGATTGTATGCACCCCTTTCTCATGTACAGCACCATGGTGCTCTATAAATAAATAATAAAAATAATAATATTAATAATATTGAGAGACAAGGGAGTTCACAGTTAGGCTAGGGTCACACTTGACGGCTGGATGCGATTTTCCATGCGATTTTCACACTTAGATTGTGTGAAAATTGCATGCAAAATCGCATCCATAGAATATAATGGAAAAAACACATGCCCCAATGCCAAAAACGCATGGCTAAAGTGGCGTTTTTGGCTCAGCACCAAAAAATGTATCATGCTGCGCTTCTTGGTGCTTTTTCAAAAACGCATGTGTTTTTGTAACATGGGGCCCTATGGGAAACGCATGAAAAAACACATAGCACTAAATGGTACCATACGTTTTCGCATGCGTTTTTGCTTGCGTTTTTTAAGGCTGCTCCAGACCTAAAAGCAAAAACGCAGCCCAAAATCACAGACTGTCAGGAACAACCTTAAAAAACGCAGCCAAGTGTGACCCTAGCCTTAGAACCTGGAGTTCATTTCTGCAAGATATAAGGTCTGACAGTTAGTAGACTGCCATGCTAAAGGGTGTGCGTGAAAAGGGGAGAAATGAGATAGGTCCCAAGGACCAAGGAGATTCATTATAGACCACATAAAACAGAAAGAGAAGAGAGGTGCTCCTGTGTGTATCCGGATATCTTTAAAAGGAGAGGGGCAGGGTATAGAAGGTTACTAACCTTGTGTGGTTGCGCACCCCTGCACAACCACGGATTAAGCCTCCAGCGTATACCGCACACCGCACAGGTCTCTGGTGAACCAGCTGACCGGATCACATGGGGCATGACGTCACCGCAGGTCCTTGAGAACTTTTAGCAAGCACCCACCACTTACCCCGAAGGGAACCAAGGAGACAAGATGGCTTCACATTAACATGTTTCGTTGATCACTTGATGAAGGCGTTAATCACTGAAACATGATAAAGTGAAGCCATTTGATTAATAAAGAAGACTACATAATAATAACTACCCTGGCTTGTTGTGCCCCAAGAAAACCACACTATTTTTGCATCTTGTATCATTATAGACTGCAACATTTGATAGACTCGAACCTAGGCCAGGGAGGCTGATTAAACCATAAGGAGAAAAAACGCTGGGAAATTAGAAGATCCATGTAAAGGGAAACAGAAAGAGAAGAACTTGTATCAGCAAGACACTAGTAAATGGTTGACTAAGTTGAAAAAGAACTCAATTGTTTATATTAGAAAGAATTTGGTCACCATATAGAGACATGATTTCCCTTACGGGGAGATGAGGGTGCATTACAGCCTGAAGTCTGTGATCTTCTAATAATGGACTGTGTCAGTAGTAGTAAGAAGTTGTATGCATGGACTCCAAGGAACAAAGTCTTCATTAGTCACTTGGAAACTAAAAGTAAGGGTAGGGTCACACTTGCAGATTTTACATGTGTCTCTGAGACTTGAGTTTTGTGAAAAAGCATGCAAAAACGCATCCATAGGCCCCCATGCAGAAAAAGCATGCCCCAATAGCAAAAATGCATGTCTTACTGTCCCATGCGTTTTTGAGATTTGTTTTTCACTCAAGCAGCATTTTTTGGTGCGTTTTTTTAACATGGGGCCCTATGGGAAACGCATGCGTTTTTATATGGCACTAAATGTACATGCATTTTTGCATGCGTTTTTAAGGGTCTCCCACAACTATCAGAAAAAACGCATGCAAAAACGAAGGCTGCCATAAAGCACCTTAAAAAGCGCATGCCAAGTGTGACCCTAGCCTAACTTTCAGTGACCATAGCACCACACCTTGACCCATAAGGACCTTGCAGGGAAAGATATGGTCTCCCAAAATTGACTGGGATTGTTGTGAGATACCAGAGTTTGAAGTGTCAAGAAAACAGAATGTCCTTACATGTAACCATGGAATGCCCATGCCTGCCTGATGCAAGTCAGACGTCCATGAAGCATTGTGCCTACTATCTGATGTACATAGTTCCTATCATGTTAAAATTCAGAGAAGATTGTCTTTTTGGACTTTGATCTACCTCAATTCCTTGCAAACAAACTGATTCTGTCCTGCCATCTCCAATGGCAAAGTGCAGTCTGCAATGGCGTGTGCAAAGGCACACACACCTAGCCAGAAGCCCCAATTTCATGTACTGCAGCAGGGGTAAGAAGACGAGTACCTCACCCATGGCTACCACCCGAGACATTAGCCCATTGCTTCACCAGGGTGGGAAATAATGCCAGGTGAATTTTTTTTTCTATGTGAACAAAAAATCGAATCTCAAAGTGTTTGAATTTCAGAGAAACCGTAATTTTCAGGAAATTCGACCTAAATTCAATTCTCCACAGATGAATCTTCTCATTTCTAGTTATTTGCTAAATTAAACATCTTAGCAGATAGTAATTACATTTGCACTCAATATTTTAATACTGAACTGTGGCCGACCCTTCTATCAAGTTATGTCAATGTTTATTTTTAATGAATATATGATATCTACTACTATCGAATTTGCTATGAAATTCTCCCAAAATTCTAATTCTCGTATTCTGGTGGAGGCCAATGCTGACCAGGTCCTACATCAGAGGTCCCCAACTCCAGGCCTCAAGGGCCGCCAACAGTGCAGGATTTCTGGATTTCCTTAGTATTGCACAGGTGCTAATGTGATCATCTGCACAGGTAATGATTCCAACCCCTGTGAGATCCTGAAAACATGCACTGTTGGCGGCCCTCGAGGCCCGGATTTGGGGACCCCTGTCCTACATAATAACGTTAGATGTTTAACATGTCAACGATGTGACGCATCGTGGACGACCATGTAGGAAGTAGTGCACAATAGTGGTGGCTAGTCAGTAAGACAGAGGATGGAAGAAGGAGTGGAGAAGATCGGGGTATTGGGGGGAAGCACTAATAGCAGGGCAGAGGTATGGGGAGGGCAAAGGACATGTGAGTATATCATTATTTTAACCAGTAGATTTGATTTCCCCAAGTTGAGCAAATCAACCTAAATTTCGGGTGATCAACTCTACTATGAACAATTACTACTCAAATTGTGTTAAAGTTTTCTTTTTCATAAGTATCTCTTGACTTGGACTTCCTAAGTGCAATTTTGTTATAAGATTATGCAAAAATAAAATTACTTTTCATGGAAAACACAACTATACTGGAAATATTGTTTACTTAAAGGGAAAAAAAGTCCAATGAATGGTTTTCATCTGTTCTACTTGTTGTGTGCTATGATGTGTACACTACCAGCTGTCACAAATTATTTCCAAAGTTTAAACACTTACCTCGAAGTCTCCAAGGCATTCATGTTTTCATACCTTTGGAATTTGATAAAAGAACGTAGTTGTTTACCTAATTTTCATTGGTCTGCTTGAAAAATCCCTATGAATATGCTAATTGAATTCTCTACCTAGAAACATGCGGTGGCATGATAAAAAAAAATTAAATAAAATAAATAAAAAATAACAGAAAATATCAAATAAAAGTTAAGCTGATCCTAGTGATCTGGAAATACAAAAAAACAACTATTTGTACAAGATATTATTTTAGTGTACTAAAATTCAGAATGGCTAGTAGTGACATTTACAATGTTAATAAATATTTTTTATAGCTTCACATGGGTCAGTGCTTTGTTACCAAGTTGCTAATATTATTTCGCATTTGGCATTATCTAAATTTACTTGATACGAACTTGAGTCCAAACCCCAAACTCAGACTTTAAAGTTATGAAATGGGGCCTGGGGGCTGTAAAAGGAAAAAGAACATTGATTAAACATCAGCTCATACTTACCGGATATGCGCTCTTATACTTCCGGGGCCGCCTATTAACTTCCTGGTTATTCACTGTACAGTAGTTGCTAGAATGCATGGGCTGTTTCCAAGTTACTGCATTGGCTCCAGCAGCCAACCACAGATGCCCACTCTATTTGACAGCGTCTGTGATTGGCTGTTTCACCCTACACCCATTGTGCCAGTGTCTGTGATTGGTTTCTATAGGCAATGAACCTAACATCATTGTAGTGTAAAATAACTAAATAATTAAAAAAAATGACTTAGGTCTTTGCTGTATTTTTGATTCTTAGCACAGATAAAGCAGACAGCTATGGGCTGCCACCCCATGCTGCTTGGGTTTACCTTGGCTGGCAATAAAAATACAGGGTAGTCCATTATTATTTTAATATTTTTTTAAATTATTTTAAAAAATAATTTCAAGAAGTGTGTGGGCATTGACCTATTTTTGATTGCCAGCCAAGGTAAAACCCAGGCAGCTGAGGGCTGGTAGTTATTGGGACCCCAGGCTAAAGAATAGCAGCCCACAGCTGCCCCAGAAATTCGTTCATTCATTAGATGCGTCTAGGGATGAGCGAGTACTGAAATATTTGTACTCAGTATACTCATAACGAGTAGGTCCCGATACTCGGGTACTCGTTACGAATATATCGAGTCAAATGTAATCAATGGGGAAAGCGATTACTTTCACAGTGTATATATATATATATATATATATATATATATATATATATATATACACTGCAAAAGTGAAATTAAAGTTAATAAAAGATGTTAAAAATAAAAAAATAACATACCCATCCGATGGCTGCACCGGGACCCGAAAATAACACATTCTTTGTAATTCTAGGACCTTGCAATCTGATGGACAATCAGATGGCCGCTAGCGATCAGGTGGTGTGTGATGTCACACACCACCTTATTGCTACCAGCCATCTTATTGGCCAGATTGCAAGGTCCTGGAATTACATCAATATTCTAACATGTGGCCAATCAGGTGGCCGGTAGCGTGACGTCACACACCACGTGATCGATACCAGCCATCTGTTTGGCCAGATCGCTACCGGCCATATGATTGGCCAGATCGCTATCGGCCATCTGATTGGCCAGATTGCAAGGTCCTGGTCGGGTCCCGGTGCAGCCGCCGGATGGGTGAGATTGTTATTTTTCTTATTTTTAACAACTTTTATTAACTTTAATTTCACTTTCGTAGTGTATATAGATACACTGTGAAAGTGAATGGACTACTGGCTATTCCTAACAAGTACTCACTAGAAACTCGCGGAGTAGTGAGTAGCCCGAATGCCGCTACTATTCGTCGAGTACCGAATAGTAAGAAGTATACTCGAGCATCCCTAGAAGCATCAATTCCTGGTGCTTTACCTGGCTCTTCCCAATGCCCTGGTGCAATGGCATTGGAGTGATAGAAGGGGTTAGTGACAGCTGAGTATTGACAGTATTGATAATGTCAGGTATCCATGAGACCCACCCAGGAAATAGTTAAAAAACACAGTCACAGAGAAAAATCCTTTATTTGAAATAAATCACAGAGAAAAATAATTTATTGGAAATAAATCAGACAACCCTCATTTTCAAATTTATTAACCTTACACATACCCCTCCAATAATAATCAATAAAGATGGTCCCACAAAGCACACTCGCCTGTTTAATCCAGGGTCTGCAGTGAGAGAGCAAAACCATCCTCTCCCTGCAGACTGTGTGATCACACTGACTACTGTGAGGAGCTGTGACTTCATTCACTGAGACACTGATGCCTCACGGCAGTGAACTCGGGTGACCAAGCTGCCAGCAGTGGGATCACCTGAGTTCACTGATGTGGGGCCTCAGTGACTCAGTGAGTGACATCACCTTTCCTCCTGGCACTCAGTGTGATTGCAGAGTCTGCAGGGAGACGATATCTGTTCTGTTGCTGCAGACTCTGGATAAAGCAGAGGCGAGTGAACTTTATGGTACCATCATTGTGGATTATCATCACATTGAAATTTCTGTCTGATTTATTTCACATAAAGGATTTTTCTCTGTAATTTATTTTAATCAAAGGATTTTTCTCTGTATTTCTTATGAAATGCCCACCAAGGACCCTGGCTGTGTCAATAAAAGGGGGACCTAAGGGTACTTTGATATGGTATTTAACGTGACGTCACCCATGGTATTCGGCAATGACCTACGCTGCAGTAGAGATCCTCTGGGGCTGTTGATAATGCTGCTAGATGTTCTGCTCACCATGGGTAGAGTGGGAGGCCCCAGGGCAGTTGATACAGACTATGTAGGAAATAGGGAATGGTGGGGTGCAAGACGGAGGTCATGATAAATGACTGGAGGACACAACAGCTGAAGTTTCCTTTACTTAATGGCTGATGGTGCAGACTGGGGTACTGGTAACAGATGGCAATGGAGATCTGGGCAGCTAGGAAGCAATTGCGGATCCACCTAGCCAGGTGAAATTAGAGGCCTTCCTTCTGCGCGGTGTTGTTTGGTCATTGCTGCCTGAAGATTAGCTGTGACCCTTCTCTTGTGTGTCTAGTCTCTGCCCACATGGCAGGCAGCTTGAGCCTATAACAGGTGTTGCTCCTCAGTGGCGGCTCCGGATTTTTATCTGCTGCTGTGCCTTTGGGTGTTTAGTAGGGCCAGAGGACTTGCAATCCTCTGCCATCCGGAATTGGCTGCCTTGTCTTCAGTACCCTAACAACCATGGACTCCGGCATCCAGTTTCTAGCGCTCTCCTCTGGGGCGAGCCTGGTCAAGGCTCTACTCCCCAGGTTCTCCTTGACTCATCTGTCTGACTAGCTTTCCAGTGTCCTGGGACAAGCTCCAACTGGCTCCAGTCCCCAGGACACCGGTACTGTTCTTTCACCTGAACTGAACTCTCAGACTTTCTTTCTAACCCCTTCCCTTGGCAAGAATTTATAGGAAAGTTCCCCTAAAACAGAGCTCCCTCTTCTGGTCTGGAGTCAGGACAAGTGTTGGATGCTGGTGTTAATAGACAAGGGGACCCCTTCTTGCTTCCAGGCATGACATCACCCCCTGTGAGGGAGGCAATGCCATTGTGGCAACTGTACTCCTGGGATGCCACACTTAACTATTTCCCCACAGGATTGATAATGGGTGGGTCTCCTAGATGATTGACATTATCAATCTGGGCTTAATGACAAGCTGTAAATACTTAACTGTCATTAACCCTTTCTATCACTCCGATGCCACAGCGTCAGTGCATCAGAAAGAGCCGGGTAAAGCACCAGGCATTGGCGCTTTTAATGAATGTGCCAGTTTCTGGAGCAGCTGTGGGCTGCTATTTTTTAGCCTGAAAAGGCAATAAGTATGGGCCTCACCACGCTGAGAATACAAACACTTTAGCTGCCTGGAAGGCAATCAAAAATAGGGCAAAGAACACTTTTTTAAAATTATTATTTAAATAATGGATTTTCCTGTATTTTTGTTGCCAGCAAAGGTAAAGTCCGACAGCTGAGGGTGGCAGCCCGTAGATAAATATGGCGATGTTTCAGACAACCTGTGACCTCCCTCCAGCCTGGCTTGACAGGTTGACTGAAACGTCGCCATATTTACCTGAAGGTCAATAAAGGCATAAGGAACATTCCAAAAAGGAGTGCTGCAGTTCGTTTTTTGCATATAATATCTATCTATCTATCTATCTTTGCTATGGCAACAATTATAACTTCCATGACTCCTGGAAAAAAACATTTTTTCAACAATACATGTTCACTTAACTTTGTAAAAGTACTAGCACGTAAAGAGAAAAAAACGCTGAATCTGTAATATTATTATCATCAATAAATTATATTTACCTCTAAAAGGCTCTCAAAATACTGCCTGTTCTGCAAAAATAGCCCTCACAGAGCTAAAAGTTTTGGCTTTAGTGATGTGGAGATAAAAACACAAAAAAAAAAAAAAAAAACTTGCTTGCACATGAAGATCCGGAGATGTCGGTTTAACCACATATCTCTCCTAATCACCATTCATGACAGTGATGAAAGCTAAGAAATAAGAGACTCTTTTTTGACATTTGTATCCCTTAGAAATCCTTCTGGTCTCCAAACAATGGCTGTCTATCACCTATTGTGTTTGTAAATTAAGAAATCACATTGGCTGTACTAATGCAGTCATTAATGGGTATTATTTTTCATGTTGCATATGTTTACGTTAACAAAAACTCATTTCATGCCTTGTAGTGTGATGGAATTCTCATTTGGAAAATAAGTTGAATGTTTATTTTCTGTTGCGGGTAATAACACTAATGAACACTTAATTAAGGAAACAAGACGGACAAGAGGAACGTCAACTGGCCGCTAAATCACGAGCAAAGGATTTCAAGCGTAGAGCGGTAGACGGTATCGTAGGAATTATGAGCAGATTGATGTTTTTCTCGCACCCTACAGACTTGCATTGGTTTTTAACAAATAAAATTAATTATTAGTGATAAATGATCATACGTTTAGCTTAGTTGCTTTCCTGGCTTCAAATCCAACCAAGGATATTATTGGCATTAACCTTTTACTTTGTATCCATATTTCCAAGGGTTTACTTCAATTTTCTTAATCTTCCTCTAACGTTTTCATGACATCTTCTGTGCACCGCTTCTGCATCGGAGCGGGACATGGGGGTCGGGTCTTCTTCCTTTTCTCCTCCCCTCCACCTGCCTCCTCTGTTTCATCTACAGGTTACAGATTAATCAGTAACCTGTCTCCATTTTGAAATTCCGCAGGCTGTTGCAATGATTGTGGTGGGTGGTGAGTGCACAATGTATTTCTGTGGGTAGTCTGCATGTCTTCAATAAAATAGTATTGGATGTGGTGCATGCACAGTTCAAGATTTCACCTCAATATCCTCTTCATATAACCTAAATTTAGATCTCTGCATGGACCACCATCAGTGCCTTTCTTTTGCAGACAGTACATTGTGCTATTCTATAAATAATCTACAATAATATGTCACTGGTGGTGGGTTACCGCAGGTTTAGATGTTGGCGTAATGAAGAGGTCCGGAGGTTGAAATCTCAACCTGCGCATGCGCCACATCTGGTATTATTTTATTGAAGACCGCCTACAGATCACACTGCGCACAAGCTGCCCACTGCATTCATGCCGGCGGCACAAAATATCAGGGAGGAAGTGAGCGCTCTAAAAGAAATAGGAGGCAGGAGGAGGGGCAAAGACAAAGAAGAAGGCCCTATCCTTACGTCCCACCCCAATGCACAAGTGATGTACAGAAGACATCGACATGAAATCATTAGAAGAAGATAATTCAGCAATGGCAGATGGATTTATTTACTGCAGGTATCAGTGTAATCACCATCACAGCGCCCAAAAGGTCTTGCATTTAATTTCTAGTACTAAATTTGTGGCTCCCCACTGGTTAGTGCGCCACTAAAGGGGTACTGCACCCAGCCCATACTAGCGTGTGTGGTATCCCTGTCACCAGAGGATGGTAATGTTAATCTGAGGCCTTATCACTGCATTCATACACTTAGGTTAAAGGACCTTTTGGTTAACCCATTGCTAGGGAACCAGTCCTGGTGATATAAGCGAGAGTGACACTTAGTCAGTCTGTGAGAGGAGTCGTCGTGAGGAGAGAGAAGTAGAGAGTGCCAGTGAAGGAAGGCAGCCCTGACAGAATAGGGATCCCTGGATTAAGGAAGCCCGGGGCCGGACCATGCCGAAAACCGGTCCAGAGGGAACCCAGTCCAAGACAGAGTACTGGCTCCGAGTGCGGTGCAGGAAAGTGAAGCTCTGAGCCGCAAAACCGTCTGGGTTGAAGACCTTTCATATAGCTCTGATCTAGACTGACACGCATGTCCCCACCAGGAGCTCTAAATCGGGTTAAGCCCTTTAGAGAGTCAAGAGTAACCTCTATATACCCAATGGGCCTGGTAGGAAGAGGGCTCTGTGCAGGGCAGCGCATGGATAGTAAGGAGAGCACAGTGAAAAGGACAGAGATTTAAAGGGAACCTAACCCCACAAACTGACCCCCCGTATCTTTAGACCTGTCCCTGCACCCCCTCTTATGATTTCTAGCCATCCCTTTTGCAGAAAAAAAATCGATTTTGTAAAGTAGAGAAAAGTTTATATTCACCTAGTCCTGTGTGGGTTCTCTGTTTCTGAGGAAGCCGCAAATAGGCGTGCCAGTCTGCTGCTGCCTTGTAATTATGCACGCCCCTCTCTGCTTGCTAAGAGCCTGGCCGCATCATGAAAGGGGGCGGGGCTAAAGGCATGACGTGATTTAGCCCGCCCCTTTCATGACGCGGCCAGGCTCTTACCAAGGCATCAAGCAGAGAGGGGCGTGCATAATTACAAGGCTGCAGCACACAGGCCAGCCTTTGAGACTAATTCAGGAAAAGAGAAACCACACAGGACGGAGGTAAATATAACTTCTTTTCTACTTTACTAAATCGATTTTTTCTGCAAAAGGGATGGCTAGAAATGATAAGAGGGGGTGCAGGGACAGGTCTAAAGATGCGGGGGGGGTCAGTTTGTGGGGTTAGGTTCCCTTTAACCAGAAGGGACATCATTGAGGACCTCAGAGAGACTTTGAATCATTTGGTGACTACCCGGCCACCTACCTGAAACCAAGTGACTGTGCACCAATGACAATGGCTGTGTAACCTGGAAAGCTGCTTCATGTTACCAGTAAACCCCATGCAGAGTAAGAGGGTTTCCTGTGTCTTATTTCTAATTAAGTTGGTCACCTGTGTTCCAGTCTCAAAGAGAAGACTGCGCCTCTCTCTCTGTGAAAAAACATTATCTTTACCTCACTGCCCTGGGGACTTCACTCCACCTGCAGGGAGCGACATCATCCAGCTGCCTACCCATGGCCCCGGAGGTCTGCTGGCAACGCTGGTGCCATCACCAGATTCTGCAGGTGGCGTCACATTAAAAACTTATTGTTTTATTTTTACTAAACCCCTTTTTCGTGACCACCAGGGCCATGGATCTGGGCCCCGGCCACCAGTGACAGTCCCTTAAAGCTACGCCCGGGATCCGAGTACCCCGGCCCTGGGGTTCGTCAAATTCTGCTTACAGGTTCTCTTTGATTTTGCTATTGATTTGGTGCACTTTTAATCCGATAACTTAAATAAAAAGTTATCAAAATGTCATATGCACCCCAAACTGTTATCAATAAAAATATCAGAAATATCAGCCCAGCAAGCAAAAAATAAGTCCCCATGGATGGAAAAATAAAAATGTTTCTGGACTCATAAAATAGCGACAATATTATTTTTTTTGAAAGTTCTACTTTTTTTCTAACCACAAAAAATAATAAAAACAAATACTCTGGAATCACCATAATCCTACTGTCCAGAAGAATCGTGTTGCCTAGGATTTTCTACAGCAAATAAAAACACAACCTAAAAACAATAGCAAAATTATTTTTATTTTACCCCACTAGGAATTTTTTTTTCTCATTTTCAGTATATTCAAGGGCAAAACTAATGGTGTCATCTTTAACTATAATTTGCTTCACAAAAAAAAAGGAAAATTAGCTATGTCAATGGAGAAACGTAAATAGTCATAGCTCTAGGAACAAGGAGGAAAACCAATGTTGAGCTCTTTAATGGCTTACAGGCATTGTCCATTATCAGAAAAATATGGCTGATTACTGCAAAAAAAAAAACTTAGCCCCTTTAAAGCAAATGAGGGCTTAGCTGCAATACTCCACAAAGCCTATGGATAAACATCACACTGTTTCTGGACAAAGACCTAATTTTGTAGTCCTGGACTCACTCTAACACAGCATTGCTCAAAGTAGAGAGAGGCATCAGACAAAGCGGCATCCTGTCACCACTTCCCTTCAATTTATATGCCAAAGCTATTTTCAGGAAGGCTGGAGCAAGAATAAACAACAATCTTAAATATGCAGACAATACACTAAGGGTACCTTTACACGCCGCTACTGGCGGGTGGATACAACCAGCTACTTCACGTGCACGAGCACGCACAAACGGTTACAAACGGTAAACGCACCATCTTTACACGCCGCCACAAGCTACGCTACGCTACGTTACATCTATCTGTGGATACACTGCCGGGTGCCTCAAGTCACCTTCTGTAGCTCATCTTACCTCATTTACACACCGCTACAACCAGCTAATATGGGCGGACCTGGTGCAGCAGGGACAGCACATAGGCGTGCCACAATTGTGGATTACGAGACGTCCGTACGCTGAAAGGACAAAGCAAGAAACCCATGATTGGCCAGGCATCGCAGGAGGCTGTTTAATACATGACGCTCGAGCGATTGTGTTGTGTGACTGGTCAGCTCCTTAAATATGCCGCCCTATGCAGCGTCTACCAATCGTAACGCAGGAGCTTCCACCAATGATCGCTGAAGGGTAGCGGTATCCCGGAGGCTGTGTCACGCCCCAGCTACATACCAGGTACATTGCCTGGTGTCGACACATCCCTTCTGTTGCTTCTTTACATGCCGATACAGCTCGCTACAATCGCCTGTGTAGCCACCTGTTTCCGGGCAGTGCTCGGAAACAGATGTATCTGTTGCCGGGTGCCTCCTACCGTCTTTACACGCCGCTACTACGGGGTATTTTGCCGCTACAAGCTACATTTGTAGCCTGTAGCTGGTTGTATCCACCCGCCAGTAGCGGTGTGTAAAGGGCCCCTAAGGCTGGCTTCACACTTGCGGACCCTCCGCAGCGTCCTGCGGAGGGGATCCGCAAGCTGGCCGCAGCCCCTATGCTTATGGTCTCGTTCCTAGTGCGGACGAGAGTGTGTGATTTGTGCGCGGGCATCCGCCTGCGTACAAATCACATATTGCAGCAGTGAATGGGAGCGCATGGTCATGTACAGACCTGTCCATGACTGCGCGTTCCCATTATAAACATAGGGGCTGCGGTCAGCTTGCGGATCCCCTCCGCAGGATGCTGTGGAGGGTCCGCAAGTGTGAAGCCAGCCTAATAGCAACAAGCGTAGATGGAATGAAGGACATAATATGGAGTGTTAAGATGGGAAGCTCCAACATGGGACTGCTACTCAGTACAAACAAGAAAAGATTTTTATTACTGGCAAGTATGACGATGGCGATGAACTGGAAATTGTAAAGTTCTTCAACCTATTCTGATCAATGATCACTTTAGATTCAGAGAAGACATTGAACGTCAATAGAATAGCTATGGAAAAATCAACAGTGATGTCACTGGACAAGGTCTTCACATCAACAAATTTCACTGGTGATGAATACACAGCTCGTACATAGTCTGGTCTTTTCTGTAGTAAAATCGGAAGTGAAACATGGAAGATAAAGAAACAAGAAAAAAGAAGAATCAACACCTTCAAAATGTGGTGCTGGAGAAGGAAGTTATCAATACCATGGATGGCCAGAAGAACAAACAAATTAATATTGGAACAAATGAAGCCAGACCGGTCACTGGAGGATCATCAAGCTATAACTTGCCTTCTTTGTTCACATCATACGAAGAGAAAAATCACTAGGGAAGGATGTTATGGTCGAAGGAATAGAAGGTACAAGGCGAAGAGGAAGACCAGCAACCCAGTGGTTTCATACAATCAGGATAACAGCGGAGAAGACCATGGTGACCTATCTAGGTTTTGGAGAAGACCATGGTCGCTCTATCTAGGCTGCACAAGATCGATCTTTCGACACAGCATTTATCCATCAAGTCGCTATGGCTTGAATAAAACTGAAGACCAATGAATAAAAAATGAAAGACTCACTCATTTAAAATTTGAGAATAATTTTAGGTATACCGTTAAATACCAAAAAGTGGTTCTAAAACTGTTTCAAAATTACAACTCCAGGCATGCTGGGAATCTTGGCTTTGCACCACCTGTAAAGTTGCAGGTTAGAGAGCACTGATAAATGCATCTAAATCATATGCTTCGAAGCCAAAAACTAGAGAAGATGAATACATGTTAGAAAATAAAATTTGAAGGGATGTATTTTTAGCGTAACACTTTGCTGTAGATTTTGTGCCTGATGCATAGAAACAGTAGAAAAAAATCTTATTGATCTTTCTTCAGGAGGAATGTAGATTGTCCAAATGTATTTTGGGAAAGAAAGCTCAAATGTCATTACTGTGAATGAACAAAGATTTCAAAACAGAAAACAACTCGATCATCCCAGGTATGAGTTTTGTGGCTTTCTATTTTAGTACTGCAGATCTCTCTAATCTACACAAGTACAAAACAGTTTCCTTGTATGCTCCTTTAAAAGAAATGTGTGCTAGAACTAAGCCCCTTAACCTAGGGTATTGGTGGGATTCTCTTATGAAAGGGAACCTTTACAAAATGCCATCAACATGCAGATATACGGTTAATCTGTAGGTTAAGGGCCCCTTTACACGCCACCACAGGAAGGTAGCAACTGCCGGGCACTGGGAATAATTGTGCCTTTTGCCATGAAATTGCTACGAAATGGCGGCGTGTAAATAGGGCAGTTCCTCCCGGTGTCCTGCAGTTGACTCAGATACCTGTTGCTTAGCCGTGCTCAAAAACCAAAGGCAACACAAAGGCACAATTGCCATGGTAGTGGCGTCTAAACAGGGCACAGGCATGGATGTTGCGTCGCCTACTGAACTACCAGGGGCGTGACACAGCATCATGGATACCACGCCCCATCAGCGATCATTGGTGGGGGCTACTGTGTTACCATTGGCTGTCCCTTCACAGGGCGCCATATTTAAAGAGCTGTCCATTCACACTACACAATTGGAATGGCGTCATGTATTAGCCAGCCTTCCTGCACAGGCTGGCTAATCATGACGCTATTGCGTTGTCCAATCAACGCTTGTGCATCACGGAATACACAACTCTGTCACGCCTATGTACTTACGGCACGAAATATGTACGCCCATATTCCTTTGTGGTAGCGACGTGTAAAGCAGGGAAGTTATTCAACAGGAAGTAAGCCGCAGGATCTGTCGGCACTTCCGGGGAACAAAGATACCTTCAGTGGACAACGCAATGGCGGCGTGTATATGCGGCATCAGCGATCGGTATCCACCGTTAAAAACGTGTGCATGCACGTGTGGTGGATACCTGTTGCTAGGCACAGTGGCGATGTGTAAAAGTACCTTAATAGCTTTTTGAACCTCCCTGACACATGCTCTTAGTGTCCCGCTGCCGGGAGGAAATTAATTTTATTTCTTCGGTAGTTTTCGGCTTCCAGTCATAAGAATGCCCCAGTTTAGTCACCGCTCAATATAAAGTGAGAGGTGGCTATAACCACTCTCTGACACTGACTGACAGTAGGGACCAATGTTGAGCTTTTTTTTGTGACTCTTGCTTTTCATTTTAGTGTAGAAACTTGCAAGACAATGAGGACCTTTGACGTGAGTTTGTAAATTTTGGCCAAGATATTGAATAATATCTCATATATTTATTATATATATATTTTTCTATTTCTATTTCATTTTCTTCAGTATACACCAAAGCCATCTATGTTGGCCTTGTAAACCAAATTGGGGTGGGATGCATTTATATAGCGTGGCAGCCCGCCTGTGACTTCTGTCAGAGGCCACAGGCTCAAAACGGATGTCACAAACAGACTTGGCACAAGCCGCTCTGTTAGGCAGAATCCCGAGAGATCCTCACATCTCTTTATCGCCTAAACACAGATCTGGACTTACAACGAGGTCCAGGAAACTGCTGACTACAGATGGACTGCAATGAAGAGACAGGAACAGTCGCCAAGCAGGGTCAAAGCTGGTAGGTCACGAAAAGTTAGAGTGATAAGGCCAGGTCAAAACTGAGATGGCAGCAAGGTACAAAATCAGTAGGAGAAGCGTCCAAACATCAGGCCAAGGTAAAGCAGGAAAAAACAAATGCAAAGCAGGAGAATAGCCAGGGAAGCACAAGACATAATGGACAACATCCAGAAGCAAGCTTGCAGCTTTAGTAGGTGTCTTGCCTTCCAATAGGCTGAAGCAATGAGCTGATGGCTTCAACAGGACAGCACACATCCACTCGTTTAGACAGAGAAGTACTGCAGGTCCCCGCCACTGTAATCTTAGTGGATAGGCAAACCCTGCGCTGACCAGAGTTTTTGCTTCAACGTCTGACCTCTCCTCAATCACCAGCACTGCACACACTGTGTCTATGTGACTATGGTGGTGCCTGGTGACAGAAACTGATGTCACATGAGCGGGCTCTGGTGAAGATGTGACACCACCTAATCTAATAATATGGGCATCACTATAAGCCAGACACTGTGCATCACAAATGTCTCAACAGCACCCATATGTGTTATTCACGTGCAATTCCAATACTGAGCAATCACCCCCTCCATTAATTGGTAGATTGTCAGTGGTGGTCTCATAAGTATTTTGCACCTGTGATACCTCCACCATCAAGGTAGGTTGCTGCATCATCCTAGTCCATTAGCTTCTGTGACCTGGCCAGGTAAATACTATTGCCCTTTATTAGCTGTGTTAATATTGAATATTGGGGGGAAATTTCAAATCTGGTTTCTCTGAATATTTCTTTAACTTTTACCCCACCACATCTGTAGAATATAAGGTAAACCAGCCAATCACTTAGGTTCTTTATACTGATGGTTTATCCTTAGAATACGTCAAAAATATCTGATCGGTGGATTTTGCAAATTCCGGCATGTCCACCGATTAGATATTACCGGTCAGCAAAATAGTGGCAGTGCACATCTGCACCATATTCAAATCAATAGGTGTAGATATGCAGAACTAGGTGCAGCCCCTATGCCGTTAACAGAGCGGCATTAGAAACAGTTGATCAGGGGTTTCGAGTGTTGCACCCCCACCAATCAGATGTAAATTACCTATCCTAAGGATAAGCCTTCCATATAAATGTTTTTGCCACACTATTTAGAAGTTGTTATTTCACTAGATGAATTCTATTAAATTGCTCCTTGTTCACTTAGAACATACTTTTCAAAGTTCGTAAAGTTTTTCTTGTGCATTATAATGCAAGTTTACAGTTTTCTACATTTTTCTAAACAGTATTGTACATTCTAACTAGGGGCAAAATTTCCATCCTGTGTAGTTTTAAAAGACATTGATAAATTACCCCACCACGTTCCTGGGAGTAATGAACAAAATCTGATTGTCTTCAGCACCAAGATGTAATTCTAGAGTTCCTTGAGGCACAAAAATATTATTCTGTATATACATAAAATTTGGTGTCAGAATAATAATAAAACAAGAATAATCCACACCTAAGAAAAAAAAGAAAGTGAATTATTTTTAATATAATATACCGCATCAAAAAGGATTTCATCATTTGAAGAAACAAAACATTAAGAAGTGGCATGCTATTTTAGGCCGGCTTCACACCATGATTTTTAAGATCCAGGGCTGTCCGGTGTGAACTGGACAGCCCCGGATCCGATCTGTCTCCTATTGTATCTCTATGGGGCTGGATCGCAGTGATTTGCCATCCGGTTTTGTGCTGTCCGGGAGGATCCGGCAGACCCCGGAATCGTTAAAAAATCAGACCAGTTCCCAAACGCTGGGTGGTGAGCGAGCGGCGGCTTTGAAATTCAAGCTGCACTCATTCAGCACCTGGACAGCGCGGCTAAAAGAGCACGTAGAGAGCTCCGCTGCTGAAATTTCAGCACTTGGACAGCGTCAGCCACGCGCATATTTGCCCTCCATTTCTGTTTTCTGCCGGGGTTGTCAGTTTCTGTCGGCTGCTTCCTGCAAAACATCGGGCAGAGCTTGACAGCAAATAAACGTGGTGTGAAGCCAGCCTTAGGCAACATGTACATGACTACTTTTAGACAATGGTACACCTTTCGAGATTTCCTAGGTGGATCCACTTCAGCAAAAATGCCATTACTTATTTTTCTTAAGCGGCTTTGCCAGCATAATTTCTGTCATGCTTGTGGTGGTTGTGAGGCCAAGGTCTCTTGCTCTGTAATTAAATGTTTAGAGAATGGATGACTTTACAGTGAAAGCCACCCAAAGAATAAATATGTTACTTCTGAACCCTGAAATAGTTCAAAGAAGTAATGGAAGACACAACATGTACACAGCAATACCGTTTTAAGATTGCTGCACATTTTATGAGGCACTTTGAGGCACATTTTCTGGCGCATTCCAAACATAGATTTTTCTGTATGATACTAGACAATGCATTGTTTGTTGAGAAGATCCTTTTGGCTTAGACTCATACAAGCATAGGTCCTTTGAAAAAGATATTCAGGTTAGTTTCCAACTGGAGATCAGCTAATCTTCATGATCCTAAATCAAACATTCTAGAAATCCTTTGTGAACCCACCAGTTAATTTTCTGTTGATCTGGTTAATTGATCTCTAGTATCAATAGTTAGGGTGCATTTGATGCACCCGCAGGCTATGGGGTAGTCGGGAGCCGGGCCGGTGCTGTCTCTCTGGGGTATCACGGTTGTTGTGACCCGGTCCCATGGCCTGGGATCAGTCCAAAAAGTGGGCATGCACAGGGGATTTGTCGTGACGCCACCCGGGGTATGTGGTTAGTAGAACCACCGCTGCCGTATTCCTGCTGGGGACGGTGACTTGGGGCACCGTGGATGGTAAGCCCTCCTCTGGTAGGGCTGAGGGTCTCCAGGGCAGGAGTAGTTGTACTGGATGGGCCTTGTGAGGGATCGTGTGCAGTGCAGTTCACTTACTTCAAAGCTGCAGCTCTCCAGCCAGTGTGCAGGAATGACATTCTGTGACTCCTCAGGCGGGACTTTTCTGCGACGCTGGAAGTAAACAGTCTCAGGCATTGATGAGCTTACTGGGTACTTTACTAGGTCTTTCACAGCACAACAGTTCACATAGTTTACAAGTTACAGATCTTTCAGCTCTTTCCAGTTACAGTTCTCACACTTTAGTTCGGCTCCGGGTAACTCAAACTGTGCAGCTCAGGTAGCGTTTCTGTGTTGCTCCCTTCAAGTCCTTTCAGGCCCCTCTCTCAGTGTTAACGTAGTTCCTCACTCACGGGTTCAGTCTGGTCATCGCGGACTCATAGGTGAATATATTTCCCTTGCAATCAGGGTCACCAGTCCTAGTGTGACAACTGTGTTCTTAGACAGTGGTGGAAAGTTAGGCTGCAGCACATAACATTTCTGCCCCCCCACCGGTGTGTCTTGTAATTAGGGTCTGGAATCTTCGGTCACTTCTTCAGAGCCGGTTCTCTGCTGTTGGCCTAGCCCTCCAGTGTCCCAGGTTCAGATATTTGGGCACACCAGACTCCCTCTGTCAGTCACTGTATCTAAGGGTGCCTCCAGCCAGCTAAGATGTGTGTGGCTGCTGGGCCCTTGTCCTCCCACCTTCCTTCAGCTGTGAGGTCTCCTTTAGTCTCTTTCTCCTTCCCGTCACCTTCAGGCTATGGAGCGGGCTTTCTCTCCTAGGGTCTGTGCCTCTCAGGATTATGCGCCTCCAGGAAACCCAAAACCTTCTGGGAAGTCTATCTTTCTGTTCTGTTCTCACTTTTCTCTCCCACTGTTCTGCTGTTCTGCTGTTCTTCTTCTCCCTATTTTCTATTTCTTCTGCTCTCTACCCCTATGTGTTCCTGGGTTTTTATTGTGTTGGTCTCTCCACCCACTTTGTCAGTGTCCACCTACATTCCACCAACTTTGCTACACCCGCCACCCCTTGCCCAACCTAGAGTCCTAGGCAATGGGTCGGTGTTTGTGCGGTGTAGGTGTGTTTTCAACCACCTTGATTACCTGGCTGTACTTCCCTCTTGTGGCCAACTGGTCACAGGGGCACCACACATTTACACTAAAAGATTATCATGCAGGAGCAGTTATAGCAACACTTGTTTTCAACAATCTTTCAACGTAAAAAGGCTGCTAATAACCGGATGAATGCGTAAAATGCTGTCACACTGAGTGACCTGCAGTGTGCTGATTCATAGGCAGGCTAGCAAGAGTTAATCTCAGCTGTCTGCTTGCTCCTCTTATCACATGTTGTGGGGAAGCCTATCACAGCAGCTTCTCTCCTATCTATGCTGGTGGAATCCTTCTATCTATGCTAGCTATAGTTTATCCTATATTTGTCTGTGAGGTGTGGTGTCCCAGACTCTGGAGGAAGTTGTGCTGTGTATTTGTACAGCTGTGGAAGTTCTCTCCTTTTGTTCTGTAGCTTCTTTCCTGCTCTTGTTTTTCCTCCTGCCACTTATATTGTCTTTACCTTTTTGTGCTTAGTGACAGAATTTTGGTTTTCCCTTGTCTGTGTGTATCAATGGGTTTCATTACTTCCCTGTTCCTGGGGAGGGGAATCAGATCAAGATTGCTCAGGAGCAGGGCAAGGTTGGGACTCAGGCCTCCCTACCATACCCCTGAGATGAGAAATAGCACAGGGCCCCATAGCTTGAAGGACAGATAAAATGCTCTGTTCCCTGTGACTCCATAGTCATTGAGACAAATGACTGTTCATCTGGTGAACAAGCAAATTGTTTATTTGTTTGGTGAATTGATACCATATTTTTAATAAGACATAGACTAACATATTTTTTTCCTCCAAATGATGGGTTAGAGCTTATTTTCAGGGGATGTCTTAATGTTTTATATGAAGAACAATCCACATTTATTCTCTTTTTCACATGAGCTTAGTGTCACCAAAAGTCTTAAGTAGTCTTAAATAGTACACAAGGGCCCCTTATAAAGTAAGAGCCCTTCAATTTCCTAATTTGCCCCAACCTAATGCCAACTGCTGACCCTAATTGTTAATATGGCTTATTTTTGTAGCAGGACTCATATTGTTAACATACTTGCAGCACCAAGTGTTCGAGAAGATAAAATCAAACTTGGTATGATGTAATGATAATCTGTATTACCAATGACCTAACACTCTAAGGTTTATTGCAACCTATTAGGTAGATGACAATGTTTTTTGCTCCTAAATTGTTGTCATATTGAAATATATTTTATAGGCTAAAAACAGGTAATATAAAATAAATGATTGATTAATCAATAAAAGATGATGTCTTACAATGGCACAGAATTTCCTCCTAATAGGAAACATATGGATTTTGGATACGTTTAAACATTATTAGGAATTGTAGTACAGGGGCCCTTTGGAAATGTGTATTGATCTAGCTGAGCATCTCTGCACTAATTAATCAGCCATCATTTCCTATGCATTCTTGATCTTGTAGCTGTACGTGAATGGCTTTTAGTTTTTACTAAAGAGGAAGCAAATGGGTAGAAGCTCTTTAGACTGCATTACTCCAGTGTTCCATTTCCTTCAATTGCAAATTTGATTTACCATTGATTTAAAAGAATATTAAAGTTAGACCAATTTGGAAATGACCATGTAATGTTGGACGTTGTGCTCAAAATGGAAGATTTGTGCTAATCATGTTCATATATGGTTGATTTAAGCAACATAGTGGATGCCTACAAGGATTTTCTACACCCAGTCGAAGTGTTCAAATTTCATTCTCCAGCTCTGTATACTGCCAAAGCTAGCGTGGCATGATAAAGTCCACCTTAGACCAAAAACTTGGGGTACAGATCTCGATTGCCCCACTTTCTAGCTACACCCCTGCCTATAAGAATAGGAAATGTTACATGAAATAAAATAAATATAAATACATAGAGCAAGTTAATGTTTTTGCAAAGATTTAAAGGAAATCTCCTTTAGAGCCTTGGCAAACTCCACAATACCCTTAAACACCTGAGATGGGAAAGTCTGGTGCTTGTGTGCCCACCCTGTCTCTTTTTCATGGGTTAATGATTGAAACCCTGCACAGTTCTAACCAGTTCTAAATAGATGATATGTCTTAACCTTCTTCTCACTTGAGCAGACAACTCCAGGGGCCCGTTGGTGCCTGAAGCCTCAACCTGGATTTCATCATGAGCATGGGTGATCAGAAAAGACAACAAGGACCAGAAAGGTGACAGTGAAGAGTGGAAGGCCTGGAGAAGTGAGTAGTATGGAGAGAAAAAGGAGTATTCTGCTTTTTATTTCTTATGTTTATTTTATTGAGGGGTCTGTAGAAGTCCCAAAAATAATAAAGGACATTCAATTCTCTTGAAGCATTCATCTCTCCACTTGCTCTAAAAAGGCATCTTTTATTCCATGAGGTCTTTAGAACTGTATTGAACACTATTTTTGCTGTTACTGAGGCGAGGAGCGTGGGTGGGGTGGGTTCTGTCAGGCGGGGTGCCAAATTGAGGAGCAGGGTTGGGTGCTGTCAGGCAAGGGGTGCCAGATTGAGGAGCGGTGGAGGGGGGTGTTGAGTGGCCGGGAGATCCTGTGCACCAGGCAGTGGGCAGCATGCAGTCATGCAGTGGGCAACGGCAAACGGCAGTCCCCATATAGCTCCGCCTACTCTGCTGATTTTCCGGTACACCGTACCGGCATGTACCTCCACAAAAAAAAAGCACTGATTTTGGCTCTGTAATGAAAATAAAGCTTTAAAAATGAACAACTGGGACATCCTTTTATGAGATGGTGGAGGCAGCACCTGTAGTTTCAATACCCATCCACCAGAAGTTTCTACGGAGAATAGCTAAGAGGCTCTTTGATAGGTCGGGTAGAGGAAGTTAGTTCTCAGTGAGACCTCAAAGTGTGCTGATGTGCAGAGACATGTCTCCTTAATTTGCAGAGGACCTCTGACTCGCTGTTTCAAAAAAGACTGTTGAGTGACTTGTGTAAGTGGCTTTAAGTGAACATGTGTTCTGAATGATCTAAAGATAAATGGGGCTCATTCCGTGAAAGCAAATTCAGGTATTGGCAGAGCTAGATTATCTTCAAACTCCTCATTGCAGTGACCATCAAAGACTGGATAAGAGTCTTCCCTTTAGTTGTGTCAAGTCAGGAACTTCCCCTTGCTTGTCCCTCAAGACTCAGACAGCTACAAAGACTGTGGAAATTGTAAGTCCCAAGCTCAGGCCCCACTGTGGATATTTTTGACAGGAAGTGTGCATGCAAAAGATAGTTTGTATGCAATCAGTAATTTACACTGCATCACGGGAGAAGTTGTTTGTGCTTTTGTACTAGTCCAGTCATATTTTTGTTAAATTGTCTGTGCAAGTTCCGTATCATTTTGAGCCACAGTCTTTGGGGCAGCACAATGGTCCTGGTCGGCACTGATTGGGTATATATTATTTTTACTTGTTGAAACCACTGATGTTATATTAGAAAATCCTAATCTAGTCCGCCACTGGTATAAAATCCCACTGTTCCGAAACATTCTGGTCTCATTTCAGTTCTGTGACACTCTGTATTCTGGTACAAATCCCTTGGTTCACAGCTTAAATACAAAAAGGGGGGAGACAAGGGGCGCAATAGTGCCTATCACTAATGACACACTGTTTGTGTAAGTATATCAATAGGTGTACACTCACCTGGTCCAGTTGTGTGACCCACAACTGGTTTATAAGCATTCGGTTTGTAGCTGCTGCAGGACCTCCACCAGCCACTCGTATGTGGAAAAATGCTCCTGTATAGGGAAGATGGTGTGTCACGGTCCGCGCTGCTGCCTCAATGGAATCACAAGGAATGTTTTTTCTTAATAAACCCTGTTTTATTATAATATTGTGTAGGTTCCTTATTATATATATTGGATTCCATGACTACTCCTTTTTGAGAAGTTCAGCACCAGTATCTGAGCACCAGCATCCGAGATTTGTGGAGCAGCCCCAACTGAAATATATTACTTTATTGGTTTTGTAATGCTGTATAATTATGTAGATGCTGTAATTCGGTGGGTGTCTGTCTTTGATACTTGAAATAAGCTGCTCAGATGGTGTCTGGCACTTTTATGTAACTTCTATTTCTTGCATCTGTCGTACGAACATACTTGCTGCCCTGCATTCTCCTTCGGTGGCTCCAGCATCTGAATGGCGGGGTGCGCGTGCGCGGGAGCCATGGTGACGCGTCCCAGCTCCAGGGCATACGCAGTCCACCTTTTACGCCTGTCAACTTCCAGTTGCGGGGAGCGGGGTGGATGGATGTGCACGCCGCTACATGACGGATGCAGGGTCTTTGTAGAAGGAGGGTATTTGGGCTGTTGACCCATATATAAGGAGCTACTTTATATATATAAATATATATATATATATATAAGGAGCCGCTTTATTTTACGGAGGGGTTCTTTGATGTACACCTTGGATGTTCATAACATGTATAGTAGGATTTACCTTGGTCGTTCCTTAAGGGGAGATTTGTAGGCTGGCTATATTGACTTTCCTTGCTTATATACCGCATTGGCACCTTATCTGGGCATTCTTGTGAGTGGGAATATTACTGAACATACATGCTATATTATTGCACTAAGCACTTTTGAACCCACAATACTATATGCGCAGATCTATATAGATTAAATTACTGGCAGGAGTAATGTCTTAGCCATTTTGCACTGGTTTTTTGATCCCCATATGTGTTGTCTCATTTATGCTTAAAATCCTGCATTGTTATTATTTTTTTATTTAACTCTTGGTGTACCTTGTATAACACAAAACCCTCCTCTCTCTCTCCTTTCTCACTACCGCCACCTTTTTTTTTAGAGTTTTCTCTAACTCCCCAGCCCCAGATCCCAAAAACTGAGAATGTTAAAAATGTCAACTCAAATTTTTTTACATTTTTTTACAGCTTTCTGAATTTTCTTTCACCACTTAACTAATAAAAAAATATTAATCACACTGACCTGGAGAATCATACTGCCAAGTAAGTTTTACTGTATACTGAATGTGGTAAGTAAAAAATAAACAACAAATTTTTATGCAATTTCAATGCAATTGGGCATTTCTTTACACATCACCTGATAAAATAACATCATTATAAAGAAGAACTTGTAAATGCAAAAAAAAAAGCCCTAATACAGTAATGTGGACGGAGAAATAAAAAAGTTTTGGCTCTTGCAAAAAGGGGATGAAAAAATGGAGAGTCGTCCGGTCAAGGAGGGGTTAATATTCCATGCACTCCAAGCTTAGTGGAGGTGCAAAACTAAAAGAAACATATACAAGTGCATCTCAATAGATTAGAATATCATCCAAAAGATAATTTATTTCAGTAATTCAATACATAAAGTGAAACACATATGTTATATAGAGTCATTACACACAGAATGATCTATTTCACAGTTTATTCTTGTTAATGTTGATATAAAACTTGATTGTCATATATACTGTATTTGTCCCCTCTTCATTTGTAAAGCTCCATGGAATCTAATGGCACTATATAAATAAATAATAATAATTATTATTATTATGGCTTACAGCCTATGTAAACCCAAAAGTCATTATTTCTATCTATAACATTTGAATAATTAACACCTGCAAAGGCTTAGTAAGCATTTAAGATGGTCCCTTAGTCTGGTTCAGTAGGTTACACAATCATGGGGAAGACTGCTGACTTGACGGATGTCCAGAAGGCAGTCATTGACCACTCCACAAGGAGGGTAAGCCACAAAAGATAATTGATAAAGAAGCTGTCTGTTCACAGAGTGCTGTATCCAAGCATATTAATGGAAAGTTTAGTGGAAGGAAAAAATTAGGTATAAAAAGGTGCACAACTGTAGCCTTGAAAGGATTGTTAAGAAAAGGCCATTAAAAAATTTGGGGGAGATTCACAAGGAGGGGACTGCTACTGGAGTCAGTGCTTCAAGAGCCACCACACACAGATGTATCCAGGACATGGGTTACAAGTGTTGCATTCCTTGTGTCAAGCCACTCATGATCAATAGACAATGCAAGAAGTGCCTTATCTGGGCCAAGGAGGAAAGGTACTGGACTTTACAGCATATTTTCAAGAGGAAGATGAGAGACACCAGACCCAACAATGCAGATGAGCTGCAGGCTATTATCAAAGCAACCTGGGCTTCCATATCACCTCAAGCTGATCGCTTCCATGCCACACTGCATTGATGCAGTAACTCATCTAAAAGGAGCCCCGACCAAGTATTGACTGCATTTACTGTACATGCTTTTCATTAGGCCAATAACTATGAGTTAAAAATCATTTTTTCAATTGGCCTTATATAATATTCTAGTTTTCTGAGATAATGACATTTGGATTTTCATTGGCTGTAAGCCATAATCATCAACATTTACAGAAATAAACACTTGTAATAGATCACTCTGTGTGTAATGACTCTATATAGTATATGCGTTTAACTTTTTGTATTGAATTACTGATATAAATTATCTTTGATGATAGTCTATTTAATTGAAATGCACTTGTATATTAGTGGTCTAGCTCTTCAACTCTTCAATAAAATTGAAACGTTAATGTAAATAAATACATTAAAAATGGATAGAAAGATCAATTGAAGTATATACATACATACTACCTGCCATCATCTTTACTCCTCAGTAACAATATATATATTTTAGATTAAAATGTATTGTCAAATCTATGACTTTGCAATTCAACTTAGGACCTCACTTGAACTCAAATAACTTTTTTCAACTGAAGGAAACTTAAAGCAAATCTCTATTTGATCAGCACCTTAGATGTTCTTTTAAATATGAAGGGGAAAAAAAGAAGGTGGTGACAGCTGGGAATCTCATGACAGTAAAGTATATTAAAAGAAGGCAAGAAAGGTATAGTATGAATTGATAAAATGTGTCAAGGAATGTAAATGAGCAGCGTACAGGGGAAAGTAGAAAGATCATTAGATTAAAAAGAGAGCAGAGTGACAGAAATGTGCAGAATGACTCCACAATAGACTTTATCTTTTGCTTAGGTCAACTTAAAATTAAACTTTTGAGTTTGAAGTTTCATAAAAAATTCATTTACTATGAGCCAAGAGATCTGTGCGGGTCTAAGCATGTATCTAGACATTTCAGTGATTAACATTTTTTTAAGTTTTATCTGAGCAGCAGAACATCCAGTTTTTTTTCTTCTACTGGATGGTTTAGCCTATGGGAGAATCATATTAGCTGCTGTAATAAATGTATCCATCTTCAAAAAAAGCTGCAAAAGGGTAAATTGCAGATGGGCACTTGCAAAACTTGAAATTTGTAAGACAGAGTGCATAGGTTCCAACAAAAACAGGTTTTTAATTTAATGGTCTTTTCAAATTGCCCAGTGGGACCTTTGGGCAGCAATTAGATAGAGATGAGCGAACCTGTTCGGGTTCGGAGTTCGGGTGATTTACGTAGGAAAATCAATGGAGTGAGCATCACTGTGCTTGTGTGCGCTCGGTGCTTGGCCCAGTGTGAGCTCTAATTGGGATTAAAAAAAAAATTTTCAGCTGAAAATGAAAAATCCCCACCCTCCCATTTTGGAAGTGGTTTGCTTATGTTCCAAACTGTCAATCAGTGACTTTAAATGAGGTTAGGGTCAAGTTCGGGCACCAACCAAACCAACATTTCCATGGCAACAAACATCTATACAACCGAACCAAATGTTGAATGTTTGCCCATCTCTACTCCTGGACTCTAAAGCCCGGGAGTGACTGCAACCCCTGCAGTTATACCCTTGGCTATACACTTAGGAATCATTTTTACCCTAGACAAGAGTAAAGCATATTCACCAGATTGTCATTGTGACCTACACCCTTTGAGTTTTGGTTTCTGACCAGTTTGCGTGGTGCTGACTCCACACGGATATAGCAAATTTAAGGAGTTGTCTACCACTTGAGCAATACCTTCTTAGGCTGTGGTCACAGTACCATTTTTCACATGCATTTTTGGAGACCTGCGTTTTCAAAAACGCATGTAAAAAACGCACCCATAGGCCCCCATGTTAAAAAACGCATGCCCTAATAGCCAAAAAGCATGTGTGACTGTCCCATGCGTTTTTGGAGCATATCCAAAAACGCATGCTTTTTTTTAATAAGGGGCCTTATGGAAAACGCATGCAAAAACGCATGTACAATTAGTGCCATTCAAAAACGCATGCGTTTCCCATAGGAGCCCATGTTAAAAAAACGCATGCGTTTCCGGAAACGCATGCGTTTTTTTAACATGGGCTCATATGGGAAACGCATGCGTTTTTGAATGGCACTAAAAGGTACTAATTGTACATGCGTTTTTGCATGCGTTTCCCATAGGAACCCATGTTATAAAAACGCATGCGTTTTCTACAAAAACGCATGCGTTTTTCAAAACGCTCAAAATACTACAAGCAATATTTTTATGTGCAGATTCAAAAACGCAGCCAAAAACGCAGGGAGCCATCAGAGACCTTAAAAAACTCATGCTGACATGAAAAACGCATGTAAAAAAAGCATGCGTTTTTAAAAGGCACTAAAAAAACTGTGACCACAGCCTTATTGCACATGTTTGCACCAGTAAAATAAAAAAGCTTATACTCACCACTGGTACCATCTCCTTTTAAAAGATGCCAGTAGCCTTTCTCTCCAATGGATCGCATGAGGTTGTGACTTTGCGTGCACCCCACACCAAATCTGCATTGTCTTCACTGTTCAATGTCCTCACCTTTGCATGTATAAGTAATCAAGAGGAAGTGAGTAACAGCCACAACTCTGACTTCCTCTTTATTACTTATATGTCTGAAAATGGGGACAGTGAACAGTGAATCCGTCACTAAGTGGGCACAGAGCTCACGTGACATGACAATATGACATTGTCACATGAACCTCAGAAGAGCAAATGCTGACACCGATGGAATGGTACCAGAGGTGAGTATAAGCATTTTTATTTTAATGTAGGCAAACACGGAATGAGAAAGGGTTGTCCTAGTAATGGACAACTCCATTAAAAATTGTGAGTTGATACTATTACATTGTAATATTCTAATATTTGGAGGTTAATCGATCAAGTCAACCTATTGAACAAGGGTGCCAATACACATTCAATATCTTTTTGCAAAATCAACTTTCATTCGCCAGCATTTCCTACCAACCATCCAAAACACAAGTAATCTTAGTTCATTCTATTTTGTGAGTGTTTTTAATGTGGAATGAGGAGTGAGCCTCTGCCAGACACATCTCCCTTGGGAACATAATGTGCAGTAGTGGACATACCATTGATGCAATAAGTGCAATCCGTGCAGGAGCTTGAGAGGTTAGAGGGTCCATTTCAACCTCTATATCCGGAGGAATTATGCATTTTGATAAACTGTTGGACTGTAAAGGGCTTATATCTGCTTCTTGTAAAGAGACCTTTTTTTGCCTGTTATAATCAGTCACTGGATTTACAATAATAAGCAAACTCGTCACTCAAAAAATCAAAACTTTTTAATAACAATAAAAAACAAACAAAATTTTGATGTTTTAATCCTTAATTGTGGATGTTCATCAACCTGTAAGCTTGCCGGGTGGTCTATGGAGTAAAGGGTTACAGTAAAATGGTATGGCAATTAATGTTGCATGGATATAGCTCTCACATCCACTCTACTGTACTTGCCATACCATTGCGCTGCAACCTTTTATGCCATAGACCACCCACCTATCAGTTAACATTCTGCTAAAGGTCCACAATCATTTAGCGTAGCATTAACATTTTGGTTTTTGGGAATGCCATTAAAAACCATTTGATTTATTGCTATTTTTGAGTGCCAAGTTTACTCTATTGTGCTAGGATTGCACTCCTACTTGAGCACCATACTCTTTTTAGTTTAGTAACGTACATTCCTTTACCTCAGTATGGATTTTCAACTTGATATTTTGGTGGGAGGGGAAAGTAAGACTGGTATCATACACACAAGATGGTTCACAAGTAGTGATGGGGAACCTTAATTGTAATGCTCGGGGTACGTACTGGACACCAAGTATCTGATTGATGCTCCAATTCTGGGATGGCTGTTTGCTGCTATGTTTAGCCGGGAAGGGCCTGTGGTGAATCGGCCTCCAAACCTGGCAGCTCCACAGCGCCTCCTGTTAGACCCAGGTCAGTCAGAGAACTGCCTGAGGATAAAGAAGGGCCGCAGCTGCCTTGCCTGTGCTGGTTTATTAAGGCACCTCTCAGTGAGTGTGGTATATGTCTTCTAGCCCGCAGCTAGAAGCACATATAATCTCCTCCACCCCGTCACTGCCAGAGGCCCTGAATAACCCCACGCACAAATGCTGCCACCAGCTTCTCTTTAATATAAGTCCGGTCCGTGGTCGGGCTTATATTGGGTCAGAAACCAACCCAGGTAGCGTTATATGAACACACGGACGTGGGGAATCGTGATCAGGATAAAAAGAGCAACTCAAGATTAAATTTATATATTTAATCACCCTAATGGTACACTAGATATTAATATTTACAGTTATTATTCAGATGTTACAAATATTACAGTCAGATATGCCAATAAAAGGAGGAATGGAATACACAGAATTACATACACATGTGAGCAGTTACCTCAGTGCTGATGGCTCCACAAGGGCGGCGTGATGCCAATCTGTTCCTTGGGTAATCTCTGGCCTTGGTGGAATAATGCCCATTCAGAAGAAATACCAGGTGGAGATGGGGCAGATGATTTTTATACATTATGGGCTGACCCCTGTCTCCACCCATCTCACACCTCTGGGATGTCTCACAACTCCCACCCCTCTGAGGGGAGATATGGACACCCGAATTCTATGATGTTCCCTAGCCGGGTCCATGGGCATCGCAGACAGAAGATAATACTTTCATATTTTTAGTTATGATTTTATCTTCGTCTGGATGGGAAACATGCCTACTCTGAGTGCCGCCAAGTAGCCAATATCCTGTTTAGATGGCTTACAGTTATCCTACATCCATGTGAATACCATGCTTGTCACCGCCTAGACGTCACGATCATGGATCTACGCTTGCCATGTTCATAGACCGCACGGCTCATGAAATATTAAGGTTATAGTCACGGCTCCGTCTCGTCTGCCTGGATTCCCTCTGCCACTGGCCTTACAGGATATTGGACGTGTTACCTTTTGGCATGACTCCAGTTCTGAGGAAGCCGCATACATCTACCTAATTACCACATCAAAGTTAAGGATGGGTCCTGCTGTGTGGACAGTCAGCTTTCATCTACATACTAATTACTCTACCATTTGCCAGTGCAAGGGTGGGGGCTTCTCTCCTTGTGAGTGAGATGTGTCTTCAAATTGCTTCCTGGATGGAATATGGGGAATATTTCGTACCAATATTCATCACACCTCCCCCTCTTAGAGGGCGCTAGGGGGTAGCACATTCCTGTGTTCCCCCGCACGCCCGTCCGCTACCTCCCCTCGCCGGGATAACCCATCAGCGTTACCATGGTCCCGGCCCCTCCTGTGGCGAATGGTGAAGTCGTATTGCTGGAGCGCAAGGCTCCAGCGCAGCATCCTCCCATTCGTCCCAGAGACCGAGTGTAACCAGCTGAGGGGGTTGTGGTCCGTCTCCACGATGAAGTGGCGTCCGTACAAGTATGGCTGCAGACGCTGCAGGGCCCACACAATTGCCAGACATTCCTTTTCCATCGTGGAGTAGGCCACCTCTCTCGGCAACAGCTTCTTACTCAGGTACAAAACAGGATGTTCCTGACCTGTGGTGTCAACCTGGCTGAGCACCGCCCCGAGGCCAAAGTCGCTGGCGTCGGTCTGTACCACGAACGGCCGTGCAAAGTCGGCAGCTTGTAGTACCGGGGAGTTGGAGAGGGCAGCCTTGAGTGCGTGGAAGGCCGCCTCGCAATCAGCGGTCCAGTTGACCGCAGATGGCAGCTTTGCCCTGGTGAGGTCCGTCAGGGGCTTTGCCAGGGCACTATAGTGTGGAACGAAATTCCTATAGTACCCAGCAGTCCCAAGGAAAGACATCACTTGCTTTTTGGTCCTTGGGGTGGGCCAGGAGGTGATGGCTTCCACCTTCCCAGGCTCTGGCTTCACTGTCCCCCTGCCTATCCGGTGACCCAGGTAAAGGACCTCACTCATGCCCAGCTGGCACTTCTCTGGCTTGATGGTCAATCCTGCCTGGTGGGTCCGCCTGAGCACCTGCGCCAGATGCTCCAGGTGATCCTCCCAGGTAGGGCTGAAGACGGCAATGTCGTCCAGGTACGCGGCCGCGTACCCTTGGAGTCCCTGGAGCAGGATATCGACCATCCGCTGAAAAGTGGCAGGGGCATTCTTCATGCCGAATGGCATGACCGTGGACTCGTACAGTCCGAAAGGGGTGATAAAGGCAGAGCGTTCCCGTGCCTGGCGGGTCAGGGGAATCTGCCAATACCCCCGGCTCAGATCCATTATGGTCAGGTACCTTGCCCCGGCCAGCCGGTCGAGCAGATCATCGATGCGTGGCATAGGGTACGCATCGGTGACTGTGACAGCGTTGAGCCCACGGTAGTCCACGCAGAACCGGGTAGTTCGGTCCTTCTTAGGGACGAGGACTACGGGTGAGGCCCACGCGCTGTTGGATGCCTGGATCACCTCCAGCTTCAGCATCTCGTCGATCTCCTGGCGCATTTGCTGCTGCACCTCGGGAGCGGTCCGATAGGCTGAACGCCGGATCGGGGGGTGATCCCCAGTGTCCACATGATGGACGGCAGACTGAGTCCTTCCGGGCAGGCTGCTGAACAGCTCCAGGAAGGGGTGAAGTGTGGCCCACAGCTGGGACCGTTGGTCCTCCGAAAGCTGTTGGCCAAGCTCCACATCCTCAATGGACCCTCCCGCCTTAAAATGGGCGAGCATGTCCAGGAGGGTGTCTGCCTCCCCCTCCTCGGGCAGGTTGCACACTGGGTGGGCGCAGGCCTCCCGCTCATGATGAGCCTTCATCATGTTCACGTGAAAGGCCTTACGCCTCCCACGGGCGTGGTCCAGGGTGACCAGGTAAGTCACAGTGTTGAGCTGCTGGTGTACGAGATATGGGCCTTCCCAGGCTGCCTGAAGCTTGTTCTGCAGTACAGGGACCAGTACCCACACCTTCTGACCCACCTGGTAGGTCCTCTCGCAAGCGTTCTGGTCGTACCACCGCTTCTGGTCGGCCTGGGCTTGCTCCATGTTGTCGTGCACCAGCTGCGTCAAGGCCTGCATTTTGTCCCGGAAGCGCATGACATATTCAACAACCGACACTCCGGGGGCAGCCAAGTCCCCTTCCCAAGCTTCTTTCACTAAGGCCAGGGGCCCCCGCACACGTCGTCCATACAGGAGCTCAAAGGGCGAGAACCCTGTTGAGGCATGGGGGACCTCCCGGTAGGCAAACAGCAGGTGCGGCAGATACCGCTCCCAATCATTCCCATGGGAGTCGACCAGCATCCTCAGCATCTGCTTCAGAGTGCCATTGAACCGTTCGCACAGACCATTCGTCTGTGGATGATAAGGACTGGCCTTGAGCTGTTGCACCTGTGTTTGCCGACAGAGGGACTCCATCAGCTGCGACATGAATTGGGTCCCCCGGTCAGTGAGCATTTCTTGGGGAAAACCCACTCGGAGAGAAAATCTCCAGCAAAGCGGTGGCCACCTTGTCAGCCCGGATGGATGACAAGGCTACCGCTTCTGGGTACCGTGTGGCATAGTCCACTACCGTTAGGATGAAGCGTTTCCCAGAGCGGCTGGTAGTGGACACCGGTCCAATCAGAACTACCGCCACCCTCCGGAAAGGCTCGTCAATGATTGGCAGGTTGACAAGGGGCGCTTTTGGGTGCCGCCCCACCTTACCCACTCGTTGACAGGTATCACACGAACGGCAGTAGGCGGCCACGTCGGTCCCCAACTTAGGCCAGTAGAAATGCTGAGAGAGCCTGGACCTGGTCTTGGCGATCCCCAGGTGTCCGGCCATCGGAATCTCATGCGCAACCCGCAACAACTCCGCCCTGAATGGGTAGGGTACCACTAGCTGTCGGTCCCTGGGCCATGCCTCCGGTGAGCCCTGCTGGACCGTTTCTCGGTACAGCCGTCCCTGGTCCAAGACCACCCGCTCGCGGTCGGACTCCAGGGGAGGCTGTGCCGCCTGTTCCTTAAGAGCTTTCAGGCTGTCATCTGCTTCCAACGCAGCCTGAAACTCCTGACTTGACATGGCCAGAGTGGATGGGACCACCCCGTCCGTAGTCAGTTCCTCGGGACCTGTCTCCTGGCCTCCGTCTGACTCCGCAGCCGCTTGGTATGAAGGAGGGAAGCCGTCGGACCTCTGCGAGGTC
This sequence comes from Allobates femoralis, assembly GCA_033576535.1. Lineage (NCBI taxonomy): Eukaryota > Metazoa > Chordata > Amphibia > Anura > Aromobatidae > Allobates > Allobates femoralis. Next base: position 72,930,871 of record JARQOC010000007.1, read on the forward strand.
CCCTGGGCTCTGGCACCCCCACTCCTGGTGACAGCAGCTATGGCTGCTGTAACCATGGGCAATGCCTGCTTCCCCTCCGCTCCTGACCAAGTCGCCGGTTCAGGCGGACTATCCTGGCCTCCTGACATCCCGGTGGTGGGGGGTTCCTGCCCTGGGATCTCACCTGGTGGCTTCACTTCTCCTGTGACAGCCCCATACTCCCCGACATGTTCCACCCCTTGCAGCTCCTCAGAGCGCAGCGTCTGGGCCTTACCTGGCAGCACCACATTCCCTGTGGGTACTCCGACCTCGACCGCTGACTCCCTGGCTACAATACCTTGCTGATTACAGCAGAGAACAGTGTCACAGCCATCTGTGTCTGCTCCTTCTGCAGCTCTCAGCCCCCTCAGCCCCCTCTGTCTCCCCTCTGAGAACAAAAGGTGAGCTGGCTGATCCTGGCCTAAGGCCATTCTACAATTCTCTTTATCTTCCTCCCCCCTCCCTGTCAGCCCTTTGTGTTCTGTGTTGTGTGGAGTGTCACTGCAAACATCATCAACATCGTCATTAATAACATCATCATTAATAACATCATCCCCATCAACACCCCCAAAATTGGACTGTACACATTCTGGTGGATCAGAACTGGGGAGGTCAGCGGCCACATACTTGGACACTAGCCGCCCCAAGTCTGACCCAAGCAATACATTCGCCGGAATATTAGCCGAGACCCCCACCTCCCTCACTCCCCTCCCCGCACCCCAGTCCAGATAAACCCTGGCAACAGGCAATGCGGGTTCCACGCCTCCAATTCCGGAGACGGCGAGGGACTTTCCGGGGATCAAGTCCTGGGGGGAGACCATCTCTGGTCGCACCAAAGTCATCTCTGCGCCGGTGTCCCGCAGTCCCATGGCCACTGAGCAGCCTATGGTGACGGGTTGGAAATTATCAAGGGACCTACCACCACCCCCACCCACACACAAAACAGTGGCCGTTTTTGGGGACGGTGTCTTATGGCGCTGAGGACACATGGCCTTGAAGTGTCCTGGTTGGTTGCAGAGGTGACACCGTCTGGGTTCTGCTGCCAACCTGGAGAGGGGAACATGGGGTAATAGAGGGGCTGCCCCCTGCATTCTGGGGGCCGGGGTCACGGGTGCAGGGTTGGTCTTACCCCCTCTCCAGGTGCTGCTGCTGGTCCTCCTGGTCTCAGGTACTCGGTTGTTGGTGTACTCGTCTGCCAGGACCGCTGTCTCACAGGCCCCCTTCGGTTTCCGGTCGCGGATGAACTGTTGAAGGTCCTCGGGACAGTTCCACAGGAATTGCTCCATCACGAACCACTCCTGGATCTCCTGGGCTGTGCTGCGCTCCAAACCGTTGATCCAGTGGTCAGCTGCTCTCAGGAGGGCCCGCATGTGGTCGGTCCAGGTTTCCTTTGGACCCCTCTGCAGGCTTCGGAACTTCTTGCGGTAGGACTCCGGGGTGAGGTTGAACTGTCGGATCAGGGCCTTCTTGATGCTCGCATAATCCTGCAGCTCCCCAGCAGGGAAGTCCCCCAAGGCTTTCATGGCGTCACCCCTCAGACGGGGGTCAGGTACTGGGCCCACTGGCCTGAGTCCAGGTTGTACTGCCTGCAGGTCTGCTCAAAGGCCAGCAGAAAAGAATCCAGGTCTCCGCCTGCCTCCAGAAGGGGAAAGTTCTCAGCTCGGACCTTCGGTGGCTTGGGCTCCTGGTTGGCTGGAACGGGCTGCGAGATCCTGATCTGAGCCAAGTCGAGCTGGTGCTGGCGCTGTGCAGCCTCACGTCGCTCTGCAGCTTCACGCTCCGCATGTCGCTCGGCGGCTTCACGCTCTGCAGCCTCACATCGCTCTGCAGCTTCACGCTCTGCGAGTCGCTCTGCAGCTGCCATGAGGGTCTCGTAGGCGCCCTGATCTCCAGCTTCAAGTCGAGCCAGGGCAGCTCGAAAAAGGGCATCCGAGCCCATCTGGCTGGAGGGACCAGCAGGTGGTGATCTGCCCACTGCGGGGCTGAGGACAGGGGGTATTGGCCCCACTGCAGAGTCGACCACGGAGGATTGGCTCCTTGAGGACCCGGGCATGGGATCCTCCTCGCCTAGACCAACAGTGTCCTCCACCACCTCTTGCATATCAGCCACAGCAAGTGCCCTCTGCAGCGCTTGGCTCCTGGTACCCTGGGCCAGTTTAGCACCTCCTGGTCACTGACACACAGCTGCAACCTGATGCACCCACACACCTTATATTTGCACTCTGACTGTCTAGTGTTGAGTTGATCTTAGGACCCTGATAGCAAAAGCTACTGCCAGCAGTCCTTAGTGTTAGGGAGTTGGGTCCACAACACTATTATCTTGATCCCACCGCTGCCACCACTTGTGGTGAATCGGCCTCCGAACCTGGCAGCTCCACAGCGCCTCCTGTTAGACCCAGGTCAGTCAGAGAACTGCCTGAGGATAAAGAAGGGCCGCAGCTGCCTTGCCTGTGCTGGTTTATTAAGGCACCTCTCAGTGAGTGTGGTATATGCCTTCTAGCCCGCAGCTAGAAGCACATATAATCTCCTCCACCCCGTCACTGCCAGAGGCCCTGAATAACCCCACGCACAAATGCTGCCACCAGCTTCCCTTTAATATAAGTCCGGTCCGTGGTCGGGCTTATATTGGGTCAGAAACCAACCCAGGTAGCGTTATATGAACACACGGACGTGGGGAATCGTGATCAGGATAAAAAGAGCAACTCAAGATTAAATTTATATATTTAATCACCCTAATGGTACACTAGATATTAATATTTACAGTTATTATTCAGATGTTACAAATATTACAGTCAGATATGCCAATAAAAGGAGGAATGGAATACACAGAATTACATACACATGTGAGCAGTTACCTCAGTGCTGATGGCTCCACAAGGGCGGTGTGATGCCAATCTGTTCCTTGGGTAATCTCTGGCCTTGGTGGAATAATGCCCATTCAGAAGAAATACCAGGTGGAGATGGGGCAGATGATTTTTATACATTATGGGCTGACCCCTGTCTCCACCCATCTCACACCTCTGGGATGTCTCACAACTCCCACCCCTCTGAGGGGAGATATGGACACCCGAATTCTATGATGTTCCCTAGCCGGGTCCATGGGCATCGCAGACAGAAGATAATACTTTCATATTTTTAGTTATGATTTTATCTTCGTCTGGATGGGAAACATGCCTACTCTGAGTGCCGCCAAGTAGCCAATATCCTGTTTAGATGGCTTACAGTTATCCTACATCCATGTGAATACCATGCTTGTCACCGCCTAGACGTCACGATCATGGATCTACGCTTGCCATGTTCATAGACCGCACGGCTCATGAAATATTAAGGTTATAGTCACGGCTCCGTCTCGTCTGCCTGGATTCCCTCTGCCACTGGCCTTACAGGATATTGGACGTGTTACCTTTTGGCATGACTCCAGTTCTGAGGAAGCCGCATACATCTACCTAATTACCACATCAAAGTTAAGGATGGGTCCTGCTGTGTGGACAGTCAGCTTTCATCTACATACTAATTACTCTACCATTTGCCAGTGCAAGGGTGGGGGCTTCTCTCCTTGTGAGTGAGATGTGTCTTCAAATTGCTTCCTGGATGGAATATGGGGAATATTTCGTACCAATATTCATCACAGGGCCCAATAACAATGGACCTTGCCAGGCTGAGAATACCAATCTCCAGCCGTATGCTTTATCTTGATTGGGTATAAAAAATGCTGTTTTTTTAAATGATTTAGGCTAGGGTCACATTTGGAAGGCACAATCAGGTAATCACATCCTTTACTGGATCCTGTATTACCCTGTGCCTTCACACTAACTTTCCACTGGTAAGTGTGTTCCTAAAAATGCATACGGTACCGAACGTGCCCTTAATGTGGCAACCGGTACCGGATGCAGTAGACCATCCGGTAATGCAGGCATTCATATGTGTCTTGCGTTACCAGATCCGATTTACATGGGAATAAAGTTCAATAGGCAGATCCGTAAACAGTAAAAAATCAGTGCAAAAAATCCGCACAGGAATCACACAAAAAGCTCTCTGTTTATAATAAATATTTTTTCCAGTTTGTAGCAAGTGCTATCAAAAAAAGTATCAAAAACAGGGCTATTGGTCTGTACGTTTTTTGCAAAAAATATACGTAAGCTGTCTCACCTCGTCACGGTTGCCCTAGCGAGACAGTCCCTAGCTGATGTGTGCATTTAAAACCTGAGTATGTGAATATACCTCTATCCAGGCTCCAGCCAGGACTCCACTCTGTGGGCTTCTTACCTGTGAAACAGCTTATGTGTGGACTACTCATAGGGGAAGGGTGGGTCACTTCCCTTTCCTGAGAACAGGAGAAATACATTCACCAAACAATAATGAGTAGTCCAACACTGAGGAATGCGATTAATAACCGCATTCATCCACCACCAGAAAATCTGCAAAAAATCAGTGCAAAAAATCCGCACAGGAATCACACAAAAGCTCTCTGTTTATAATAAATATTTTTTCCAGTTTGTAGCAAGTGCTATCAAAGAAAGTATCAAAAACAGGGCTATTGGTCTGTACGTTTTTTGCAAAAAATATCCGTAAACAGTGTGAGAGCAGCATGGAAACTTGATCAGTAAATATATGGTCTTCCTTTAATTCCCATTTTTTTCCTGTTGCAGTCCCCTCGGCCTTATTAGTACCATTTTAAAGAACCAAAATTTGGGGTCCCTATAGTCTTATATGGGGTTCAGCGTCAAGTTTGATTAAAGTCTGGTCTTGAACCAGCCTTTTTTTAAGTCTGGCAAATGCAGCGAACCCGAACATCAGGGGGTTCAACAACCTCTATTCACAAGGAATTGTTTTACAGTGTATGGACACCTTTAAGAGGTATTTCCGTCTTTATACTATTTAACAAGGATATGCCTCAAATGTCTGATGGATGTTGGTCCTACCTATGTCTATCTCGAAAAAGAGGTTTACTGGCGAGTACACATAAATGGAGAGGTGGCTGTGTAAATGTGCTCAGTATAGGAGATCCAAAAGAAATCAGTAGAGCAGCATATGTCCATTATTGACAGAGAACATCTTGCCTCGTCTGTGGAACCCCTCAGTCTATAATAATGAATGCCTATCTAGGCATAAATATCCCAGATAGGGCAAAAAAGTTTACGCTTTTCAAAATATATACGCAAGTTGCTTCTTTTATAGTCTATGACTTCTTACTCATTTTAAGATGTATTGGCCAAATCTTGTTCAGTATTTGGGATCATCCATTTGATTGTTAATACAATATTAGAGTTTAGTCCCAGTGGATGTCAATGCTTTTGTTGTATTGTCATTTTACAATGAAGCAGTTTATAAAATGTGACATCTGGCAAAGAGGCAGTTCTATGAATTCATGCTGGTGGATGGAGTGTCATTTTTTTCCTGCCTTCCACTCTACAAGAGTAATATTATTTTGACATTCACATTTATCCCTACTGTCAGGCCTCTATTTTTACAGCAAGTTCACTACTCATATCTGTACACAAGCACTGCAAAACCTTTGGACTAATCGAAAGAATGACATTCCCACATGCTTAACTCGGAGCTTTGTTTACGGGTTGAGTTTGCCTGGTAGAGCCTTGTTTTCGAGACTGCGCGGTTATTCTCTTGGTGAGTAATAAGGATTCATTGTATCTTTGATGTGAAACAAAAGGTCAAACTACTAAGAGCATTTCTCTTTATCATGTAAGTTCTTATGTGTAGCTATTCTAGATTCTGCTTTTACCAAAACAGTGAGTCTAAACAAATTACAGAACTTGCATTGACAATTCTATTGTAAAAGCCTCTGATCACAATGGTTTATGGGTTTTGTTTTAGTATAATGTTGTTTCTTGGAATATATGTTCACCTTGAGTGACCCAACAGGAATTATGACATTCACCTTATCCTATATTGTCCTGAAAAATGAGGAAAGAATCTAAATAGGGTGACCCAGTGAAGAAAAACAATAAGCCCAATTTCGCTAAGGTTATTACAATTAGACCAATCCTAGCTTTATAAATGTTCTCTCTATATACAGCTCTGGCAAAAATTAAGAGACCATTGCACAGTTTTCTAAAAATCACCATCCCTACATGTCTGACAGCCATGAATACAGAAATCCAGGGCACATGGGCATACGGAGCCAGATCACGTCACCGTGACATCCCCCCGCAGACTGACGAGAGGGCCCGGTTCTGAGTACCCCTGCCTCGGGGTGCAACACAAGCTCTTGCTTTGCCATCCAGCTGGTACTATTGCAAAAGGATTGTGAAGACTACAGCAGTGTTTTTTTATACTTTCCCTCATTAAATAAGATTTGGTTCAGGTGATCACCTAATCAGAAACACATTAAGTACAAGGAAGTGTACTTTGGTTTCAATTCAACTGACATGGGATTGGAATATCTAAAGTGAGAGACAAACAAAGCTCAATGGGTCGTATCGTTTAGGAGAACTTAATACCCTTAAGATTGCATGTGCTCACCTGGGCCAGTTGTGTAAACCCACAACTCGTGTATGCGTTCGCACAGCTGCTGCAGGATCTGCACTCCCATGTGCAAAGTGACGTATATACAGAAATCCAGAAAATAGTGCTCTTAAGATCTGTTCCAGGAAAAAAGGACCACATGAGGTCTTGCTGTAATGGCATTTATTCCCTATGCATTTCAGTGGTGTACAGGCTCCTTCATCATGGGTACAAATCCCTGATGAAGGAGCTGGGACAGCAACGAAACGCGTAGGGAATAAATACTATTACAGCAAGACCTCGTGCGGTCCTTTTTACCTGGAACAGCAGTACGGATCGTAGGAGCACTACATCCTGACGTCGAGAGAAAGACGGCGCAAGAGAGAAGAGTGATGGAGTTGGAGACTGGAGTTTGTCATGAGTGGACGGACGGGGAAAGACGTCCTGAGGACTGGAGCTGGTTAGAGCTCGTCCCAGGACGAGGAAAGGCAGAAGAAGGATGGAGGAGCTGTTGAGGGGCTCTAGAGGGACTGAAGAGGTCACAGGGGCACAGGCAGTGAGGAATCCATCTGTGGTGCCCGTATCTGAGCTGAGGGACCAGGCTGCAGAGGGGACCGGGACCAGACTAATTTAGTGACTAAGGGCTCAGCTCACCGGAGACTGCAGTATCTTCAAGTACCGTAGCTGAAGCTGCACTAACTTGCTGAAAAGGCAGTCGCATAGGATCTAAATGACTAGGAAGACGTCACCTGACAGGATCCGAGGCTGCCGGCTCGGGACACTGAGTGTGAGGTGCAGGGCAGGAGGGAGTGAGCCAGCGCAGAGAGATGACCCAGGGAAGGACACTAGAAAGGGGTCCTGGAGAAGTGTTCCTAAGCTACCCATGAGTTGGCTGGATCCCTGCTGTCCTGGAGAATACAGCACCCAGCTGGGTGGTGAGAACCTGGAGAATTGTAAGAACTGTGAGTGAACCATGTTGACTGCACCCTGCTGTGTCCTTAAATGATTTCCTGTGCCATTTGTCCCATGATACAACTGATATCATTAACTATTGACTTTGAAACTGCCCTGGGGCCCTGCTCCATCCATGGGGAGCTGTACCATCTTAGCTGCGCCACCATCTTCCCCAGTGGTCCTGAACTGCAGGGTGGCGTCACGACTTAATTCCATATAGACTCCCACTATTCTTATGACACGGCCAGGACCACAGAATCAGGTCACGACCCCGTGATATCCCCAGAAAGAACTGTTCAGCCCAGTTCCGAGTACCCGACTGCCCTGGTGGACGTGACATGACCGCTGGGGCATATGGTAGTGCAGCTGGGTTGGTAAATCTCCCCACAGGTGGAGCTGGGCACCAGGGATGGTGTGAATAGTCTATGGTGATGGTGATGATCATTGGCGTGCAGGACAGAGGGTGCATGTAATAATTGTAGTACACAAAGGGGTGCAGTTTCCATTACCTTTACTTGATAGATGGTATTGCAGTCCAGGTACTGGTTACAGGTGTTAGAAGGGATCTGGCTGGACTGGAAGCATTCAGGGATCCCCCTCACCAGGTGGGATTTGAGGCCTTCCTGCTGCGCTCACCACTTTGGTCCCTGCATCTTGTAGCTACACTGCGGTCCTTCTCCTGTTTGCTGGTTCTGACCATATGGCAGAGAGCAAAAAGCTCTCTCAGGGGCCACCTCGCTGAAGGCAGCCCCAAGCCCCCCAGCATGCTTCTGTGCCTCCAGGTGTTCAGTGTAGTCAGGACACTTGCAGTCTCCTGCCCTCCAGATTTGGCTGTCAGGGTGTGCAGCACCAGGGACTCTGGCATCCTTTTCTTAGCATTCTGCTCTGGGGTGAGCTCAATCGCAGCTCACGCCCCAGAGCTCTCTCCTCTACTTCCTCACTCTTCCCTCTCCTCAGACATTCTCTGTAACCCCTCCTCCTGGCCAGAACCAGGGCATCTACCCCGAAGTCGGGTTCTAGAGCTCCCTCTTCTGGCCTGGAATTAGGAATTGTGTTGAATGCAAGGTGTTACCTAGTGTGGGGACCTCCTCTTGCTTCCAGGCATGACATCACCCCCTGTGAGGGAGGCAATGTCACTATGGCAATTGGACCACTGGGGTGCCACATTCCCCTCTAGTAAAATATAGTATGTACCGAGCTGTGGAAACATAACACAATATAACAAGGTTACAACTAGTGATGGGCGAATCCTAAATTACTCGGAATCGCTTGACTCTAGCGAGTCCGAGCCCAGGACTCGCTACTCGTTGCGAGTCTAGCGAGTCCAATGTTAATGAATGGGGAAGCGAGTAATAGCGAGTAGTGTGAGATTTACAAATCGCAGATGTGTCTCGGAAGCTTCAGCCTGAAGCAATCCGAGTTGTGTCATTTATTTGCATTGCTAGTTTACTTTGTAAGTAATCGCTGACTCGCACAGATAAGATCCTGTCTTCTCTGTGTTCTGGCTGCCAGCTCCAGGGTCCTAGAGCCTGCCTGCTGCCTGATGTAGCAGAGCTGAGATTGTTCTCAGTCTGCTCATTCCCTGTGTACAGACATGAATGTCTGTGCACAGAGATGATGTAGCAGAGCTGAGATTGTTCTCAGTCTGCTTAATCCCTGTGCATAGAGATCTATATATATGCACAGGGGATGTAGCAGAGAGGACATCGCGTTTTGGACTGCGTCGGACGGAAGAGGATTTTTTTAATTAAAGATGGAGTCCCTAATGGCTTTTTTTTTTATTTCTAATAAAAAATTTTCCTTGTGTTGTGTTTTTTTTAAAACAATTTAATAGAAATTCATGGCGGTCATGTCTAATATCGGCGTGACCGCCATAAATTTCGGGCTTAGGGCCAGCTGATAATACAAAGCTGGCCCTAACCTCTTTATTACCCAGCGTGCCATCGCTACCAGGGCCGCTGGAAGAGCGGGGTTCAGCGCCACAGGATGGCGCTTCAATGAACGCGCCATCTTCTGGGGCGGCTGCGGGCTGCAATTTGCAGCGGGGGGTGCCCAGAAAGCTTGGGCATCCCTGCGCTGCGGATTCCAGCCCCCAGCTGCTTAGCTGTACCTGGCTAGACATAGAAATTGCGCGGAGCCCCACGTATTTTTTTTTAATTATTTCATGAAATTCTGAGATTCTGACTCTGACTCTGACTCTGAGACTCTGACTCTGAAATTCATGAAATAATTAAAAAAAAATGCGTGGGGCTCCGCGCAATTTCTATGTCTAGCCAGGTACAGCTAAGCAGCTGGGGGCTGGAATCCGCAGCGCAGGGATGCCCAAGCTTTCTGGGCACCCCCCGCTGCAAATTGCAGCCCGCAGCCGCCCCAGAAGATGGCGCGTTCATTGAAGCGCCATCCTCTGGCGCTGAACCCCGCTCTTCCAGCGGCCCTGGTAGCGGTGGCACGCTGGGTAATAAAGAGGTTAGGGCCAGCTTTGTATTATCAGCTGGCCCTAAGCCCGAAATTTATGGCGGTCACGCCAATATTAGACATGACCGCCATGAATTTCTATTAAATTGTTTTAAAAAAAACACAACACAAGGAAAATTTTTTATTAGAAATAAAAAAAAAAGCCATTAGGGACTCCATCTTTAATTAAAAAAATCCTCTTCCGTCCGACGCAGTCCAAAACGCGATGTCCTCTCTGCTACATCTCCTGTGCATAAATATAGATGTCTATGCACAGGGAATAAGCAGACTGAGAACAATCTCAGCTCTGCTACATCATCTCTGTGCACAGACATTCATGTCTGTACACAGGGAATGAGCAGACTGAGAACAATCTCAGCACTGCTACATCATCTCTGTGCACAGACATTCATGTCTGTACACAGGGAATGAGCAGACTGAGAACAATCTCAGCACTGCTACATCATCTCTGTGCACAGACATTCATGTCTGTACACAGGGAATGAGCAGACTGAGAACAATGTCAGCACTGCTACATCAGGCAGCAGGCGGGCTCTAGGACCCTGGAGCTGCACAGAGAAGACAGCTGGACTCAGCTCGCAAAGAAACAGCAGTTACTTTGCGAGTTTCCCTGCTATCACTGGCACAGTAGCCAGTGATTACTCGCGAGTCTAATGCAAACAATGGCAATCCTAGTTTTGTCAGCGTTTCTGACAAAACTAGGATTGATATTGATTTGCATTGGACTCGCGAGTAATCACTGGGAGACTCGCAGAGTACCGAGTCCTGCGAGTCCCTTACTACTCGCCGAGTAACGAGTCCTAGCGAGTAGATTCGCCCATCCCTAGTTACAACATCAACAATAATAAAATATTTGCAAGATTATAAAAATGAAAAAATTACAAAAACCAAATAATAAAGCAGTTATTGTGGCGCCTAGTCTTTATGCCACTGTCCAGGAATTGTATTTGTCCGAGTGCCTGGAGTTTGACAAGTGGGAATCGCCCCAACCCACTTTGTGCTTCATCCCTAGGTGACACTCTGTTACAAGGCGGGTCTAGTTTTCGGGCACGCCGCCGGTTTATTTTCTGGGCCAGTTTGGGTTGAACTACAGAGTGGGCCATTTATATGGATGCACCTAAATAAAATGGGAATGGTTGATGATATCAACTTCCTGTTTGTGGCACATTAGAATTTAGCAGGGGAAAACTTGTCCAGATGGGAGGTGACCATGGCAGCCATTTTAAAGTCAGCCATTTTGAATCCAACTTTATTTTTTTCAATGGAAAGAGGGTCATGTGACACATCAAACTTAATGAGAATTCCACAAGAAAAACAAATGTGTTCTTGGTTTAAACATAACTTTATTCTTTCATGAGTTATTTACAAGTTTATGAGCACTTATAAAATGTGTTCAAAGTGCTGCCCATTGTTTTGGATTGTCAAATCAACACTCTTCTCCCACTCTTGACACACTGATAGCAACACCACAGAAGAAATGCTAGGCTTCAAGTATCCATTGTTTTAGATGCTGTAGGTCTTCGAGCAGACAATGACGTCATCTAGATACAGCAGAACGGTTTCAAAGTTGTTATGTCTTAGGCAGCACTCCATTAACCGCTGGATCGTTCCCGTTGCATTGCAGAGCCCGAATGGCATGCAGTTGAACTCGCAGAGGCCCATTGGTGTCGTAAACATGGTCTACTCTCTGTCTGTTTCTGCCATGGGAACTTGCCAATACCCACTGGGGAGATCTAAAGTGGAGAAATAGTTAGCGGATCTCAGGGCAGCTAATGATTCCTTAATTCAGGTTAACGGATTGGCATCCTTATGTGTAATGCTGTTAATCTGCCTGTAATCAACACACATCCTCATTGTACCATCTTTTTTCTTAACAAGGACTAATGGAGCAGCCTCTTTCATCTCCCATGACACACCATTGTCCTCCTGGCCAGAACCAGGGCAGCTCCCCTGAAGTCAGGTTCTAGAGCTCTCCCTTCTGGCCTGGAGTCAGGAATTGTGTTGCATGCAAGATGTTACCTAGTGGGGGATGTCCTCTTGTTTCTTGGCATGACATCACCCCCTGTGAGGGAGGCAATGTCACTGTGGCAACCGGACCACTGGGCAACCGGACCACTGGGCAACCGGACCACTGGGGTGCCACAGAGGCATTACTTTTCATTCAATCCTTGTATATATGGACATTACTGTTTGTCAAAGTTTCAGAACTTTGCATAAAAGTATTTATTTTCGTCATCATTATCTAAATACATTTTTTTTTTTTTCATCAGAGCTATTTTTTGGTTTTACCAATTGAACTGATGTTATTATTTGTACCATATTTAAAGTTCATACGACTTTTTGGTTCCATTTTGATTCTTTTTAAGGAAAATTAATGCATTTCTGATGATTTCATTGATGTTTTAGCATATAGTTCAATCATTTTATATTTCGAAAATTCATAATTTTACAGACCCAACAATTTAAAATATGCTTGTTTGTTGGATGTTTTGAGGAGTGAGACAGCAGTTTTTCCATGTTAAATGATCAAATTTGTTTTCCATTAGCCAGTTATGCACTTGAAGCACTTCAGGGATCAGGAGGAGTTTGACTCCTGAGTATTAACAGGATAGCTCACAAAAATTCTTTAGACACTTAGTAGGTTCAAAAAAAGACTTAAAGTCTAATAAGTTCAAAATGTTATGTTTACAAATCCCAGTTGGTCCAGCAAATGCAAAAAAACCCCACATTTTAAATGCAAGAACTCAATTAGCAGTGAACTGGAAATGAATCCAGGTAGTAATCAGACAAACTCTGGCATCAAATTTATAATCTACGGATCAATTTCATGAAAGTCATGAATCAGCAAAAAATCCTGGTGCAGAAAATGTAGTTTTCTCTATCGAGATATCTTGCTACAAAACTAATGGTGAGACTGTGCAATAGGGTGTTTTCTGAAGAATAACATTAGATGAGAGATAGGAAGATGTTGGCATCTGTGATAGGTTGCCATTGACAACAAACCTGCCATCCTAGGGATGGAAAAATAAATGAATAATTAACACATTTTTGAGTAGGGCTACACTGCATTTTTGATTCTCTCTGAAGATAAATCAGCCAGCTACAGGATGTCAGCCCCAGCTGCCTAGTTTTACCTTGGCTGGCATTCAAAAATACAGGGGAGCCATTATTTTTCAAAAAGTTATTTGAATAGATAATAAAAAATATCTGTGGCTTTGCACAAATTTTGATTGCTAGCCTAGGTAAAATCGAGAATCTTGGGGCTGATATTCTCAGCATGTTGAGGTCCATAGTTATTGAGCCCACCATGGTACAGAATAACAACCTGCAGCCACCCCAGAAAATGACACATTAATTAGAAGTGAAAATTCCTGGCACTTTACCTGGCTCTGGTGCTGTGAAACCAGGGTGGTAAAAGGTGTTAATGAGAGATGAGTATTGACAGCTGTCATTAAGCTCAGATTGGTAATGACAGGCATCTCTGAGACCTGCCCATTATCAATACAACTGAGTTCACGGGGTGAGTAACTACTGCTATGAACTCAGTTGAACCTGCTGTGATTGCTGGAGAGCTGTGCTGCCATGTCCCACAATCCAGAAATCTGACTTCGGCGTCACCAGAGTTCAGTGAAAGCAGCTGGGAGCCCTCAATGACTCAGAGATGTCAACACTTTCTTGCAGCTGTCAGTGTGATCCGAGAAACTGCAGCGCGAGGATGCATGTTCCATTGCTGCAGCCTCTGTATATAGCAGAGCCAGGGATCATCGAAGGATGTCGTATGTTGGACTCCTTTGGACCTGTTTTTTTGGGGGGCTTAATAAAGTTGGTAAAAATGGTTTGCTTTGCTTTTTTGTTTAAATAAGAATAATTCTTGTCTGTTTTTTTTAACTATTTCCTTACAGAATTTGTAATGTGCGTGTATCATAGATGCCTAATATTAACAATCTAGGTTTAATGACAGCTGTGAATACTCAGATTTCATTAACCCCTTCTACCACCCTGATGCCACCGCACCAGGACATCGGAAGAACCAGGTAAAGCCCAGGAATTAGGGTTCTAATGAATGTGCCAATTTATGGGGCAACTGGGGCTACTATTCTGTAGCCTGCCCTTACTGAGAATACCAGCACCGAGCTGCTTTGTTTTACCTTGGCTGACAGCCAAGGTCTTTAAAAATAGTGAGGGCATAAATATCAATGAAAAATGTTCATCAATTATGTTTACACCTGAAAAGAATAAAAGGCAATAAAATAAAGAAACAAATATATAAGCTGAGGTTTTAAATAGAAAAAATGGATAAATAAAGCAATGACTTTGTGGTTGAGATTGTCGGAATAAAGGATTCGGCATGAGAAAAAGAGGCAATTGGATGGCGTTGAACCCATTCAAATGTTTGGGTGCATGGAAATCATTGGACTGCACTTTTATGACATCTAAATGCAGTCCAAATTCATAAAATGGAGAAGAGTGAGAAACTTTGTTCCATCTTCTCTTGACATTGTACTATGATTCTCTCAATCGAAGAGCCTAGGATCACACTAAGTTGATACTTGGATCAGTTTGATCAGAGTGTCATTATCACAATGAATCTGATTCTCTTGCACATCCCAGCATGAGAGGCCTGAGGATTTCAGCATGAGCAGCTGTGATCAAGATGCAAGGATGACTAGACAAGTGACGATGGGGAGCAGAGGTGTCGTGGAGGTAAATGTTGAAGAGAATATAAAATTAGTTTTTTATAACTTACATATTACATTGATTACACTATGGGATCTGAAAAATCAGATGTCGATGGAGCAGGTTCAAGTAGGGAATTATCATTTAACAGTCTTCAGCTTGAAATCGAACTATTGCGACTTGATGGATAAACGCTCTGTAGGAAGATCAATCTTGTGCAACCTGTATAGGTCCACCAGGTGTCACTGGTGTGTCAGGAGGCACAGATGAGACTGTAGAGGCCACTCGCAGAGGTCCCAGCATTTGGCCAAACAGTCAAAATCCTAAGAAAACGTCTCTGTCCTTTAAGAGGCATTCTCCTTTTAGTTAAAGCTGGAGGTCACTAGACCTAGCTGATTCCTTACCTTGAGCTGCCTATATATTTCCCTTGACTCCCAGGATGCACTGCTGGTGATAGCTGTTCAGGTGTTCCTGATTGCATCTTAGCTTTTTAGCTCAAAGGAGTATAGCCTGAAGTCTGCTGGTTTGCTGTTTGGATCTGCTCAAGCTAAGTGTATCTCTTCCCTCTTTGTTTGTTTCCCTTGTGTATTTCTCTAGTTGCTAGCCGGGCTGACTAGTGATCACCCGCTCTGATCCCTGTGTAGTGGTAGTCCAGGGACAGTCAGGGAATAGGTATCCTGGCGGCGACAGTTGCGGAAACTGTATAGGGACGTTAGGGGAGACAGGTGTCAGCTTCAATTGTTGTAGGGGTCACCGTTCCCCCTTTTTATCCTTAGCATTAGGGACTCATTTCCCCTCCCCTGTCGTCATCCAGCGCTGAGTGTCCCCTACACCCAGCATAACACCAGGGATTTCTCTGCCATTATCTTGATTGTATAAAGCCATTGGGTTGATATTCTTCTGACCATGATGTCCTTCTCCAGTGATTTCTCTCCTTGTTTGATGTGTCCACAGTAGGCAAGTCTTCATGATCTTTGATTCCAGTGATATCCCTGGATTAGATTTGTTCCAAAATTGATTTGTTTGTTCTTCTTGTCATCCATGGTATTGATAACATCTTTCCACAGCTCCACATTTCTAAGGACAGTGACGCTTTTCTTCTGTATTTTTTCTTTATCTTTCAGGTTTTAACATTCATATATTACTACAGAAAAGAAAGCTGTTTTTCAACACCAGTATGCAAATTGCCTCTTCAGAGAGAAAAGAGACTTGAACACTTATGCATTCCTAAAAGTCAAAAACAACCCTTTAAGGACCCTCGTTAAAGGGTCATTTTTGACTTTTAGGATTACTTTCTCCAATCAGTGGCAATAGAGTGCAAGTCTTCTACAGTCACGGCCAAAAGTTTTGAGAATGATACAAATATTACTTTGTACAAAGTCTACTGCTTCAGTTTTTCTAATGGCAATTTGCATATACTCCAGAAAGTCATAAAGAGTGATCAGCTTAACAGGAATTACTTGCAAAGTCAATATTTGCCTAGAAAATGAACTTTAACCCCCAAAACACATTTCAACATCATTGCAGTCCTGCCTTAAAAGGAGCAGCTAACATCGTTTTAGTGATTGTTCCATTAACACAGGTGTGGGTGTTGATGAGGACAGGGCTGGCGATCAATCAGTCATGATTAAGAAAGAATGACACCACTGGACACTTTAAAAGGAGGCTGGTGCTTGGTATCATTGTTTCTCTTCAGTTAACCATGGTTATCTCTAAAGAAACACGTGCAGCCATCATTGCACTGCACAAAAATGGCCTAACAGGGAAGAGTATCGCAGCTACATAGATTGCACCTCAGTCAACAATCTATCGCATCATCAAGAACTTCAAGGAGAGAGCTTCCATTGTTGTCAAAAAGGCTCCGGGGCGCCCAAGAAAGACCAGTAAGTGCCAGGACCGTATCTTAAAACTGTTTCAGCTGCGGGATCGGACTACCAGCAGTGCCGAGCTTGCTCAGGAATGGCAGCAGGCTGGTGTGAGTGCTTCTGCACGCACTGTGAGGCAGAGACTCTTTGAGCAAGGCCTGGTTTCAAGGAGGGCAGCAAAGAAGCCACTTCTCTTCAGAAAAAACATCAGGGACCGACTGATATTCTGCAAAAGGTACAGGGAGTGGACTGCTGAGGACTGGGGTAAAGTCATTTTCTCTGATGAATCCCCTTTTCGATTGTTTGGGACATCTGGAAAACAGCTTATTCGGAGAAGAAGAAGTGAGCGCTACCACCAGTCTTGTCTCATGCCAACTGTAAAGCATCCTGAAACCATTAATGTGTGGGGTTGCTTCTCAGCCAAGGGAATTGGCTCACTCGCAGTCTTGCCTAAAAACACAGCCATGAATAAAGAATGGCACCAGAATGTCCTCCAAGAGCAACTTCTCCCAACCGTCCAAGAGCAGTTTGGCGCCCAACAATGCCTTTTCCAGCATGATGGAGCACCTTGCCATAAAGCAAAGGTGATAACTAAATGGCTCAGGGAACAAAACATAGAGATTTTGGGTCTATGGCCTGGAAACTCCCCAGATCTTAATCCCATTGAGAACTTGTGGTCAATCATCAAGAGACGGGTGGACAAACAAAAACCAACAAATTCTGGCAAAATGCAAGCATTGATTATGCAGAATGGAAGAATGGACGGCTATCAGTCAGGATTTGGTCCAGAAGTTGATTGAGAGCAGCCAGGGAGAATTGCAGAGGTCCTGAAGAAGAAGGGTCAACACTGCAAATATTGACTTGCTGCATTAACTCATTCTAACTGTCAATATAACCTTTTGGTGCTCATAATATGATTGCAATTATATTTCTGTATGTGATATAAACATCAGACAAACACAAATAAAAACCAGAGGGCAGCAGATCATGTGAAAATATCATTTTGGTGTCATTCTCAAAACTTTTGGCCATGACTGTACCTCTCCGAAGAGAACTTGCTCATTTTATTCCCAGAGTTTCATTTCAGCTTTTAACTCTCCTCATCTCTGGCATGCTGGTGTGTCACTCTCCACAAGAAGAAAATCTTACGCCTTTGACACCAGTGAAATGTTCCTCAATTTGAAGACCTTATCCAGTGACTTGATTGTTGATTTGCCCATAGCTGTTGTCCTATTGATTTTCGATGCTGTTGCTGTATCTTGGCTGATCATAGAGAATTATACGATCGTACTGAATTATATTAAAGACTTTTTGAATTATTTGATTCCTTGAGTAATATGTAAGAAATGGTATAGATCTAAAAGAAATTAACCAATGATCACTAAATTAGTCAAATGAACGAGATTCTCAAGTCCTTTATCCTTTGCAAGACTCTATGTGAACTTAGCTTATTATAACATCAAATGAATCATTGCACCATTTATCCAAAATGAGATCTAAATCTTCGTTTTGCATTGACGTAAAGATATATTTGCTGGGTCCTTGAAATCAAAGAAAAAACAAGTTGCTGTTGATGTCAGCCCTATAAATATTCCAAATTAAAATTCACGCTTGGAGCAGATTAAATGATCTTTTGATTAGTTTTGTGGTCTCGTAGATGAGTCAGATTATTATGCAGTAGGTCATTGCAATCAAAGATTGGAATACCATTAGGTTGATTCAGCAACAAATGAGTACAGGGTCTTTAATGCGGAGTTATAGGATAGCACATCAGTTAAAAGCAGTGACATGATTACTTTATTCTTATGGTAAACGTACAATGTTCCATCAGATCTCTTCTATTTGCTATCTAAGATCTTGTGTTGTGTATTCCAGGGTTACAATAGCAGCCATGGGAGGGTTGTCTGTCACTTTTAACATAAGTTTAATTATGTTCCTGTCAATCTTAAGACAGGAGGCATGACAAATAGTTGTTATTTCGAGATTAAAAGAATCAGCTCTGCTTGACAAACCATATTGACGTCCTGTTATAGTTTGGGTCTTTGAGACTTTGCGCTGCTGTTTCCTTCATTTAATGTTTCAGCCGGTAGCACGCTTTTTATATTCTGCATACTAAAAATAGAGATATAAAAACAATTAAAATAATAGGAAAGAGTCAAAAAGGAAAGGAAAACTGAACCACCTTTCGCCTAAAATAAATTTGGGTTTGTACAGCTTACAGATAAAAATATCAACTTGTTCTTTACATTTTGCAATTTCTTGTATTCAACTTCTGTGGAAGATTCAAGGTTGTACAGTTGAAAGAAATTACCCGACACTTCTTATAATTGGCCTCTACTTTGGAATCCTTGAAAGAAAATCAGATTTTATGGATAAAATATTCACAAATTGAAATACCATTAGTCAGATGGTAATATGCAGTGGTGACCAAAACGTTTACATTTTTGTTAAAAGTTTAATTACTTCTGTTCGGTTGTTGTAGGCCGTTTTCCGGGTGATGAATGAAAGTGCATGAAGTTGTCATCCTGCAAGTGACCCACCCCAGGGCCGTGGGGTACCCGGTTCTGGGCGTTGATTAACTGGGGATGTCGTGGGCGGCCTGTGCTCGGTTTCGTGGCCCTGGTGGTCGCTGAAAAAGGGATTAAAAATAAAAATGAAAGAATTTGTGATGCCACCTACGGTATCCGTAATGATACCTGCACTGCTTGCTCACCTCCAGGGTGATGATGAGGCAGCTTTGTTGAAGACACTCCCGTAGGTGGAGTGGGATCCCTGGGGCACTGATGGATGATAGGGATTTTACACAGGGAGGTAGCTCATCAGGTGGAGACACAGTCTATGTTAGGGGCAGGATCAGGGGCCGTGATAACAGACACACACACGCTGGAAGTTGTTTCATACCTTTTACTGATGTTGTAGCTCAAGGTTACGTCCAGGGTACAGTACAGGTGGTTGGTGGCAGTTCAGGATTTCACCCTGATAGTTGTGAGGCCTCCTTGTTCTGTGTGTGTGCTTCAGTCCTGGCCTGTCTGAACCTGGCTCTGACCTCTCCTGTGTCCCTCACTTGTATAGCAGGCTGTGAGAACTGTCTGAGGGCACCGCTGCTCCTCCTGGGTCCCGGCTCTGTTAGTAGCTTGCTCCAAGTGTCACCTGAGAGACTGAGTCTCCCTGGTCCTCCGGTATTCTCTGCTGGGCAAACTGGACCCTTGAGACTCAGACTTCGGTGTTCAGGTTGCTTTCCTGGGGTGAATTGGTATTGTTCCTCTGCCCTCACTCTGTCTCTGGTGCGCCTTGCCTCTGACCCTCACTCCTTGGACCCTTACACTGGCTAGGCTCACTTACTGTCACGGGCATGGCGCGGCACCGTTCACCAGGATGTCTTCACAGTACTGCTTGGTACTGCACTGCCACTCCTCCCCCTGGCCATGAATTTATAGGGGACCTTGCCTGAAGTCAGGCAAGTAGAGCTCCCCTTCAGGTCGGGCTGGAAGGTGTTGCACGTGTAAGTTCAGCTGATGTGGAAATCCTCATTCGGGACTTGCAGCCCAAGCTTGTGTCCTTGTGGGGCATTATGATGGACAGCAAGTAATCTTATTATTAT
Source organism: Allobates femoralis (assembly GCA_033576535.1). Taxonomy (NCBI): domain Eukaryota; kingdom Metazoa; phylum Chordata; class Amphibia; order Anura; family Aromobatidae; genus Allobates; species Allobates femoralis. The sequence continues at coordinate 72,950,923 of JARQOC010000007.1, forward strand.
ACAATGCCAAACTTAGTATTTTGTAGCATAACCTCTTGCTGTAATTACTGCATTGCACCGACGGGGCATTGACACCACTTGGGTATTTAAGACATATTGAGGATCTTGCTCCATGCCATTTGCAAATCTGCAAACAATTCATCTTTCATTGTTCTGGGTATACCATCGAGGCCTTAACTCATCCAACAATTTTCCCATTCAGTTTACATCAGGTGATTGGCTCGGCTATCGCAACAGGTGCACATTTTTCTTTAATAACCAATTTTTGACTAAATTGGATGTATGCTTAGGATCATTGTCTAGCTGGAATACAGCAGGTGCACATGTGCAAGGGAAGACAGTGTATGGATAATGTAGAATGCGTCATCCACACAAGCAGTGAAGGAGGATGGCAATTGCAAGGAGAGAGAAGGGACACCAATCGGACCTGACCGCCCCTCAGGTGAGTATAATAAAAGCTTTATTTTAGTGTTACAGATTGGCCTGGAGACATATACAGTGATCTAAAATACTGTATATAAGGCTTATAGTGGTAGCCTCAGTTTTTATGGAAAAGCTTGGTGACAGGTTCACTTTAATATTGATGCCCTACTTTTAGTATAGATCATCAATTCAGCCTCTACCTGGAATCAGCTAATTGTCTAATTTTAACTACAAAAACATGCGTTATCACATAATATAATAAAGGTACTAATTGAAAGTGTGCACTCCGTAACTACGCACATCAAGAACTATGTGATAGGTTGAAAAAAAAAGGGTAAAGAAAGACAAAACAAAATTTTCAAAGAGAAGCAGTAAAAAAACAAAAGCAAAAGCTGTCCGCTTTTGACCTGGCGACAGGTCCTCTTGACAGCACTAGTTTTGCAAAAAGAAGCTAAATTGGTTGTCACTTTTGATTTCTTAGAAACTAATTTTAGCACATGCAAACGGCAAAATACCGAAAAGAAAAAGGTAAAGATGACAAAGTCAAAAACGGCAATAAATATGGCTGCATGTTCTCTTGTTGCCTATTTTCTCACGTCACGCCAACAAAAAAGAAAAATAATAATATATTTGTTGGGGTAAGAAACTGAATTGCTTCTTGTTTGCTGCTGCTTTTCCTCCTTATATACGTTTATAATGTCTTTATGATTGAGGTCGAATTTTGTAAAGCATTTCACAAAGCCAAATTCTGATACTTATGAGTATGTCTGCTCCTTTCACATCAGCGGTTTTTACTGATTTGCGGTAGATCCGGCAGGTGGCGCCACATCTGCCGGATCTTCCGCCTAATGACTGAATTGCAGCCTGGATCCAGCAAGCGCCATGCATTGTCTAAGTGTAGCAAGTGCGGTTACATCAGAAGTGGCAGATCCGGCATTGCGTCCACGAAAAAAAACTGCTGCTTGCGGCTTTTTTTTTCGTGGCTGCAAGTGCCGTATCTGCCGTATCTGGCGTAACTGCATTTGCCGCATCGGACAACAAGCCCCATAGATAAATCATGGGGCTTGTCGGATCCAGGCCGCAAGTTGGCCATTAGGCGGCAGATCTGCCACCTGCCAAATCTGCCACATCAGCGAAAACCGCTAGTTTGTGGTTGTTCAAGTGATGGTGTTTTGGGATGCAATTTTCATTAGTTTATTTCATAGTTGGTTACTTGATAGTTGATGGCTTTCATTATGAAAATGTCAAGTGCTAATCTTTCCAGACTGAAATGACTTTGATTGACAGCAGGAATAAAGAATTGTCGTTGAAAGTGCTGAGATAATAAAACATTGTTATTGTCAACATCAAACTGTCGTCATCATACAAGATATTCAGAATTTCCTCATTTTGCAGAGCAATATTGGAACAATACATCATCTTAATGAGATATCAGAAATATGGAAGCAAATTGAGATATTGTTTAAATTAAGATACAAACTACTTCATGTCGCCACCACAGGGGAAATTAAACATTACACAATGATGATAAAAAATGATGCATAACTGGATAGATGATGGGGTTCTGGAATTTAGGAGTCTCATAAAGATAACCCCTGTCTTGATGCACCAGTAGGACATGTAGACATCACAAAGAGGAGAACCTCCAAAACTAGTGAATTGCATCTTTATTTCAATGCCAAGCAGAAAGCCAAGACCCCAAAGTAAGTTTAAAATTGTAGCTTGTAAGAGGTTTTCAAACTGGAGGAGGCTGATGGACCAAACCAGACACAAGCTTCTCTATCCACAGCCATTGTATGAATAGAAGAGTGGGTCAGTTTGTGAGGAAGCTACACTAACAAAAGAATGTGACTGACCCCTTTAAGTAGAAGTCTAAGACCAGATGATGATATTCTTCCTTGAAAATTAATTTCAACATAGCTGTGTAATCAGGGGCGTATCCTCAAACAAGGCCCGCCCAGCGTCAGTACTATTTACTATCTCTTACCGGTGCGGTACGGTGCTTGCAGACTTCATTATTGTCGGCCGCCGGCTGCCAGCCCCGCTCTGCCCCCACTTCCAGGCTGTCAATTCCACTGCCTGTGTGTGTTCCACATTGTGGACCGCATAGAAGAGGGTCCCCGCTCCGCCCCCTCACTTCCTCTTCCTTCGGTGGGTGTGTGGAACGCACAGAAGAGACTCGTCACCCACCTCCTCTCCTCTCCTCTCCTCTGTGTTCCACAGCCAGCCCAGTGGTACCATCGGCACCGCATACACCGGAGCCCAGCAGCGCCTCAGAGGTCAGTGTGTGGAGGTGATGCAGGCTGCAGCCAGAGCCTGGGGCATAAAATACCACTACATGTGGTCAGTATGATGGCACTCTGTGGGCACTGTTTTCTCTGAGGCAAGAATATAGTATAGCACTGTGTGATGTGTGCACTGTATGGTGCTATAGAGTAGGTGGTTCAAGTAGGGTATAGCACCATGAGTGCACAGTTGAGCAACAATATGGCACTACAGTATGTAGACATTTAGACATTGAACACTGTGCACAACGTGGCATACAGGGGTATATCAAGGGACCCCTCCCCTGCTCCTCAACCAGGGCTGCAATGAGGGGGCGGGGCTGGAATCTGACAGCACCCCCCCCTTCCCGATCCTCACCTATTTCAGGGGGGGGGGCGCGCCAGAGCAGATCTTTGCCCCGGGCGCCGGCAAGCTTAGTTACACCGCTGTGTGTAATCATGATACTTGAAAAGCTATAATATTATGAGTCCTGTAAGAAGTTAAGGCTCAAGAGACCAAATAAATTTAGTGTCCACCCACTCAGCTTCCATGACAGGTACAGATTGCATTGAGCAGTGACAGATCTCAGCAGCAGGAAGGAGGAGGGAAACTGAGGAACTGCCTTTAAGGCTGGGCAAGGGAGGAGAGACACTGAGAAGTGCCAATAAGTCTGGGAGAGGGAGTAGAGATACTGAGAAGCATGAGGAATGGCAAGAAACTGCTAATTAAAATGGGTAAGGGACTAATGACACTGAGAAGCTGCCAATGAGACTGGGTGAGGGAGGAGAGAAACTGAGAAGCTGCCAATGAGGCTGGGTGAGGGAGAAGGGACACTGAGGAGCTGTCAGTAAGGCTTTGTGATTAGAGATTTATCAGCAGCAGGGAGGTTTATTGTGGAGTTGCCAATCAGGCTAATGAAAGGAGATTCATCACCAGCAAGGGGGTGGGACAGTGAGGGGCTTTCAATCAGGCTAGGTGGGAAAAGATTGAGTTAAAAATTTCATAAAGCATTATATAGGTATTCTAAAAGTACATGGTAAGTACACTAGCCGAACAGGTCTAAAAGTTTAAATTAATAAAGCTATGCAAATGAGTATTTTGATCACATGATACTTTTTATACATGTTGTCCTACTCCAAGCTGTATAGGCTTGATTGCCAACTTCCATTTAAGTAAATCAGGTGATGTGCATCTCTGTAATGAGGAGGGGTGTGGTGTGATGACATCAACACCCTATATAAGGTGTGCTTAATTATTAGGCAAATGCCTTTCCTTAGGCAAAATGGGTCAGAAGAGAGATTTGACGGGTTCTGAAAAGTCCAAAATTGTGAGATGTCTTGCAGAGGGATGCAGCAGTCTTGAAATTACCCAACTATTGAAGCGTGATCACCGAATAATCAAGTGTTTCAGGGCAAATGGTTAACAGGATCGCAAGAAGCGTGCTGGGCAAAAAAGGCGCAAAATAACTGCCCATGAATTGAGGAAAATCAAGCGTGAAGCTGCCGAGATTTGCCACCAATTTTGCCATATTGCGAAGCTGCATCGACACTGGAGTATCAAAAAGCACAAGGTGTGCTATACTCAGGGACATGGCCAAGGTAAGGAAGGCTGAAAAACGACCACCTTTGAACAAGAAACATGAGATAAAACATCAAGACTGGGCCAAGAAATATCTTAAGAATGATTTTTATGGAATGATAAAATGAGAGTGACTCTTGATGGGGCAGATGGATGGGCCAGAGGCTGGATCAGTAAAGGGCAGAGAGCTCCACCCTGATTCAGACGCCAGCAAGGTGGAGGTGGGGTACTAGTATGGGCTGGTATCATCAAAGATGAACTTGTGGGACATTTTCGGGTTGAGGATGCAGTGAAGCTCAACTCTCAGACCTACTGCCAGTATCTGGAAGACAACTTCTTCAAGCAGTGGTACAGGAAGAAGTTGTTATCGTTCAAGAAAAACATGATTTTCATGCAGGACAATGCTCCATCACATGCATCCAACTACTCCACAGCGTGGCTGGACAGTAAAGGTCTAAAAGAAGAAAAAATAATGACATGGTCCCCTTGTTCACCTGATCTGAACCCATAGAGAACCTGTGGTCCTCCTAAAATGTGAGATCTACAGGGAGGGAAAACAGTACACCTCTATATGGGGTGCAAAGATAGTGGGGTCTTTCTTCATCAATGGAAACCTCAATGCCACTGAATATCTGAAACTGCTACATGATACAGATATCCAGTGGCATTGAGGTTTCCATTGATGAAGAATGGCCCCGCTATCTTTGTACCCCATATACCACACCATACCATCAATTTTTGTATTCCAACAGTCTTGGAGGGATCTTTCCACTGTGGGTAAGTATCAGACCAATAGCGGTGGTTTTGTTTGTTAACTTCACCACTCACAAAAAGTGTGTCTCATCCCTCATCTGAAGGCAATTGTCTATGCTGTGAAGATACAAGATGTGCAGCATCTGAAACAACGGATACTGGAAGCCTGTGCCAGCATTTCTCCTGCGGTGTTGCTATCAGTGTGTCAAGAGTGGGAGAAGAGGGTTGCATTGACAATCCAACACAATGGGCAGCACTTTGAACACATTTTATAAGTTGTCATAAACTTGTAAATAATTCATGAAAGAACAAAGTTACGATAAAACCAAGCACACCATTGTTTTTTCTATGAAACTCTTAATACGTTTGATGTGTCCCATGACCATCTTCCCATTGAAAAAAATAAAGTTGGATCCAAAATGGCCAACTTCAAAATGGCCGCCATGGTCACCACCATCTGGAAAAGTTTTCCCTCTCCTATATACTAATGTGCCACAAACAGGAAGTTGATATCACCAACCATTCCCATTTTATTTAGGTGCATCCATATAAATGGCCCACCCTGTATAATGCAATATTTTTGTATTGCAGCATATATGTTAATAGTCAAAAAGTTGGATATTGTTCAAATATAAGACCTCAAATAAAACTTTTAATAATAAATATATAAAATCAAGACACACAAATTTATTAAAATTAGAACACAAACAATGCTTGAATAAATTCACACAATGATCACTAAGGCCGGCTTCACACCACAGTGTGATCCCGATTTGCAAACAGTCTGGTTTGCAGCCTGACTCCTGTGATCACAGCCGCAGCTGCTGCAATTTCAAGATCCCCGCTAGCCGCTAGCTAGTGCTAAACTTCAGCCGCCGGCGTCGGTTCCAGATCCGATGTTTTTGTCGGGCCAGGGTGATTCGGCGCCATATACTCCATGTTAGGGAGCACGGGTCGGTGGGGGTGCAATCTGCAGCTGGGTGGAGCCAGCAACTCCACCTCGTCTAGTATATATCAGAAAAAAAAACTGCAAAGCACTCGTTACACTGTGCGAACGGTGCAAAGCTGTGCTGCTGGCTCCACCCAGCTGCAGATTGCACCCCCACCGACCCCAGGTGCTCAGGGATCAGGATGAGGTCAGAAGGACCAGGGAGTCCACGGACAAGGATCTGGCAGAGATGTCAGCGTAGGACCCTCCGGACCCCGGGGCCGCGAGACGTGGCCGGAGGGCAGGCATACATTGGCAAATGAGTGTACCAAGAGCCCCGGCTTTTAATAAAAAAAGCGAGTACTGAGTTTTTTAGAAAAAACGGATGTTTTTTAATTTTTTTCTCAAGCCATTATTGCTTGTCAGCACACACTTGTTGGTTAGACTGAGTGCAGCTGTGATTTTTTGTTTTTTGTTGCATGTTGATCCAGCAGCACAGCTTTGCATCTTTCGCACACTGTAACGAGTGCTTTGCAGTTTTTTTTCTGATATATTATTATTATTGTTATTATTATTAGTAGTAGTAGTAGTGGCAGTATGTTATTAGTGATAGTATTGACATTATATTATTTTGTTGTTATAATTAATATTAGTAATGTTATTACTATTTTGTTATTATTATTATTATTAATATAAATATTCTTATAATTATGTTATATTATTATTACGGTAGTAGTAGTTGTATTATTGTTGTTTAATATATATTTTATATAATACTATATAGTAGTAGTATGTATTTTGTATTTATTATTATTATTATTATTATTAATAATATTATTCATATAATTATTCTTATAATTCATATTTATCATATATTGTAGTAGTTATGTTACTTTTGTTTTTTATTATTATTATTATAATTACCGTATATACTCGTGTATAAGCCGACCCGTGTATAAGCCGACCCCCTACTTTTGCCCCCAAAACCTGGGAAAATCTATTGACTCGTTGTATAAGCGAGGGTGGACCTAGCACAAGTATACAGCCCCCAGCAGTGTGGTATAACCAGTCCAGAGGTAGATACAGCGCCCCAGTGGTAGTATACACGCAGCCCAGTAGTATATACAGCCCAGTGGTAGTATATACAGCCCCAGTGGTAGTATACAGGGCCCCAGAGGTATATTACAGCCCAGTGGTAGTATATACAGCCCCATGTGGTAGTATATACAGCCCAGTGTTAGTATACAGGGCCCAGAGGTATATAGCAGCCCCAGTGGTAGTATACATGGCCCCAGAGGTATATAGCAGCCCCAGTGGTAGTATACAGGGCCCCAGAGGTATATAGCAGCCCCAGTGGTAGTATACAGGGCCCCAGAGGTATATACAGCCCCAGTGGTAGTATATACAGCGCCAGTGTTAGTATACAGGGCGCCAGAGGTATATAGCAGCCCCAGTGGTAGTATACAGGGCCCCAGAGGTATATAGCAGCCCCAGTGGTAGTATACAGGGCCCCAGAGGTATATAGCAGCCCCAGTGGTAGTATACAGGGCCCCAGAGGTATATACAGCCCCAGTGGTAGTATATACAGCCCCAGTGTTAGTATACAGGGCCCCAGAGGTATATAGCAGCCCCAGTGGTAGTATACAGGGCCCCAGAGGTATATACAGCCCCAGTGGTAGTATATACAGCCCCAGTGTTAGTATACAGGGCCCCAGAGGTATATAGCAGCCCCAGTGGTAGTATACAGGGCCCCAGAGGTATATAGCAGCCCCAGTGGTAGTATACAGGGCCCCAGAGGTATATAGCAGCCCCAGTGGTAGTATACAGGGCCCCAGAGGTATATACAGCCCCAGTGGTAGTATATACAGCCCCAGTGTTAGTATACAGGGCCCCAGAGGTATATAGCAGCCCCAGTGGTAGTATACAGGGCCCCAGAGGTATATAGCAGCCCCAGTGGTAATATACAGGGCCCAAGAGGTATATAGCAGCCCCAGTGGTAGTATACAGGGCCCCAGAGGTATATACAGCCCAGTGGTAGTATATACAGCCCCAGTGTTAGTATACAGGGCCCCAGAGGTATATAGCAGCCCCAGTGGTAGTATACAGGGCCCCAGAGGTATATAGCAGCCCCAGTGGTAGTTTACAGGGCCCCAGAGGTATATAGCAGCCCCAGTGGTAGTATACAGGGCCCCAGAGGTATATTCAGCCCCAGTGGTAGTATATACAGCCCTAGTGTTAGTATACAGGGCCCCAGAGGTATATAGCAGCCCCAGCGGTAGTATTACAGGCAGCCCCAGTAATGCAGGGCCCCCCAGCCTGACTCCGGTCACCTGTAAAGCAAACTATACTTATCAGTGTCCAGCTGTCCGCGCCCGCCGCTGCCGACATCGCGATCCTCCATCTTCATGCGACTCCTTCCTGTTTCCTGTGCGCGTTGCAGGGAATGACGTCATTGCCGGCGACGCGCACAGAAACAGGAAGGAGTCGCATGAAGATGGAGGATCGCGGACGGCAGCTGCGAGCGGGTGCGAGCGGGACACTGATAAGTATAGTTTGCTTTACAGGTGACCGGAGAGACGCTGGGGGGGCCCTGCATTACTGGGGATGCGGGGGCTGCTGTATACCGATGTATACATCGGTATGTACCGATGTATACATCGGTATACAGCACTGACTCGCGTATAAGCCGAGGGGGGTACTTTTCAGCCCAATTTTTGGGCTGAAAAACTCGGCTTATACGCGAGTATATACGGTATTCTTATAATTCATATTATCATCATTATTATTAGTAGTAGTATGTTACTTTTGTTATTATTATTATTAATATAATTATTCTTATAATTCATGTTATCATTATTATTAGTAGTAGTATGTTACTTTTGTTATTATTATTATTAATATAATTATTCTTATAATTCATGTTATCATTATTATCAGTAGTAGTATGTTACTTTTGTTATTATTATTAATATTATTCATATAATTATTCTTATAATTCATATTATCATTATTATTAGTAGTAGTATGTTATTTTTGTTATTATTATTATTATTCATATAATTAGTCTTATTATTATTAGTAGTAGTAGTAGTAGTAATAGTAGTATAATAGTTTATTATTTTTTATTAGTAGTAGTATTTTTATTATTATTGTTAATTATAATGTAATATATTGTAGATTGTATTATTATTATTATTATTATTATTATTTACATTATATCACTCTCTTGTATATGGTTTCTGTCCACTCCTTGATTTTATCTTGGTGATTCTCATCGTGTCATCTTAAAAAAAATCCAATCTTAAGACTTCAAAAGGCTTCTGAGTACATGGAGTGACAGCGGAGCAAGCAATGCAGACAATTGGCTCCCTGAGGGTCAGGACAGTGATGCTCAATCAGGATTCAAACGGGTCATAAACCCTTCATAGATCTCGCTCAAGTGGGTGGTGATGTCTCCCTGGGGCAGCTCATCATTTCCTACTATAGTCAAGCACTTGTCATTAGAGACAATCTCCCCCGTCAGTCTCAGCCACTCATTTTAATTGAGTTTTTGTAACAGCTATAGGTGATGCTACTATGCAGATGTACAATCATATCCCACGAGCTGTCAGGTAGCTGCCATTTCCCATGATTTCTTATTCCATTTTTTTTAAATGGATATTGCTTTCTATTTTAATTCAGTTATAATCTCTGACATCAATGCAATATTCATACCAGGAAATCAATTTAAGACACAGTGAGACGATCCATTTCAGGCAGTGTTTAAAACGGTTGCAAAGTTTCAGTCTTGCTCTTAAGCATTTAAAGCAATTTACCAGCCTTCTATCTTGTTTCATCTATCATATGATAATAAATACTGTAAGTCACATAGGATAGTGACTGTATGCCACATAGGATAGTATAATAGTGTATAAGTACAGCAAAGCTGCATTTTGATCTGCTATATTAATATTTGATCATCCTGAAAAAATTAGGCTTTATAGAGATGAGCAAATTGGTTCTAAACTGATTAAATTTACAATGAATTCCTCCTCCCAATCTCAAAAAAAGTTCTTTAAGAATTGAATCTTGTGGGATTTGCTATGTGTAAATCAAGCAAATTGGTAGCGTGGGTGTCCCACCATCAGCAGACCTCTGTCAAGGCAAGGACCAGAAGGTCTTCAACTTATGTAGCAACGTATTAACTTTCTTTAAGCGTTGCATGGTTTAATGACTTTTTCTTTGCTGTATGTTTCTTGTGGCCTTGAATCTCAGGTGCAGCTCTTTGTAACCACTCCACTCCGCTATAAGTAGTCATGTGTCCTACCATCTGACATCAATTATAGAATCTCTTTCTATGCTGTCCGTTCTGTGGGAAGAGCCAGTCTCTGAAAGAAGTTCTGGTGCTTTGCTGCAATTGAGGAGATTTGAGTTATATCCTTTCACGTATACTTTCCATCTGTCTGTGTCCTTTACCTTGTGTTATATCATAGTAAATGTGAGACTAGTGACCTCTTCAGCCTGCTCACTAACCAAGGTGAGTCCAGGGCAAGCAAGGACCTAGGCACGTGTTGCTTATGGGGGGAAGGGCCTGTATAGGGAGAGTAGAGAGCACAGGGTTCAGCCTCAGGTGAGTGTCAGGAGGGGACCCCCTCCCTATTTTCAGGGCCTTCCTTGTAGCATCCTTGTATTGAGCCGCACATTGGGAGTCTGTACACTCCAGCATAACAGTGGGAAAAGGTAAAAGAAACAATAAAATCACAGTTTGATCACCTCATGTTCCCCCGCCCCATACCTGGCCTACCTTTATTCCTCTTCATCCTTTTATTGTCTCCTTTGTCCTCTTCTTCTCGCTCCAGACTTCCGTAGGTGTCACTGTTGACTAGACCTGACACAGTCACTAGCGGTGCGGCACTTGTAATTAAAGTCAATAGTATTGCGTCATGCACCTCATGATTCTTGGGGTCTAATTAGTGGGGGAACCTGACAGAAGACCCAAGGAGAAAACAAAGGAATAGAGGCCAACCAGAGTATTGTCCATGTAGAGATGGCAGCGGAGGAGCTGGTATTGTGATGGCCGAGGAGAGGTGCATATAGGAGTTTAACCTCATACCAGGAGGTTTCATTCATACCCAATATATTCCCCTGATTTGAGCCCAAAAACGAATACCAGGAGACTCAGGAAACACTTAAATTAATTGATGCCGAGTATATATCTTTACAGAACTCATGGCTCCAGTTTCGAATCACAAAGCTCCAAATCCTTTTTAGCGGGTAGGACAATAAAATGAGATACCGGGATCCTATAACCAATACTAGAGGAAGCTTTGGATTCTATGGTTTACTGTTTAAATATTGAACTCATTCATAAAACTATGTAAAAGATAAAAGAACGTAGAGTGGTCTAGCTTGTAGAGATGACTAAATCTTTCGAAATTCATCAGGTTTGATTCATTTTTTCAAACAGTGAGAATTGCTGGAAATTTCAATACTGCAAAGCCTCCAATTACAGTATTCATTATCAAAAATGTCATTTACATGTCACATCATATGATAAGGCTCCTTAAAGGGTCAATATTGACTTTTAGAATAGGTGGCGCTAGAGTTCAAGTCCTCTTTAAAGAGGCGTTTTGCATACAGAATAATCAGTAATTAATTGATATTTCTCAAAGAGAAAAAATAGTGACACTCATGTTACGTATAATTAAAAACAATTTATATTTTATTAATTAACAAAATACATACCGTACATATATAAAATAAAAAAAAAATAAAAAAATCAGAAAATATGTAGTGCTTCAAATGCCAGGAAGGAGCCAAGATTTAAGTTAAATAAATTTTAAGTTAAATAAATATTCTTAGTTACATAACACAATTAACAGAATGCTAACAAAGATTATAAATAATATAGAGACCGATCCACATAATATAACCTCCATGCGTCAATGAGTTACTACATAGAAATAACCACTATAATTCTCTGTTAAAATTACAGGGTATTGGTCTATATAGAGCATTACATGGTAGCATCCAGGATCCAAGGTCTACAACAAATCAAATGAGTATTACTCAGGTAACATATCATTGGTGACAGTGTGATGACCTCACCTCCCGACCCCAACGCACGTTTCATATGCAATTTCCTCAAAGAGCATCAGCCTGATCTGACAACCTCTTCTCACCATCCTAAATCACTCTAAAAAGGCTGCTGCATTCCTGGCCTCATCCTTACAGGCTGGGATAGTCTCTCCTAATTGGCTGCACTATACCATATAATGCTTCAAGGCATTACGGATCACAAACCGCTACACCTGAAGTCATGTTAGCCCTCTTGAGCTGATTCAGGTTTTAGAAAAGTGTAAAATGGTAGCAAACATTTTTGGGGGCAATTCACACAAGTCGAATCACAAATCGTCTGAATTCAAAGCAGCCTATTTGTCATAAAGTTGATTAAATGAATAATTTGCTCATCCGTATAATCTTCTCCTTATAATAATAATAATAATAAATAATAATACTTTATTTATATAGCGCCAACATATTCCGCAGCGCTTTACAATGTAGGGTTAGAGTACAGAAAATACAGTAAGTAATTACAATAGAGAACAAAAAAAGTACAATAATTGGATACAATCAATGTGAAAAAAAAAAATACAATAAATAAAGCGAGAAATGAAGGTGACCCTGCTCAAAAGAGCTTACAATCTACAACGGGATGGGGGTTGCACAAGGTGCCGGGGCTTATTGCACTGGTGGTCCAGGCATCTTGAGGAAATGGGGTATAGGGCTAAGCTTACATGGATGGTCATTATACAGTCTGTGTAGACCTTTATGGTTTGGTGGAGTTTGTAGAAGAGTAATGTCCAGAGGGATAGCCCCTTCACTGTCTACAGTACAATGGACTTATTAGGGAGTATGATAGGCCGCCTTAAAAAGATGCGTTTTTAGGGATCGTCTGAAGCCATGCAAGTTGTGGATAGTCCTGATTTCTTTGGGTAAAGCATTCCAGAGTTTTGGTGCAGCTCTGGAAAAGTCTTGGAGCCGGGAGTGGGAGGATCGGATTAGTGCAGATGTTAGTCGAAGGTCATTTGAGGAACGTAGAGAGCGGGGTGGGGTGATAGACAGAGATGAGGGAGGAGAGGTAGGGGGGTGCTGCACTGTCAAGAGCTTTGTGGGTGAGAACAAGCAATTTGAATTTGATCCTGTAATATACGGGCAGCCAGTGCAATGACTGGCACAGAGCAGAGGCATCTGAGTAACGATTGGCCAGATGGGTGATCATGGCTGCTGCATTAAGGATGGACTGGAGAGGAGAAAGTCTGGTGAGGGGGAGGCCGCTTAATAGAGAGTTGCAATAGTCAAGGCAGGAATGGATTAGGGCCACGGTGAGGGTTTTTGTTGTTTCCAGGGTGAGAAAGGGGCGGACTCTAGAGATATTCTTCAGGTGTAAGCGACAGGAGCGGACTAGAGATTGTGTGTGGGAGGAGAAGGAGAGATCGGTGTCAAACATAACACCCAGACAGCGAGCCTGCTGCCTAGGCGTTATCGTAGTGCCGCATACTGAGAGAGAGATGTCCGATTTAGGGAGGTTGGTGGATGGGGGGAGCAGAAGAAGTTCAGTTTTGGAAAGGTTTAGTTTCAAGTAGAGAGCGGACATGATATTGGAAACTGCAGCTAGACAGTCATTGGTGTTCTTTACTACCGCAGGGGTAAGGTCAGGGGCTGAAGTGTATAGTTGTGTGTCATCAGCATAAAGATGGTACTGGAAGCCAAATCTGCTGATGGTCTGTCCAATCGGGGCCGTGTAGAGAGAGAAGAGGAGAGGGCCAAGGACTGAACCCTGAGGGACTCCAATAGTGAGGGGAAGAGGGGAAGAAGTGGAGCCAGCAAAAGACACACTGAAAGAGCGGTCAGAAAGATAGGAGGAGAGCCAGGAGAGAGCAGTGTCTGTTATGACAATGGAGTGCAGCATGGAGAGTAGGAGCTGATGGTCGACAGTGTCAAAAGCTGCAGAGAGATCAAGAAGAATAAGCAGAGAGTGGTCGCCATTACGTTTTGCTGTCAGAAGGTCATTGGTCACTTTGATGAGGGCAGTTTCTGTGGAGTGAAGGGGGCGGAAACCAGACTGTAATGGATCTAGAAGAGAGTGAGTGGAGAGGTAACGGGTGAGGCGGGAATAGACCAGGCGCTCCAAGAGTTTAGAGATGAAGGGGAGATTGGAGACTGGTCTGTAGTTATTTGTGCAGGTTGGGTCGAGAGTGGTTTTCTTTAGTAATGGAGTAATGATCGAGTGTTTGAAGGAGGAGGGGAAAATGCCAGAAGAGAGGGAGAGATTGAAGATTTTGGTTAGATGAGTGGTGACGACTGGAGAGAGGGACTGGAGCAGGTGTGAGGGAATGGGGTCAGTAGTGCATGTGGTGGGACGAGAGGAAGAAAGAAGCCTGGAGACATCTTCTTCTGTGACTGGGTCAAATGTGGAGAGTGAACCGGAGGAGATGTGGGGAAGAATGGGGTGTCAGCGCTTGGAGGCTGAGAGCTGATTTCCTGGCGGATGTTGTCTATTTTCTCCATGAAGTAGGAAGCCAAGTCATCAGCACAGAGGTCAGTGATGGGGGCCTGCACTTTCGGACTGAGGAGAGAGTGAAAGGTGTCAAAGAGTTTTTTTGGATTGTTGGATAGTGAGGAGACCAGGGTGGTGAAGTAGGTCTGTTTGGCAAGGTGAAGGGCAGAGTTGTAGGTTTTTAGCATGAATTTATAGTGGATAAAGTCTCCTGGTGAGCGAGTTTTCCTCCATAGACGTTCAGCACTCCTGGAGCATCGCTGGAGGAATCGAGTTTGTGGTGTGAGCCAGGGTTGTTTTGTTCTCTGTTTGGAGGTTCTGCGGGTGAGGGGCGCTACTTGGTCCAGGGAGCTTCTGAGAGAGTCATTGTAGTGATTTACTGCCTGATCTGGACAGGAGATTGAAGAGATTGGGGACAGAGATGAGATGAGGGAGTCTGTGAGTGCTTGAGGGTTAATGGCCTGTAGATTTCTGGATGTGTGATAGGTAGGATTGGGCTGTGTTGGCCGAGGGTTAGTGAGTGAGAAGGAAAGAATGTTGTGGTCAGAGAGTAGAGTTGAGTTATCCAAGGGGGAGGATGAGCAGAGCCGGGTAAAGACAAGGTCAAGGGTGTTACCGTTTTCGTGCGTCTTAGAGGTTGAGAGCTGTGATAGGCCAAGAGAGGTAGTTAGAGATAGGAGCTGGGATGCAGATGGGGAGATGGGGCTGTTTATTGGAATGTTAAAGTCTCCCAGAATAAGGGTTGGTAAATCTGAGGACATGAAATGCGGGAGCCAAGCGGAGAAATGGTTGAGGAACTGGGTGGGTGACCCTGGGGGGCGGTATACCACCGCTACTTTGAGGGGGAGGGGATGGAATAGCCTAATGGTATGGACCTCAAAAGAAGGGAATGAGAGTGATGGGGCTGGAGGAATGACCTGGAAAGTACATTGTGGGGACAGGAGGAGGCCAACTCCACCGCCACGTCTGTTCCCAGGTCTAGGGGAGTGAGAGAAGTGTAAGCCGCCGTAAGAAATAGCAGCAGGGGAAGCAGTGTCTGAATCCTGGATCCAGGTTTCTGTGAGGGCCAGCAGGTTAAGAGAGTTGGTAAGGAAGTAATTGTGAATGAAGGGAAGTTTGTTGCATACAGACCGTGGATTCCAGAGAGCGCAATTAAAAGAGGGAGATGAAGGTGTGCAGGTGATATTAATAAGGTTAGTGAGGTTTCTGTGTGAGGTGGGAGAGGGGTTGAAGTTAGCAGAGGGTGGACCAGGGTTGGGAGAGATATCACCTGAGAGGAGCAGCAGTAAAATGAGAAAGAGCAGATAGTTTTTGGAATTAGGACATGATTTATTGTGACAAACTTTGGAATATGATGGGCTGAGAGTCTTCAGTAAACTGAAGATAGCATGGGAGCTGTACATAGAGTAGGGCAGGAGAGAGGGGCTGATGTGAATGAGTGGTGATGGAGGGGGGATGGGGTGATAAAAATTGGTGGCGAGAGCACATAAGAAAACAAACAGTGAAATACAAGACATGGTAAAGATTAGTAGTGAATGGAGTTATGCACAGTGTTTGAGTGTCCCTCTATGTTATTGTCTTCCAGCAAGAGCGCATAGAACAATAGATATTGAAGTAAAGGACATGGTGATAGGGAAAGGAAAAGAAGTTAAATATTTTTTTTTTTTTCTCCCTTTTAAATAGAGTGTCTTACCTGACTCCTACCCTGACTAACTGCCATGAAATAACTGCATCCACTTAGCATTCAATGCCACTTTGCATGAGATGCCACACGTGTCTGACCCCCCACACGTGTACCCCTTAAGACTGAACTAAATATATAGGACACACTACCAGATTCAGGTGAGGGGAAATGTGGGAGGGAACATGGTATCAGGAAATTAACATCTACAAGAAACAGCAGGGGTGAAAGGATGAAAGGCCACAGACATTAGGCAAGGCTTCCTCTACACTATAACACCTCCAACGAGATAACATTTACAAATGTGGCAAATTGTCATATACTGGTGAGAGGAATGCATACAGGCATACAGATGGCACAGGAAACATTGCAATAAGTGCAGAGATGGAATATTACCATTACACTATATGATTCAAGCTGATGTTACAAGGAGATCATTGCAGCAGTCACAGGTATATTTAACATGCACTGGTACAATGGGTTGAGAAAGTAGATGACAGCAAGCAGTGTTGGAATATTACCATTACACTATATGATTCAAGCTGATGTTACAAGGAGATCATTGCAGCAGTCACAGGTATATTTAACATGCACTGGTACAATGGGTTGAGAAAGTAGATGACAGCAAGCAGTGTTGGAATCCTTATGACTACGAAGCCGCGTATATTACCCAGAAAGCATACATGATTGGCAGTTATCGCGAACATATTCTAGACTACGGGACAACCCTTTTTGTGTTACATTATATTACATTGTATAGTATGTTGTAGTACGGTAGCTTCCTAAACTTGACCTTGTATGCGTTATTTGTAGCTGGATAACCAAGAACAATTTTTCACAAATTATGTACAGTATGAATATTACCAAATTGCCAAATTATTACCAATGCCTAGTAGGAGTCATGAAAGTCAATCAACTTGCCTTAAGAGTGTCACGTGTTGACTGCTCCGCAGTCCATGTGAATTGGTTTGCTGCAGTTTAAAAAAGAGTTCATTTTCTTTGATTCTTTTGGGGGTTAATGCTGAAGCTGCTGGTGTGTGTCTCTACAGGTGCAGGTATACGTTTATCAGTTGACCATGTTCCTGGCCTTTAAGTAGCCTCCCCTTCCTGCAGATGGTGTCACTGATAGAGTTTCTCTGCTTTTATCTGAGTAAGGTGAAGACATCTTTGCTCTGCTGAAAATTCTTGTGCTTTTCGTTTTGGGACTTGCTGTTTTCCCTTGTCCGTGGTGGGCGGTGAGAAGGAGTAGCACAGGGCTGGTTGAGGAGTTGAGATCAATGGTGGTGGCCCAGACCTCATTGACATCTGAGGTACCTCTGGGTATAGGGCTAGCCATGGACTTTAGTCCAGGGCCAGACTAGCTACCCAGGTTTCCTTGCCCATTACATTATCCTGCTTCCTTTCCCACATCCGCTACATGCGTGACAAAGAGTCTCCTTACATAACTCCATTTTAAATTGACTCAACTCCCTGAGGACATGATGATACATTATCACAAGCCAGTTCTAAGTCTTGTGTATGGGCAGTTGTCTCCAGCTCCCGTATTTGCCCTGTATAGCTGGGTTTACATTTGATAATCCTTTGCTGGCAAGCTGGTGAACTTCAGTGGATGGTATACCCAGCCTCATTGCATATGCCCAGAAACGAAAAAGCTACAGCAAAGGTGTGGGATTTACAGCTGGCTTCTGATAACGTTTCAATATATTCATATTATTTTTTAGCCAAACCTCTTTATTATGTCCAATATTACTTTAGGATGATACCATAGGTTATGGGGGTTGTATTAAGCAGCTAAACCTTACATTAGCAATGCTCCTTGAATGTACTCTTGACATACTCTAACGTACATAATGACCTAAGAGCATAACTTGGAGTATTACTTGATGGGATCATTATCAGACTGAAGTCTAAGGGCATATGACTGTGAGCACATTGAATTATAAACCATTTTGCTACATTTTTCAACTACAACAATCTGAACCCAGTGAATCTATAAAGTACAATAACAAACTATTCAATAGACCTACTTCTAATAGTGAAAAAATGTAGGTTTCACACATTTCCAGAAAAGTCCAGGTTCTTTGTGCTTTTTTTCCATTGCACTTTCATTAATGTTTTTGACATTTTTATTTCATATAACGTGTGCTGCATATAATATATTTTGGTTTGTTGCAGTTCAAAACACTGTATGGTTTATGTTTTTTGATTGACATAAATCTGTTGTGCACATATCGATGCTCAAACAGGTACAGAAGAAATAAAGCGTACACTATTGAAGCCAATTCACATCCTACTGGTTCCAGTACAGACTACAAAATCCCTAGCTGCAGTACTAGAAGCCACAGCTTGGACCTGGCTACCTAAAAGGCTTTCAAGCTGTTTCTTGTTCCTAATGAAGAGCCAGAGGGGAGGCCCCTATTTAAAACTAACCATGACAGAGATAGTGTACAGAGGGAGACTGGGACCCAAGGTGAGCAAACATAAAGCAAGGATACAAGTGGATAAAAGAGGAAGCAATCAAGGGGAACCTTCTAGAAACCTGACTGAAAACAAAATATAGGTGTAAGGAAAGTAAATGAGACATAGACAGAGCAAATTAAACACTGGTATTTGCCTAACAGGCAAAATCCCTTGGCTGAATAGCTGGAACTCCTTAGCAGAAATCCACATAGCATAGCAAACAAAAAAAGGCTGGTGAAAGGATAGTATAAATAGCCCCACCTAGGATGTGATAGGACAAAGCCAAAATAAGCAAGTGAGAACAACTGATTAACCACAAACCAAAGGAGGAAGCCTGACTAGACTATGGTTCAGCATGGAAGGAAATTTACTATGGACCTAGTGGCCACCGGGCTGAGTTTTGAGACCAAGTGTCACACTGCAGACTGAGGAGCTTAAGTACAGTGCATGACAGTGGTGCACAGACCAACGGTTTCCAGCACACTATACACAATAGACTGGGGAAACACTGGGGGGAACAAATACAATGGAGGGCCGTGCTCATAGGGAAAGGGGGAAACAAGACCTCCTGCAATCACCTGCGGCTGTGTCCTGATCTCCCTAGCATCTCTAGATGGGTTGTTTCACCCCATTGCCGATCAAGATACCTAGTCCCGCATTGGCCCTCATGTTACTCCTAAATAAGAAGATGGCCGGCGGGAGCACTAGTCCCAAGCATTGCACTAATAACAACAAGGGGGAAGGAGAAAAAGATAGGGAAATGACAAAAGCAACTTCACACCTACTGCCACTCTCCTAGGCAGAAGACAGCTTGGCAATGGCAAGCTTCTCCAGAGTCGCTCCTTCACCTCAGGTATCTAGGCCAGGGATGGAGTTGAATCACCAGCAAGGAATGTGAATTTATAAAGGAGATGAGAGTGATCACAAAGTATCTACCTCTTGGGAGAGAACTAAGGAGCATTGCAGCAACAGAAACTGACATTAACTCCTACACTGCCAAAGGAAAGAAACAAATTTAAAATGAAGTCTCAATATAGGAATGAGACACAGGTCTCAAACCATTCACAAGTCTCCAAAGTAAGAGAGACCATCGTTACACCGAGACATGAAAAGACCAATATGACTTGAAAACACCAATACAAAACTCCTCAACATATGCTAAAAGGAATCATGACAGATCAATGAGGTCGCACAGATTTATCTGAGTTTTCATCCACATTCTGTGTTCAGAGCAGAAAGGTTACAGTCCGCACCCTAATTAAATTAATTTTTGTTTTCTGTGGTAGGATGGGTATATTGGCAATAATAGGAAAGACAACAGTTCTTCTTAACGCATCTATACACATTAGGCTAATGCTGTCCAAACCCGCCAATATTGACAGGTTCAGCCAAAAGCCTAATGTGATAAGTGATGGCCAAATATTAGGCTGCTTTCACACTGCGATTTTTTGCAATCCGTAGCTGTCTGTTGTAAAACGGACAGCCACGGATCAAATTTGGCCCCCATATATCCCTATGGCAAACGGATCTGATTTGATTTGGCCTTAATACCATCAGATTTGTGAAGGATCCGATACCGTTCGATTTTATGCTGTACCCATATTTGGAGACTGCTCCGATTTTGGCCACAGCGGATAAAATCGGACAGAATTGGATTCGACACGATCCGCGGCAAATAAGATGGGGGCATATGGAGTACTGGTCGGAAAAACATCGGATTGTTTCCCGGATCCGATTTTAGTGTACTTGACATGCTCAGTACACTAAAACTACTCTGTTTCCTTGTAATCTGACTTCTGAAATGTACAGTGCCTACAAGTAGTATTCAACCCCTGCAGATTTAGGTGGTTTGATAAGATGCCAATAAGTTAGAGCCTTCAAACTGCAAACGAGAGTAGGATTTATTAACAGAAGCATAAATCTTACAAACCCAAAAGTTGTGTTGCTCAGTTGAATTTTTATACATTTTAAACATAAAAGTGTGGGTCAATTATTATTCAACCCCTAGGTTTAATATTTTGTGGAATAACCCTTGTTTGCAATTACAGTTAATAATCATCTTTTATAAGACCTGATCAAGCCGGCACATGTCTCTGGAGTTATCTTGGCCCACTCCTCCATGCAGATCTTCTCCAAGTTATCTAGGTTCTTTGGGTGTCTCATGTGGACTTTAATCTTTAGCTCCTTCCACAAGTTTTCAATTGGGTTAAGGTCAGGAGACTGACTAGGCCACTCCAACACCTTGATTTTTTCCTTCTTGAACCAGGCCTTGATTTTCTTGGCTGTGTGCTTTGGGTTGTTGTCTTGTTGGAAGATGAAATTACGACCCATCTTAAGATCCTTGATGGAGGAGCGGAGGTTCTTGGCCAAAATCTCCAGGTAGGCCGTGCTATCCAGGCCGTGGAAGGCTAACAGTAGTTTCATAAGCCTTCCACTTCCGGATGATGCTCCCAACAGTGGAGACAGATAGGCCCAACTCCTTGGAAAGGGTTTTGTACCCCTTGCCAGCCTTGTGACCCTCCACGATCTTGTCTCTGATGGCCTTGGAATGCTCCTTTGTCTTTCCCATGTTGACCATGTATGAGTGCTGTTCACAAGTTTGGGGAGGGTCTTAAATAGTCAGAAAAGGCTGGCAAAAGAGATAATTAATCCACACATGTGAAGCTCATTGTTATTTGTGCCTGAACTACTTCTTAATACTTTAGGGGGACCAAACAGAATTCTGGTGGTTTGAGGGGTTGAATAATAAATGACCCTCTGAATTAACTTTTAGCGCTTTAGAAAAACAAAAAAATTAAAAAATCTTTTTGGCTGCAGTGCATTTTCCACTTCCAGGCTGATCTACAGTCCAAATGTCACAATGCCAAGTTAATTCCGCATGTGTCAACCAGCTAAATCTGCAGGGGGTTGAATACTACTTGTAGGCACTGTATATATATACATTGTTGAAGAAAGATTAACTAACAAAGGGTTAAAAATGTAAAAAAAACATCCTCAACTCTACGGCGTGTGTCCCGCGCTGTCTAGCTCCCGGGACTTAAGGACCTGGTGGGGCAAGACTACCCGATCAGCTGATCGATCACATGCCGCATCAGCTGAGCGGTTTAAATAGCCCGCCAATCAATATTGGTTGGAGATTTAAACCGTGCTAATGCGGTCATGTGACCGATCAGCTGATCGGGTAGCCCGGCCCCACCAGGTCCTTAAGCCCTGGGCGCTAGATGGCGCGGGACACACACCGAAGAGAAGGGGATGTTTATTTTTATTTGTTTATTTTTTTAACCCTTGCTTCTCTCCTGCAATGCATGTATATACATTGCGGAAGTCAAAGTGCCCAGCTTGCCTGCGCTTTGCAGGCTCGGGCTTCCTGTGTCTGGATCCGTGAAAATCATGGACCCCGACACAGAAATGGCATCCGGAGGTCACCTCCGACGCGGTCATTTCCTGTCCGTGGGATCCTGCAAAAAGTAGTATCTCCACAAACAGGAAAAAAGGCCTTAGCGCCTTGGGACATGTGTGTTTGAAGTTTCATTGTTCTCCTGGAGATGTCTGCTTGAAGTTTTTTCTTAGAAAACACATTTAAGACAAGCAATGGAGGCAAACTCTAAATGAAATCTATGTCTGACCCATAGAGCTGAACAGTTTCATTTTCATACAACAAAAATTTTGATTTATCGTTAATAGCACATTGGTTCTGGGACAAAAATGTATTATTTCATTCAACATTCCTATAACCTTTATACCTATATAGATAGCTTAGGAGGGTTCATCCTACCAAAAGACTGCCTTTAAACTTCTGGACCAAAATAAATTGTTACCCTTTCATTTAAAAGGCTCAAGAAAATCTTTTGACTGAATTGGACCGATTTGGACATTTATAATTCCCTGAGCAGCGCGGACCTCTATCCACCCGCTCCCTGTCTACACATGGCCTTTCATTTAAAAGACACACGTATCTCTAGATATTATTCTGAGGTATGAGGGGCCAACTATTTTTTTATAACACACCACTGGATGGCAGAATTTACCCTTGACATATAGTTACGGTATATTAGAACACATTTGACCAAATCCTTTACATTATAATTCTGTCTACTTATATTTAAATTAGTTGCAAAAGTAAGGCTTTCAATATTGTTTTTTTTAATAAAAATACTAGTGAAAGCAATATGCCTCAGCTGTTAAAAATGCATTTATTCCATCCATGACCTTTATGATATTCTCATCATACAACACTCACCATGAAATTACAATAATATGGCTTATTGGCTTAAGAAGCATGATTTGCAAAGTGCTCTTAAAGTAATATTATGAGATATTAAGGTAATCTCAAAAGAACAGAAGAGTCTGAATATTGTCCATGTTTTGAAGTTTTAGCACATGTGCCATGTTTTAGCCTTGGCAGGGACCATCCAAGCATCATCGAGAAGATCGGGAAGACTCCAATTAAGGAAAATAGTAGATCAGGGATGTTTTCCCATTAAAAACAATGAATCATCCATACTTCACCGATCGCTAACTCAATTCAGTCCTCATAGCTCAGGATCAGATAGTGATGAGCTAGTTGTTAACTTTTAGAGCAGGGACCATAAACCATGCGTGACAGCTTCTAAGGCTTTCTTTTTGGGGGGAGTTGAGGGCAGTGGCATGTTATATCTCACCCTCTGAGGGGGCAATTTCCCAGAGGAGCATTGCAGCTTAAAGTCTCCTCATCTACTGGCTGGCAGAATACTCTCTGGAAGGAGAATAGATACTCCCCCAGACCTCATCTTAGCCTCTCATACAACCAGATCAGAGTTCCCACATACTGCAATGAGGAGGGGCAATCACCTCGAAACGCAGCATTTGCAGTTTGGGGTTCTGATGTGGCACAAATCCTAAGTCATATTAAAAGGCTTGTTAAAGAGTCAATTATGACTTTTAGGATTGTTACCTTTATTGGTGGAATTAAAGTTTGTCTACTTATGTGACAATTTGCATATGCAATTTTCCAGAGGAGCATTGTGGCTTAACGCCTCCTCATCGGCCGGCTGGCAGAATACTCTGCGTAAGGAGAATAGATACTCCCCTAGACCTCTGAGAGGGAAATCCTTGGATTGGAAGAGCAATTGGAATTTAGTTTACACACAAAACAGGGCAGGTTAGAATTTTGGAAGTAGTAAAAACTGCCTGGGCACCGGAGGAGTAAAAAATGTAGTAGATTAGGAAGTGCTCTAAAGCAATACAGTGTAGAAAAGTGGCTGACTTGAGTAGATCTAGATACTCTGTAGAGATATTGTAAAACTGATTAGGCCTACAGTCACACTGTTGCGATGTAGCAGAATCCAGTGATTTGGCAGAATTCAGTATGTCAGTGTCACACGTAAAGCGGATGAGGGTAATGAAGCAGGGAGGGATTATGGGCAAGGGTGACTGGGAGGCTAGTCTTGCCCTGGACTTGGAGTTCCTGACTAGTCCTGTTCCTGATGGTACCGCTGAAGGAGAGAAGGTTCGGGCCACCACCCTATCCCTCAAATCCTCAACTTTCCCTTAGCTAAGAGCTCCTACCTCCACCCACGGACCAGGAAAAGGACACCACTCCAAAGGAAGGGGATGACAGCAGTTGCACCAGCAACACGCCTGCACAGCACGGGTCCTAGATTAGAATATACTTAATCTGTGAAATCTGGTGGAGGGAAGCAGAACTACTTAAGGCTGAGGGGGTGGAGAGCAGAAAGCTCAGACACCCCCCTTCACCTCTACCTCCACATGCAGAGCTGCAGAGCAGACTAAGGAGAATTAAAAAGCAATTAAAAAGCACAGCAGCAACACTCCAGAACTGAAAAGGCTGTTAATGTGTGACAATTAGGAGGCAGATATGTTGGAAGACAGCACACAATGGCTACTAAACAGACCAGAGTTTGTTAGAAGTTGCAGAGTGGCTTTGTAAAAGAGCTAAGCATTGTAGCAGAGCTGGGTATATCAGTGAGCTCACACATGATATAAAGCTGTATTAGGAAGTGCACTATAGCAATTTAGTCCAGAGAATTGACTAAGGCTGGCTTCACACTTGCAGATGCATCTGCAGCGTTTTGCAGATGCATATGCAAGTATCAGCGTGCAGACCGCGGCCCCTATGTTTATAATGGGGCGCACCGCGGTCTGAAAGCACTCATTCATTCCTATATGTGAAGCGTCCGCAGGCGGATGCCTGCTTACAGATCACACACTCCCGCCCGCACCATGGACGCGAGATGTCGCGTCCATGGTGCGGGCGGGAGTGTGTGATCTGTAAGCAGGCATCCACCTGCGGACGCTTCACATATAGGAATGAATGAGTGCTTTCAGACCGCGGCCGCGGTCTGCATGCTGATACTTGCAGATGCATCTGCAAAACGCTGCAGATGCATCTGCAAGTGTGAAGGCAGCCTAAGTTGGGTAGGTGTAGTGTTAGCATCAAAATGGATATTTTGAGTCCATACGTTGTGGCAAACTATGACAAACCAGCCTAGTACAGTGTTGGGATTTTTTCCAGGAGTTCTCTGCTTTCGTCATGCTTCTTTGTCTAATGTCCCAGACAGATGATGTTCAGAATCTACGGTACTTGTTGACGTAAGTACTTAACCTTTGTAAGGTCAATATACAAAAGTGCAGACAATATCCTACTCTTCCTTTAATTTTGTTTTTTATATTAACCTTTAAAATAAAATTGTTTGCCTTCTTTAAAGTCATATCTGAACATTAGTGTTAAAAACTTGGCAATACAATAGGTCAAAGGATTCACTGTAGTGTTATTGCAAAATGTATTAGGCCTGAAGGCATATTACAGTGATGCAGCAGAATCCAATAGTTTACCAACGTTCAGTATGTCAGGAGGCAGATAAAGTCAATGTAGCACAGCCCGGCAAAGTAGCAGAGATGGGTATGTTGGAAAACAGCACAAAGTGGCTTGTTAACAGAGTGCAGTATGTCATAAGGCACATACAGTGGGGGAAATAAGTATTTGATCCCTTGCTGATTTTGTAAGTTTGCCCTCTGACAAAGACATGAACAGTCTATAATTTTAAGGGAAGGTTAATTTTAACAGCGAGAGATAGAATATCAAAAATAACATCCAGAAAATCAGGTTATCAGGTTGCATTTTGATTGAGAGAAATAAGTATTTGATCCCCTACCAACCATTAGGAGTTCGGACTCCCACAGACCAGTGAGACTCTCCATACAACTCGTTACCTGCATTACAGACAGCTGTCTTATATTGTCACCTGTATAAAAGACTCCTGGCCACACACTCAATTAATCAGTCAGACTCCAAACTTTACAACATGGGCAAGACCAAAGAGTTTTCTAAGGATGTCAGGGAATAGATCCTAGACCTGCACAAGGCTGGAATATGCTACAAACCCATAAGTAAGACGCTGGGCGAGAAGCAGACAACTGTGGGTGCAACAGTAAGAAAATGCAAGAAATACAAAATGATGTCAATCAACATTGATCTTGGGCTCCATGCAAAATCTCACCTCGTGGGGTATCCAGAATCATGAGGAAGGTGAGAGATCAGTCTAAAACTACTCAAGGCAGCTGGGACCACTGTCACCAAGAAAACCATTGGTAACACAGTACACCGTAATGGATTAAAATCCTGCAGTGCCCACAAAGTCCCACTGCTCAAGAAGGCACATGTGCAGGCCCGTCTGAAGTTTGCCAATGAACACCTTGGTGATTCTGAGAGTGATTGGGAGAAGGTGCTGTCGTCAGATGAGGCAGAAATTGAACTTGTGGCATTAATTCAACTTGCCATATTTTGAGGAAGAGAAATGCTGCTCATGGCCCAAAGAGCACCGTCCCCACTGTCAAGCATGGTGGTATTTCTCTGCTAAGGTCACAGGACCACTTCACTGCATCAGAGGGACAATGGATGGAGTCATATATATTGTAATCCTGAGTGACAGCCTCCTTCCCTCTGCCAGGATATTAAAAAATGGGTTATGGCTGGGTCTTTCAGCATGACAATGAACCAAAACATATAGCCAAGGCAACAAAGAAGTGACTAAAAAGGAAGTACGGTAAGGTCATGGAGTGGCCTAGCCAGTCTCCAAACCTTATACCCTTAGAAAACTTATGGAGGGAGCTGAAGATCCAAAATTGCCAAGTGACAGCCTCAAAATCTTAATGATTTAGAAATGATCTGTAAAGAGGAGTGGACCAAAATTCTTCCCAACATGTGAGCAAACATCATCAACTGCAAGAAACGTCTGACTGCTGTGCTGCCAACAACGGTTTTGCCACCAAATATTAAGTCTGGTTTGCCAGAGGGGTCAAATACTTATTTCTCCCCGTAAAATGCAAATACATTTATATAATTTAGACAATGTGATTTTCTGGATTTTATTTTTGATATTCTATCTCTCACTGTTAAAATTAACCTACCCTTAACATTATAGACTGTTCATGTCTTTGTCAGTGGGCAAACTTACAAAATCAGCAAGGGATAAAATACTTATTTCCCCCAGTATAGTAGCTTTGTGGCAGAGCCAAGCAATGTAGCAGAGCTGAGTATTTAAGTAGGATCACAGAAGCTATAAGACAGAGTTGCACAAGTCTGGTGATACAGTTCAGCTTTGTTGAGAAAGTAATTCTAGGTAGTGCTGGACACAAACTACCTGAATTCTCAGGCGGAAATTAAATGTGCTAAGTGAATTATACCTCAGGAGCTTGCCAGATTATCAAGGCAAACCAGTCTGTAAAGGAGCATGGAGCCTTGCAGATACAGGTGGAGAACAACATACTCGACGCTAGATCCAGGAGAGGTGATCAGCCTAAAGGTAGTGTTACACACTTCAATATCGTTAAGATATCACCAACGGTCGTTCGTACATCTTTTTGACATCGTTGGTGAGATGTCACACGTGTAGATATTGTGGACGACGCACCATCAATGTGGCGAGCAGGTATCGTTTGCACAATCCAGCGAACGATACTTGTTCACTGTTGTGAATGGGCGAAGTCGTTAACAACATCGTTATCGCGGTGTCACACACAACGGTGCAGCAGGTTGGCTGATCAAGGATAATCTGATTTGAGAACATGTTCTTAAATCTGTGATCAACGATCCAACGATTTATGTAGTCGTATCTCGGTGTCACACACAACGACGTACTAACGACTCCAAACCCATGACGTTTCAGTGATATCGTTCACGATCTCGTACCGTGTAACGGGGCCTTAAGTTTAAATGCCCAGTAATCATCTGTTAGAAGGGATCCGGCAGAAATCTGTTGGCAACAACTTTCTTTTTATCCAGAAAAAAAAAATGATTTTAAACGATCCATTTTTCTAACATTGAAGTCTCTGGAAAAAAGATCCAATATCTAGTTATCCATCTTCTTCCATTTGAAAGCTATACAGTAAGCAAAAAATGGATCCCGCCACTTGGACATTTATAATGCTGTGTCATACATCACAGAGTGTAAAATGGCTTCTATACAGTCCTAGGAGAACTCAGAGAGTTATAGTTTACAGTTGGGTAGAGGCGAGGGTTCTCAGTATCGTGATTTGCACTGAATATTTTTTGGGGGTACAAATTCGGCATAGTTAGCAAATTCAAATTTCTAAATGATCCACCCAACTCTTATCACTTATGAGAAGGATACTACCTGAATGTAATATACACACGTGGTCAAAATTGTTGTTCCCCCTCGTTTAATGAAAGAAAATCCCACAATGGTCACAGAAATAACTTGAAGCTGACAAAAGTACCGTATATACTCGTGTATAAGCCGAGTTTTTCAGCACAAAAAATGTGCTGAAAAGTCCCCCCTCGGCTTATACACGAGTACATATACCGGTACCCGGTTGTATACAGCCCCCCCCATGGTATATAGGGCCCCCCCTGTGGCAACCTGTAAAGGAAAAGATGATTATACTTATCGGGTCGCTGTCGCCGACGCCGCCGCTCTGTCACCGTCCGTCACCGCGCTCCTCCTGGTCTTCATGCTTCCTTCACCGGCACACAGGAAATGACGTCATTTTCTGTGCGCCGGAGAAGGAAGCATGAAGACCAGGAGGAGCGCGGTGACGGACGGTGACAGAGCGGCGGCGGCGGCGCCGGAGAAGAAAGCATGAAGACCAGGAGGAGCGCGGTGACGGACGGTGACAGAGCGGCGGCGTCGGCGACAGCGACCCGATAAGTATAATCATCTCTTCCTTTACAGGTTGCCACAGGGGGGGCCCTATATACCACGGGGGGGGGGCTGTATACAACCGGGTACCGCTGTATACAGCTGGGGCTGCTGTATACCCCTCTGGGGCTGCTGTATACAGCTCTGGGGCTGCTGTATACAGCTCTGGGGCTGCTGTATATGCCTCTGGGGCTGCTGTATACCCCTCTGGGGCTGCTGTATACCCCTCTGGGGCTGCTATATACCCTTCTGGGGCTGCTGTATATGCCTCTGGGGCTGCTGTATACGCCTCTGGGGCTGCTGTATACCCCTCTGGGGCTGCTGTATACCCCTCTGGGGCTGCTATATACCCTTCTGGGGCTGCTGTATATGCCTCTGGGGCTGCTGTATACGCCTCTGGGGCTGCTGTATACCCCTCTGGGGCTGCTGTATACCCCTCTGGGGCTGCTATATACCCTTCTGGGGCTGCTGTATATGCCTCTGGGGCTGCTGTATACCCCTCTGGGGCTGCTGTATACCCTTCTGGGGCTGCTATATACCCTTCTGGGGCTGCTGTATATGCCTCTGGGGCTGCTGTATACGCCTCTGGGGCTGCTGTATACCCCTCTGGGACTGCTGTATACCCCTCTGGGGCTGCTATATACCCTTCTGGGGCTGCTGTATATGCCTCTGGGGCTGCTGTATACGCCTCTGGGGCTGCTGTATACCCCTCTGGGGCTGCTGTATACCCCTCTGGGGCTGCTATATACCCTTCTGGGGCTGCTGTATATGCCTCTGGGGCTGCTGTATACGCCTCTGGGGCTGCTGTATATCCCTCTGGGGCTGCTGTATACCCCTCTGGGGCTGCTGTATACCCCTCTGGGGCTGCTGTATATAGCTCTGGGGCTGCTGTATATAGCTCTGGGGCTGCTGTATACAGCTCTGGGGCTGCTGTATACAGCTCTGGGGCTGCTGTATACCCCTCTGGGGCTGCTGTATATACCACTGGGGAGGCTACTGTATACTACCACTGGGGAGGCTGCTGTATACTACCACTGGGGAGGCTGCTGTATACCACTAAGGGGGCCTGTATACCACACTGCTGGGGGCTGTATACCTGTGCTGGGGTCCACCCTCGGCTTATACACGAGTCAATAGGTTTTCCCAGGTTTTGGGGGCAAAAGTAGGGGGGTCGGCTTATACACGGGTCGGCTTATACACGAGTATATACGGTAATAATGAATAAAAAATCTTTATAAATGAACAAATGAAAGTCAGACATTGCTTTTCAACCCAACTTCCACAGAATGTTTAAAAATATTAAACTCATGAAATCGGCCTGGACAGAAATGATGATCCCTTAACTTAATATTGTGTTGCACAACCTCCTGAGGCAACCACTGCAATCAAACGATTCTTGTAACTGTTAATGAGACTTCTGCACCTCTCGACAGGTATGTTGGCGACTCTTCAAGAGCAAACTGCTCTAGTTGTCTCGAGTTTAAAGGTTGCCTTTTCTATGTTTCAGCTCTTTCCATATTCTCAATAGGATTTAGGTCAGGGCTCATAGAAACCAATTCAGAATAGTCCACTGTTTTCCTCTTAGCCATTCTTGGGTGTTTTTAGATGTGTGTTTTGGGTCAATATCCTGTTGCAAGACCCATTACCTGAAACTGAGACCAAGCTTTCTGACACTGGGCAGCACATTCCTCTCTAGAATCTATTGATAGTCTTGAGATTTCATTGTTCCCTGCACAGATTCAAGACAGCCTGTGCCAGATGCAGCAAAGCAGCCCCAGAACATAACAGACCTGCCTCCACACTTCACAGTAGGGACAGTGTTCTTTTCTTCATATGCTTCATTTTTCCATCTGTGAACATAGAGCTGATGTGTCTTGCCAAAACATTCAATTTTTATCTCTTCTGTCCATAGGACAATCTCCCAGAAGCTTTGTGACTTGTCACAATATACTTTGGTAAATTCCAGTCTGGAGTTTTTACATTTTTTGTTCACAAATGGTGTATTCCTTGGTCATCTTCCGTGAAGTCCACTTTAGCTCAAACAATGACGGACGGTGCGATCTGACACTGATGCTCCTTGAGCTTGAAATTCACCTTTAATGTCTTTAGAAGTTTTTCTGGGCTCTTTTGTTACCATTCATATTATTGGTCTCTTTGATTTGTCATTAATTTTCCTTCTGTGATCTTGTCCAGGGAGGTTGGCTACAGTTCCAAGGATCTTACATTTCTGAAAAATATGTGCAACTGTAGTCAAGCTGCTTGGAAATTATCTTATCATCTTTACCTTTAACATGCTTGTCTATAATTTTCTTTCTAATCTCTTTTAGACATCTCTTTCCTTCGCTTCCTCTGGTCCATGTTGAGTGTGGTGAACACCATGTCACCAAACAGCACAGTGAGTATCTGTAGCCCTATATACAGGCCCACTGACTGATTACAAGATTGTAGACACCTGTGATTCTAATTAGTGGACACACCTTGATATAACATGACCCTTTTGTTACATTATTTTCAGGGGTACCATCATTTCTGTCCAGGTTTATTTCATGAGAGTAGATTTTTTTTAATTCTTTGGGAGCAGGGATGAAAACCAATGTCTGATTTTCATTTGCTCATTTTCATAGATTTATTTTATTTACTATTACTTATCTCTGATTGAAGTTATTTCTGTGGCCATTGTGGGATTTTCATTCATTAAACGAGGGGTACCAACAATTTTGACCATGTGTGTATATACAGTATATATATATATATATATGTAGATATGAATTTTATATGAATGATCCTTTGTCCTTACGAGAGATAAGTCTAGAAGCAGATTTTTTCCTTCTTCTTATTGAGAACCCATTCGGGATCAACCATCGCTTGTACAAGGACACCTCAGCACAATGTTTCAACTTGGCCCGATTAGCGCCTTTAAACCTTTTTCTTTAATTAGAACCCAATGCACAAAGTCATTATCAATTTTTTTTTTAGATTTAATTTAATTTGAGAGAATTAAGACATAACTCAGTGATGGGAGGCATGTTAAGCAACCTTTTCCACTCTATGGAAACGCTTCCTAGACTACTTGATTAAAATAAACAGTTTTGCTTTGACGTTATCAGCTGTATGCTAATGAAATAAAATGTCTTCAAGAATGAATATTTTAATTAAAAACTTCAAGGAATAGAATCACGTTTTATGTTGTCTACCACATAGAACTTACAAGATCAGAATTGGACTTAAATCGTTAGGTTTGTTTCACATTATATTTCAATACCCCAGTCTCTTTCTGCGCACGAAACAGATATGATGTTTGCTCAAAATGTGCCCTGGGAGGTTAGAACATGTTTCTTACTCTTCCATGCTTCATTTTTTAATTTTTTCTCTCTATATTAAGCTTTTTATAATTACTATCGATGGACAAAGTTTAGAAGTTAAATACATTTAACTGTGTATTGTGAAAGGATTAATACTGCCCCTGTCTTTCCATTATGATTCGTAAGTCAACCCTTATTCGAGAGCCATTCAAAGGTCATATGTGAAGGTACCGTCACACGTCGCAATCTCGCCTGGCGATGTGTGGCGATATGATGTGCGCGCTCACGTCTTTCGTGCCTCAGATCACCGATGGCAGCGCCATACGTTACAATTTCGCCCTGAAGCTAAGGCGATGTGTCGCTCCAGAAATCGCCTCACCTACAGCGGAACCAATCTTGCCTCATTCCATCGCCGCTTTACACGCCGCAATCTCAAAGTCAATGTGGGCGTACATGTTCAGCGCCGCGAGGAGATAGGCGTGCCACAGTGGTTTACACAGCGCCTGATACACGCTCATTGGACAACACAACTACGTTATGATTGGTCAGCCTGCTCAGAGCGCTAACAAGGTAGACGTCCGCGGAGTGGGAGCAGTAGAATGTACCCAGCAGCGTCACCAAATTCACACACGTAGGGTAATTGTAGTGCGGGGCCCTTGGCACCCATCTACGATGTGTAGCCCAACATCTGAGATATCATGCGTGGCACTATACTCCACACAGCGCAACTTAATACATGCGGACAACATAGCTTGCGCTATTCAGTGGCGCGCGTAATTGCACTGAGTTTGTGGACAGTTGTGTAGCTGAAGATGTGTGTGGTGCTGAATGGACAGCTCTTCAAATATGGCGCGGTGTCAACTGACAGCCAATGGGAACACAGTAGCCAACACCAATCATCTCAGACGGGGCGCAGACTACAGCACGCTGCGGCACGCCTACGGGAAATCACAGAAAGCTCTCTTTCCATCACTATCGCCCTGTCACATGCCAAAACACGAAAATATCGCCTTGCCCATTGCGCCTGATTACTGAGCACTGTTCAGGAATGAGGCGACGGCTGATGGGCGATTTATCGCCGCAAAATCACCCAATCACACGCCGCAACCGTGAGGCAAATTCATGGCATTTTCGCCAGGGCGACACATCACCTTTCACATCTCCAGGCGAGATTGCGGCGTGTGACGGTACCTTTAGGGGCTTGTGAGGGAGACGTGGGATGGTAGACGTGGTCGACGCTCGGTCTTTGGATGCCCTGTATATCCCCACAGGGTGGGGGATAATGTGTTTGGTGGTGTGGTGGTCTTGACTGGATGCGAAGATTTGAGTGGTGCAGGTTATACTTAATGTCGCCGATGTCTCGAGCAAATTATGTTCTTTCTGCAGTGAAGATAGACAATGGCTAGGGTCAGATCTACGTTTTTTTTCTTAAAACCTGATCCGGTTTTGAGCTTTCAAAAAGCTCAAAACCGGTTCAAGAAACGCTCTTCATAGGAGCCAATGCTAAAAACCGGATTGCTTCACAAGCAATCCGGTTTCCGTCTCCGGCTCTGCAGCCTGCGTAAAAATCATGTAGGCTGCTGCAGTTTTCGAAGCGGTTTTAGCATCTGCAATGCGGGAACCGGATTGCTCAGGATGTGTAATCCTGGGCAATGCGGTTCCCGCATATACTTTGCTTATCCCGGCTGCCGCCAGGATAAGCAAAGTGCTCTGTGTTCTTTAAAAGTTAAAAATTAATAAATAAATGTTTGTGTAATGTCTCTAGGGGTGCTGAGTCCCCCTAGAGACCTTACACCCACTCAGGTGGGAATATCCAGCTATAATCTGTTATGTCCAAAAGCGTCGGGCTCCTCAGAGCGGCGCGCATGACCCCACAAACTGCCATCCCCGTATCTTTATACCTTTCCCCGCACCCCCTCTTATCCTTTATAGCCATCCCTTTTGCAGATCCAAACAATTGTGTAAAGTATAGAATAGAGGTTATAATCACCCCCTCCTGTGTGAGTTCTCTGTTTCTGTTAAAATGCCCAAAGGCGGGGTATGCACGACCCCTCTCGGCTTGCTTCAGTGCTGAGAGCCTGGCCGTGTCATGAAATGGGCGGGGCTACCGGTATGACATGATTTTATCGCCGCCCCTTTCATGACGCGGCCAGGTTCTCAGCACTGAAGCAAGCCGAGTGTAACGTCGGAACTCATCTTTAGTCAAATCCCTAGTCACTGACTCCTCCCCTTGCGGGCTCATCCCACACACTTCCTTGCCCTGCAGTTAACTGGCACAGGGCAAGTCCTATCTTACAACATCCTAAATTTCCATCTTATCACTCTACCATTCCACAATACAGATATGTTTGCGTCTTCAGGAGCAGGAATTCAACCACCTCCTCAAATTCCTCCCCTCTCTAAGCATGGTTATCATCACCATACCAATATGGAAGACACAAAGCATTAACATTTTTCTTGTAACCTTGTGAGGTGCGGAGACATCGTACTGGGCAGCACACTTGATCAGGTGGCAGGACCAGTGGGTTGCTATCAGACACTCCGCATCATATGTATCAGTGTGAATCGTGTTTTTGTGCAGACCACTAAATCTAAAGAAATTTACAGACAAGTGAACAGCCCTTTAGGTTATAGTACTTACAAGTACTATTCATGAGAAACAGACACAATTTTTATTTGAAAACATGATGTCTAAGGGCCCTTTCACATCAGCGTTTTTTTCAAATCGCGGCAGATGCGGTGAAAAAACCGCATCTGCCGCGATTACCGCATACCGGCTGCACTTGCGGCATGTTTCCGGCGCAGTTGAGGTAAACGCCATACAATGTATAGGCGGACTTGCGGCAGGTGCGGCAAGTGCGGTTTCGGCACTTGCGGCAGGTGCGGCCGCGAAAAAAAAATGCTTTTCGCGGCCGCACCTGCCGCAAGTGCCAAAACCGCACTTGTGGCACCTGCCGCAAGTCCGCCTATACATTGTATGGCATTTACCGCAACCGCGCCGCAACCGTGCTGCAAGTGAAGCCGGTATGCGGTAATCGCGGCAGATGAGGTTTTTTCACCGCATCTGCCGCGATTTGAAAAAAACGGTGATGTGAAAGGGCCCTAAGTGAGGCCAAAAGGGACTCTCTACCCTGGGAGTTAAGGTTGACCATACCTGTCTCATGTACCATCACTCATGCTTTTGACATCCAATGTGATACATATCAAAATATACACAAGCTACAAACTGTCATAGATTTTCCTATAATTTAGGACCATTTCTGGCATAAATTATAGTAAATATATTGGACCACAGATAAAGGTGTTGAAAAAAGTGCAATAAAATTCACAGATGCAAACATGCAACTTTTATCACCAGAAATGAAATTTTACAAGGCTGTATGTACAATGCTATATTTTGGGAGCTGTCATTTGACTTTACCTTGACTCCTTGGGACTCCAATTTTGTACATTCATTTTACAGACATAGATTTTTTATTAAAAATATGTAAAATCTTTTAGAAAACTGGTACTTCTTAGGGAGCAAACAACACCTCAAATGGGCACAATACGGTAGTCCCTCAGGGGTAGACACAACATTGATGAATCATGTGCAGCTATACAGGGGTTCAAGAGGGAAGGCGTCTTCAAAGCAGGTGGAATGGTGCATTATGATGAGTAATTGTATGGCAAATGGCCTATGCGATTTTCTTATACAGGACACCTCTTCTTTGCAAGTCTTCTCTTGTGATTTCTAGACACTTTAAAAGGAATGGAAGAAAATCCAGCTCATCAAGGCATATGTGCATGGATTGCAGCAACAAGGGAAGAGAAAATGCAGCATTCTTTAGTGTAAATAATGTACAGTATACGAAAAAACTTCTTTATTAATAGTAAAAATTCATTAAAATAGTCAACATATGGAAAGAAGAACAAAACTGATGCGTTTCAAACACATTTTAAAAAAGACATTGAAAAACTGGAGCAAGTTTAGAGAAGAGCGACCAGAATGGTAACCGGTCTGTAGACCATGTCCTAAGAGAAACAGTTAAAGAATTTGGGAATGTTTAGCTTGCAAAAAAGAAGGGTAATAGGAGACTTAATAGCTGTCTACAAATATCTCAGGGGCTGTCACACTGTAGAGGGATCAGCTTTATTCTCATTTGAACATCGAAACATGAGAAGCAATTGTATGAAACCTCATGGGAAGAGACACAGATTAGATACTAGAAAAAAGTTTTTGACAGTGAGGCTAGGGTCACATTAATGTTAAAGGGGGGTTGCATGAAAAACATAGGTTTTGGCAGCCTAAATGCAATGCTAGTGCTTTGGTAGCGCCGCGTTAACGTTGACAATGCTTACCTATGGTGATGCGGCCCCTAGGGCGGCTTAAATGTAGCATCTGAGTGAATTCTCACACTTTTACTTAACGCGAGAAACGATGCTTTCAACAACGTCTTTTCTCGCGTTAGGAAAAAGCGCAAGATTTCTTTCAGATGCCGGCATTTGAGCTGCGCTAGGGGCCGCGTCACCATAGGTAAACATTGGCAGCGTTAACACGGTGCTACCAAGGCAGTAGCACTGCGTTTAAGCTGCCAAAACCTATGTTTTTCACGCAACCCCCCCTGGCGCAGCCCATAACGTTAATGTGACCTTAGCTGAGGGTGATCAACGAGTGCAACAGGCAGCCACGAGAGGTGGCGAGTTCCCCTTCAATGGTGGCAAGCAAGATATCTGTCTGGCATGCTTTAGTAAAGTTCTGCATTGAACAGAAGGTTGGAGACGACAGTCCTTGAGGTCCCTTCCAACTCCACCATTCTATAATTCTATGATACAAATTGAACAATTGTCCACATCCATTTTTTTTTTGTTTTTGCAGTGACTCTTAAGGCCCCGTCATACGTTACATAGGCGACGTAGGGGTGTGGCCTATCGGTGACGACATCGCCCCTATGTCGCCTCATGTAAAGTAGCGATGTCGCCGCCACCGGGAGGTCGCCTGGTTTCAGAGCAGTGCTCTGAAACCAGGCGACCGATCTGGGGCGATGTGCACATATCGCCCCATGTAACCGGCCGCCGGCGACCTGTCAGGCAATGGGAGTCATAGGCTCCCATTGTCCTGCATCGCCGCTGGGGTTTTCAGACATGGCGATGCTGCCTGTCAGCTCGCCGGCGCGGCATTGGAGATGTCGCCCCATGTAAATGGGGGATGGCAACACTGGCGGGGCGCCAAAAACATGCGCGCACCCGCCAGTCGCCGCCGACATCTCCAGCCCCGTCGCCAGGTGTGACGGGGCCTTTAAAGCTGAAACCCAAGTCCTTTTTAATCGTTTTGATAATTCTCCCTTTAGGTTACCATTAACTCCTTACATGCTGTCATCATATTCATTACAGTCTTTTGAGTTGGGATAAGAAGTACTCTGGAACTGTTCTTAGTCGAAGCATAGATATTTTAGCTACAAATTTACAATTTTTGTTAACGCACCTTCCACATGAATACTGAACTGAAAAGATTTGTGATTTTTAAGTCTGCACCTATATTTAGCGGGTAGGAAATCATCTGCATTGAAATACCCAACTAATTCCCAATCTTACATTTTAAGATTTGCAACAAATTTAGATTGAAAAAGAGAGAGAAAAAATCAACTGGTCTTTGTCCAACCCTAAATATAAATTTTTACACCCATGTCATGATTGTCCGCAGTGATTAACGTTCCTGATTGAGCCCGAATCTTCATACGATACCGCGGTTGGCTCTTTTTCTTCTACGCTTTCCCAGTGTTTTGATACCGTCGTTGATTACTACACGTCGGCGTATCCTCCTCATGAAACACTTGTGAGTGTGATTATACACTGCAACTACTGGAGCTTCTCAATCTCCTCTTTTCTTTTAATTAAAGAGATTTTATAAGTACATCTTCTGTGTCGTGATCTCTCCACCTATCTAACACCCGGATCTTTCTTTAGAGCCATGATTTGCCTCTTTTGTTGAGTTAATGTATGAAGCCGCTCTAATCAGCTTCTTCTCCCTGCTGACTCATCGACACGGAACAACATTTATTTTCCAACTGTGGCAATGGTTTTATTAAACCAAAGGGGAAAAATAATATCATTTCTAAAGACATCATCTTGGATTACTCTCTTTTGTAGACACAATCAGGACATGATGCATTATAGTCTTTTTATCGACAGGTTTTCTGTATTTTAGTATCTCTTTTTGCTGAAATAGCATTATGAATTTGACTTATGTCCTTGATTATCTACTAACGGAATATATTGTTGCATAGGAACAGTATCACTTGTACAACTTGTACTATTTAATACACCATGAGCTGAATAGGGGGGGGCAACGTAAGTAAAATTTTAATATAAATCATAAGGTTATACCTCTCCTCTCAATATATAGTAACTAGGTTCGAGTGGGGTAAAGTCATGATACATCTCTAATGTTATCCTTGAAAAGCTTTTGTATCTTTGTAAGACAACATATGAACGAATCAGCCGCCCTGAAATCTGATAGAAAACACTTTGATAAGGCTAAATGTTTTGCACAACTTTAGGTTGCCGTAAAATTCTGCGTCTTTTCTCATTTTAACATCAGTTGTGTACAATGCCTCCAAAATATGCAGCTGTGGGGTGGACAGTGGCAAAACGAGATAAGGTCACACCATACCTCCTCTTGGCAAGCTGCGGCATATTTTATGCCTGAAATGTTTCTTCAGTCCCCAACTGGGGTGCATGTTCCAGACTCAATAAGAAGAGTTCACTTATAATGAATCACTTGCCACTGACCCCACCAAAACATGTCATCAAGACCAGTGTGGACAACTCCGGGCTTGGAGAATTGGAACCATTGCATCATATTCAATGAAGAATAAAATCCTGTATCAAGTACAAAAATTATACCAGAACAATATTACTGAAAATTGAGAGAGACTACCGGGCACCCACCGGAAAGGCTAGAGTTCTAGAGTTCTTCGATGACTACAGTGCCATCGGGGAAATTCCTCGGTGCACAGAGTTGCACACCCTCAATAAGCCATAACCACAGTCTTGTATGTGCTTTTCTTGAGAAATAATAAAAACGCTTTATGAATTACAAGACGTTTTGGATAATAGACTTCTGGGAGCGCAAATAGCCTGGTAAAAACTCTATTGCAAGTGACGAATAAAGGATCTTTGCAACCCGGTGAGTGCCGCCCTGCTTTTTCTATTAGTAGAGAACAATATTAATGACCTACACTACCATTGCTACTCACTGGATGTAAGACAAGAAACATTTCAGAATTTAACTTCAGAACATCTTATGAATCACCATATAAAACATGGGGACCAAGATAGAAGCCAATATGGAGCACCACGTGGAAAGATACAGGCCATGAGCGCTAATCCTTACTGCTAAGTTTTACGCACATGAAAGAAACTGCATCAGCATAATGAAGGGAGTCAACTGTGCTAGAAGGTCTATATAGTTAAATAACACTGACACATAAAGACACTAATACCAATAACAATGTGATAAAGTGTCGGGGGGAGGCACACGGGTGCAAGAATCGCTCGAGTGCATTGCGAGAAAAACTCGCATTGCACTCAGACCAGTATCATTAAATGATACTGGTCATATCAGTGCTCATTCCACACACTGAACTCACATTGCGAGTGAAAAACGAGTTCAGTCGCAGCATCCTGCATTGAATGCGATTTCCTCGCATGAGTACCCATTGTAAGTATATGGTGCGAGAAAATCTCACACCTATACAGCACACATTGCGATAGTCACACGAGTTTTTGTACTCAAACACCGCTGGTGTTAAAGCAGCAGTGTTTGAATTTGTGCGGTTGCTGGCACAGACACCAATCAGCTTTCACCGCTGTGACAGCAGTGGTGAAAGCTGATTGGTTAATTCAGCCGGTAAATGATTTCCATGGTGCTGAAGGTAAAACTTCAGTACCATGGAAAGCCTGGACTTTCAAACACGAGCAGTGTTTGAAATTCATGGTAAATGCTTTCTATGGTGCTGAAGTGTTAGCGGCTGGATTTCTGGTGAAAGCTGATTGCGATTTTGAAATTGCCTGGTTGCCAGCACAACCACCAATCGGCTTTCACCACTGTGGTTAATTCAGCCGGTAAATGCTTTCCATGGATTTCTGGAGAAAGCCGATTGGTGGCTGTGCCGGCAATTTCAAAATCGCAATGAGCTTTCACCGCTGCTGTAACAGTGATGAAAGCTGATTGGTGGATGTGCCTGCAACCTGGCAAATTCAAACACCTCTGCTGTGACAAGAGCGGTGTTTGGATACACCGGAAAATGCTGTCGGTGGTGCTGAAGTTTGTTCAGCGGGATTTGTCAGCATGCTGAGAAATTCTGCCAAGCAAAGTTCAGCCCCGCGGACAGCAGCACACTGACTAACACCACACACTGACTCACACTACACTTGCAGCACACTCTCATGCATACAGCCATTCACACACACCCACATGCACCACACTCGCACCACACTCAAATTAAAAATGCACAGCACTCACATCACTTTCATGCATCAAAAACGGAGCGTTTTTGATGCATGAAAGTGTGCCCCCACCCTTAAAAAGTTCCTGATGCCCAAATGCTGTATAGTGGGTGCTGGATGGGCAATGATTAGCTTTTATGTTGTATTTTATGGGTTTGATTACAAGCTAGAATATCCCTTAAAATTCTTGTAGTTTTAGAACACCGGAGCCTAGGTGTGGATTCTATCTTTGCATCCTCCAAAGTTAAACTCTTGGCCATATGTATGACAGTTACACGTGAGTGAAAAATTTATAGTAGAATTGAATTCTACTTGACTTTTACAAAACTTTTCACTTGACAAAATGCTGATTTTTTTTTCATAATTTGCTTATGCGCAGATCCGGAACAATGGCAAGACAATGGCCACCATTTTTCTAAAAATTAAAAGGCCACCAAAATGTAAAACAAAATATTTTTAAAAATACATATCTTATACTCACCTCTGGCACTCACCGTCAATGTCCAATTCTTGTCACTTCATCGGATGGAGGTTGGCTGCGCTGAAGACCCCTGAACCTTGGTCTTCCAGGTTTGCTAGGCTTGGTAGGGTTCTGCACATACACCTTCAGGGACTGTAGCCCGTGATGTCATAACATCTTTATTTCTCCCGTTTTTTTTTATTGCTATGGCATAAACAATGTCATTGTCATAATAGGCAGCTGTAGGTGCCAGCTCCCAGGTGGCAACTTACCAAACTATGGGACATCAGAAAGCAAAAAGAAGTGGGCAGCAATCAAATAAAAATTCTATATAAAAACAAAGATGTAATTTTTGGCCCATGTAGACAGATGGCAACCAGGGATGGGCAAACCAGACTTTAAAGTACGGAGTTCGACAGACTTTAGAAAACATTTTCAGTGTTCAGGTTCAGTATTTGGGGGCTTTACATCCACAAGCTACTGAAGTGACCATGGCTGTGATCGGGTACTTGCGGTGCTTGGCCCAGTGGGAGATGCTTGCAGTGTTTGATTGGCTTGTACTGGGGGTAAAATCAGCATTATCGGATGCAGTGTGTGCAAATACATCTCAATGAATTAGAATATCATCAAAAATTTATGTGATATTGCCATGTTTCAGAGTGTTTCTGGGAGCCCTGAAACATGATGACTAATAAATTAATATTGTATTCATCCTTTAATATCTTGTTGGATACGGAAGCGTGATTTTTAAACCTTCATCCTCCCTACTTTCATATTCTGAAACAATGACCTTTGGGTTTTCAATGCCATAATCATCAACATTAACAGAACAAAACAGTTGAGATAGATCGCTCTGTTTGTAAGGACTCTATATAATATATGTGTTGCACTTTATGTGTTGACTTACTGAAAAAAAAAACATTTTGATGATATTCTAATTCATTGAGATGCACAAGTAGATGATGAAGAGACAAAACACCCTCCCTCCCTGGAAGTGCTTTACGGCTGGCTTTATGTGGGTGGAGATCTGAACTGCCCAATCAGTGACTTTCAATGAGGCTAGGACAGAACTTTATAAAAAGTCCAGCTGAACCCCCAAGAACACAAATTTCCATGAGTCCACTCATCCCTAGTAGCAACGTTTTGTTACAAGAGCAAGTGAGTCTTTGTAAGATTAATTACTCTCAAACTGAAACATTGCCACCTGGTAACATGGACCACTACACTGTGTTCCAAATTATTATGCAAATGTTCTTTTTCTCTAATTTTCCTAAATGGTCGGTGCAAATGACAGTCAGTGTAATAAAAGTCATCACCCGTTAGAGTATACATCGAATTTTATTGAAGAAACCTCCCAATGATAACTGTATAATCAGTATAATCTTCAAAATTAAAAAAAACCTCTAAATGCCTGCTCCAAATTATTAAGCACAGGAGAGTTTCTAAACATTTGATATGTTTGAAAGAACTGAAAATGCTCATTTGTTGAATTTGCAGCATTAGGAGGTCACATTCACTGATATAAAAAGTAGGGATGAGCGAGTCCTAAATTACTCGGAATCGCTAGACTCTAACGAGTCTGAGTCTGGGACTCGCTACTCGTTACGAGTCTAGCGAGTGCAATGTAAATGAATGGGGAAGCGACTAATAGCGAATAATGGACCCCATTAAGATATAAGAGGTCTGGCAGCAGAGGAAGAACCTGCAATTCCCTAATACATTGTTTTGCGGGCGGTAGTAAAAAAGCGTTAACCCTAAGTTCCAAACGGATTTCACAGGATTGTCCCGTTCCTGTTCAATCGAGCCCCATAGACAGCCATGTGAAATCTAACCGGATTAATCCTGCCCCGTACTATCCTGTGTAATCCGTTTGTCAAACTAAACCTGTCCGGTTAAAACTGTTTTACTTCAACGGCTGTCTATGGGACTGGATTGAACCGGAATAGTATCGAAAATCGGAATGAATCCGGGATTGGTAAAGCCCTGCGGCTGCGCAAAGGAGCCCCTCGTACCCCTCCTCCTGAAAACATTTTGTTCTTTGGAGAGATTCCCTAGCATGAGCTATTGAGTTCAGCAATCTGTATGTTATCGTGAAATTCTGGTGTTTACAGATTGTCAAATGATCTTAATCTGCTGTATGTATTACTGTCTGAAATTGCGCTGGTTCACCTCATCGTTGGCAAAATGCAAGCCAGCATGCCTGCCCATGTGCAAGCTCGGCTTGCTGCATGCACACGCAGGCATGTTTTTATGCATGCACATGCACATGTCCTGCTTGCAGCATGTACAGAATACAGTAGAAGACTCGCTCATCCTACTCGCTATTCGCTAATAACAGCGAGTGTCCAGTGACCGGTCTTGTGTAGTACAGGATTCCGGCTCCAAAGACCCATATTCGGTTAGAGCCTGAACGGATAGAGCCTGACCGTTTAGCTACCATTCATTTAAATCAGAGATAACCGGATTATGACGGTAAATGACGGTCACGCTCAATTCGGTTCAGTGTAACGTTGTCTATGGGAGCGGAATGTGACGGACAGTACAAAACCGTCAAAAACCGGTTTCATTTTACAACGAACGCCTTTTTATAACCGGCTTATATACAATAAAATAG
Source organism: Allobates femoralis (assembly GCA_033576535.1). NCBI lineage: Eukaryota > Metazoa > Chordata > Amphibia > Anura > Aromobatidae > Allobates > Allobates femoralis. The sequence continues at coordinate 72,994,576 of JARQOC010000007.1, forward strand.
AGTATTGCAGGTTTTCCTATGCTACCAGACCTCTTTATAGGGTCCAGCAGCAGAGGAATTGCATTTCCCTATATTTACATTGGACTCGTTACTGTGCGAGTAATCGCTAAAAGACTCGCAGAGTAATGAGTCCAGCGAGTACCCGACTATTCGCCTAATAGCGAGTAGTAATGGGTAGACTCGCTCATCCCTAATAAAAAGCTATTTAACTCCAAAACATCCTAACAGGCCAAGTTACATGTTAACATAGGAACCCTTCTTTGATCTCACCTTCACAATTCTAGCATTTATTGATATTGTGAGTTTCTGGAGAGTTTCTGCTTGTATTTCTTTGGATGATGTCAGAATAGCCTCCCAGAGCTGCTGTTTTGATGTGAACTGCCTCCCACCATCATAGATTTTTTGCTTGATTATACTCCTAAGGTTCTCTATAGGGTTGAGGTCAGGGGAAGATGGTGGTCAGTTTATCTCCTTTCATGCCCACAGCAGCCAATGGCACAGAGGTATTCTTTGTAGCATAAGATGGTGCATTGACATGCATGAGGATGATTTTGCTCCTAAAGGCACATTTTTGCTTTTTGTACCATGGAGGAAAGTTCTCAGTTGGAAACTCTATATACGTTGCAGAGGTCATTTTCACACTTTCGGGAACCTTAAATGGGCCTACCAGCTGTTTCCCAATGATTCCAGCCCAAAACATGACTCCTGCACCTCCTTGCTGATGTCGCAGCCTTGTAAGGACATGGTGGCATCCACCAACCATCCACTACTCCATCCATCTGGACCATCCAGGGTTGCTCGGCACTCATCAGCAAACAAGACTGCTTGAACATTAGTCTTCATGCATATCTGGACCAACTGCAACTGTTTCTCCTTGTGAGCACTGTTTAGGGGTGGCCGAATAGTAGGTTTATGCGCCACAGCAAGCCTTTGAAGGTTCCTACACCTTGAGGTTCGTGGAACTCCAGAGGCACCAGCATCTTCATATATCTGATTGTTGGTTTGTAAGGCCTTTTTAGCAGCTGCTCTCTTAATCTGATGAACTTGCCTGGCAAAAACCTTCCTCATTCTGCCTTTATCTGCACAAACACATCTGTGCTCAGAATCAGCCACAAATTTCTTCACAATACAATGATCATGCTTACGTTTTCGTGCAATATCTAATGTTTTCATCACTTGTCCAAGGCATAGCACTATTTATTGCTTTTCGGCAGCAGAGAGATCCTTTTTCTTTCTCATGTTACTTGAAAACTGTGACCTGCTCAATATTGTGGAACACCCAGTTTTCCTTTTATGGGGCTCACCTGCCAAACTGATTATCACAGATATCTGAGATTGACTTCAATGATCCAAAGATCCCTGAGACACAATACCATCAATGGGTTTCATTGAAAGAAAGTAAAAATAAACCCTATGACACTTAAAACCAATTTGCATAATAATTTGGAACACAGTGTAAAATTCATTTTGGGTGCTACCTACATTTTTTGTTTTTTAATGTACCATAGGTTGATGGGTTACAACTTGTAGGCCGGCACCTACACCTGCCTATTATGTCAATGTCACCATTTATACCATATGAATAAAAAAAATAAAGGGAAATAAACAGAAAAACACTGGGGCAGTCATTTAGCCTATAAATGACTATATACAGTATATACAGTATTCGGAACAACACAAAATCTATCAAGCAGCCCGCCACTCTTAAATGAAATGAATATAAATTATGCATAATTAAATTATTAGAGCAAATTAACATAAATAACAATGGGGGGGTGTCAATGTCTTATACCGTCTCAGTTGTTTCTCTACAGACAGCTGATCGAGTTTCCCAGCACATTGACAACGAAACAGCTTTTTGGTCACGAGACATTACCTTCTCAGCACGAGGCATGTCTATCAGCAAAAAACAGTTGTAAAATAAGAAGTGACTATCTGTATTTATGATATCTGTCTTGCTTACAAACCCATTTACATAATGGATGGGTATCATTAGCCATCCAACAACAAACTAAAAAGTACAATGATGAGTTTCATAGGTTCATTAAAATTATATTTCAGAAGAATCATTAGGATCCACCAGACAGCGCGTTGTCTCCAAATAAATGAGATGGAACTAAAGTATTTTCAACTACTGTAGATTGAAAAGGGGGGGAGAAAAAAAATCAAATATATTAAAACTATAAAGCGCTGGAGATAGCAATGAAAAGTATCACCAAAATATTCAATTTACTAGAACAGAGGCGAAATGGCCTTTTAATGATGTGTGCAGCATCCTGAGCGACAGATAATGTCGATCAATATTTCATAATTATTCTATTTATGAATGCGCCGTACTGAAATCTGATATAAAGCAGCGGATGTGGATGATTCTCGCGTCCTTCCTAATCCATTGTATCCCGGACTGTGGACATGGACCCCCCCATCCCGCTACATTTTATTACATTAGTCCGGACATGACAAGCCTTCCTGATTTACTTGTTAGAAGAAGTGGTGAAGTTTGTGGTCAACATGTCCTAATAATACAGCCTAAGCCGTATTTCTTACTTCTGGTAAATGCACGTCTCGTAGAGGTTGAAGAAGTTGCTTGTCCTGGCCCGTACCCTCTTGAGACTGTCTCTTTATTAATTAGTTTCCATGATATTTTGTTTGTTTGCTCTTACTAAAATAGCGATTGACATCAACGTTGCGGTGAATGGCTGCTTGTTATTTTCTGAATGGCATTTTACATCCGATGGAGGTTACAGTAAAAAGAGGTTTGCTTTCCTGGATGTCAGGCACTTCACTTCCAATCCGCAATGTCAGACAGACCTTCAAAGTACAGGGAAACAATCCTTCTTCGTCATTATTGCTCTTAACTTGATGTGTCAGGAACTTTTTGTGTTCTACACAAGTGTAAGAGAAATTGGTCTACATTGCTAAAATTGCTCGTTAGGGACGGACTCTATAACCTCAGTTTAGAGATGAATCGAATTTGTGTTGAAATTTAGGTAATCTTCTGAACATTGAAAATTTGAACAATATTGGATTAGAGCAAATAACCTGACTGCCACTAGGGATGAGCGAGTAGAATCGTTACTATTCGGTAGTCGCCGAATAGTAACGATATTCGGGCTACTCGCTACTCCCCGAGTCTCTTGTGATTACTCAGGAGTAGCGAGTAGTCCTTTAACTTTCGCAGTGTATCTATATATACACTGCGAAAGTGCACTAAAAGTGAATAAAAGTTGTTAAAAAATAAAAGAACATCATACTCACCTATCTGATCGCTGCAGTGGGATCGGCAAAGTAGACATCCGATCAACGCGAAGGACCTGTGAGTCTGACAGCCAATCAGATGGCTGGTAGCGATCTGGCCAATCAGATGGTCAGACGTCACAAACCATGTGATCGCTACCAGTCACCTGAATGGCCAGATTGCCAGATAATTGATGGACGTTCAAGACCCGGCAATCTGGCCAATCAGGTGGCTGGTAGCTATCAGTGGTTTATGACGTCAGGCCATCTGATTGGCCAGATCGCTACCAGCCATTTGATTGGCTGTCAGACTCACAGGTCCTTGTCATTGATTGGATATCTCCTTTGCTGGTCCCGGTGCAGCCATCGGATAGATGAGCATGATTTTTTTATTTTTTAACAACTTTTATTCACTTTTAGGGCACTTTTGCAGTGTTTATATAGATACACTGCGAAAGTACTTGCCCGCCCATTCACTGCCATTAGACTTGCTATACTTGCAACGAGTACTGAGTACCGGGACCTACTCATTGCGAGTATAGCAAGTCCGATTCTTGCAGTACTCGCTCATCCCTTGCTGCCACCGATTTATTTATTTCAGAAGTTTGGATTAGCCAGAGAAGGATCACACAACGTTCAGCATGGCTAGAAGCCGTCTTCATAATTCCATGCAGCTATCACAACACATGGTAGAGCTCAACCAATGAGGAGGGACTATCATAGCCTGTATAAAAGCAGAAGCATGGAATGCAGCAGCCAATTTATGGTGAAACTGGAAAGAGACAGATGTCACAGCTTACAGCTGGAATGGCTGCTTGTTATTTCTGAATGGCATTTTACATCTGATGGCAGTTACAGTAAAAAGAGGTTTGCTTTCCTGGATGTCAGGCATTTCAATTCCAATGCTCAGTATCAGATAGATCTTCAAAGTACAAATAAACAATCCTTCTTCCTTATTGCTCACAACTTGAAGTGTCAAGAATGTTTGCTCTTCCACACAAGCAAAAAAGAAATTGGTCTACACTTCTAGAATTGCTCATTAGAGACGGACTCTATAACTTTAGTATAGAGATTCACTGAGTTTGTGTTGAAGTTTAAGTTCTCTGCTGAATACTGACAATTTTAAGAATATTGGATTAGTGTGACTAACATGACTGCCATCGGTTTACATGTTTCACAAGATTGATGGAGACAGAGAAGGATCACATATCGTTAAGCACGGTCAGGAGATTTCTTCATAATTCCTTGCACCTATCACATCACATGGTAGAGCACATGCAATCAGAAGGGACTATCATAGCCTGTATAAAAGCAGAGGTAGGGAATGAAGTAGTCAATTTATGGTGAAGCTGAATTGTGAGAGATGTGACAGCTAATGGCTTAGCCATCAAGGTAAAGGGAAAAACCCATAAACCACTGAAGAAACCATACAGATAGTGCGTATTTGATAGCAAAGCAGTGAAGAAGATTAATGTGTGAGAAAAAGATAATAAGGCTAGGGTCACTCTTGGGAGGCCGTTTTTTTGACGCCACCGTTATTGGTTGCAGTTTTTTTTCTGTTGCCATTTTTATGCCAATTTAACTCATGCGTTTCCCATAGGCTCCCATGTTAAAAAAACGCATGCGTTTTTGCAAATGCCTCCAAAAATGTTGCCTACCACATTTTTGGGTGCTTTAGCAAAATGCATAGCGGCAAAAGTGTTGCGTTTTCACCATGCATTTTTTGCATGGGAGCCTATGGAAACGTTAACGCTACTGTTTTCCACAATTTGGAGTTGCGAAAAACGATAGCTTTGAGCAGATCAATGGCTCAAGTGTGACCCTAACCTAAGAGAGACAAAGTCAGGCAGGTAAACATAACTCGCAGTTGTTTCTTACTTGATCAGAATAGTTAACAATGCTGCTGCAATTTAATCACCCATATATTTTTTTTCAGGGCAATTTGGAGCTTTGGAGTTGTCACACAGGTGACTCGCGCAGCTTCCGGGTGTCGCTCTACTCACTGCGGTCACCATGCAGCTTATCCCTGAGTTTGCCCTTTTCTCTGAGGAGCTTCATGCAATTCCCCCAACTCTGCTGCATTCACATATGACTGGCGAGTTTTCTCCTGATATAGCAAGACATGGCCAGACTCTGCTTGAGTTTATATCCACTGAGTTCAGCAGAGTCCTGCTTCCCTGGCCTTTCCCCTTCCAGCAGATGCTTTATTAGTCTGCTTCACCCACCACTCTTTTTCTGACATAAAAGAAGCTCTTGTTATGTTAGCTTGAGGGCTCTAACTGTTTTGTCTGTCCATTTGGTTTTAAGTAGTGCTTGTTCTGTTTGCTTTAGGGTTTTTTTGTCTGGTGGGTCCATTTAGTCTTTAGTGTTTCTCCTGTTTTACCAGCTGTTTGTTCTGATCTCTCCTCTTTTTTCCTTGTCTATATTTCCCTATAATGGTGTGGTTAGTCCTTACCTTGGATTGTCTGCTCTTATCTCTGGATTCTGCTTTATGTTTCTTGCACCCTGACCAGATCTCGTGGTTTTCCTGATGGAGGGGTTTCTAACCCCAAAACATGTAGAAATAACCACCAAATGAGTTTTTAAATAACTTTATTGATTTCATTATACAGGGTGCGACATTTATATGGATGCACCTAAAGAAAATGGAAATGGTTGGTGATATCAACTTCCTGTTTGTGGCACATTAGTATATGGAAGAGGGAAAACTTTTCCAGATGGGTGGTGAACATGGCGGCCATTTTGAAGTCAGCCATTTTGGATCCAACTTTATTTTTTTCAATGGGAAGAGGGTCATGTGACACATCAAACGTATTGAGAATTTCACAAGAAAAACAATGGTGTGCTTGGTTTTAAGGCACCTTTATTCTATCATGAGTTTTATTCAAGTTTCTCTTTGTTTACAGTCATTGATATGTCGCAAAGGTTAATAAGTGAGGAGCGGATATAAATTGTGTTGATGTCTTGTGAACACAGTACCCGGGTCATTGCAGCAGATTTCAATGCAAGACACCCTATGAGAACACACATCTCCCATACTACAGTTAGCAAATTTCGTGAAACAGGTTTAGTGTTGGATTGGCCAAAATGTGGACGCAAGCAAACTGTCACTAATGAAGAATCATCATTACTGTCCTTGCTTCATTCAGCAAGAGCCCACAGCGTAGTACTCGCCGCATGTCACTGGAGAGTGGCATCAGTCGAACATCCCTTTTTAGCTACTCATGAATGGAACCCTTACACAATCCAGCTGCTGCAGCATCTCAACAAGGATGACCCAGATCAGCGCACTGAATTTGCAAAATGGGAAAAACAAAAATTGGAACAGGACCCTCAGTTTACACAGAACATTATGTTCAGTGATGAGGCAAACTTTTTTATGAATGAAGAAGTTAACAAACAAAACCACCACTATTGGTGTCGACACTAATCCAAAGTGTATAGATCCCTCCAAGACTGTTGGAACACACAAATTGATGGTATGTAGGGATGAGCGAGTACTGAAATATTCGGACTCTCTAGACTCGTAACGAGTAGGTCCCGATACTCGGTACTCGTTACGAGTATAGTGAGTCCTATTTAAGTCAATGGTGAAGCGAGTATTGCGATTAATTCCTCTGTTGCTGGACCCTATATAGATGTCTGGCAGCAGAGGAAAAGCCTGCAATTCCCTAATTCATTGTTTAGAAGCTTGCGGTAAAAAGCCGTAAGCTCTAAAATCAAACTGGATTCTCCCGGTTTGCCCCGGTCCAGGACAATCTGGCACACCGTAACATGGGACTCTTTGGTACCGGATTGAACCGGACCGGGTGAATCCGGTTTTGACCGATTTTTCGAAATCGTACCCTAAACCGGATTCTCCCGGATTGCCCTGGTCCAGAGCAATCTTTGCCCCGTAACATGGAACCCTATGGTACCGGATTGCTCTAGACAGGGGCAATCCAGGAAAATCCGGTTTGATTTTACAGCTTACGACTTTACTGGAGGCTTCTAAGCAATGAATTAGGGAATTGCAGATTTTTCCTTTGCTGCCAGACCTCTTTATAGGGTCCAGCAGCAGAGGAATTGCATTTCCCTTGATTTACATTGGACTCGTTACTTTGCGAGTAATCGCTAGGAAACTCGCAGAATAATGAGTAGCCCGAATACCCTACTATTCGGCGAGTAACGAATAGTAACGAGTAGACTCGCTCATCCCTAATGGTATGGTTTGGTATATAGAGTATAAAGATAGTGGGGCCATTCTTCATCAATGGAAACCTCAATGCTACTGGATATCTGAAATTGCTACATGATTATCTATTGCCCTCTTTATGCACTGAAGATAGCTCATTCCCTGAGTTTTTCCAACAAAATGGTGCACCACCACATTATGGGTGTGAGGTCTGAGCATTCCTGCATGAACAGTTTCCTGGAAGGTGGATTGGTCGTCGAAGGCCAGTTGAATGGCCACCAAGGTCGCCCGATCTGACCACTTAGACTTTAATCATTGGGGTCATCTGAAGGCAATTGTCTATGCTGTGAAGATACAAGTTGTGCAGCATCTGAAACAACGGATACTGGAAGCCTGTGCTAGCAATTCTTCTGCAGGGTTGCTATCAGTGTGACAAGAGTGGGAGAAGAGGGTTGCATTGACAATCCAACACAACGGGCATCACTTTGAACACATTTTATAAGTGGCCATAAACTTGTAGATAACTCATGAAAAAATTAAGTAACGTTAAAACCAAGCACACCATTGTTTTTCTTATGAAATTCTCAATACGTTTGATGTGTCACATGACCCTCTTCCCATTGAAAAAAAAAAAGTTGGATTCAAAATGGCTGACTTCAAAATGGCCACCATGGTCACCACCCATCTGGAAAAGTTTTCCTCCTCCCATATACTAATGTGCCACAAACAGGAAGTTGATATCACCAACCATTCCCATTTTATTTAAGTGTATCCATATAAATGGCTCACCCTGTATTCATTGGAACGGGAGCACAGTCCTTAATCCCTTTTCTCTTCTATATAAATTATTGGATTTCCAATACGTGGGAGACTGCTGCATACTGTGGATCTTGGATATCACTGATATCATATGTGCTACTAATAGTTCTAATGGATCACAACCTGCCCAAGTGAGTCTGTTTCTATATTCATAATTTTTGAATTTAAACATATAAACACTATTGTGCGCCTGTGTTCCTTTCCAGCAAATTGCACCCTGACCCTCCGGTCAGCTGCTCTCAGCCTGGGGACTGCCCTGGAAGAGCAAAAACCAGGTAGACACTTAATTATGCCCCACCAGGGTTAGCCTGGCCGGTGGTGAAGTTGGTCCACATCCACCTTCCATGCCATGAGTTCTTTTGATTTGGAGCATCACTGTTGGCGACAAAGTAATTTTTCTAGCAATATTTCACAAATTTGAATTACAAAATATACTTGATCTTCTCTACCTGAATTTAATTATTTTACTAAAGCTCCAATAATACCATTAACCGTGTCTATTGAATCCGCAATGACAGATTGAGGTGGCCACATATTTCTCTAATTTAGAGTTTTGTCGCTCAGAAACTCAGAAAACCGACAAGAAAAATGAAGATTACTTGGGGCCAACTCTATAACTGTATATTATCTGACCTTTGATCACAAATTCCTTGATGATGCATTCCACATTTCAACTGAAGTAAATAGAGAATGTCAAAATATGGGTGCGAATTGGTGGTATCAAGCGAGAGATCTTTACGCGAACAATCTCGTGAATCACAGAAAAAAATCTTAAATGTTACAGTCTTGGGATTATTTACATCTGTTCTCTTAGATGCAGGCTGCTCCCCACATTTTAGTATGTCCAGGCTTACTTCTGCTACATCTGGCACTCAGGCCCCTTAGTGCATGCTCTTTGAGCCCTCACTAGCTCCAACTCCATACTCCCCTTAGAGGCCTATCTGCATAAATATCATGAAATCTATTGTATCAGCAGGGTGTCTCCCCCCAAACTATTTACATGCGCATAAAGCATTTCAAAAGACAAATATAGCAATATCTGTACATGACCAGACCATTGCTTCGTTACTGAGATATCAGTGCTTGAAATGATACGCAAATGAGGCTGAAGAGCTATTTGTAGATCTGAAGCCTCTGTCACTCCAGCTCTATTCTGACCAAGCGACACCTTCTTCTGCTTGACTGTCAGTCTCTGAATTGTGTGAGTTAAGTCAATGGAGTCATGAATCAAGCAGGGTGAGGTGGTGCTGGGAGGGAAATAGAGCTGGAGTGACAGAGGCTTCAGATTTACCATAATCCTTCAACCTCACTGTTAATCAATTCAAACGCTAATTTCTCAACGCCGGAGTAACAGGCTGGTCATGTAAAGGTGATGCTGAACTTCTCTTTGAAAGATCTATATGCACAAATAAATAGTTGGTGGGTGGGTAGGGGGTTGGGGAGGAATCCTGCTGACAGATTCCCTTTAAGTTTTTCTTTTCTGTGTGTTGGCACCAAAATCTCACAACATTTAATAGCACTGAAACATCCAGATGGTTTCATAGAGAGCCAAGAATTATCTGACGGTTGACACAGTCCGTAATGAGAACCTTCTCCATTCAGCATTGAATTCATAACTCTGTTTACCTAAAATTATTTTATAAAAAGTGAAACATGTGATTTGCTCCCCCTGTGACTGTACATAATCCATGAGCTGTAAAACCTTGGTCCAGTTATCATTTTAGTATTTTCTTTTTATCTTAGTTTAACCTTTTTATGTTTAAATTCCCTTTCTATTACTTTTTCCATCTTCTGGAAGTTTGTTACAAGTATCTTCTACTCTTTTTGCAAAATAAATCCACTTGTGGATCGTGTTTAATTTCACATAAAAAAAACATCTATCCAGACCCTTATTTAAATAGGATTAATAACATTGTACTGCATTCTTTCAAAAACAGCGCCACCTCTGTCTACAGGTTACATGTGGTATTACTGCATAGGCCAATTCACTTAAATGGAGCTGAGATGCAATATCACACACACCCTGTAGACAGAGGTTGCACAGTGTTTCAAAGGTAATCAGCCAAGTTTGTGGAATTCTGGACAACCCCTTTTAAGTGTGTCTGTTATTCTGACTTGCAGTGTATGTACATTTCTGACCATCATATCACTTGTATCCTGTACTTTTATCAGTCTTTTACAGGAAATAGCTTTTATATCTATCAATTGGTTGGAACTTGGTCTTTATTTACTTTTTTTTACGATTATACAGCACCTCCATATTCCGCAGAGCTGTACAGATATTATCCTAACTGTCCCCATTGGGGCTTATATGCTACTTTCCTATCATTAAGACTTGTGAGTATCTTAGGAAACTCATGCAGAGGGAAAATATACAAACTCATTGCAGATATTGTCTTCGGTGCAAGTTGAACCCAGGTCTATGGCGATAGGATGTCTCCCACATTACTGCTCTATGAACTCCATAAAACACAACATAAATCAGCATCAGTATGAATGACACTGTGCAGAAAAGCAGAACTGTGCTGTGTAACTGTGAATCCAGCTCTGAACTGAGATACAATTGCTGAAAGCTACAGCACAACCTCCCTGTGTCTGCCTGGTCTCCTGATGTGCTGACTGCTCTTCCTCCTCCTCCTCACTATGCTGTTTCCCTTTGTTAGGCTGGAGGCACACTGTCGTGCATCAAACACAGAGCGTGTCCTATCTACATGTGTAAGTGGAAGATCAAGCAGTAACCAACCGCTCTAACAATAGAACTAAGGCTGTGTGCTCACAGTCCGGAGAGCTGCGTGTTGGACACAGCTCCTCCGGACCTAAGTGAAGCCGCAGGTGGCTGCAGGGAGACCGCAGCCGCCCTGTACTCACCATGTGCAGGGCGGGTGCAGGGCGGCTTCTCCCTGCAGTCACCCGATAGGAGTCGCTTCCCGACTCCGCAGCATGAAATGAACATGCGGAGGAGGAGGAGCGGAATGCCGGCAACGTGCACGCACCCTAAGACCCTGTGATAGATTAGATAATAAGCTATCATTAATAATGACCTTGATGGACTTGGGTTTTCACTCATTAGGTTGTATATTATTCCCGCACTAGGTACTTGCACTTATCAAGCTGCATGGTGATTAAAGGGGAGTCATCAGTGAGCAGGACATCAATACATATGTGATTTAGCTGGGTCACACACAGAAATCCGTTTTTGGAAGTGATTTCCACACCAATCCGTTTTTTTGGGTGCTTTTTGAGCCCCTACACCCTGACGTTTTTAGACTTTGTAATTTTTCAATTTTTTTCATTAAATGATATGCGTTAACGCATCGTTAACGCAGTGCCTATATTGTCATGCGTTAACGCATGCTTTCCCATAGGCCCCATGTAAAAAACGCATGCGTTTTAACTGATGCCAAAAACGTTGCTAGCAACGTTTTGGCTCAAAAACGGAAGAGCAATGTTTTGAGGTCAATAAAAACGACAGGTGTTATTACATCCAATCCGTTTTTCTATCAGTTTTGGGCTTGACAAATGACAAAATGAAGCCAAAAACGGACCAATAGCTTATGTGTGACCCTAGCCTCAGGATGTTGACCTCTGAAGGGGGACAGGGAGAATGTAATATTTAGAGCTGACGTGTTTCCCTCCTCCCATTGCATAATAAGTAACATTTTTATCTTCTGCCATATGTGTTGTTTGTATTTCTCTTTTCATTTAAGCTAATAAATGTGTTTTTATGGGTATTTTGTTGTGGTTTAGCGCTTTGAATAATACCCTTGCTTCATTATTAGTGATGGACGAACCTGAACTGTAAAGTTCAGGGTCCGTAATAAACACCTAGTGTTCGGCAACAGACCTCAAACGCAGACTCCCCAGTGAAGTCCATGTTACAGTTTACGTTCAGGGAGCTGTAAATAATAGAAATAAAATAGCGATTAAACAGCATCATTATACTTACCGGAATCCTGTTGCTTATACTTCCGGGGTCCTTCATGAACTTCATGGATATTCACAGCAGAGGGACTTAACAGCCAATCACAGATGATGTTACATAGAGGGGGCGTCTGAGTCTGGCTGTTGGAGTAGCCTGAAAACATCCAATACATTTTAGCATAACTCTGCATGGGAGATGCTAAAATGTATGGGCTGTTTTCAGGTTACGCCAACAGCCAATAACAGACGCTCGCTCTCTGCGATAGCATCTGTGATTGGCTGTTGCAGTGAATATCCAGGAGGTTAATGAGCATTCCCGGAAGTACAAGTGACAGGACACCGGTAAGTATAATGATGCTGTTTAATCACTATCTTCTTTCTTTTTACAGCCCCCAGCCCTATCTCATAACTAGTGATGAGCGAGTGGCAAAATATTCACACTTGCTATTGTCGTAACAAGTAGTTTTTAATATTTGCATATTCGTCTAAATAGCGAGTCCAATGTTAGTCAATTAGTGATAGGCTCCTCCCACACACATCCGCTATAAAACGAGTCTTTCCGGGACAGGGAGGGTGGGTGAGCTTTTTTATAATTTCAATGTCTAAATCACCTTGCTGTGCCCCCCAGAGAGATCCCAACATTCAATCTGCTCTCCCTGAGGTGCCAAGCTCATTTTATGTGGTGAAGGGAGTTGTCATTATGTGTCAGATTGATAGCGGTCAACACATCACTCACTGGCACCAGCGATACTCACCGAGTAACAAGTATCATGAATATTGTACTATCTGCGTGAGTAGTGAATAGCAGCAATTACGCTCGCTCATCACTACTCATAACTTTAAAGTCTGACTTCATGGTTCGGACTCAAGTTTGAGTCACGTTCGGTCTCAAACTCATACTTTAAAAAATGCCCGGGCGAGTCCGCCGAACCTGAACATGGGCGGGTTCGCCCATCACTATTCGTTATGAATACTTTTTGTGTTTTTTTTAAATGATAACGGGCTCAGCAACAATTAAATGGTATATACAAACTTTTCAGTGGGTTACACCACTTACTGTACATTCTTCCAAAGTTCATCAAGTCTACTACTTTTTAACCATTTATGGGACCTTTCTAACTCAATAAAACTAATGGCCACTTTACACGTCCCAACATCGTTTTCGATATTGTATACAACGGCACGGGAGCGCGCACTTTTTTGGCAGAAATCCAAGATTGCATAGGAGCTGTCACACAGGGAGATATCGGCAGGCAACACAACTGCGATGTCTACGCCCCCTTGTACGAGCGACCCAGGGAACGACCATTTAACATGGCAGTGAATAGGAGAAGTTGTGCTCGAAATGTTGTTGCGCTGTCACACAGCACGATCTGGTCAGATCTCCATCCAATATCGTGCAGTTGAGAGCCTGCTCATTTCTCCCCGATATCGTTTTGGCATCGTTCTTGCGTCGAATTGCACATTTACACCATACAACGCACGAACAATATCGACGCCAACGCACGAACCCCGTGACTTTTATCGAAGTTGGACGACGATATCGGGACGTGTAAAGTCGCCATAACACCTACCTAAGGGATCAGCGTCATAAAATGTAGTTCAATTTATGTGAAATGCAAATGGAAATCACACAAAACTCGGCCAATAAATAATTAATTAAACCAAAGGGAATAGCAGACGGCCACCGGAGATTTGCTCTGCATGCTTGGGTTAGGAGGAAAGATGCTAAGTGCATGATCTTAAATATTTCATTTTACGTTTAACAATTATCAAATGACAGAATGACTGTTGCAGGCAAATTCATAATCCCCTGACACGAGACTCATATTTATAACAGCATGGGAATTTAATGAGGTTTTCTACCCCTGTTGTGTTTCAAGCCTAATAATTCTCATCCAAACAAAACATGTAGACTGGTTTTTGCTCTGATAGAGCACATATTAGAGTGTGATCTTTGTCACAAATTAACTACCGTAATTAAAATAGTGAATAGTCATAGTAATAAAAATATGAAAACAAATACGATTTGTGAAAACAAAATTACTCATAATAAATATTTTTATTTTAATATTTTAATTATTATCAGGAATCAGGATATATAATTAGAATTATTAAATATAAGTAATAAAAATAGTAATGCTATTATTATGACATTATTAATGTAATTGTTACCAGGAATACTACTACTACTACTACTAATACTACTATTACTACTACTACTACTACTACTACTACTAATAATAATAATAATAATAATAATAATAATAGTTTAATTATAACCTGGAATAATAATGATTATGAAAATTATAATACTAATTGCAGGTAATTTAAAAAACATGAAAGAACGAAACCTGAAAAATGGCAAAATCCAGAAATATCTGATAAAAAAATACTGGCTAATACAAGGAAAATTGATGAAGCACTGAAAATCGTTAAGCAACAGATCACAGCAATAGCCAGAAAAATTGAAAGATATGAAACAAGAGTCATCCAGCACAAACAAAATCAACTATCTCAATCTGATTAAAGGCGCTTCTATCCGAGTCTGAATCAGAAGGCGGATACAACAAGTGAAAAACCAGAAAAAACAGCTACAACTTCATTCTGAAAAGATTTGTGGGAAACAAGAAAAAATTATAACAGAGATGCTGGGTGGTTAAAAGACTTTGAAAATACATTTTCCAACAACAAAATGGGCCAAGTAGAAATAAAAACAGAAATGATGAAAGAAAGAATAAAGAAGATTAAGAACTGGACTTTACCTGGTAGTCATCAATTGCATGGATTTTGGCTGCATGCAAAAATGGTCCAACAATTTAATGATATTCTGCAGAGTAGAAATATCAGTGAATGGTTAAGGCTGGGTTCACATTTGCGCACAATGTGCGCTGTGAACGCAGCGTATCTGAGCACAGCTAGACGCAGGCACTATGTGCTCCTATGTTTAGCATAGGAACGCATAGTACCAGTGCGTACCTGCGCTCAGAAACGTTTGCGCTCAGCTGCGTATAATTTATGCACATGCCGAACGCAAAATGTTGCATTTTTTGTGCGTAGCTGTGTGCTTGCTTAATGCGCATGCAGACAGCTGCACACAAGAAATTAATGAGAGTGCATCTGTGCGCATTGCCATCGGCTGGCAAGCGCACAGACACTGCCGACGTAGAGGTCATTCGGAGGTAAATCTTCTCCTGGTGTTCTCTTCTTCTTTCCTCTTCTTTTTCTTTCCTCTTCTTCTTCTTTTCACTTTTTTCTTCTTCTTCTTCTTTCCTCTTCTTCTTCTTCTTTCCTCTTCTTCTTCTTTCTTCATTTTTACCGCTGACACTACTGCTGGTTAAAACAGCACCGGATTTCCCACCCCGCTAATTCAAATGATCATCAGCCAGCACTGGCTTTCTTGCCAGCTATTTTAACAATTGGTAGCAGCGGCGGCAGGGATGAAGACATCAGTGGCGGTCGGGAGATCAGCGGCGGCGGCAGGGAGGAAGAGATCAGCGGTGGCGGCCGGGATCTCTGTTGCTGATCTCTGCCTCTCGTCCGCCGCCGCTGATTGGATGGCTGGGTGGCTCACATCAGATTTTCATGTGAACGCATGCGGACAATCTCCGCTGCATTCACATGAAAGTGCTTGCGTTCGGCACTGTGTATGGGTATGCACAGCATACGCTGCAATGCCGAATGCAAATGTGAAGCCATCCTAACAACTGGGAAAACATATTTGTTAAAGAAAGATCCAGTAAAAGGGACAAAACCAGGAAATTACAAACCAATAATGTGTTTGCCTACAATGTTCAAACTGGTGAGAGGAAGAATAGCTGACCAAATCCAGGATTACCTGGAGACAAATGACATCTTGCCAGTAGAACAAAAAGGCAATAAAAGAAAGAGCAGAGGCACCAAAGATCAACTCCTGATTGACAAAATGATGCTGGAGAACTGTAAAAGTCATAAAACAAATCTATATACAACTTGGATAGATTACCAAAAAGCATTCAACTCAGTGCCACACTGTTGGATCATCTAGTGTCTGGATGTTATCGGAATTTGTGGAAATATTGGCAGATTCATTGAAAATGCATTGGAACACTGGAAAACTGAGTTGTTTGTGGGCAACCAAAGCTACAGAATAGTCAACATCAAGAGAGGAATTTTTCAGGGGATTCGTTGTCACCAATGATGTTTATCATTGCAATGATTCCACTGTCATTAATTCTGCAAAAAACAAACTTGGGCTATCAAACTGCCAAGAATTCACCAAAAATGTTTCCTCTGTTGTACACGGATGATTTAAAGTTGTATGGAAAGTCTGAAACCGAGATCTAGTCTCTGACTTAGGCTGGGGTCACAGTAGCATTTTTCACATGCGTTTTTGGAGACCTGCGTTTTCAAAAACGCATGTAAAAAACGCACCCATAGGCCCCCATGTTAAAAAACGCATGCCCTAATAGCCAAAAAGCATGTGTGACTGTCCCATGCGTTTTTGGAGCATATCCAAAAACGCATGCGTTTTTTAATAAGGGGCCTTATGGAAAACGCATGCAAAAACGCATGTACAATTAGTGCCATTCAAAAACGCATGCGTTTCCCATAGGAGCCCATGTTAAAAAAACGCATGTGCGTTTTTTTTCAAAAACGCATGCGTTTTTTTAACATGGGCCCCTATGGGAAACGCATGCGTTTTTGAATGGCACTAAAAGGTACTAATGTACCATGCCTTTTTGCCTGCGTTTCCCATAGGGCCCCATGTTAAAAAAAACGCATGCGTTTTTGGAAAAACGCACATGCGTTTTTTTACAGCACCCAAAAACGCTGCAGATAGAGCTGGATAATCTGGACAGAAAAACAGGAAAACTGATGACAATCCACCACTCATTGCATCCATGTAGTGATGTTGACAGACTTTACCTGCCAAGAAAATCAGGAGGCAGAGGGCTTTTGCAAGTGAAGCAAACTGTAGAAGAAGAGATACATGCACTGTCAGATTATGTGAATGATAGTGGAGAACAAGCCTTGATGGAAGTTAACTACAGAACACTGCTTAACCCCTTCACCCCCGGGCCTATTTTGACCCTAATGACCAGGCCATTTTTGTCAATTCTGACCAGTGTCCCTTTATGAGGTAATATCTCTGGAACACTTCAACGGATCCTAGCGATTCTGAGATTGTTTTTTCGTGACATATTGGGCTTCATGTTAGTATTAAATTTAGGTCGATAATTTTTGCGATTATTTGTGAAAAAATCAAAAATATGGCAAAAATTTTGAAAATTTTGCAATTTTCAAATTATGAATTTTTATTCTGCTAAACCAGAGAGGTATGTGACACAAAAGAGTTAATATATAACATTTCCCACATGTCTACTTTACATCAGCACAATTTTGGAAAAAAAAAAAATTTTTGTTCGGACGTTATAAGGGTTCAAAGTTCATCAGCAATTTGTCACTTTTCCAGCAAAATTTACAAAACCATTTTTTTTTGTGACCACATCACATTTGAAGTCCATTTGAGGGGTGTACATGACAGAAAACACCCAAAAGTGACACCATTCCAAAAACTGCACCCCTCAAGCTACTCAAAACTACATTCAAGAAGATTATCAACCCTTCAGGTGCTTCACAGGAACTAAAGCAAAGTGGAAGGAAAAAATGGTCATTTAAATTTTTCCAACAAAAATGTTCTTTTAGCCTCAATTCTTTCATTTTCACATGGGCAACAGGATAAAATGGATCTTAAAAATTGTTGGGCAATTTCTCCTGAGTAAATCGATATCTCATATGTGGTCATAACCCACTGTTTGGGCGCACGGCAGGGCTCAGAAGGGAGGGAGCGCAATTTGACTTTTGGAGCTAATTTTCCATTCAAAAAGTCAAATGGCGCTCCTTCCCTTCTGAGCCCTGCCGTGCGCCCAAACAATGGTTTATGACCACATGAGAGGTATCGCTGTACTCAGGAGAAATTGCCCAACAAATTTTAGGATCCATTTTATCCTGTTGCTCATGTGAAAATGAAAAAATTTAGGCTAAAAGAAAATTTGTGTGGAAAAAAAAGTACTTTTTAATTTTTACGGATGAATTTGTGAAGCACGTGGGGGTTCAAAAAGCTCACCAACCATCTAGATATGTTCCCTGGGGGGTCTAGTTTCTAAAATGGGGTCACTTGTGGGGGAGCTCAAATGTGGAGACACACGGGGCCCTCCAAACGCGACATGGTGTCCGCTAACAATTTGAGCTGATTTTTCAGTCAAATTGTTAGCGGACACCATGTTGCGTTTGGAGAGCCCCTGTGTGCCTAAACATTGGAGCTCCCCCACAAGTGACCCCATTTTGGAAACTAGACCCCCCAGGGAACTTTTCTAGATGGGTGGTGAGTATTTTGAACACCCCAGTGCTTCTCAAATTAATCTGAAAAAATGAAAAAAGAAAATGTTTATGGAAAAAAAAGTACTTTTTAATTTTTACGGATTAATTTATGAAGCACCTGGGGGTTCAAAATGCTCACCACCCATCTAGATATGTTCTCTGGGGGGTCTAGTTTCCAAAATGGGGTCACTTGTGGGGAGCTCCAATGTATAGGCACACAGGGGCTCTCCAAACGCGACATGGTGTCCGCTAACAATTTGAGCTGATTTTTCAGTCAAATTGTTAGCGGACACCATGTTGCGTTTGGAGAGCCCCTGTGTGCCTAAACATTGGAGCTCCCCCACAAGTGACCCCATTTTGGAAACTAGACCCCCCAGGGAACTTTTCTAGATTGGTGGTGAGTATTTTGAACACCCCAGTGCTTCTCAAATTAATCTGAAAAAATGAAAAAAGAAAATGTTTATGGAAAAAAAAGTACTTTTTAATTTTTACGGATTAATTTATGAAGCACCTGGGGGTTCAAAATGCTCACCACCCATCTAGATATGTTCTCTGGGGGGTCTAGTTTCCAAAATGGGGTCACTTGTGGGGGAGCTCCAATGTATAGGCACACAGGGGCTCTCCAAACGCGACATGGTGTCCGCTAACAATTTGAGCTGATTTTTCAGTCAAATTGTTAGCGGACACCATGTTGCGTTTGGAGAGCCCCTGTGTGCCTAAACACTGGAGCTTCCCCACAAGTGACCCCATTTTGGAAACTAGACCCCCCAGGGAACTTATCTAGATGGGTTGTGAGCATTTTGAACACCCCAGTGCTTCACAAATTAATCTGTAAAAATGAAAAAAGAAAATTTTTTATGGAAAAAAAAAGTACTTTTTCATTTTTGCGGATGAATTTGTGAAGCACCTGGGGGTTCAAAATGCTCACCACCCATCTAGATATGTTCCCTGGGGGGTCTAGTTTCCAAAATGGGGTCACTTGTGGGGGAGCTCCAATGTGTAGGCACACAGGGGCTCTCCAAACGCGACATGGTGTCCGCTAACAATTTGACTGAAAAATTTGCTCCAATTGTTAGCGGACACCATGTTGGGTATGGAGAGCTCCTGTGTGCCTAAACATTGGAGCTCCCCCACAAGTGACCCCATTTTGGAAACTAGACCCCCCAGGGAACTTATCTAGATGGGTGGTGAGCATTTTGAACACCCCGGTGTTTCACAAAATAATCTGTAGAAATGAAAATAGAAATTTTTTGTGGAAAAAAAAGTACTTATTCAATTTTACAGATGAATTTGTGAAGCACCTGGGGGTTCAAAATGTTCACAACCCATCTAGATATGTTCCCTGGGGGCTCTAATTTCCAAAATGGGGTCACTTGTGGGGGAGCTCCAATGTTTAGGCACACAGGGGCTCTCCATACCCAACATGGTGTCCGCTAACAATTGGAATTATTAGCGGACACCATGTCGCATATGGAGAGCCCATGTGTGCCTAAACATTGGAGCTCCCCCACAAGTGACCTCATTTTGGAAACTAGACCCCCCAAGGAATGCATCTAGATGCATAGTGAGCACTTTGAACCCCCATGGGCTTCACAAATTGATCCGTAAGAAGGAAAAAGTACTTTTTCTTTTCACACAAATTTTCTTTTTTAATTTTTACGGATCAATTTGTGAAGCACCTGGGGGTTGAAAGTGCTCACTATGCATTTAGATATGTTCCTTGGGGGGTCTAGTTTCCAAAATGGGGTCACTTGTGGGGGAGCTCCAATGTTTAGGCACACAGGGGCTCTCCATACGCGACATAGTATCCGCTAACAATTGGAATTATTAGCGGACACCATGTTGCATATGGAGAGCCCATGTGTGCCTAAACATTGGAGCTCCCCCACAAGTGACCTCATTTTGGAAACTAGACCCCCCAAGGAATGCATCTAGATGCATAGTGAGCACTTTCCACCCCCAGGTGCTTCACAAATTGATCCGTAATAAGGAAAAAGTACTTTTTTTTCACACAAATTTTCTTTTTTCGGATCAATTTGTGAAGCACCTGGGGGTTCAAAGTGTTCACTATGCATCTAAATATAGCGAAGCCCATTTAAATTTTTTTTCCAGGACTAATTCTAGAAAAAAAATGGCGTGAGGCTCCGCCATATTTTTGGTCCAGCCAGGTACAACTTGGCAGCTACGGACTGCCAGCAACCCCCAGCTGCCTCATTGTACCTGGATGGCAACCAAAAATACAGCGAAGCCCATTTTTATTTTTTTTCTAGGACTAAATTCTAGAAAAAAAAATGGCGTGGGGCTCCGCCACATTTTTGGTCCAGCCAGGTACAACTTGGCAGCTACGGATTGCCACCAACCCCCAGCTGCCTCGTTGTACCTGGCTGGCTTCCAAAAATACAGCAAAGCCCTTTTTTTTTTCTTCTAGAACTAATTCTAGAAAAAAAAAAAATTACGTGGGGCTCCGCCATATTTTTGGTCCAGCCAGGTACAACTAGGCAGCTGGGGGCTGGAATCCGCAGCATGGAGAGGCCCAAGCGTTCTGGGCCCCCCAGGCTGCGAATTGCAGCCCGCAGCCGCTCCAGAAAATGGCGCATTCTTTGAAGCGCCATTTTCTGGCGCTGTACCCAGACTCTTCCAGTTGCCCTGGTGCCGGTGGCAAACTGGGTAATAAAGGGGTTAATGCCAGCTTTTTATTGGCAGCTGGCACTAAGCCCGAGATTCATAATATAGGGCCAATGTTAGACCCGCCATTAGGAATCTCTGGTAAATAGTCAGAAATTACACACAGAGAAAAATCTTTTTATTTGAAAAAAAAACACAAACAAAATTCGGACTCCATCTTTATTATAAAGATCCGACGTAGTCCACAACGAAGGTCCCACGACGCTCGATCGCCTCCGACGTAGTCCACAACGAAGGTCCCACGACGCTCGATCGCCTCTGCTCAATCCAGAGACTGCAGCAAGGGATCAAGTGTCCTCTTCCTACAGCCTCTGGGGTCAGAGTTATGGTGCACTGTATGACAATGATCTGTCATACAGTGCACCATGACTATGATCCCAGAGACTACAACAAGAGGACACTTGATCCCTTGTTGCACCCATCCATCCACCTATGCACCCATCATCCATGCGCGCACGCACATCCACATCCACGCACGCACGCGGACATCCACGCACGCACATCCACATCCACACACATCCACGCACGCGGACATCCATGCATGCACGCTGACATCCACGCATGCACGCTGACATCCACGCATGCACGCTGACATCCATGCATGCACACATCCACGCACGAATGCTGACAATCACGCATGCTGACATCCACGCACGCATGCTGACATCCCCACACATATCCATCTATGCACACATCCACGCACGGACACATCTATGCACGCACACGTCTGTGCACGCACACGTCTATGCACGCACACGTCCACGCATGCTCATGTACGTTCACGTCCACGCACGCATGCAACCCCCATCCATCTATCCATTCACCCATCCATCATCCATCCATCCATCCATCAATTCATTCATACATACATACATAGATACATACATACATACATAGATACATGCATACATACATAGATACATGCATACATACATAGATACATACATACATACATACATACATGCATACATACTTACATACTTACATACATACATGCATACATACATAGATACATGCATACATACATACATACATAGATACATGCATACATACATAGATACATACATACATACATGCATACATACATAGATACATACATACATAGATACATGCATACATACATCGATACATACATACATACATACATACATACATGCATACATACATAGATACATGCATACATACATAGATACATACATACATACATAGATACATGCATACATACATAGATACATACATACATACATACATACTTACATACATACATACATACATACATACATAGATACATGCATACATACATAGATACATACATACATACTTACATACACACATGCATACATACATAGATACATGCATACATACACATACATGCACACATACATACATACATACATACATACTTACCTCCCTCTCGATAGACCGATCAGCAGGAGGAGGCCGGGAGAGGAGGCGGGGAGAGGAGGCGGGGCCACCGACCGGGCCGGCAGAGGAGCTGCACAGCCGGACGCAGCGGCGGGTGCACCGATGTGTGCAGCCCGCCGCAGGAGGTGAGGGTGTGGGGCTGCCTGGAGGGGGGCTGCCTAGGGGGGGGCCGTAGGAGGGGACCAGGCACTGTGGTCGGCGGGCGCAGCCGCGGATGCAGCCGCGGCTGCAGCCCGCCGGCATTTACATGACAATAGAGGGGGGCGGACGGTTCTGGGGGGGCCCCTGTAGGTCCTGGTGCTGGAGGGGGCTGTGGAGGGGTGGGCACTTGCCGATCCGCCCCTCCAGATCTGATTGGAGAGCTCCAATCAGATCTGGAGGGGTGAATCCCTATGATTCCCTCCGATCGGCAGTTTCACTTTTAAACTGCCGATCGGAGGGGTCCTGGGCACGGGGGGGTTAATCCACCCCCTGTGGGGTCATCTCCAGGTTGTCACAGAGCAGCAGCATCTGTGACACCTGAGTGACCCGACTCACAGGGGGTGCAGGAGCTCAAATCTGCCAGGACGTTGTGCAACGTCCTGTGTCGGGAACGGGCAGAAACACAGGACGTTGCACAACGTCCTATGTCGTTAAGGGGTTAAAGTACAACAGACAAAAAAGGAATACTGTAAAAACACAGTACAAAGCAGAAGAGAAAACTGGCAAAAGAAAGCTGTGCATGGACAATTCCCAGAGAAAATCAAGGGTGAAGTCGACAAGGAGAAGACCTGGTTGTGGCTTACTAATGGAACATTAAAAAAGGAAACAGAGAGCTTAATTCTAGCAGCCCAAGAGCAAGTGATCTGCACAAATGCGATTAAAGCCAGAATTGAAAAATCAACTACAGACCCCAAATGTCGACTGTGCAAGGAAGCAGATGAAACAGTGGATCATATACTGAGCTGCTGCAAGAAGATCGCGCAGACAGACTTCAAGCAAAGCCATAACACAGTTGCTCAGAACTTGTGCCACAATTACCATCTTCCTGTCTCAAAGAACTAGTGGGATCATAAACCTGAAAAGATTATTGAAAATGAACATGCAAAACTACTATGGGACTTCCAAATTTAGACTGATAAGGTCTTGGAACACAATACTCCGGACATTACCATTGTAAGAAAAAAGGACGTTTGGATCATCGATGTGGCAATACCAGGCGACAGCAGGATTGAGGAGAAGCAACTGGAAAAACGTACACGATATGAGGACTTAAAGATCGAACTGCAAAGACTTTGGCACAAGCCAGTGAGGGTGGTCCCAGTGGTGATCGGCACAAGTCAGTGAAGGTGGTCCTAGGGGTCATTGGCACAAGCCAGTGAGGGTGGTCCCAGTGGTGATCGGCACACGCCAGTGACGGTGGTCCCAGTGGTAATCGGCACAAGCCAGTGAAGGTGGTCCCAGTGGTGATTGGCACAAGACAGTGAAGGTGGTCCCAGTGGTCATTGGCACAAGCCAGTGATGGTGGTCCCAGTGGTGATCGGCACAAGCCAGTGAAGGTGGTCCTAGTGGTCATTGGCACAAGCCAGTGAGGGTGGTCCCAGTGGTAATCGGCATAAGCCAGTGAGGGTGGTCCCAGTGGTGATCGGCACAAGCCAGTGAGGGTGGTCCCAGTGGTAATCGGCACAAGCCAGTGAGGGTGGTCCCAGTGGTAATCGGCACAAGCCAGTGAGGGTGGTCCCAGTGGTGATCGGCACAAGCCAGTGAGGGTGGTCCCAGTGGTCATTGGCACAAGCCAGTGAGGGTGGTCCCAGTGGTCATTGGCACAAGCCAGTGAGGGTGGTCCCAGTGGTGATCGGCACAAGCCAGAGTGGGTGGTCCCAGTGGTAATTGGCACACTAGGTGCTGTGCCTACAAACTGTGGCCAGCACTTGAAATTTTCTCCCAAACAATTAAAATTTGCACAACTATTAAAGGGAACCAACCACCCCAAATGCCCCCCCCGGACTATTAATATCGTTCCCTACACCCAGCACATACATGTGCTGCAAGGTTTTTTGCTAAAAAAACTGTTTTTTAAAAGTTAAGATAATGCTTTATAAAGTTTATAACGAAGGGACGGGTGGGTGTTACTTAGCTGGGGCTAAAGCCGAGTTGCAGCTGCCAGTCATCCTCCTCTCTCCCCTCGCAGCATTGAAGTCCAGCCCTTTCTTGTCGTCACAGCCTGGTGCACGGGATCTCATACCCGTGCACACGTCATCAGCTACAGCCGGGTCGCGAGCACACGACCTGCGCTCAGCTGTGGAAGTCAGAGCGCGCGCTCGCGACCCGGCTGTAGCTGATGACGTGTGCACGGGCATGAGATCCCGTGCACCAGGCTGTGACGACAAGAAAGGGCTGGACTTCAATGCTGCGAGGGAGAGAGGAGGATGACTGGCAGCTGCAACTCGGCTTTAGCCCCAGCTAAGTAACGCCCACCCGTCCCTTCGTTATAAACTTTATAAAGCATTATCTTAACTTTTAAAAAACAGTTTTTTTAGCAAAAAACCTTGCAGCACATGTATGTGCTGGGTGTAGGGAACGATATTAATAGTCCGGGGGGGGCATTTGGGGTGGTTGGTTCCCTTTAAGTCTTGGTTAGATGATAGATTCATTATTTTTTGCATGAAACAAATATATGGAGTGCTATTACTTGTTCAGAATTTCTTATTAACCTTGATATTTGACTTAAAAACCTTTAATCAACCATTCCTCATTTGTGAAATAATTTGATGTATTGCATGTATTTTTACTTAATATCTAGAATTAGCACCTTCCTTTCATTTTCATGAAATCAGCAAAAATGTTTAGGTTACCAGAATGTTTTTTTTATTGAATTGCAGACCAGTGTTATTACTTTTTTTTTAAAGAGTTACTAAACTTTATTTAATTGCTGAATAGCCTATGCAAAGTTATAATTTTTTTTATTATAATTCTGTATATATTTCTTCTTCTTCCTTCTCTCTCAATCAGTGTGCTGAAAGTGCTGTTTCATCTACCTTGTTCCTGCTCCTTTAGAAGCAGCTTAGGCTGCCTTCACATTTGCGTATGTGAACGCAGCCTATGCTGCGTTCCCATACGCATTCAAACGCATGCGCACTGCGTTCCTATGTTTAACATAGGAACGCATAGTGCCTGCGTTTGGCAGCGTTTGCTGCGTTCGGGTGCGGATGCGGACGATATCTGCTCCTTCCGGTGGCCCGTGTCCGCACCCGGGACGCAGCATATCGCGTCCCTGGTGCGGGCGAGAGTGTGTGATTTGTGCGCAGGCATCCGCCTGCGCACAGATCACTAATGGCAGGCAATGAGAGCGCACGGCGGTCTGCAAGCATCTGCAGACCGCCGTGCGCTCCATTATAAATATAGGGGCCGCGGTCTGCATGCAGATGCTTGCAGATGCATCTGCAAAACGCTGCAGATGCATCTGCAAGTCTGAAGGCAGCCTTAGAACTGCTGCTCTAGCAAATATCCATAGTCCATAGATTTGCAGTCAATATTTACAAATGTTGTCACTGTCTGGCCACGTGGGAGGGGGAAGGAAAGTTTAAACAGGAAGAACGTTTGTACATAGTGTTTGTTTATAGATTCTTTTCAGAGCAGCAGTTCAAAGCAATGTGTAAAGGTACAAGAACAAAGTAGTTAAAGGGAACCAACCACCTCAGATCACCCTAATACACAGTTAGTACATGTCCCTGCACCCTAAGGATACGTTTCCAGCACTGTTTTTGTGTAAAATCTTGCATTAGTATAACTGATATAAAGAGTTTATAAAGTTACTAGCCTGGAGACATCTGGGCGTATCCCTCCTTCTGTTATACTTCAGGGCTGTGCATTCATTGCATGGCTGTGCTCCCCCTCCCTCTGTGCAGAGGAGATAACAATCACGCCCATCAGGGCAGGGCAGCAGGCATGGAGGGAGGGGGAGCACAGACATGCAATGAATGCACAGCCCTGAAGTATAACAGAAGGAGGGATACGCCCAGATGTCTCCAGGCTAGTAACTTTATAAACTCTTTATATCAGTTATACTAATGCAAGATTTTACACAAAAACAGTGCTGGAAAGGTATCCTTAGGGTGCAGGGACATGTACTAACTGTGTATTAGGGTGATCTGAGGTGGTTGGTTCCCTTTAAAAATGCACTTTCGGCATGATGCTAGAGAGAGAAAGAAACAGAGAAATATAATGGAGTTTATTACAAGTCAAAACTTTGTAAATGCTGATCAATAGTTAAACGAAAAAACGTTTAATTACCATATTTATAAGACGCACCTGATTATAAGACGCACCCCAAATTTGCTGAAGGAAAAGAGAAAAAAGTTATTTTTAATGTTAAATGGGGTTTGACTTATAATGCCGGTGTCTGTCTAACAAATCATATAGCGTATATGTCTCTCATAGCACCCTTATCCTGGTACATTGTCCCTCATCCTGGAATATAGCCCCCGATTCTTAAATTAGCCCCCTTAATCTGGATATGGTCCCCTTATATTGGATATAGCCCCATTGTACTGACACACATCCCTCAGTGATGCCACATGTCCCCTATTGCTGGCACACATCTCCCTGTGCTGGCACAGGTCCCCTATTGATGGCACTCATCCCCATGGCTGGCACACTTCCCCCATGGCAGGCACATGTCCCCCGTAGATGGCACATGTCCTCTGTGGCTGGCACATGTCCCCTGTGGCTGGCACACGTTCCCCATGGCTGGCACACGTCCCCCGTAGCTGGCACATGTTCCCCGTGGTTGCCACACATCCCCTATGGCTGGCACACGTCCCCTTTTGCTGGTACACATCCCCTGTAGCTGGCACATGTCCCCTGTGGCTGGCACACATCCCCTGTGGCTGGCACATGTCCCCCATGCTGCTGGCACACATCCCCCTTGGCTGGCACACGTCCCCTGTGGCTGGCACACGTCCCCTGTGGCTGGCACATGTCCCGTGTGGCTGGGACACATGCCCTGTGGCTGGCACACATCCCCTATGGCTGGCACACGTCCCCCATGCTGCTGGAAGACATCCCCTATGGCTGGCACACGTGCCCTGTGGCTGGTACACATTTCCTGTGGCTGGCACACATCCCCTGTGGCTGGCACACATCCCCTATGGTTGGCACACATCCCCCATGCTGCTGGCACACATACCCCATGGTTGGCACACGTCCCCTGTGGCTTGCACATGTCTCCTATGGCTTGCACATGTCCCCTGTGGCTTGCATACATCCCCCCTGTCCTGGTTATGGCCCCCATGATGCTGCCCATAGTAAAATAAAAAACTCTTTACTCACCTTCCTCCAGCGCTGTCCTTCGTGTCTCCCTCCTGCCACTGCACTCCTCCACTTCCTGCTTCACAGTGCCGGTCATGTGATCGGCACAGCACAGAGACATGGTCTCTGCCTGCCCGATCACAGCGGCAGCAGGGAGAGTGGGGAGACAGCAGGAGATCAGTGCTGGAGGAGGTAAGTAAAGTTTTTTTCATTTTACTCTGGGCAGCAGCATGGGGGTCATATGGAACAAAGGGGGGCATGTGCAATCACTGGGGGGGGGAGCAGGAACATATAACATGCACTGCTCCCCCAGCCCGTCACCACGGTGCGGTTTCAGCACCACGGTGATGGACAGCGGCATTGCATATTATATGAGTGGGAGCTGGAGATCTCTCGCTGACTCCTGCAGCCTGTCCCAGCCCACCCCAGCTTCCCCCAGCCCCCGGACAGGTTTCAGAGCCCCCTCACCTCCCCTGCAGTATAATTCATATATTTGGATTATAAGACGCACCCCCCACTTTCCCTCAAAATTTGGGGGAACAAAAGTGCGTCTTATAATTCGAAAAATTCAGTACTCATTAACAGTTAAAATTAGTGTCATTAGTTACTTTATCATTAATAATGATAATAGGGTCACTCAGGTGACTTTAATTGAGCAAGGGGAACTTAATACATTGATATATAGTTTTGTGAGGAAAGATTCAGTATAAACCTGTGATTGAATCTTGTAAACCTCTGCTCTGTTATTTATTAACTATTTTATATGGTGTG
This sequence comes from Allobates femoralis, assembly GCA_033576535.1. NCBI lineage: Eukaryota > Metazoa > Chordata > Amphibia > Anura > Aromobatidae > Allobates > Allobates femoralis. Next base: position 73,023,260 of record JARQOC010000007.1, read on the forward strand.
ACTATCTGGATTAAATGGATAATCATTCAAAGGTTGGAAATTGCTATTTTTGTTTTTTTTTTTATTATAAAAGACACACCCCAAATTTGGTGAAGGAAAAGTGAAACAAATTTTTTTAATGTCAAATGATGTCCATATTATAATGCCCGTGTCTGTCTTACCATCAGTATATATGTCTCCTATCCTGGTACATAACACCCCATCCTAGACCCACCATAGCCCCCCAATCCTTGTACATGGCACCCTATCCTGGACCCACCATAGCCCCTCAATCCTGGTACATGGTAATTCCATCCTGGACCCAACATAGCTCCCCAATCATAGTACATGGCTGCCTGTCCTGGACCCACCATGGCCTGCCCATCCTGGTGGCATGGCACCCCATCCTGGACCCACCATACCCCCATGGCTATGTACTAAGGGGGTTTAACAGGGGTGGTGGTTCCGTGGCAGGGTTTATGGGTGCATAGAGGGTGTGGACACAGCTTTGGACCCGGGGGTTTCCGGTGCACGGTGGACCCCTCCATTTTCTATGTTGCATTGCCAAGCTGCAACTGGACGCTAGAGGTTGAGACTTCAAGAAATGGCTGTGGATCTCCGCAGCATCGAACCCGAACCTGTGCCCCCACCCTCTGTCACCTGTGGACCCGGGTCCTGAACCCCAGCTCCTCCACTGCAACCCTGCATCACCCAGGTATGTTTTTTTTTTATATAATTCGGATTGTTAAAGGCAGCCTCATGTTCCCCCCAATTTGTGTGGAGCAAAAGTGTGTCTTATAATATGAAAAGCACGGTAAATAAATGAAGAGCATATGTTGAAACATTGCATGTTTATTATCATATAAAATGACACATCAGATTTTAAGAATGCGGCCTGGTCACTTAGAGGTTGAAGGACCTGTCACTTACAATAAATAAATATGTATTTTTTTTAATCTGGTGTAAATGCTTCTCCATTGAATCTATTGAATCTGATTCTTTTTTTTTTCCTGCGCACTTCAATCCCTCTTAATCCACAGCAAAGGACAGGAAAAAAGCTGCAACTCACCGGTTAATGCAGATCTTTTATTGTGCAGTTACGGGTGCATACAAACAGGGAGGGGGTGATGGATCAGCGGATCCACGGACTACTGTGCCGTTTCGCGCTTGTGCGCTTCTACATGTCCTGTAGAGGGGCACAAGCGCGAAACGGCACCGCAGTTCGTGGATCCGCTGATCCATCACCCCCTCCCTGTTTGTATGCACCCGCAACTGTAGAATAAAAAATCTGCATTAACCGGTGAGTTGCAGCTTTTTTCTTGTCCTTTGCTGTGGATTAAGGCTGCCTTCACATTTGCGTTTGGAGCACAGCATACCAAAAGCAGCCAAACGCTTGTGCACATGCGTTCCTATGTTTAACATGGGAACACATGTGCCTGCATAGGGCTGCGTTTGGCCGCATTTGCATTCGGATGCGCATAATTTATGCGCCCCCCCGACTGAGCTCCAAACGCATCATGCAGCATTTTTTTGTGCGTTCTCGGCGCTTGTTCTATCCGCAAGCGCCCGCAAGCACACAAAAAATGCATTGATCTCAATGGATCCACAGTGTCCTCTGCATGACACCGCAGGAGAATGCTGCGGATCTCATTGAAATCTCTCCTGGTGGCCGCCGGTGATCACGAGCGGCCACCGGGAGATCATGCAGAGCCGCCACTGATCTCCCGCCGGTGTCAGCGGGGAGAACAGCTGATCTGACAGCTGTTTAAACCTCCCGCGCTGACACCGGATAGGGTGATATCGGTGCGGGAGATTTGAAGCAGCGATCAGCTGTTTCTTATCTCCCACGCTGATATCACCCTATCCGGTGTCAGCGTGGGAGATTTAAACAGCTGTCAGATCAGCTGTGCTCCCCGCTGACATCGGCGGGAGATCAGCTGTGTCGGGAGGAGGAGATCTCTGCCGCTGATCTCCTCCTCCCGGCCGCCCCCAGAGGCAGCTGATTGGCTGCCGGGGCACCATAGTAATGTGAACGCATGCAGGGATTCTCTGCTGCTTCACATTATTATGGGCTGCTTTTGCCTGCGTTTGCGTCTGCATGCCCTCTGCATGCAGACAGAAACGCAAGTGTGAAGCCAGAGTAAGTGTTGTGGTTTGAACTTTGGAGCGAGCACCCTGGTGTGGCATTTTGTATCCGCTTACAGCGGCTGTCAAGTATAGAGTGACATTCTGAAGGAAGCAGCGATTGGTGCTCGGTCTGCTCCTTCAACCTGGTTATTTGTGAAATGTACCTTCCATTACTCTTTCTTGTTGCGGTTTGGGCTGACGTTTCAAATAATAGCATTCTTGGGGAGATGCAATGTTTTAATCACACATTATTGCATTTCATTGCAATGTTGCGGTGACCAAAAAAAAATTAATTTTGGCGTTTGGACTTTTTTCCATTATGCAGTGTACAGATCTGATCGATTAACTTTAGATTTTGATAGATCAGGCATTTCTGAATATTAAACATGTTTATTTTTTTTTTAATAGTTTTATTTTCAATGGGGCAAAGAGGGGGTGATTTGAACTTTTGTGTTATTTTTATTTTTTTCATAACTTTTTTTACATTCTTCTTTATTTTCCATGGCCCAGTAGGGCACATCAGCACTGCACAGTGCAATCGCTTTTGCAATGCAGAGAGATGCTTCAGCATCTCTGCATGCCACCAATGATCACTTTCTGATGCAACTCAGGGATCGCCGGTAGGAAATGATTCCTTACAGCTTCTAGAGTCATCAGCTGATCCCAGCTATCATAGCAATGCATCAAGGCCCGGTGGCTGCATCATGGGGCCGCCAATGGTGGAACAGCACCATCCCCACTGTGGTGCCTTGACTCGTGCTGTCAGTGTTTGACAGAGCAATCCAAAGGGTTAACAGTGCTGGGGGAATCACTGATCCGATCGATGCTGTTAGCTACACATGTCAGCTGATCAGATCAGGCATAGGGAACCCCCAAAAAAGTCTTTAATGCATTAATCCATATGTAAACTGTATTAACCTTATATAAACTTATAGAACTATTAAACAAATTATAATCCTGTGTGATTACGTTCTATAACTTTGTCATTTTGGCAAAACTATTTTCCGATTAAGGCTATGCTAGAATTTTCACTTTTTTTTTTAGCAAAATATAACAAAATTCCAAGAAAAACAACATTGCTTCTCCAGATCCATGCCATATATGTAAATACTTGAGTCAATTAGTGGTTACGAGTAGAACTGTGTCTTGCCAGATTGAACTATATGGACAATCTGGACTAACAGATGCCTATGTGGCTCAAACAGTATTTTGCATCCCCGGTACGCTTCCTAATCACTATGTAAATGCAGTTATGCTTGGATAAGATGTGTGTCAGTGTTAAAAGAGCAATGTTTGGTTTTGCATGAAGTTTCCGAAAAAAATATAATAATTGTCCGGAATTGCTCCACACTTCAGTACGAAAGACGTGACCTGGAAAGTGTTCCATTTTTGCAATTCCTTTGACCCTGATCTAATTCTCCTCCGTAGAGGTCAGGTTGGTATGAGCTCTCACACAGATGGTCTCTACTTCTGGCTTCAAAACTCAAATTAAAAACTCACTTTGTTAGGCTATTTTTCTTTACTAAAAAAAAAAATCTAGTTTTCAGATAAAATTTTGGTTTAAACTTCACGTAAAAATATTATGTTTTGGTCACTTCTGTCATGTGGATGTCTAAAATCTGAATTAAAAGTGCAAAAATAAGTAAAATAAGGAATGTATCTTCTTGCAATTGTATATAGCTGCCATAGAGGTACAGTGTTCATAATGTCACATGTATGATGTTTTATTTTTATTTAACGGCCTTCAGCTCAATCTTGTATTATGGCAACTTGATTGATGAACGCTCTTTTGGAAGATCGATATTGTGAAAGACGAGATAGGTCCCCAAGGTTGTACCAAGACATCGGGTTGCTGGTTTTCCTTTTTCGCCTTGTTTTTTCTATTCTTCCTCCCATGATGCCCTTCCCCTGTGGACCGGTCGCCACTAGATGGCGCAGCAACTGGGATCGGTAAGTCCAGTCACCCCAAACACACACCCAACACATTTTTGATCCCAAGACTAGGGACTTTATGCCCAGCAATGGGACGGTGGGAGGACACATGTGGAGGGTGGGGAAGTTAGGACAGGACATGGTTAGGGGAGGAAATAAAACTAGAAAACACCAAGATCAGTAAGCCAGTCAGCTAAGTAAAGTCGAGGAGTTAAGTTCAGTCAGAAAGAGAGGCGAAAACACCAACAAACAGGACTGAAAGGACTCGGACCCAGCAGCCTGTTCCACCATGAAGCTTGTCCGGGTCCTGGCTGCAGACCATAGTGAGAGACGGAAGGAGTCCTAGGGACACGGATAGTGAGCAATCCATCTGTGTATTCGAATTAGCGGGAATGCCGAGGGACTGGGGCGGAAACCAGGATGCCGGCTCTGCTGAAGTGGCCAGGATGCTCTATGCTCCAACCACAAAAATTGGCGGGGAGCGAGCTCTTTATGCCCCGCGACCCAACGAGCGGCGAAAAGCAGGCCACCATACTAGGGCTAGGGGACCAGGCAAGTCGCCCACCAAAATCCAGTGGCAGCTGGATCGTAGCTTGCGTACAGACAGACCGAGAGGCCCATGAAAGAAACACGAAAGGGGATAATTTGGGTGAGCTGTCTCAGCTGCTATGAACCTACCGGAGCTGCCATTACCCTGTTTTGTAACCATCTGCCGAGAAAGTGAAGTGAATCGGGTTGTTTGTAGCTCAGCAGTTTGTGAGACTGTGATTTCTATGCCTGAGGAGTGGTAGACTGATTCACCAAGCCGGCAGCAGCAGTCTGCATGAATTTGACTTTGAACCCTGTCAGCAGCACAGCCGCGCTGGCTTACCATTACCCTTATCATCTCCAAAGACTTTACATTTGCCTTGGGGATCTGCTCTTCCTTGGAGAGCAGAACCATCCTCGCTGCTACTCCCATCATCCCCAGAGGTCCCAACTGCAGCGGCAACTATACCAGCTGCATTCCACGGGGGTGTCACAACAAAACTTTTATTTTTGCTTCTATTTTATTTTTATCCATTTTTTTTAATTCTCCTTTTTAACTGATCGCCCATCGAGGGGATCACGGATCATTTTATTCCTTTATCGTCCAGGTTTCACATCCATATGCTACCGCAGAAAGACAACACTATGTACAAGTCTTCGTCACTAGTGAAATGTTCCTTGATTTGAAGACCTTTTCCAGTGACTGCATTTTTTATTTGCCCATAGCTATTAGACATTATATAGAAAAAAACTGAACAGCACCAAACTTAAGTATAAAATGTGGAGTGCTCAGCCCAAAAGTGTTCTGTCCCAAAACAACATCAACAGTAGAAAAAAATCAGGCAGCACTTCAAATAATAAAGTAAAGTGGACTTTTATTTGGCAGTGGTGTGACATTTCAGTCACTTGGACCTTTCTGAAACACGCAGACCGAGCAATGGGCTGGAGCAGATCGCCTCCTGCCGGTGACATCAGCACCGGAGCCTGCCTTGCTGCAGATTATGGTGTATGCATACAGCGGGGCGGTCTCCGGCGCTGACATTACCGGCTGGAGACGTTTCAGCTGACGGGACCCGCTCCAGCCCATTGCTCGCTCTGTGCCTGCGTGACTTCAGATGCAGAGGAGCAAGAGCAGGCGAAGAGGGGAGACACAAAGAGCCAGAAGGCGAAACAGAGAGTGCTGGAGGTGGCACAGAGAGAAGGGGGCGGGAGGACCCCGGGAACAGTGATGACTCATTACTGAGTAAGTCCCTCCAGACTCGTTATCTGTACAATTTATAAAGTGTTTTGCACAACTTACAGGGGAGGTAAATACATGTACTTCAAAAAACAAACTCCAAGGAGTCAGGCCAAATAATTAGCAATATTAATTTATTTAAAATAACACTATGTAAAATGACAATGTCAATAAGGTACACAGAAGGAGGACCACATGAAGAACATAAGTACACCAAAGTAGGAATCAATCCTCAATATAAGAGGCAATATGTATAATCAGCCAAATAAGTGCCTCAAAACTGAGTGCACTGATATACAAAGTTAGAGGATAGAGCATGTAATACCAAACATGGACCATGCAATACCAATCATGGGTCCATTACCTTACTGCGTACCGCCCCCTGATGCGTTTCGCACCAGCTTCTTCCCTCCTCAGAAGAAGCTGGTGCGAAACGCGTCAGGGGGTGGCCGCAGTAAGGTAATGGACCATGATTGGTATTGCATGATCTATGTTTGGTATTACATGCTCTATCCTCTAACTTTGTATATCAGTGCACTCAGTTTTGAGGCACTTATTTGGCTGATTATACATATTGCCTCTTATATTGAGGATTGATTCCTACTTTGGTATACTTAAGTTCTTCATGTGGTCCTCCTTCTGTGTACCTTATTGACATTGTCATTTTACATAGTGTTATTTTAAATAAATTAATATTGCAAATTATTTGGCCTGACTCCTTGGAGTTTGTTTTTTGAAGTATATATATGTTTTGAAGAGGCCTTCCATCTTTAGGGTGGTTTGAATTTATGGAGGTAAATACATGGTGGACCCCTTCCCTGAATGCAGCAGACATGCTGCATTCAGTGGTGCTTTCATTTTGGAAAGCACCAGGGGGGTGACAGATCCTTTTTAAAATATCCTGTTGGAATGAAAATTCAAGTAATTGTCTGAAATGTCAAAACTAAGGTCATCTGTGTTATCTCTGGAAGTTCCATGGACATTGAAAAGAGCAGAGCACATGCACACTGTTACAATCCAATTCAGAGCCCCCTGAGTCTTGGGAATGGTGGGATCCCCAGTGAAAAGTGTTCATTCATCCTTTGGATTTTTGACAACAATTACTGTTGCATATACCAATTTAAAAAGTTATCCGGTTATAAGATATTGATACTTATGACCATAGATCATTAATATCCAGTCAGTGGGTGTCGACACCCGGAACCCTCAACAAACAGATGCTATAACATATGGTATTAGCTGGAAGAAATCATAATAAGCATAAATGCAAGGCTCAACTACAACTGAAGTGTAGTGGCTAGTGATAAGCGAGTAGAGAAATATTTGTAAGCACTATACTCGTAACTAGTACTTTGTAATTCTCGTGTACTCTTCTGACTAGCTAGTCCAATGTTAATCAATTAGTGATAGGCTCCACCCACAGACATCCGTCCATAAATCAAACATTTCCTGGACAGGGCGGGAGGGTGGGCTTTTCGAGTTTTCACTGAATAAAACACCTTGCTGTGCCCCCCAGAGAGACCCTACCATTAAATCTGCTCTCATTGAGGTGCCGACTGCTTTTGTGTACTGATATTAATGGGCAATTAGTGTGGGATAGATAACACTTGATACATCCCTCATGAGCACCAGTGTAACTTCCCGAGTAACAAGTATTGAGAATATTGTACTATCCATGCGAGTAGCGAATAGTAACGATTACACTCGCTCATCACTACTAGTGGCTGCTAATGAGAACTACAGAAGTGCCCCTATCCAATGGAAAAGGAGTGTTTTCACAGTACCTGGCAGCAGCAACTACCAGTAACTGTTGCTGCACGTTACAGTTCCATTCATTGGGCTGACATTTGGCCACCGCCGAAGCTGCTACCAGCTTATAGGTTTGTACCTCCATGGTCTGAAATTGATGACCTATCCTGATAACAGGAGCTGTTCCAGAGCACCTGGCAGCAGCCACTACACACTTAATGTAGATGCTCATGGCAGCTCCAATCATTGCAGTTACGTCCAGCCACCACCAAGGCTGCTAGCAGCTAATGGGTATCAGACCTCTTCCAATTTGATATCAATGAGTTATCCTGATGAAAGGAACTGTTCACCAGTACTTGGCAGAAACCACTACACACAAAATGTAGCTGCACATTGCAATTCCATTTATTGTGTTTATCACAAAGCATTCACTGATCTCAGGGAGACCAGTCCAAGAAAACACTGCGAGCAGCTGGCTAAAGCGCTCAACACAGTGAATTCCTAGGCGCATTGCCTCCTGGGAATTATGAATATGCAAACAGAGTCTGTGGAGCCTCGGTTAGCAGTCTCAAACAGAGGACTAGCCAGATATCCCTCCTGGAAAGAACCCAGCCAAGGGGTGGCTCCTTGCGGAGAACACCATAACCACCATGTTAAGTGGCCCTTTTAGTCAATATGCAGCTCTTTTACAAGCTTAGAGATATGACAAGAAAATACCAAGGTGAGGTATCCATCCACATACAGCTGTTTCGGGGTGTTACCCCTCATCAGTGTGGAGTAGGATTCTGGCTAGGTGGAAGCAAGGCCTAGTAGATCAACATCACAAAGCATTCACTGATCTCAGGGAGACCAGTCCAAGAAAACACTGCGGGCAGCCGGCTAAAGCGCTCAACACAGTGAATTCCGAGGCGCATTACCTCCTAGGAATTATGAATATGCAAATAGAGTCTGTGGAGCCTCGGTTAGAAGTCTCAAACACAGGACTAGCCAGATATCCCTCCAGGGAAGGATCCAGCCAAGGGGTGGCTCCTTGCGGAGAACACCATAACCACCATATTAAGTGGCCCTTTTAGTCAATATCCAGCTCTTTTACAAGCTTAGAAATATGACAAGGGACCCCTCCAGGCTCCTAACTGAGGCTCCACAGACTCTATTTGCATATTCATAATTCCCAGGAGGCAATGTGCCTAGGAATTCACTGTGTTGAGCGCTTTAGCCAGCTGCCCGCAGTGTTTTCTTGGACTGGTCTCCTGAGATCCATGAATGCTTTGTGATGTTGGTCTACTAGACCTTGCTTCCACCTAGCCAGAATCCTACTCCACACTGATGAGGGGCAACACACTGAAACAGCTGTCTGTGGATGGATACCTGGCCTTGGTATTCCCTTGTCATATCTCTAAGCTTGTAAAAGAGCTGGATATTGACTAAAAGGGCCACTTAACATGGTGGTTATGGTGTTCTCCACAAGGAGCCACCCTTGGCTGGGTCCTTCCCTGGAGGGATATCTGGCTAGTCCTGTGTTTGAGACTCCTAATCGAGGCTCCACAGACTCTATTTGCATATTTATTGTGTTTACACACTCCACTGCCAGAACCGCTAGTAGTTTATGGTACCGGACCTCCACAATCCGAAATTGATGACCAGTCCTGGGGAAAGAAGCTGTTCTACAGTACCTGACAGCAGCCAATACTCAATGAACGTAGCTGCATATTGTAGTTCCATTTATTGTGTTTACATTTGACAACCACCGGACCTGCTAGCAGCTAATGGTATTGGACCTCCACGATCTTCTATCGATGACTTATCCTATTGATAGGTCATCAATATCTTGTTACTAAACAACATTGGCAGTAGGTAAAGCCTCCATTTCAGCTTTCTATGTATTCTCCCAGTCCTTACACAATGACGTACGTAAATATCTAAGATCATGTCCAGTTTACTGCCTAGAAAACCAATTTTGTCAAGATGGCTGCATCTGTGATCATATAAATTAAATAAAGATATAATAGCAAAACAAAAAATAATATTTTAAGATTTATTTCAAGAATATAATAAAGCAAGAAACAATGACACCCTTAAAATATTCAATCTAGCAAACAAATCTAAATATGTCATTCTAAGAATACAAATGGAGAAAAAGAACCTCTTGAAAGTGAATAGGTCTTTATTTAAAGAAAAAAAATAACTAAAAATGTTAACTGCTTTCTGCAAAACCGTGCAGCATTAGAGACCTTTTGTGTGGTACAAAGTTGTTACAAAGTGACAATGGCAAAGTAAATGCAAGAATAGATTGTAAAAATCTCATGTAAAGCTACTTCTGGCTTGCTAGTAGCATGGGGCGGACTACCATAATACCTATATAATTTGCCCGTGATTGCATTATTCTGCTGGTGGATGAATTACAGAGAGTCAAGACGTGCGAACATGCAGGGCAATCACTGAGTGCTGGGGAGAGACGCGGAACGTTCTGACGAACATTAGCTGTGCTTTGGGGGTGCTATTATAAACCATGGTTCAAGTCTATAATTTGCTCCATAACTCACTATCTAGTAGTAAATACAAAGCCAAATTATAATCCTTTGGGCCATGTGAAAAAAACATAAATTACATCCTACAGAACAAAGTATGGTGACTTTTCTATTTTATGGCCATTACTAATCATTAAGGATTGTTCCCATTGGTCAGACTTTCATCACTTGGTTGATAGTAATAACGCACATCTTGGCTTTTTCCCAGCAATTCTCACATATTTATATATATAAGATGCTCAAAAAAAAGGGAACAATGTTAAATGTTAAATGTTCCCTTCATTTTTTGAGCAGTCCCAGACCCAATCAAATGTCAGCCAGTAGCACACTGCTCAAAAAAATAATGGTAACACTTAACATTTAACATTGTTCCCATTAAATTTTTGAGCAGTGTATATATATATATATATATATATATATATATAAATATATAGATGCATATTGTGCTAAAGCTGTAGATAGAATGCATACATATACCGTATATATACACTTTTAGCATGATGCACAAAGCAAGAAGTGGACACACTTGCAAGTATTGCTTGCACCCTGTTGTTGTATAATTTAAAATAATTATGTTCTAAATAAATCAACTTCACATAGGTTTGGGTATCCAGCCCCTGTGCGGATTTTTGTGCAGACAAGCCCTGTGAGTAGTTTGCTCCTGCAGCAGAACCGTGTGTGAATATGTCCAAAATGTTGGGTTCAAGAAAGAATTACGCCAATGGCCAATCGAGAGTTATAACAAAAAGCAATAAAGAAGTGCATCAATGGAGAGTTATAACAAAAAGCAATAAACAATTGTGTCAATGGGGTGTTATAACAAACAGCAATAAAGAATTGTATCAATGGAGAGTTATAACACAAAGCAAGAAAGGATTACATCAATGGAGAGTTATACCAAAAAGCAATAAAGAATTGCATCAATAAAAGTTATAAGTAAAAAAGCAATAAAGAATTGCATCAATGGAGAATTATATTAAACAACAATAAAGAATTGCATCAATGGAGAGTTATAACAAAAAACAATAAAGAATTGCATCAATGGAGAATTATAACAAACAACAATAAAGAATTGCATCAATGGAGAGTTACAACAAAAAGCAATAAAGCATTCCATGAATGGAGAGTTACAATAAAAAGCAATAAAGAATTGCATCAATGGAAAGTTATAAGAATTGCATCAATGGAGAGTTATAACAAAAAACAATAAAGAATTGCATCAATGGAGAATTATAACAAACAACAATAAAGAATTGCATCAATGGAGAGTTACAACAAAAAGCAATAAAGCATTCCATGAATGGAGAGTTACAATAAAAAGCAATAAAGAATTGCATCAATGGAGAGTTATAACAAACAGCAATATAAAATTGCATCAATAGAGAGTTATAACAAAAAGCAATAAAGAATTGCATCAATAGAGAGTTATGACAAAAAGCAATAAAGAATTGCATCAGTGGAGAGTTATGACAAAAAGCAATAAAGAATATCATCAATGGAGAGTTATAACAAAAAGCAATAAAGCAATCCATCATTGGAGAGTTACAACAAAAAGCAATAAAGAATTGGATCAATGGAGAGTTATAAGAAACAGCAATAAAGACTATCATCAATGGAGAGTTATAAAAAACAGCAATAAAGAATTGTGTCTATAGAGAGTTATAACAAACAACAATAAAGAATTGCAACAATGGAAAGTTATAACAAACAGCAACAAAGAATTGCATCAATGGAGAATTATATTAAACAACAATAAAGAATTGCATCAATGGAGAGTTATAACAAAAAACAATAAAGAATTGCATCAATGGAGAATTATAACAAACAACAATAAAGAATTGCATCAATGGAGAGTTACAACAAAAAGCAATAAAGAACTGCATCAATGGAAAGTTATAAGAAACAGCAATAAAGAATATCATCAATGGGGAGTTATAAAAAACAACAATAAAGAATTGTGTCAATGGAGTATTATAACAAACAGCAATAAAGAATTGTGTCAATGGAGTATTATAACAAACAGCAATAAAGAATTGTGTCAATGGAGAGTTATAACAAACAGCAATAAAGAATTGTGTCAATGGAGAGTTATAACAAACAGCAATAGAGAATTGTATCAATGGAGAGTTATAACAAACAGCAATAAAGAATTGCATCAATGGAGAGTTATAACTAAAAGCAATAAAGAATTGCATCAATGGAGCGTTATAACAAACAACAATAAAGAATTGCATCAATGGAGAGTTATAACACAAAGCAATAAAGGATTACATCAATGGAGAGTTATAACAAAAAGCAATAAAGAATTGCATCAATGGAGAGTTATGACAAAAAGCAATGAAGAATTGCATCAATGGAGAGTTATAACAAAAGGCAATAAAGAATTGTGTCAATGGGGAGTTATATACAAACAGTAATAAAAAATGGCATTAATGGAGGGTTATAACAAACAGCAATAAAGAATATCATCAATGGAGAGTTATAACAAAAAGCAATAAAGCATTCCATCATTGGAGAGTTACAACAAAAAGCAATAAAGAATTGGATCAATGGAGAGTTATAAGAAACAGCAATAAAGACTATCATCAATGGAGAGTTATAAAAAACAGCAATAAAGAATTGTGTCTATAGAGAGTTATAACAAACAACAATAAAGAATTGCAACAATGGAAAGTTATAACAAACAGCAATAAAGAATTGCATCAATGGAGAGTTATAATAAAATGCAATGTGCATAGTTCAGTGCAGAGATAGTGTAACACAAAATTCATGGCTGATGCCTCTCCACACCCCTAAAAAAGGTCAACCATGTGTTTGGACAGCCATTGTTATTAAAGACATAAAAGAGAACTTCAGGAGGTGTCCCCAAAAATCTACACCAACATGATCCCAGCTTTGGCTGTCACTTCCTGTTAATTGCTCCTACGTTCGAAGATGGGGAGAAGGAAACTAGCGGTAATTGGTGGCGTTTAGTGATGAGTGAACCCAAACTGAAAAGTTCAGGGTCCATACCAAACACCTAGTGTTCAGGCACAAACCCTAAACTCGGACTTCCTTGAGAAGTCCGTGTTACAGTTTGGGTTCAGTTAAGGGTCAGGAGACCTGTAAAAACATAGAAAACAGTTATTAAACTGCAGCGTTAAACTTACCGCGTCCCATCGCATGCACTTCTGGACTGCTCATTAACTTCCTCGCTCACATGGCTTTTTACTGGGTGCCGTAATGCAGTTAGTCAAGGTCACCCTAGTTCACAGCTGACGGGTCTCTACTGGTCTCTACTCTCTACTTACTAGCCTGAAGAAGGGAACTCAGCGTCCCGAAAGCTTGCTATGTTTACCATCTTTTCAGTTAGCCATTTAAAGGTATCAACCACTGAGGACTCTCAGATTGCAATATATTTTTCTATCTGCTGGCTAACACAGTATAAATATTCTTTACCGGGTCTCTACTGTGAACTGGGATGACCTTTCTCATTGCACTTGAGTGTTAGCGTCAGCCTGCTAGTTGATATGCAGATGCAGTCTCTGGAGAGGAAAAAGTACAAATAGGGTCTATCTGTGTGAACAAGAGGAGAACAAAAAAAGTATATTGCTCACCTTTTTCAGGTTGTGCCAGGCACAACCACACCAAACAGCATGTGCGGATTTTAATCTTGACAACGGTCTGCAGTAGCTCCCCCAACTTTGTAAGGTGCACAAAGGAAAACAATGGAATGGGGGTATCCGAAACATGATACCGTGTAAAGAAATTACTCACTTACAAAACTCCAAAGGTTTTATGGTGATTTTTTTATTCTCGTATTGAATAAAAAATCACCATAAAAATGTTGGACTTTTGTAAGTGAGTAATTTCTTCAGATGGTAGCGCGGTTCGGATACCCCCATTCCATTGTTTTCCTTTGTGCACCTTGCTAGATGATGGGAACAGACATGTGTCTGCTCACAACGATGAAGCAGAGTTGAACATTTTTGATGGACGACAGACCTGTGGATTATCATCGGAGGGTTTGCTTTGGGTTATTAAAGATGGGAGACAGAGATGTCTTTTGTCTTTTATTGCAATTAAAATATTTTTCTCTCTGTGTTGTGTTTATTTAATTTATTTAATGATTACTTCAAAGGAGGCTGGTCTAACATTGACCCAATAATATGAATGTCGGGCTTAGTGCCAGCTTCCAATACACAGGTGAAATTAACCCCTTTATTATCCAGTGTGCCACCACCACTAGGGCCACTGGAAGAGCTGGGTAAAGTGTGTGACGATGGCACTATTAAATAATATGCTATTTTCAGAGGCAGCTATGGGCTGCAATTTTCATCATGGAGGGCCTAGAAACCTTGGGCCTTACCATGCTGAGAATCTCAGTCCCCAGCTGCCTGAATTATACCTTGGATGGCAATCAAAAATAGGTCAAGCCCAAGAATTTTTTTTTAATTATTTATTTAAATAATTCAAAATAATAATGGGTTTTTCTGTATGTTGATTGCCAGCCAAGGTAAAGCCAGGTAGCTTGCATTGGCAGCCTGTAGCTGTCCATTTTATCTGCAGTAAAATTGAAAATACAACGAAGCGCCACCTCATTTTTTTTCAATTATTTGTTTTATTTTACAGCACTATGATCATGTAAGATGTGAAAAGGCACAACACCATGCTGCCGGGATAAATGGAGAAATCCCATGTCTTTTTTAGTTTTCTAACAGTACTCTAATTTCAGTCAATGGGTGAGGGGCACAACAGCTACTCACAGACCCTCTAGATAAAAAGGAGACACAAAGGCGCAAATGGGTCCTATCGTTTAGACAAGATGATATTCCCATGAGTGAATGTGCTCACCTAGTTTGGTTGTGATGAACCACAACCGGTATGCTCGCATGGACAGCTGTCGCTGGATCTGCACTTCCACGTGCAAAGTGGTGTCGTATCCAGAAATCCAAAGAGAGTATACTGTCGAGATGGAAGACACGGGAGACCAGGCTCCTTCAAAGATGCTCCTATATTCCCTACGCGTTTCAGTGTCGTCCCTGCACCTTCCTCAAGGGTATAATATAGATTATAACCCTGAGGAAGGTGCAGGGACGGCACTGAAACACGTAGGGAATAAAGGAGCATCCTTGAAGGAGCCTGGTCTCCCGTGTCTTTCATCTTGACAGCAGCGTGGATCACACAAGCACTAAACCCTCTTTGGAGTTCTGAATCACAGACCCTGTCACAGAGAGTGGGCATCGGTAGTTGCTTGTTGGATTAACCCTGAAAACTGCCCTTAGATTCTGGCATCTAGAATGTATGGACACTTTCCAGATTACTCAAACAGCCAATCACAGATGCCCACTCTCTGTGACAGCATCTGTGATTGGCTGTTGGGCCCCTCTGCAGTGAATATCCAAGACGTTATTGAGCAGCCAGGAAGAAAACTGGCGGTACGCCAGTAAGTATATTGATGCTGTTTAATAACTAAGGGTACTGTTACACGTCGCAATATCGCAATGCAGCATCGGCCTAAAGTCACTTGGTGTGGTAGTTGCAGTTGATATCGTTGGTGCGTTGTGTCGTGTAAGAGGGCAATGCGACTGCAATAACTCGCAGGGACGATATTGCAATGAGATTGTGCATGCTCTTCAACCGTGCAATGTTGCATATGCGATCTGGCATGATCGTGCAGTGTGATGGCGCAACTACGATGTTGAACGCAACTTCCCCTATTCACTACAATGTTAATGCTCAGACGCTGGGTTGCTCATACCCAGCGCACAAAAGGTGCGTACAACATTCTAGTTGCGTTGCCTGCCGATATCTCCCTGTGTGACATCTCTTATGCGATCTTGGACAAGTGCCAAAAACGTGCGCGCTCACGTGAAATTGCATGCGATATCGGAACGATATCGCGACGTGTAACGGTACCCTAAGTATTCTCTTTTTTCGTCCCATCTCATAACTTTAACTTCTGAGCACAGGGTTTGGACTCAAGTTTGAGTAACGTTCAGCCCTGAACTCGTACTTTAAAAAAGTCAAGGCGGGTCTGCCGAACCTGAACAGTAGTGGGTTCACCCAACAATATTCCTGTGTTCTCTATGAGAAAGCCACAGGCTTAAATATCCACCATTGGCTTATCTCCAGGAGAACAATGCAATCATCTGTCCAAAATCGGACATCTCCCCTGACCATCAGTTATCCCATTAACGTTAGAGAGCTAGCCGGTATCAGTGGGTTCAATGAACCTTTTTTGAGTGTGTATGAGCCATTGTTTGTAAACTTATTAAATCTTGCATCTCTGAATTTTTGGTTACGTCCACCAGCAAATTTACTTTATCTACTGATGGAAGTGATCTAGGCTTACAGATTTCACCATAGCGCCAGTAAAAACCTTTTTAACGCTTCTATGAATATTGTCCAATAGGTCATTACTATAAATGAATTCCTAAAATGACCGATTTACGTTTCCATTAATATAAAAAAATATTATTCAGTATGTGAAAGCCAACATCGATCTACCATGTTATTATCATGAAGTCTCTTATTTTACCTTCTAGCAAAACAATGCACAACTAATTAGGGAAGTGATAAACTCTCTCTCCATTCTTGTGGGTGAGAAGTGGTTCCTCTGGCCTTGTACAGTTCAGAGATGATCTCCATGGATCTCATTAGAAATACACAGACACTGGAGGAATTATCAGCAGGCAGAACATTTCAGGCTGTAGACATTGTAGAAAACACATTTGTGCGCAAGGTCCACTGCAGTCTGCAAGGAATAAGTCTATATGATGTTACGTTGAGCTCTCGGTCTTGCCTTGTGCCTCTATATAATGATCTCTGTATGACGTGGAAACAGTCGTTCTGCCTCTAGTATATTGCCAGTCCCAACAACAATAATCCTGCTTATCTCACCGGTATGTGGATCAAAGTTGCTAACTACATTTTTGTTTACTTTTTCTGAACATTTTAAGTGATCCAGGTCTACAGCCCATAATTCTGATAAGACAACATCAGCTGCATTAACTGTAAACTATAAAATAATATATACAGTCTAGATAACCTGTAAGTTTCTTCAGCTTCAGACAACACATGGACACCTTAATCTTTTTTATCAACAGGTGTGAAAAGTGATCAATTTTTACAGACTGCCCTAGATTTTCTGGACGGTTGACAACCTAGACGTGGATCTGAACAACGTAACGTAAAACCATAACCTTATATCTTCTGTAGACCTTGTCAGTTCATTGCAAAACTTTGATAATAAGATATAGTGCTGTAATATATCATGTATCACAGCACAATGAAAAACTTTTATATTCCTTTTATAACATAGGATTCCCATGGATGCACTTTATATGCCCACAACAGTCTATAGCTGTCTATTTTTTTAAGCCCTTAAGGAGCTGAGCAGTGATGAGGTACCCATAAAATGCATTCAGATGCTTGGATAGGCTTGAATCATGTCCCGAGTATAATGGAAGTCAATAGGGATCTCAAGCATTTTCTGGAAGAATGCTCAAGATCCCCATTGACTTCCACTGTTCTCGGTTCATGAGTTAAGCCTATCCGAGCTTCCGACTGCTCGATACTACCGTATACCAAGCACCTGAGCATGATAGTGCTCGCTCATCACTAGTGCTGATATACCTTAGACATCAATTGTTGTGGGTGACAGCTATTCCTCTTGATCTCTTATACAAATGCACATTCAATTTGGCCAGGAATGCGTGTATTTTGAATTGGAGAACTTTATAAACCCCGGCCAGACACCTCTGATGGTGACTCACCTGTTTGGAGAACAAATAAATTGAAAGTGGAAAATCAACATGCCCGATCCTTCTTTACCCTACATTTTGGAGGGGAGTCGCAATACCCTCATACCCATTAAATGGTTACTCACAGGTGGAGTTGACTTTAATATTTATGGCAGGTGAAGTTTCTAGAGATTTTAAAATCATATGATAATGTAAGTATAATTCAAGGAGCGACAGGAGATCTTAGACTTTCAATCCTAATATGGACCCTAAAATGCCACCATATTAAAGGGTTGTCCTGAAGGTCTCTTCTCTGGAACACAGTTCATCCGTCCCTCCTAACTTCCAAATTGCTGGGCGTGGGTGACAATTGAGGAGAGCATTATGGTTGTGCTTCTAACCTGAACTGTAAAATCCTCAATAAGGGCATAGGACCTGATAGTAGAGGTGGGAAGAGCATTGTTCGGCCTCTCTAGCCAACAATAAGAAGGGGGTCATGACAGGGGACTACGTGGGGAACAGAGATAGGGGGCACTGATACTGCCAACATGAAATGCAAAAGCCTTAATGAAAACTCAGGAACAGAGGAAGAGGTGGGCATGATTGAAGAGCAGTCCTCGGCCTCAGCAGTGAATGGGGAGGGTGTGGATAGAATCACGAGATGATGCTGCTAACCTGCAAATTAAAGATCATGGTTAGGGCTCAAAAATCTGATAGGGAAGTTGAACAGCACCACCAAGCTGCTGGCGGGCTGTTGTGCATACCCAGGACTTGTTTTACAGGCAACAATAATAGGTGGCTGAAATGAAGATTAATGTTTTTCCAGACGTCGGCCAAGCTCAGTGTAAACTGCACATGGTTATCTACCATTCCAAAACAGCAGCAGTGGTCACTCTTGTTGGCAGTAATAAAGCCCAGAGAAAGAGGTAGCAAGAGAATGAGAGCAGATAGCAAAATCAAATAAATCTAACTTAACAACTGTCAAAGCTCCTAAAATGTCTGTCACCAGGTGTCCTTGTATTCACTCTGTGGTGGAGCTGGTGATAGAAGGGACATTAGAATTAGAAGTTCAAGATGGCGCAGGACTGGTCCAGTAAGACTTGGGTGGCTGGGCATGTATTGCTGTCCAATCTGGCTGTGTGGGTGTGTGATGTCCTGCAGGAGTTATCAGCTTAATACTTTATCCAATAGGAGAGCACCAAACCCAACTTAAAGGGATTGTTCAATACTTAAGGCCCTGTCACACGTGTCAATATCGCTAGCGACATCGCCAAAAAGTGATGCATCAGCGATGTCGCTAGCGATATCGCAAGTGCGTCGTGCTGTGTGACAGTGCGACGCAACTGCGATTCATCGCTGGTCGCAGGTTGACAGGTTTACGAGGATGAACGTAAACCTGTCAATCTGCAACCAGCGATTAGGCTGGATTGCGCGTTCTGACACCGCAATAGCGATGTTGGCGGCGATCCAGCCTATACCGCAGCATTGCTGCGGATCGCTCGCTGGGTTGATCCCAGCCCAGCGAGCGATGGCTCCGCCCACATCGCTGTGGCATCACCGGCAACATCCTGCCGTGTGACACCAAGGCTGCGATGTTGGAAGCGAGCGTGCACCCGCTCATCGTTTCCGACATTGCAGCCTTGGTTGACACATGTGACAGGGCCTCAGGGCCTTAGACAACTCGATCTCATTCCCCATGTTAGCCATTGTTACAATAAAATATCTTTTACTCACCTCCCATGCCAGTGTCATTCCAATAGTGCTGACACTCACTCTCCTAGGGCTCAAGTGAAATTGTTGTTGCTTCATGTGAGCCCTGCACCCAATCAGTGCCAGCTTTACTCTCCTTGTTTTTGGAATTATAAGTAATCAAGAGTAAGTAAGCACTGTGGCTGCCACTGACTTCCTCTTGATTACTTATACATTCAAAGGTAGGAAGAGTAAAAATAGCACTGATTGGGCCCAGGGCTTGTGTGAAGTGACAACTTCACATAGACCCCAGGAAAGCAAGTGCCACCATCAGGGGCGGACCTACCATGGTGCAGCTGGTTCAGCTGCACCAGGGCCCCGACCGACTAGGGGGCCCCTCAAGCACCTGTAGGAGGGCCCCCTAGCCGGCCCCCCGCAACCGCGATCGTGTGTCAGAGGAGAGGACGTGAAGTGAGGGAAGCTTCCTGCTTCCCACAGCCGATGCCGCCCCTCCTCTCCTGTCACCTGCTGCCTGGCAGGTAGCAGCAGCCAGCAGCCCCCCCCCCCCCGCTCCTCATCTTGGAAAGCAGCTCGCACCCCCTCCCCCAGCTCCTCAGTCTAAATGCCTCACCGGGACCCGCCAGGCTCAGGTTCCGCCACTGGCCACCATCGTTAGAGAGGCGTTGGCATGGAAGGTGAGAAAAAGCTATTTTATTTTAATGGTGGCAAACATGGTGACTGAAAAGGGGTGGTCCTAGTAGTAGACAATCCCTTAAGCTTCTTACTAGTCCTATGCTCTTTTGGCTTAGTCCTGCCTGGTTTGCTCCTTTTGATACTAGTTTTTCCTGTTTTGACCTTGGCTGTGTCTTTTACTATTCTTTTATTTTCTAATTTTGCACCCTTTGTGTCCTCTTGGTTCTGACCCAGCTACCTGACTATTCCTTCCAACTTACTCTACCAAGCAGCAGCTTATTCGATAGACCAAGCCAAGGGGTCTCTATTTAAGTCCAAATCTCTGAACAAGATTGAAAGGTGAAGGCCAGGATATTCCTTGGGATCTGATTGGAGTGACTTGCCTGTCCATGGTAGCTATTTTAGAGCTGTCAGGATGACTACTGACACAACACCATTAAAACCATCTGCCTTTACTCATGTAACAATATGGAAATAACCCTTTCATTCCATGTTGAAACTGACCTAATTCAGTATTTCTTAAAACTGAAATTGCAACATTACTGTTGCTTAGTTTGATATTCTAGTTTTTGTAAGAGTAACTATTGTTTTAAAATTTATTTCATAAAGCAATAGTACACATGAAAATAAGCAACTTTGTAATATGTATTAGCAGAGAAATTTGCTACTTTCTTTGCCAGAATTGATCGGTTATTCCCATTATTGAGAAAGGAGATGGCAGTTGTTACTGATGGTATCCTATGATAATGGGATGAGGGAGGGGCTATAGGCAAAGGGATGGGCTAGAGGCAGAGAGAGGAGTTAGATGTAGAGGAGGAAGCTAGAATTAGAGGGAGGAGCTAGAGCCCAGAGAGAGAGCTAAAGACAGAGAGAGAGAGAGCTAGAGGCTGAGGGAGGAGCTAGATGCAGAGGGAGGAGCTAGAAACAGAGCAAGAGGCTATGGGAGGGGCTGGATAAGGAGGGAGGAGCCAGATGCAGAGGGAGGAGATAGAGGCAGAGAGAGGAGATAAAAGCAGAGGGAAAACTAGAGTCAGAGAAATAGAGCTTGAGGGAGGAGCTATAGATAGAAGGAGGAGCTAGAGGCATTGAAAGAGCTAGAGGCAGAGGGAATGGCTGGATAAAGATGGAGAAGCTAGAGGCAGAGGGAGGAACTACAGCCAGAATGAGAGCTAGAGGCAGAGAAAGGAGATAGAAGCAGAGGGAGAGCTAGAGGCTGAGGGAGGGGCTTAAAAAAGAGGGAGGAGCTAGAGGCAGAGGGAGGGGCTTTAGGCAGAGGAAGGAGCTAGAGGCAGATGGTGAAGCAAGGGGTAAAGTAAGAATATAAAGGGAGAGGGAGGGGCTGGATTAAGAGGGAGGAGCTAGAGGCAGAGGGAGGTGCTTGAGACAGAGGAACTAGCTAGAGGTAGAGGGTGAAGCTAGATGTAGAGTAAGATTATAGAGGCAGAGGGAGGGCAGGATTAAGAGGGAGGATCTAGAGGCAGAGGGAGGAGCTAGAGCTATAGGGAGGAGCGAGAGGCATAACTCCATTGCTGCTCCTCTTCTATCGATATAGAATCTCATCAGTAACTGTTATTTCCTATCTCAGTAATGGGAAATTTTATCTGAATACAGATTGTAAATCTGAATTGAGAATTTTAGAAAGGAGCAGATTTCAGTGATAAGATATATTGCAAAGTTTAATTTCTTCATGTGTTCTATTGATTTATGAAATAAAAATGAAAATGACACATTTTAAATTTACACCGTATAAGCAAAGCTAAAGTGAAAAATCTAATGCTGTAAAAGTTCTGATTCGAGTCCCATAAGTAGATGCTTATAAGTAGATAATACTCACAAAATATACCAATTTTTTTCCCACTAATAACATTTGAATTATTTGCAAGTAAAACTTTTTTTTAATATACATTTTGCCCCAGTTGAATAAGAAGTAATTCTTGTATTATGAGATAAATTTCCACTCTTTGTGTAACTAATCTGAACAGAAGTGGAATTATTAGATTTTTGCTTTACTGGAGTGTCATGCTGTTCTCAAACAAAGCTTTAATTAATATTCTATTGCACAAAAATGTGTACATGTTTAATAGATGTTCTGCATATTTATTCCAGACAATGGAAAGGAAATCTGACTTCTCAGTAGCAAGAAGGAAACATTCACACATGAAAAAAAAGAATTATAAAGTCAATAATAAATAATTAGCATAAAGTTTAAACTTACAAATTAATGTTAGATACTGAGAACTTGTTATGTAGAGTCATTAAGAGCTACCGTATATACTCGTGTTAAGCAAACCGTGTATAAGCCGACCCCCGATTTTGCCAAAAATTGGAAAGAACTATGACTCTGTATAAGCCGAGGTGGACCCCAGCAACAGGTAGACAGGCCCCAAGCAGTGTGGTAACAGGACCCCCAGTGGTAGATAAAACAGCCTAGGCTATAGGCGATAAGGAGAGACACAGAGTAGCCCACAGCGCCAATGGAGTAGTAAAGATGTAACTATCACCAGGCGGGAGCATACAGAGGTATAGATAAGGAGAGGAGCGCAAGACAGCCACCAGGGTAGTATACGGAGCCCAGCAGCCCAGAGTGAGTATAGAAAAGGATTCCCAGCAGCGCCAGTGGAGTATACAGGAGGCCTGACAGCCCGAGTGGTAGATAAGAGGCCCCAGCAGCCCCAGAGGTAGTATGACAGATTCACAAGCAGGTCACAAGTAAGTATAACAGGGAAGGGCCTATTAAGCCCCAGTGGGTAGTACAAGGACGGCCAGTGGAGATAACAGGGCCCAGCACGCCAGTGGTAAGTACAGAGAGCCCAGGCAGGCCTGGTGGAGAGACAGGGCCCAGGCCAGTGGTAGTATACAGGAGCCCCAGAGTAGCGCCCAAGGTAGTATACAGACCCAGCAGCCCAGTGGTAGTATACAGCAGCGCATGGAAGTATGATAGGAGGCCCCAGCACCCAGTGGGTAGTAAAGCAATCCCAGTGGCTATACAGCGAGACCCAGGTACATATAGCAGTCCCCCAGGGGTACACAGCAGCCCCCTGGGATACACCAGAAAGCCCATGGGGAACCAACAGCCCCTGTGGTAAACTAGCCCCGTGAGGTACCAACATCCCCCTGGTAGGTATCAATAATCTCCAGGGGGTACCAACACCCTGGGGTATAAACAAAGCCCCAGGGGTTACCAACAGCCCCCTAGGGTAAGTAAAAACTAGCCCAGAGGTTACCCTCAGCTCCCCAGAGGTACCAGCACCCCTGGGGTACCAACAGCCCAAAGCTGCACTTCCCCATTAAAAGTCCTTTCCCCACTCACTCTTAAACATTACCATCCCGTGTTCTGATCGGCTGCCGTTTGCCCCGTGACTACATCTTCCTCGTACTGAGAAAATTGGCCTCATCCAGGTAATCTACCGGGGTATGTCTGCTGAGACGTCATATCGCTGCGACAGCCGGAAACCCTGAATGAGCCATCCAGACGGAAGTGAAGACGCTAGCACGAGTGAGCGCCATTAGACACCGATGGTAAGAATATAAGCAGAGGGGGGGGCATGAGGCACTTACAAGGGGACAGTGCCAGCTTTTAGGGGGCCATAGAAACGTTTGGCAAACCCTGCCTAATTGACAGGTGAAGCATGAATATAATGTAGCTCCCATGACGTGGGCTCAAATACAAAGCACCCCCCCGCACTACCTCAGCCATCCTACAGCCCCAGAACAGCCCCCGTATATGACCCGTGTATAAGCCAGAGGGGACTATCTAAGCCCAAATTTTGGGCTGAAAAACTCGGCTTATACATGAGTATATACGGTATGTAAGGATACTCGAAGAATACCCAAAGAATACTCCACAGATAGCTGACAATTCTTGAACGGATTGGTCGATATTTCCTATAACCATTACAAGAGACGAACAAAGATATTGAAACTACCTTAGGGCCCTTTCACATCAGCGGTTTACGCTGATGTGCAGCAGATCCGGCAGGTGGCGCCACATCTGCCGGATCTTCCGCCTAATGGACGACTTGGGCACTGGATCCGGCAAGCCCCATGTATTGTCTATGGGGTTTGCAGTCCGATGCGGCAGTGCGGTTCTGCGGATGCGGCAGATCCGGCACTTGCGGTTGCGAAAAAAAAAAACGCTGCAGTGTTTTTTTTTTCCGCAGCCGCAAGTGCCGGATCTGCCGCATCCAGCAGAAGCGCACTTGCTGCAAGCCCCATACACAATACATGGGCTTGCCAGATCCAGGCCCAAGTCGGCCATTAGGCGGCAGATCCGGCAGATCCACATGTCGGATCTGCCGCACATCAGCGTAAACCGCTGATGTGAAAGGAGCCAAGTCTGCTGTCGCACTGACATTGTTTGGCATCCGTGTGAATCCGGCCTAAACTAGATGCACCTGCATCAGTTTTTGAAAGTCCAATGGGGCCGGAGACACTTGTTGTGCATCCAGTTGTGTCTAGTACAGCCCTGGATCCAGGTGGATGAGGTTTCCCAGATTTTTCTGGAGACAAAATATGCATCTTTTTGAATTTTGGTCTCCGTGAAAAAAAATTAAACCCCGGATCCACCTGGATTGAGGGCACCATATGTTAAATCTGAATGGGGGTATATAAGACAAGGATTCATCCACACTCCAGATCCTAGTGGATCTGGATTTCTGGCCCATGTTCTGTGAACTGCGCATGTGCAGAACCACCAACCGGATCCTTGTCAAATATGCAACCAGATGCTCCTACACAAGGTGCAGGTGCATCCAGTTTGCGGGGGAAATCCGGACCCAGGCTTCATGCATGCATCTGGATTCCAAAAAATGGTAGTGTGAAACCAGCCCTAGCCTAGGGCCATACTAGCGTTATGGCCTCCGTTCTAACATTTTGTTATTTTAACTTCTCCCCTGGTTAATATGAATCCACCAAAACAATGGTGGACAGGCTGGCGTTTTGCAGGAGTTGCGTAAATAAAATGTCAAAAAAAATGTTGGCACAAGTACATTTTAGGAAATTCAAAATGAATTTGATTCATTTAGACCCCATAATAGTTGCATATAGCATAAACATTCGTGACGGAGTATCATGAAATCATGTTTTGTTTTTTTTTTATTTTTCAAAGCTGTTGTCTCTAACCATCTCATTTCGGGAAAGGTCAAGCCAAAAGGAAATGTAATGAAGGACACATCAGTCGTTAACTATTGGTGTCGGAAGAATAGGAAACATAGATTGTACAACGGAAGGAAGACTGGTTGTTTCCTAATAAAAATGTAAATTGTTTTATTACAAGCATGTGCCTCCAAGCATCCTTTTTTGATGTATTTGATACATAAATACGAGTGATATAACGATGAACCATGGGTGCAGGAGGAAGACGGAGCTTGGCATTTGGTTTCTTAACCAGATTACAGACAAGCAGGTCACAGCAGATGCCCTGTCTTGCTTCATTACTCAGCACCTGTTAAACTTGATTAACAGACTTAGCTAATTATCTGTTAGGAGATTTTTCTGTTGTATTTCATCCAAAAAGGTCTAAAGAACTGACCTGATTCGAATGTGTTGTCTCCTTTCAGAAGGTCTTACAAGACATGGATTCTTCTCCGATCAGTCTGACATTCACGGACTGGCAATTTGGGGAAGGAAGTTTATAATTAGTGTCATAGGATACATGCATTTATGAGACTAACTGGAGCTTTCGTTAAATGTATCTAATTGATGCACTTTCTATGTCAATTCATGGTTGTGAATTCTTTCTTGTTCTTAATGTGATGAAAGCATGTAACACGTGACTGTAGGATCAGACAGCACCAATAAGGACATCTAATGATGGTCAACCCCTTCACCTTTTCTAGAATGTTGATAAATCCTTAAGTTTTTCACAAAACTACAGTGACATCCTAGCAAAACCCTTAACAAGTGATTTGCACATCATAATTAATGAGTGGTTACATATAGACACATATAATATAAATATCTCCCAACATAGTATCACAAAAAAACAGGTTATTTTATATGAAAAGCAAGTAATCTATAGAAATCATGGGGCCTCATAACTGAAGTTCAATAACTGAACTCTCTCATTGGAGATATGGGGAATTCATAAATCATAATCCAAATAAAAAACCTCATCTGTGTAAAATATAGCTTTTATTACAACAGGTAAAAGCAGAATATCAAAAAAAGTGTACAACCACACCCCCAATACAAGGATAAGAAATGCATACAGCAGAATACTATACAACGATTTGCCACTTTTAGCCCTACAAAACTATGGCCTCACCCTACCTGACCACTGAGTCTGAAACACCCTGCTGTTCAATGGTGTCGCCTCTCACCGGAGGCTGAACCTATAGTCCCTACCAGGGCTGTGGAGTCGGAGTCGCTGCCCATTTTGGTGGAGTCGGAGTCGGAGTTGGAGTCGGTAGAAAATGTTCCGACTCGGACTTCTAAAATATATAATGAATTGGGTCTAGTAGTTCAATGCAGAATGTGCTGAATATTATTATTATGAATTATTATTATGTTCTATCTAAATATCTTTATTATTATGTCATTATAATGATTAAAGCCTAATGTTACCATTGACCTACAATAATTTTATCACTTAAAAAAGAGCCATGAATGAAGGAGTCGGAGTTGGAGTCAAAGGAGTCGGAGTTGGAGTTGGAGTCGGAGTCGGAGCCAGGGAAATTCAGGAGTCGGAGTTGGAGTCGGTGGTTTGATTTACCGACTCCACAGCCCTGGTCCCTACCTTCATGGATATCACATATAACACTAGCTCGTGGCAATTCCTCTACTCAATTGGGATATACAATAATATCAGGTAGAGTTTAATGATCTATAAGATCACACATCCTCTTCAGCTGCTGCTCTTCACTATCCGGGACCTACATAGTAGTTCGTATTCATATTTTTAGGGTCAAGAGTGTACAGTAGTTGCTGGATCGATTTCTACTCTGCCATAAATTAACTGAATAGGTTCTTTTCCTGGATGGTATTCTTTGCTTAAAACACCGCGTCAACGCGTTTCTGCCTTATGGTCAGGTTCATCAGGAGGCGCGATGAGTACAAAGATCTTTAGACATCCAAGGATTAATACCCATTATGATGTTTGTTCTGCCTAATCAGGCTTAGTAAGAGAAAACAGCTCTAGTTTGACACTTGTCACAACCTGTGAGACATTATACGTTAGTTTGTTATAGGGTTCAAATAGGTTTAGCACAGTCTAGCAGTATTCCTGCACATACTAGTGTCTTCTCCTTTAAGAGCACTATGTTATGTAGCACTTGTTTGTATGACATTCTTTCTCATGTACAGCACCATGGTATCAATGGTGCTCTATAAATAAATAAATAATAATAATAATAATAATAATGGTGACCCCAATAAAGTATAATCCACAACTGTGAGCCCCACACAGCTCTCCAAGAAGTGTAATTGGCCTACATGCAGTATAAAGGCCCCCACACCTCTTCACACTGTATAATGTCCTTCACTAACCCTCCAAATAGTATCATGGTCCTCCATCCAGTATGATGGATCATGGATGCCACACAGTCCTTCACACCATATAATTGCTTGCATGATAAGCCCTCATACCCAAGGCAAAAAAACATGCTTTCACTCTGTGCTGCAGCATATGGAGTCCACAGAGCTGTATATTTTAAAGCCATAGATACTTTAAGGGGTTGTCCACTTCAGCTTCTTTTTTTAATGCAATGTTGGCCTGATTGTATGGCACTTACTAATATATAAGTATTACAGGTTCACCTCTAGCCCTTGTTAGTGCCTCTTTTTCACAGACTGCACAGCTCTCCTCTTCTCTCTATATCCGCTAACGGACAGACATGTGACCGGACCGGCTCATTGAGCCTCCTCCAATTAAAAACAACACATATGAGAAAGTTGTTTTTTAATTGGATTAGACTGGTCACATGTCCTTTCATCCGAACTATTATGAGAACAGGAGAGCTGTGCAGTCTGTGAAAAAGGAGGCACTAACAAGGGCAAGAGATAAACTTGTAATACATATTAGTAAGTGCCATAAATTCAGGACCACATTGAATAAAAATAAAAAATGTAAGTGGTCAATCCCTTTAAGTACCTATAGCTGTAATGTACACAGCTCCGCTGCGGCACATCGAGAGAGCATGTGTTGGCATGAGATCTTACCGGCACAGTTCACATTCCGGTTGTGAATGTACTTGTGTGTGAGCGAGACAGATATGCTTTAATTCTCATTATAATAAAATCCTCTATATGAACAATGCTTGAGATTATCTTGGTTTGGAAAGCGGCATAAGCTCCCATTCATGTTAATAAATGCAAATATGCAGGGAAATTAGGCTACGTGCAAAATGACTTATGCCCATATGGTTTACTGAGCATTAATAGAAAAATAACTTTATATTAGCTGTGTTTATAAATATGCTATACTTACCCGAAAACATCACAATATTATGCAGTCCACATCTATTATCTCGCTAACACCGGTAATTGAAATTGCATTACATATTACAAGCGGGAACGCCAAGCGTGTTCTTCATTCCTTTTTTTAATAAGTCTTTGCATATATCTGTGCCGCTCCCCGGGTAGATCAGTCCGCCTGCTCCGCACTTTGACACTATTTCTCACGCACTATATTTGAAATTCCAAGCAGCTTATTTTCAGCTCATCTCTGTTCATCTCATGTTCTCTCGCTTTCTTTCTCTCGCTGTTTGTCCTCTTCCAGTGCATTCTCCTCTTCAGATTCCCCAGGTCTTTTCATACAATCTGCTATATATGTGTCTGCTAGCCTCAGGGTACAGTGCTTTTCGGCTTTGATTAAGGTTTCCAGCTATCTAAAATACAGGTTGTTCTGAGTTTCCTGCAAGATACCCCGGCATTGTGCAGGATTTGATTCCTTTTCCTTCATTGAGTCATGATGATCTCTTGTATTCCAGTTTCATGGTGAACTTTGCATTTGCCTAATACAACTAATGCAACTTCTTTCCTTTTATTTATACTATTTTAGACACAAATTTTTATCTAATTTAAAGGGTTTATTTAGCATTTATTTTTATTTTCCTTATGGGGTTAAATACGCAAATATACAGTCATATGAAAAAGTTTGGGCACCACTCTTATTCATACTCATTTTTTTTTTGTTTAAAATTGGGCTTTTGCAACAGCTATTTTAGTGTGATATATGTAGTAACTGATGGACACAGTAATATTCCAGGATTGAAATGAGGTTTATTGTACTAACTAGGGATGGGCGAATCTACTCGCTAGGACTCGTTACACTGCGAGTAGTAAGGGACTCGCAGGACTCGGTACTCTGCGAGTTTCCCAGCGTTTACTCGCACAGTAACGAGTCTAATGCAAATCAATGGCAATCCTAGTTTTGTCAGAGATAGCAGGGAAACTCGCAGAGTAAGAGCTGTCTGCTCTGTGCAGCTCCAGGGTCCTAGAGCCCGCCTGCTGCCTGATGTAGCAGAGCTAAGATTGTTCTCAGTCTGCTCATTCCCTGTGCATAGACATCTATATCTATGCACAGGGGATGTAGCAGAGAGGACATCGCGTTTTGGACTACGTCGGACGGAAGAGGATTTTTTTAATTAAAGATGGAGTCCCTAATGGCTTTTTTTTTTATTTCAAATAAAAATTTTTCTCTGTGTTGTGTTTTTTTAACCCTTTATTGGAGATTCTTAGTGGCCGGGTCAAACGTGGCCTGACATTAAGAATCTCGGGCTTAATACCAGCTTGTATAACAAAGCTGGTATTAACCCCTTTATTACCCAGCGTGCCACCGCCACCAGGGCCGCTGGAAGAGCGGGGTTCAGCGCCAGAGGATGGCGCTTCAATGAATGTGCCATCTTCTGGGACGGCTGCGGGCTGCAATTTGCAGCGGGGCGTGCGCTGCGCTGCGGATTCCAGCCCCCAGCTGCTTAGCTGTACCTGGCTAGACATAGA
The DNA here is from genome assembly GCA_033576535.1 of Allobates femoralis. Taxonomy (NCBI): domain Eukaryota; kingdom Metazoa; phylum Chordata; class Amphibia; order Anura; family Aromobatidae; genus Allobates; species Allobates femoralis. The sequence continues at coordinate 73,053,385 of JARQOC010000007.1, forward strand.
AATTGCGCGGAGCCCCACACATTTTTTTTTAATTATTTCATGAATTTCAGAGTCAGAGTCTCAGAGTCAGAGTCTCAGAGTCTCAGAGTCAGAGTCAGAGACTCAGAGTCAGAGTCTCAGAGTCAGAGTCTCAGAGTCAGAGTCTCAGAGTCAGAGTCAGAGTCTCAGAGTCTCAGAGTCAGAGTCAGAGTCTCAGAGTCAGAGTCAGAGTCTCAGAGTCAGAGTCTCAGAGTCAGAGTCAGAGTCAGAGTCTCAGAGTCAGAGTCAGAGTCTCAGAGTCAGAGTTTCAGAGTCAGAGTCTCAGAGTCAGAGTCTCAGAGTCAGAGTCAGAGTCTCAGAGTCAGAGTCAGAGTCTCAGAGTCAGAGTCTCAGAGTCAGAGTCTCAGAGTCAGAGTCTCAGAGTCAAAGTCAGAGTCTCAGAGTCTCAGAGTCAGAGTCAGAGTCTCAGAGTCAGAGTCAGAGTCTCAGAGTCAGAGTCTCAGAGTCAGAGTCTCAGAGCCAGAGTCTCAGAGTCAGAGTCTCAGAGTCAGAGTCAGAGTCTCAGAGTCAGAGTCTCACCCTCAGAGTCTCAGAGTCAGAGTCTCAGAGTCAGAGTCTCAGAGTCAGAGTCTCAGAGTCAGAGTGTCAGAGTCAGAGTCAGAGTCTCAGAGTCAGAGTCTCAGAGTCAGAGTCTCAGAGTCTCAGAGTAAGAGTCTCAGAGTCAGAGTCTCAGAGTCTCAGAGTCAGAGTCTCAGAGTCTCAGAGTCAGAGTCTCAGAGTCTCAGAGTCAGAGTCTCAGAGTCAGAGTCAGTCTCAGAGTCAGAGTCTCAGAGTCAGAGTCTCAGAGTCAGAGTCTCAGAGTCAGAGTCTCAGAGTCTCAGAGTCTCAGAGTCAGAGTCAGAGTCTCAGAGTCAGAGTCTCAGAGTCTCAGAGTCAGAGTCTCAGAGTCAGAGTCAGAGTCAGAGTCAGAGTCTCAGAGTCTCAGAGTCAGAGTCAGAGAGTCAGAGTCAGAGTCTCAGAGTCTCAGAGTCAGAGTCTCAGAGTCAGAGTCTCAGAGTCAGAGTCAGAGTCTCAGAGTCAGAGTCAGAGTCTCAGAGTCAGAGTCAGAGTCTCAGAGTCAGAGTCAGAGTCTCAGAGTCAGAGTCTCAGAGTCAGAGTCAGAGTCAGAGTCTCAGAGTCAGAGTCTCAGAGTCAGAGTCTCAGAGTCAGAGTCTCAGAGTCAGAGTCTCAGAGTCTCAGAGTCAGAGTCTCAGAGTCAGAGTCTCAGAGTCAGAGTCTCAGAGTCTCAGAGTCAAGTCAGAGTCTCAGAGTCAGAGTCTCAGAGTCAGAGTCTCAGAGTCAGAGTCAGAGTCAGAGTCTCAGAGTCAGAGTCAGAGTCTCAGAGTTAGAGTCAGAGTCTCAGAGTCAGAGTCAGAGTCTCAGGGTCAGAGTCTCAGAGTCAGAGTCTCAGAGTCAGAGTCAGAGTCTCAGAGTCAGAGTCTCAGAGTCAGAGTCAGAGTCTCAGAGTCAGAGTCTCACCCTCAGAGTCTCAGAGTCAGAGTCTCAGAGTCAGAGTCTCAGAGTCAGAGTGTCAGAGTCAGAGTCAGAGTCTCAGAGTCAGAGTCTCAGAGTCAGAGTCAGAGTCTCAGAGTCTCAGAGTCAGAGTCTCAGAGTCAGAGTCTCAGAGTCTCAGAGTCAGAGTCTCAGAGTCAGAGTCTCAGAGTCAGAGTCTCAGAGTCAGAGTCAGTCTCAGAGTCAGAGTCTCAGAGTCAGAGTCTCAGAGTCAGAGTCTCAGAGTCAGAGTCTCAGAGTCTCAGAGTCAGAGTCTCAGAGTCAGAGTCAGAGTCTCAGAGTCAGAGTCTCAGAGTCTCAGAGTCAGAGTCAGAGTCTCAGAGTCAGAGTCTCAGAGTCAGAGTCTCAGAGTCAGAGTCAGAGTCTCAGAGTCTCAGAGTCAGAGTCAGAGTCTCAGAGTCAGAGTCAGAGTCTCAGAGTCTCAGAGTCAGAGTCAGAGTCTCAGAGTCAGAGTCAGAGTCTCAGGGTCAGAGTCTCAGAGTCAGCGTCTCAGAGTCAGAGTCAGAGTCTCAGAGTCAGAGTCAGAGTCTCAGAGTCAGAGTCAGAGTCTCAGAGTCAGAATCTCAGAGTCAGAGTCAGAGTCAGAGTCTCAGAGTCAGAGTCAGAGTCTCAGAGTCAGAGTCAGAGTCTCAGAGTCAGAGTCTCAGAGTCAGAGTCTCAGAGTCAGAGTCAGAGTCTGAGTCAGAGTCTCAGAGTCAGAGTCTCAGAGTCAGAGTCAGAGTCTCAGAGTCAGAGTCTCAGAGTCAGAGTCTCAGAGTCAGAGTCAGAGTCTCAGAGTCAGAGTCAGAGTCTCAGAGTCAGAGTCTCAGAGTCAGAATCTCAGAGTCAGGGTCTGAGTCTCAGAGTCAGAGTCTCACCCTCAGAGCCAGAGTCAGAGTCTCAGAGTCAGAGACTCAGAGTCAGAGTCAGAGTCTCAGAGCCAGAGTCAGAGTCTCAGAGTCAGAGTCTCAGAGTCAGAGTCAGAGTCTCAGAGTCAGAGTCAGAGTCTCAGAGTCAGAGACTCAGAGTCAGAGACTCAGAGTCAGAGTCAGAGTCTCAGAGTCAGAGTCTCACCCTCAGAGCCAGAGTCAGAGTCTCAGAGTCAGAGTCTCAGAGTCAGAGTCAGAGTCAGAGTCTCAGAGTCTCAGAGTCAGAGTCTCAGAGTCAGAGTTTCAGAGTCAGAGTCTCAGATTCAGAGTCAGTCTCAGAGTCAGAGTCTCAGAGTCAGAGTCTCAGAGTTAGAGTCTCAAAGTCAGAGTCTCAGAGTCAGAGTCTCAGAGTCAGAGTCAGAGTCTCAGAGTCAGAGTCTCAGAGTCTCAGAGTCAGAGTCTCAGAGTCAGAGTCTCAGAGTCTCAGAGTCAGAGTCAGAGTCTCAGAGTCAGAGTCTCAGAGTCAGAGTCAGAGTCAGAGTCTCAGAGTCAGAGTCTCAGAGTCAGAGTCAGAGTCTCAGAGTCAGAGTCAGAGTCTCAGAGTCAGAGTCTCAGAGTCAGAGTCTCAGAGTCAGAGTCAGAGTCTCAGAGTCAGAGTCAGAGTCTCAGAGTCAGAGTCTCAGAGTCTCAGAGTCAGAGTCAGAGTCTCAGAGTCAGAGTCTCAGAGTCTCAGAGTCAGAGTCAGAGTCTCAGAGTCAGAGTCTCAGAGTCAGAGTCACAGTCTCAGAGTCAGAGTCTCAGAGTCAGAGTCAGAGTCTCAGAGTCAGAGTCTCAGAGTCTCAGAGTCTCAGAGTCTCAGAGTCAGAGTCTCAGAGTCTCAGAGTCAGAGTCAGAGTCTCAGAGTCAGAGTCTCAGAGTCAGAGTCTCAGAGTCAGAGTCTCAGAGTCAGAGTCAGAGTCTCACCCTCAGAGTCAGAGTCAGAGTCTCAGAGTCAGAGTCTCAGAGTCAGAGTCTCAGAGTCAGAGTCAGAGTCTCAGAGTCAGAGTCTCAGAGTCAGAGTCAGAATCTCAGAATTTCATGAAATAATTTAAAAAAAATGCGTGGGGCTCCGCGCAATTTCTATGTCTAGCCAGGTACAGCTATGCAGCTGGGGGCTGGAATCCGCAGCGCAGGGATGCCAAGCTTTCTGGGCACCCCCCGCTGCAAATTGTAGCCCGCAGCCGTCCCAGAAGATGGCACGTTCATTGAAGCGCCATCCTCTGGCGCTGAACCCCGCTTTTACAGCGGCCCTGGTGGCGGTGGCACGCTGGGTAATAAAGAGGTTAGGGCCAGCTTTGTATTATCAGCTGGCCCTAAGCCCGAAATTTATGGCGGTCACGCCAATATTAGGGCCCTTTCACATCAGCGTTTTTTTAAATTTGCGGCAGATGCGGTGAAAAAACCGCATCTGCCGCAATTACCACATACCAGCTGCACTTGCGGCGCGGTTGCGGTCAACGCCATGCAAAGTATAGGCGTACTTGCGGCAGGTGCGGCAAGTGCGGTTTTGCACTTGCGGCAGGTGCGGCCGCGAAAAAAACCGCGGTCAGCCGCGTTTTTTTCGCGGCTGCACCTGCCGCAAGTGCAAAACCGCACTTGCCGCACCTGCCGCAAGTACGCCTATACTTTGCATGGCATTTACCGCAACCGCGCCGTAAGTGCAGCCGGTATGCAGTAATTGCGGCAGATGCGGTTTTTTCACCGCATCTGCCGCAAATTTCAGAAAACGCTGATGTGAAAGGGCCCTTAGACATGACCGCCATGAATTTCTATTAAATTGTTTTAAAAAAAACACAACACAGAGAAAATTTTTTATTAGAAATAAAAAAAAAAGCCATTAGGGACTCCATCTTTAATTAAAAATATCCTCTTCCGTCCGACGCAGTCCAAAACGCGATGTCCTCTCTGCTCATCCCTGTGCATAGATATAGATGTCTATGCTCAGGGAATGAGCAGACTGAGAACAATCTCAGCTCTGCTACATCAGGCAGCAGGCAGGCTCTAGGACCCTGGAGCTGCGGCAGCCAGCACACAGAGCAGACAGGACTCTTATCTGTGCGAGTTTCCCAGCGATTACTTGCAAAGTAAACGAGTCCAATGCAAATAAATGGCAAAATTAGGATTGCTTCAGGCTGAAGCTTCCGAGACACATCTGCGATTTGTAAATCTCACACTACTCGCTATTACTCGCTTCCCCATTCATTAACATTGGACTCGCTAGACTCGCAACGAGTAGCGAGTCCTGTGCTCGGACTCGCTAGAGTCAAGCGATTCCGAGTAATTTAGGATTCGCTCATCACTAGTAGTAACTGATGGACACAGTAATATTTCAGGATTGAAATGAGGTTTATTGTACTAACTAGGGATGGGCGAATCTACTCGCTAGGACTCGTTACTCTGCGAGTAGTAAGGGACTCGCAGGACTCTGTACTCTGCGAGTTTCCCAGCAGGCAGCGACGGGCTGCCCCCAACCCCCAGGTGCCTATTTGTACCTGGCCGGACACAAGAATATAGGCGAGCCCTCTTTTTTTATTATTTCATGAATTTCATGAAATAATTTAAAAAAAATGCGTGGGGCTCCGCACAATTTCTATGTCTAGCCAGGTACAGCTAAGCAGCTGGGGGCTGGAATCCGCAGCGCAGGGATGCCCAAGCTTTCTGGGCACCCCCCGCTGCAAATTGCAGCCCGCAGCCGCCCCAGAAGATGGCACGTTCATTGAAGCGCCATCCTCTGGCGCTGAACCCCGCTCTTCCAGCGGCCCTGGTGGCGGTGGCACGCTGGGTAATAAAGGAGCTAATACCAGCTTTGTTATACAAGCTGGTATTAAGCCCGAGATTCTTAATGTCAGGCCAGGTTTGACCCAGCCACTAAGAATCTCCAATAAAGGGTTACAAAAAACACCACACAGAGAAAATTTTTTATTAGAAATAAAAAAATAAGCCATTAGGGACTCCATCTTTAATTAAAAAAATCCTCTTCCGTCCGACGTAGTCCAAAACGCGATGTCCTCTCTGCTACATCCCCTGTGCATAGATATAGATGTCTATGCACAGGGAATGAGCAGACTGAGAACAATCGCAGCTCTGCTACATCAGGCAGCAGGCGGGCTCTAGGACCCTGGAGCTGCACAGAGCAGACAGCTCTTACTCTGCGAGTTTCCCTGCTATCACTGGCACAGTAGGGAATCCAATGCAAGTTGATTTGCATTGGGCTCGTTACTGTGGAGTAAACGCTGGGAAACTCGCAGAGTAGCAGATAGAGCCTGAAGCTTCCGAGACACATCTGCAATTTGTAAATCGCACACTACTCGCTATTACTCGCTTCCCCATTCATTAACATTGGACTCGCTAGACTCGCAACGAGTAGCGAGTCTCAGGCTCGGACTCGCTAGAGTCAAGCGATTCCGAGTAATTTAGGACTCGCCCATCACTAGTACTAACCAAAAATTTGAAATATGCATTATTTCAAAATTTGACAGGTGCAAAAATATGGGCACCCGAACAGAAAAGTGACATTAATATTTAGTAGATCCACCTTTTGCAAAAATAACAGCCTCTAGTCACTTCCTGTAGCTGTTAATGAGTTCCTGGATCCTGGATGAAGGTATTTTTGACCATTCCTCTGTACAAAACAATTCCAGTTCAGTTAAGTTTGATGGTCGCCGAGCATGGACAGCCCGCTTCAAAACATCCCACAGATGTTCAATGATATTCAGGTCTGGGGACTGGGATGGCCATTCCAGAACATTGTAATTGTTCCTCTGCATGAATGCCTGAGTAGATTTGGAGCGGTGTTTTGGATCATTGTCTTACTGAAAGATCCATCCCCGGTGTAACTTCAACTTTGACACTGATTCTTGAACATTATTCTCAAGAATCTTCTGCATGTATGCTGGTAGAGATGTAGCATGCACAGGGTGCGCAACCGGCCGTGGGAAAGTTCATCGGAGTTCACGTCAGAGCTGCATTAAGCGTGAACTCCAATGAACTCCTTGTGAACCGCTCAGCTGATGTCACGTGACATCAGCCAATCGCTACTGGCCAATCAGATGCTCCAGGTCCTTGCAGCGATCGGACATCTTCCCCTCAGTTCCTGGGAGAGCCGGTGGAGAGGTATTTTATGTTTTTATTTTTAAAACCTTGTGTTAAGCTTCATTTCGCTTTCGCAGTGTATGTAGATACAAAGCGAAACTACAGCCCAGACCTGTCACACTGGGGGAAAACACAGGATTCTTCCTCCCCCGTGTGACATCACTTCCTCCTGTGCTCTTGGGGAAAAAATGCGGCCGTTAAAAAACGGTGTGTGACCGCACTTCGTTTTTTTACCGGCACTAAATAGTGCAGCCGCAAAATGTGGGTAAATACGCCCGCACAAAAAAGCATGGGAAATACACTATGTGTGAACATAACCACGCTTGCTGAGGTGTCTTTCACTGATGGACATTGCAGCTGCCAGATTATCCATTCTGTATACTGCAGTGTTTACTCTCTTCACAGTAATGAGAAGACAGGAAATGACATCAAGGACCCTTTTTTTTTTGTACCCTCCGGTGACTACTCGGCCAGCTACCCGGAAAGACCGTGTAACTGTGTACCTGAACTGCCGTGAACTTGTTACCAGTAAACTACCCGTACAGAGTCCATAAGCCTTGGGTGTTTTATTCTGCTTAAGTTAAAAGTAGCTGCTGCCACATCGACCAGCTCAGCAGCAGCACTTCCCCGGGGACTCCGCTGCGCCTGCAGGGAGCGTTATCAACTGATTGCAATACCCCTATCACCGGCGGACGGATAGCGGCACTGGTGTGATCACTAGAAACTGCAGGTGGCATCACGAGACTTTATTCTTTTATTTGTATTATTTTTTCCCCTATTTACTCAGTGACCCCTAGGGTTACGGCCCCGGGCATCGGCCACCGAGACATCACCCCAGCACTAACGCCCGGGTACCGAGTTCCCAAAGAACCTTGAGAGGGTCACTAAGACTTGTTTCTTTAGTATAAAAAAGTAGGATTTTATTTTCTTCTTGTAAGAAAAAATCCCATATAATGTGGTTCGATACAAAGCAGCTTAAAAATGTAAATATTGGCAGTAAAAGGGCATAAATTAACACAGGTAATGCATTCCTGAGTTTTAGCAGTCCTTAATCTAAGCTTTTTTATGCTAAAGATGAGACTGCTGTCTCAAATATTTAATTTGCATTGAATAACTTTGCCGCAAATCGAATATCTAAGGAAAATAAACCCAGTTTGGAAAGTTGGAATCTTGGCAGAGCCACTCTTTGCTAGATTCAACAAGTTGCCAAGGAAGCAGCAGCATTTACAATATAATTGCCTAAAAAGCAAGATTCAGTTGTACATGAACTCTATCCTCTGTATAACAGATACCCCACACATTGATACCATGTGGGTCAACAGAATAGATCATTTACAAGAACCAGTGCCACTGAACCCTTCCCTGCTTTGCATCTCCTGCGATCCATCATGTTGTATATGGTCTATGATACTGGTGCTGCATTGCGACTGCTGGCCATACACAGTTGGACATCTCCTTGCATGTGACACGAAAATGTATCATATGCCACTGCTGCCTCTGCTGCCGCCAAAAGACAACCAAACATTTCCTGCTGGCCTAATATGTTCTATAACTATACTGTTCTGCTGCTGGGATATTGTAGACATTACAGGGTAAGTGAACCTGGAACTTCTCCAAAAAAGGGATAGTTTTTGGACAACTTTTTAAAAAGCCATTTCTTCTTCTCTTTAGAAAAAGGAAAATTGTAGCTGCTTCAATAGAAAGGAATACATTTCGAATGGCTTATTACAAAGCTATAACATCTTTGGTGTATAAATACCAGCACACCAGTGATCTGCACTACAAAATGGATATTTTTTGGACCAATACCACTGAACACTGGCCTGCTGGGTGTGATGACCATCCACTGCAAAGGCTGAGCTGCTGGTCAGGCAGCACCCCGAGAAACTACGAGGCCATTTACCCCTATACAGAGATTTGGAATTACAGCAGAGCCCAGGAGGTAGCTGTCTATAGGTGAGCAGAAGAACAGAGCAGGGAGGTCACCAGGAGGGAGAAGACTAGGAGGTCAGGGAATAGATAAAATCAGGATCCAAAAGCGTAGCCAGAAGGTGTAGTCAAAAACCTGGAGGGCAGAAAAAATACAAAATGTTCAGGTGGTACCGTAGAGGGTCAAAATCCAGGCAAAGGTCAGAGTCAATCTAATAGAGAACAAACTAGATAGCTGAGAAAACCAAGAATATATCTGGTGGTTTGCAGGACAGGCCCCAAGGTATTTGAATGGTGTGGTTCACTCACATAGGCTGGAGCTCACAGCCTGATGACCTCATCTGGACTGCCCTTACAACCAGGCCAGATGGTGATGCATGACTGGTACCAACCACCCACGTCTGATAGAACGAAGCTGGCTCCTACCAGAAGCCTCTGCAGAGACCTCTCTCCTGTCACCAGCATCACCCAGAGGAGGAGCATGGCATGCCCAGCTACAGAGGCAGGTCCGATGAGGCACATGGCCCCCCTATCACCGGCACCATTAGCGAAGAAATTGGCCCAGCCAGTGGCTGGGGCAGGAATAACAGTCACCGAGTCTGACGTGACGTGACATGGGCATCTCCTGTTGCTCTATCATGTTTTAACTTGTCTGGGATACTGATGCTGCTGCTGGTTTGCCATGCTGCCCTACACAGCCAGATATCTCCGTGCATGTGACATCTAAAGCTATAATATACAACTGCTGCATCTGTTGCTGCTAATATATAACCAAACAATTCCTGCTTGCCAAAATGAGCGATATCTATAGTATTCTGCTGCTGGGAATCCTACATTGTACAGGATAAAAGAACTGTGAACTGCTTCTGAAAAGGGATAATATTTGGACTAACTTTTTAAAAAGCCATTGCTTCTTCTCTTTATAAAGAGCAAACTGTCGAGACACAAGGGTCAGTGAGTGCTCTAGTTCCCTGGCCGGCCACCTTTAGAAAGATTGAATGGTGGCCATGGGGCTCATTCCAACCTAAAACCACACATGAGACTCCAGCAGAATATAAACTCCCAATGTTAACTGGTCCTTCCTCCTTAGTTCCCGCCCAAGCCCTTGCACACAGCGACCCACGAAAAATAACTGGAACGGCCATGTGCAGTACGTATGATTGAACACAAATCTTTATCTTGCGCCAGCCGGTTGAAGCCGCAAATTCACAAATCTGTTAGGTTATGGTCTTCCAGTCGGGACTGTAGCCTCTAATTGAAGCCATGTAACATATATATCCGGATGACTGAAGAATGTCCTTTTATATAGCCTGCCACTCATCTCTGGGTATTGTGGTCTTCCAGTATTGGTGGAATAAGCTGTACTCTTATTGGTTGGCATTTCAATCCGATATCTACATAATACTCCTCCGAGTGGTGTAGACCAAATGGGTGAAGGGGTGAGGTACATTTACATTAAATTAGCAATACACACACTTGAACAAAGGGACTCCAAGCAGACTATCAAAAAAAAAAGACTTACTTATCATGAGTTAACAAACACAAGAACAATACATCTGGTGAAATTAAGACAATTTTAACCCCCGATACACATTGGGAAATGCTGTATGGTCACACAAACATGTTGCTGCTTTCTAAAAAGGGATGGTTTTTGGATGGTTTACTAAAAAGCTATGACTAGTAATGGGGAACATGAACCTGAACTGTAAAATTCGAGGTCCGTACCGAACACCTAGTATTCGTGCACAGACCCCGAACACTTACTTCCCTGAGATGTTCATGTTACTGTTAGAGTTCAGCTGGGGGCTGTATAAATAAACAAAAACAGTGATTTAATTATCAGCACGATTACTTACCGGGGGTCATGTACTTCCAGGCGCTCATTAACCTCCTTGTTATTCACTGCATGGTAGATGCTAGAAAGTGTGGGCTACTTCCAGGTTACTGCACTTATTCAAACAGCCAGTCACAGCCACCTGTGAGTGTGTGATTGGCTGTTGCGTTCCCCCCTCCCTTCATTGTGCCAGCATCTGTGATAGTGCAGGTGCAGATAAAGTGGACAACTGCGGGATGCCACCCCCTGCTGCCGGGCTTTGCTTTGGGAGGCAATCCAAAATATAGAGGATCCCACTGTTTTTTTTTAAATTATTAATAAATAAGTAAGAAAAATTACTTTGTGGGCATTGCCCTATTTTTATTTGCTAAGCAAGATATAATCCAGGCATCTGTGGCTGGTTCTCAGTGTGGTGAGGCTCATAGGTATTTGGCCTCCCGGGCTAAAGAATAGCAGCCGCAGTCACCAAAGAAAGTTGTAAATTTATTAGAAGCGCCAAATCCTGGTGCTTTACCCAGCTCTTCCCGATGCTTTGGTGCAGTCGCATCGGGGTGATAGAAGGGTTTAATGACAGGTGAGTATTGACAGCTTGTCATTAAGCCCAGATAGATAATATTCAGATGTCCATGAGACCTTCCTATTATCAATTCTTAAATAGCTAAAAAAAACTCAACACACAACAAAAAATCATTTATTTGAAATAAATCAGACAGACAACTCTCATGTTTCAATTTATTTTCCGAACGTATCCTCCGATGATGATTCACAATGATGGTCGCATGAAGCACACTCAGCTCTGCTGCATCAAGAGATTGCAGCTTCTGCAATTACACTGACTAACTCAAGGAAAGGTGACGTCACTCACAGAGTCCCTGAAGGCTCACCATGGCTGCCGGCGGCCGAGTCACATGAGTTCATGGGCTCACCTGTGTTTTTGATTGCCAGCCAAGGTAAAGCCGAGCAGCTTGGGGTGGCAGCCTGTAGCTGTCTGCTTTATCTGCACTGAGAATCAAAAATACAGCAAAGCTGTATGTTATTTTTTTTAATTATTTATTTATATTTGCAGAAGTATGAAGTCAAGTTCATTACCTATGACAGCCAATCACAGATGCTGGCACAATGGGTGATGGGCACATCAGACAATCACAGACGCTGTCACAGAGAGTGGGCATCTGTGATTGATTGTTGGAACCAGTGCAGTAATCTGGAAGCAGCCCATACATTCTAGCATCTACTGTGCAGTGAATAACCAGGAAGTTAATGAGCGGCTCAGAAGATCAAGACAGCGGTAAGTATGACACTGATGAGTAATCAATGTTTTGCTTCTTTTTACAGCCCCTCATCCCCCCTAGCCACCATTTCATAACTTTAAAGTCTGGGTTCGGGGTTCAGACTCACGTTTGGGTTAAGTCCGGTGCAGAACCCAGACTTTAAAAAAGTTGGGCCGGATCCTCTGATCCCGAACATCGCTAGCTATGAATTCTTTGTTATATAAATACCAGAACATCAGCAGTGATTTACACCCTTCTAAGGGATACTTTTGGAACATTTTTACATTTTAATAAGCATAAAACGTCTCTTAGTATAGTGTGTTATTAAACAGGCTGTTAGTTACCACCATTTATATAAGAAACGAAGGCTAGCACTCAACAGAGTTGAATGTTTTACGGTGCCAGTGAAGGGAGCCAAAGGTTCCGTAGATAATGTGGGTTATAATCACTGCACACGTACAATGTCCGGTATGCTTAGGGTGAAAGTTTATTATACAGTGCTGAGTGAAGCGACAGGCAAGTTAGACGTTTCGGCCAAAACATTGGCCTTGTTCATATTGTCACCCTTATGGTTGCTTCGGAATGAACAGCTAGAACAATGTGTTTTTTTGTTCATGTGGTGAAGCCAGCTTTGGGTGATATATATACCCGTTCTTCTGATATTCTGAGGGGAATGTCCAGCAGGATATATGCTTATAGGACAAGGATCTGCAAGATAGGCTGCGTCTTCGGTCTGGTCTAGTGGTTAGATGTAGGGATCCCTTCAGATTCAAGACTTCCCTGGATTATCCTAGATGAGACAGAGTACAAGGGTCTCTGTGTGAAGAGCTCGCCTGTCGCTTCACTCAGCACCGTATAATAAACTTTCACCCTAAGCATAGTTACCACCATTTACCAACCATTTAACTACAGACATATTTTGTGAGGTCACTTAGAAAACGCTAAGAAGGCTGTGTTTACGATAAACAGTATCAAAGTGCTCAATGCAGTTCTGAGAGACCGCAGAGTGTTACATGTGTCTTTTGCAGTTAATTGGATGCTTTGAGGCATTTGCCATTTGCGGTGAATAGTTTCACATATACAGTATAGACCAAAAGTTTGGACACACCTTCTCAATCAAAGAGTTTTCTGTATTTTCATGACTATGAAAATTGTAGATTCACACTGAAGGCATCAAAACTATGAATTAACACATGTGGAATTATATACTTAACAAAAAAGTGTGAATCAACTGAAATATGTCTTATATTGTAGGTTTCTTCAAAGTAGCCACCTTTGCTTTGATTACTGCTTTGCACCCTCTTGGCATTCTCTAGATGAGCTTTAAGAGGTAGTCACCGGAAATGGTCTTCCAACAGTTTTGAAGGAGTTCCCAAGAGATGCTTAGCACTTGTGGCCCTTTTGCCGTGTGGTCCAGCTCACCCCAAACCATCTCGATTGGGTTCAGGTCTGGTGACTGTGGAGGCCAGGTCATCTGGCGTAGCACCTCATCACCATCCCACCTCCTCCTCCATGCTTCACGGTGGGAACCAGGCATGTAGAGTCCATCCATTCATCTTTTCTGCGTTGCACAAAGACACAGTGGTTGGAACCAAAGATCTGAAATTTGGACTCATCAGACCAAAGCACAGATTTCCACTGGTCTAATGTCCATTCCTTGTTCTTTAGCTCAAACAAGTCTCTTCTGCTTGTTGCCTGTCCTTAGCAGTAGTTTCCTACCAGCTATTTTACCATGAAGGCCTGCTGCACAAAGTCTCCTCTTAACAGTTGTTGTAGAGATGTGTCTGCTGCTAGATCTCTGTGTGGCATTGACCTGGTCTCTAATCTGAGCTGCTGTTAACCTACGATTTCTGAGGCTGGTGACTCGGATGAACTTATCCTCCGCAGCAGAGGTGACTCTTGGTCTTCCTTTCCTGGGGCGATCCTCATGTGAGCCAGTTTTTTTTGTAGCGCTTGATGGTTTTTGCAACTGCACTTGGGGACACTTTCAAAGTTTTCCCAATTTTTCAGACTGACTGACCTTCATTTCTTAAAGTAAAGATGGCCACTCGTTTTTCTTTACTTAGCTGCCTTTTTCTTGCCATAATACTAATTCTAACAGTCTATTCAGTAGGACTATGAGCTGTGTCTCCACCAGACTTCCGCACAACACAACTGAAGGTCCCAACCCCATTTATAAGGCAGGAAATCCCACTTATTAAACCTGACAGGGCACACCTGTGAAGTGAAAACCATTTCCGGTGACTACCTCTTGAAGCTCATCAAGAGAATGCCAAGAGTGTGCAATCCAGTTTTTCTATTGCAGTCTATGGCTAAGGATCTGGATGCGGTTTTGAGCATTTTTAATGCTCAAAACCAGATCAGGATCTGCAAGCCCAACCGCAGATGTGACCCTAGCCTAAGACATATTTTCAATTGTTTCACACTTTTTTGTTAAGTATATAATTCCACATGTGTTAATTCCTAGTTTTGATGCCTTCAGTGTGAATGTACAATTTTCATAGTCATGAAAATACAGAAAACTCTTTGAATGAGAAGGTGTGTCCAAACCAGGGGTCTCAAACTCAGCTGGGTTGGTGGGCCGCACATAGAAAAACATTTATAGCGGGGGCCGCATCTCTTGTAGGACTAAGTGATATTTTTAGTAATACCAGAATTTCTTGCTCAATGTAGTAAAGTACAAGTCCTGATCCCTTTCTTGTAGTAATGTCTCCATCCTTTAGTAATGTCCTTTTCTACTGATGTCCCCCATCCTGATCCCTTTTTCTAGTGATGATCCCTATCCTGATCCCTTTTTCTAGTGATGTCCACCATCCTGATCCCTTTTTCTAGTGATGTCCCCCATGGATCATGGTCCCCTTTTGTAGTGATGTCACCTCACTGATCTCCTTTTGTAGTGATGTCCCCCATCCTGATCCCCTTTTCTAGTGATGACCCCCTTCCTGATCTCCTTTTCTAGTGATGTCCCCCTTCCCATTCCCCTTTAGTAGTGATGTCCGCCATCTTGATCCCCTTTAGTGATGATGTCCCATCCCGATCCCCTTTTATAGTGATGTCCCCCATCCTGATCACCTTTTATAGTGATGTCCCCCATCCTGATCTACTTTTAAAGTGATGCCCCCCCATCCTGATCTACTTTTATGGTGATGCCCCCCATCCTGTTTTACCTTCTTACACACTCAAATACACACTCTATCACACTCACACACACACACACACACATACTCTCAAACACACTCTCACACATCCTCATACACACTCTTACACTCACACTCATACACACACTGAAACTCGCACACACTTTCTTATACACACATCCTCACTCACACACTCAGTCTCACACACACACCTTCTCACACACACTCACACTTTTCTCACTTTAATGATGCATCGTTCCAGTGCAGGGGGCCATCGCGGTCCCCACTGTACTGACTTCCGGCCTCCGCTGTGCTAAGACTTCCTCTAGCCGCAGCCCAGATAAGCTCTGTTGCTCATCAAGATCAATGCAATCTACCAGCCAGAGGCCTGCAGGTGACGTCATATTCTGCCATCAGCTGCGGGCCTCTCATTGGCTGGCAGCTTGCATTGATCTTGCTGAGTGGCAGAGCTTGTTAGTGCTGCGGACAGAAGTCATCACACAGCGGGGACTGCAGCGGCCCCCTGCACTGGGCAATGCATCATTAAGTTGTCCAAGGTTCCACGGGCCGCATAGTGAAGCCCCAGGGGCCGCATGCGGCCCTCGGGCCGCGAGTTTGAGACCCCTGGTCCAAACATTTGGTCTGTACTGTATTTTAGATTTATTTGAATGTTCTAGAGCAAAGGTCCCCAACTCCAGGGCTCGAGGGCCGCCAATAGTGCAGGATTTCAGGATTTCCTTAGTATTGCACAGGTGTTAATCTGATCAAATGCACAGGAGATGATTCCAACCCCTGTGCAATACTAAGGAGATCCTGAAAACATGCACTGTTGGCGGCCCTCGAGGCCTGGAGTTGGGAACCCCTGTTCTAGAGAGTTGTTGAATTTTTAGTTTAAAAAAACTTGTTCATCTCTAGTTTTTACAGAAAAGCCATGTTTTGCTCTGTTTTCCTTTTTTATGCATTTTATGTCTATTTTATTTGCAAAATAAAGATGTTAGCTGTTAGCTTTAAATCAATAGTAAGCTATAACTCAGCTGTATGCCACTGACACACGCTATTTTTAAAATCTTTCCAATGTTTTATGGTTTTCTCTCATTATCTCAATTGCTAATCTGTGACTTCTAATATCCTCTCATCCTCCAGATTTATCAGAAAATAGCTGCTGCATTCTCTACCTTTGCTTTTATACAGGCTGTAGTAGTACCACTTGATAGGATTTGCTATAACATGTAATTAGATAGCTGCCTGGCATTATGGGAAAGCTCATCTAGTGTCATAATGGTCTCTAGTACCTCTTAATTTTGTCACCTGAGTCTCATTTCCCTCATGAGAGTCTTCACAGTAAATGTATTTTCCTCTCCTTTGGTGCTGCAAGGGTTCATGTCAGTTGTGCTGCTAACAGCACTAATTTCCTTTGTATGTGCTTTTGGCTGGTGACTACACCCATCACCTTTAATAGCCCCATGTACCACTAGAGAGTGTCAGTTATAGAGATTACACTCTCTGTTTCAAGCCATGGAGTAAGAAGGATTTGCGTATGCAGATGCTCTTACCATTTTGTAGTCCAGAGGGTGTAGGCTGCAGTCCCAATGTATGACTGCAGCCTTGAGGTTTGTGTCATATTCTTTAGCGTTTTTCCCATGGGACTAGCGATGGGACTAGCGCTATCACTGGCCAGCTCCCTAGTGAGGCATAAAATCAGGGCTAGCGAGGGACTAGGAATCCTGCTTGGTGATGGGGTGAAAGAACCCATATAGGGACACCAGAGAGATCAGGATCCAGCCCTAGGTGAGTGTAGGAGGTGTCAAATACACCATTCCTTACCATCAGGGCCTGCCATTGTTATTGTGTCTCCGGTGTTCCCGCCTTTGTGGCGGCACACGTCGGGGGCTTCCGCAGAATCTGGGGGAACCAGCTGCTCCCAAGGTTATAAGAGCCTTTCCTGCCTAATGCAATCTTCTGTATTATGTAAAATGGCAGCAATTATGTTTCAGCAATTTACCGGAATGAAATATGGGATAACTTGGAATTTTGGGAAAGTCAATTTAGATGGGGAAACATCCTGCAGCTTCATCCCCCTCGTCCAACTCTTCACATAGTCTGGTGAATAACAAGGTCTCCTAACATTTACAGTGAGCCCGCAGGCTGAAAAAAAGGAATGACAGGCTCCTCGAAGATGAGGAAGATGTCATTTTCTCCCTTTAAAATATATCACAAAGTTTCACCTTCTATTACCACCGTTACGTCTCCTGTCTGTAAATAGCGATGAACACATTTGTTTCTAAGGCAGAGAGGTTAGTACGGGTGAAGATCACAATTAACCTGGCTATGTTTGCTGAACTTTCACATTTTCTTTCTAGACATGGACAAGAATATGGCAAGACAGACAGGACAAGACAAATGAATGAAACGTTCAGAATAAGACAACCTTCACGTTGTATGGAACATGACATATTCTCTGCTGGGAATATGGACTTCGCACAATGCCCAAGATCTGGAATTTTCCAACCTACATGGTTTTGTTAAAAGTCTAATTAAATTAATGAAAAGGTATAATTACTGAATGTTCTTATCCATTCAGCAATCAGTCTCCTATTTATTCATCAGCGGGCTATAATTAAAGAACCGTTAACTGCAAATATAGAATAAGATTCAATTAAATTATAAATGTTCCATCAATGGAGATTTAGGTTATTAAATCCTCATTGTATCTGTTATGGGTGCAACAACATGTATTTTATATATGGTTCCAGTTGTGTAGGCTTTTATAACAAAAAATTATCCTTAAAGGACTTTCCCCAATGATAGTTTGTGGTATATGTCACCATATCATAATCTGTAGATGTCTGCATGGGTGCCCATGAGGCTTAGAATCCATAGACATTGCAACAGTTAAAGGGTTTGATCACTTTGTATATATTGGGCCACATTTATCAAAACTGTGTTTGTTGTCCAAAAACAATTACTCCAACTTTTTTTTTCAAAGCTGTCCCACAGCTAGACACTGAAGAACATCTCAAAGAAATGCTAGGGCTCCACAGCAAAGGTCCAAAGTGGACCCCCAGGTTCCAAAGCAAGATGAATAAATCAGATTAGGCATTGCCGGCTTCTAACAGTCCAACCTGATTGACAGAGACCATTTTTCACTCAAAACGCTCAGATGTCATGGTCTCTGTTCACCATAACTTATATATACGCAGAAAAAAAAGAAAATGAGCCAGAGTATAATTTGGCATACATGCAAAAGGAGCACATTCATACCGTGGCTATTTCACAGAAAAAAACAAGAGAAAATCCGAAAATGAACATGTACCCTATGGCGGGTAAATAAGTAAATAATAGTAGTGTAAGTAAATAACATAGTGGACTTGGTCAACACTGTTTGATCAAAGAGTGTAAATGCCATCCCATCGTGACAAGGTGTGGTCCTTCAACAGTATTAAACCTTACCTTAGGTCACAGACATTAATGTAAATAATAATAATAATCTGTATTAAAGTCCAGAAAATATCAGAACAAAAATGACATGAGCACTCCAAAATTTAAAACCACCCCGTCATTTGGACTACTGCCGCTTCTTCCACCCCTACGTTCCGCTGTGCACCTGTCCTTTGTTAAGTGTGCAACTTAAAAAGACAATCCAACATAACACAGAAAGAGGGGGCAATCACCGACGTTAAAAAGATCCTTTATTGGTACAAGACAAGTGACATCAAGCTTGCTTGGACCCAACCGCAGGTTGCGGGGAACCTCCAGATGATAGCCATTTCATGGGGGAATGCCTAGACCCATTGAAGTACATTCCCACTCAAAACAGCCATCATCTGGAGGTTCCCCCGCATCCTTCCCTGATACCTGGGGCTCGGTCACAGCAAGCTTGATGTACTTGTCATGTGCCAATAAAGGATCTTTTTATGTTGGTGAGTGCCCCCTCTTTCCTTCTTATGTTGGATAATAATAATAAAAAAATAATATTTATTCACTTACCGTATATACTCGTGTATAAGCCGACCCGTGTATAAGCCGACCCCCCTACTTTTGCCCCCAAAACCTGGGAAAACCTATTGACTCGTGTATAAGCCGAGGGTGGACCCCAGCACAGGTATACAGCCCCCAGCAGTGTGGTATACAGGCCCCCTCAGTGGTATACAGCAGCCTCCCCAGTGGTAGTATACAGCAGCCTCCCCAGTGGTAGTATACAGTAGCCTCCCCAGTGGTATATACAGCAGCCCCAGAGGGGTATACAGCAGCCACAGAGCTGTATACAGCAGCCCCAGAGCTGTATACAGCAGCCCCAGAGCTGTATACAGCAGCCCCAGAGGGGTATACAGCAGCCCCAGAGGGGTATATAGCAGCCCCAGAGGGGTATATAGCAGCCCCAGAGCTGTATACAGCAGCCCCAGAGGGGTATACAGCAGCCCCAGAGCTGTATACAGCAGCCCCAGAGGGGTATACAGCAGCCCCAGAGGGGTATATAGCAGCCCCAGAGGGGTATATAGCAGCCCCAGAGGGGTATACAGCAGCCCCAGAGCTGTATACAGCAGCCCCAGAGCTGTATACAGCAGCCCCAGAGGGGTATACAGTAGCCCCAGAGGGGTATATAGCAGCCCCAGAGGGGTATACAGCAGCCCCAGAGGGGTATATAGCAGCCCCAGAGGGGTATACAGCAGCCCCAGAGCTGTATACAGCAGCCCCAGAGCTGTATACAGCAGCCCCAGAGGGGTATACAGTAGCCCCAGAGGGGTATATAGCAGCCCCAGAGGGGTATACAGCAGCCCCAGAGGGGTATACAGCAGCCCCAGAGGGGTATATAGCAGCCCCAGAGGGGTATACAGCAGCCCCAGAGGGGTATACAGCAGCCCCAGCCCCAGAGGGGTATATAGCAGCCCCAGAGGGGTATATAGCAGCCCCAGAGGGGTATATAGCAGCCCCAGAGGGGTATATAGCAGCCCCAGAGGGGTATATAGCAGCCCCAGAGGGGTATACAGCAGCCCCAGCCCCAGAGGGGTATATAGCAGCCCCAGAGGGGTATATAGCAGCCCCAGAGGGGTATATAGCAGCCCCAGAGGGGTATACAGCAGCCCCAGCGCTGTATACAGCAGCCCCAGAGCTGTATACAGCAGCCCCAGCCCCAGAGGGGTATATAGCAGCCCCAGCCCCAGAGGGGTATATAGCAGCCCCAGAGGGGTGTACAGCAGCCCCAGAGGGGTATACAGCAGCCCCAGAGGGGTATTTAGCAGCCCCAGAGGGGTATACAGCAGCCCCCGCTGTATACAGCAGCCCCCGCTGTATACAGCGGTACCCGGCTGTATACAGCCCTCCCGCCTGGTATACCGGGCCCCCCCTGTGGCCACCTGTGAAGGAAGCGATGATTATACTTATCGGGTCGCCGACGCCGACGCCGCCGCTCTGTCACCGTCCGTCACCGCCTCCTTCCCGTCTTCATGCTTCCTTCATCGGCGCACAGAAAATGACGTCATTTCCTGTGCGACGGTGAAGGAAGCATGAAGACCGGAGGAGCGCGGTGACGGACGGTGACAGAGCGGCGGCGTCGGCGTCGGCGACCGATAAGTATAATCATCGCTTCCTTTACAGGTTGCCACAGGGGGGGCCCGGTATACCACGGGGGGGCTGTATATTTTTTTTTTTTTTTTTTATTACCGTATATACTCGTGTATAAGCCGAGGGGGGACTTTTCAGCACATTTTTGTGCTGAAAAAACTCGGCTTATACACGAGTATATACGGTTACATAAGGGCTTATATAATTGAATAAGGTCAGAGAAATTTATTTTGACTTTTAGGGTTTCTACTTCCAATAGTTGCCACTAGAGATTCATCTACTTCATCCCTGAAGAGAGAAGCATCATCAGGAGCGTGTCCGCCGTATAATCTCCTTCTTCTGCATCAGGGGCTCGGTCACGGCTGAAAAGCTTCCTAGAACTAGTGTATCTCGCTGCTTCAGCACTTTTCATTGGTGAAGTAACTCGCTTATACGAGTTACTCTAGGTATGATAATGAAAGGTCAACAAATTTTTTACTTATATAGGGTCATATATAATTGAATAAACAAGAGAAATATATATTGACCAGTTAGGAGTTGTGCATATAAGTCTCTCATTGCTGGCATGAGAAGGCTGTGTCAATCTTGGAGAAAAGCCTTTCCTCAAAGGCAGAGAAGCCAGTCCTCGACTGCAGCACCTTTCCATGGGAAGCTATATCTGTTGATAGAGAGCCTGGATGAAAGGAAGGACACACCCAAATTTGTACAAAGTATGAAAAAATACAGAAAACAAAAAAATGAGCCGGTATAAATTGGCATACGAGCAACTTGTCTGTGAAATGGTCTTGAGACATGCTCTACTGCAGAAACAGATCCCTTAGAAACTACCTGTTGATCTTCCTGCATCTTGTTGATAATAGTTCAACCTCAATGGCATCATTATGGCACTACGATCAAATGAAATCATGCAGCATTCTAATCAAAGAGGTGTCAGGATGTCTGCGGTAGGACGTGGTTGACAGGTTACGTACGGCGGCCATAGTCTACCAACATTTCCGATGGAACACCGGCTTTCAAATCTTTTTGTTCAACTCCAATCAAGGGAATATTTCCTCTGTGGCTTGAGTTCTTATGCATTGGCCATAATATATTGACGATATTTGGGTGTCTCATGAACGTTAGATCCTCCAATTTATCAAGTTCTTCAGCTCCCATCAGGACTCATTCTCTTCAAGCCCATGGCTTTCCGTCACCTATTTACAACACAAGTCATACCCTTTAGTCATTTCTTCAAGACTGAAAGATGTTTTGTTATCCAAACACTCTAACAATTTGGGAAACACGGATCACTAATGAGGTTTGTGACCTTCAAAGCCTATTAACTCCGTTGACATGACTTCTAAATCTACATTATTTGATTGTTCCTGGGCAGATTTCTGTGAAGGGCAATCACATTTAAATTTGCATAATCGTGATGATCGCATTTCATACATTCCCAAGTACCTCAACTTAATGAATAAATCCATGCATTATAGAAGAAAAAACCCCAGCAATGCGTTAACACTCTTCACAATAAAGTTCAATTGACTTTTCAGTGTTAACATTTGATAATCAACCTTGACAAATTGCTCACAAATTGCATTCCTGTGGATAATACTGGATTGCTTTACAAAATGTTGCATGAATTATCTCCGAATTCTGCACTTCAGATGCTATTTATATGTTGCTTTGTTGTGAAAAGTTCAACCCGACTATATACAACTTGGAGCTTCCTCCTAAATACGCCTTAAAATGTACGCAGGAATATCCGTGATTGATGGCTGCTTTCTTCTTCTTACATAAGAAGTGGAAGAATCGTCAACACAAAAAGTGAAAAACTCAACCCGCCAAAAAGTAAACAAATCAATAAATCAGAATTTGTATGTGATTAGAAGATAAGAAAATACTCTTAATGACTTAGTTATAATGTTTTATCCACTAATACTATAATATAGTCCAGCGATTCCTAGTTGTGGACAATGTGCAAAATGGAACCTTTCTGTGCTTGAGAAGGGGTCACTAAGGAATGAGAAATATCTCAGGTCCGAGCTTTCCTCATTGCTACAGTACATTTACTGTTGTGCAGCCAAAATCAGAAGAACTACTCAATTATTCTACTACTGCTCTATTTCTTCTTATAGGGATAATCATGCTATGTTGGAAAATTGCTCATTTTAAGACATTTTTGCCAAATTTCTGATGGTTTTATAAACAAATGCAAAATACATCCAACTAAATTTTTCATAAAATAAAATGTTTCACAAAAAAGTCAATCTCAATATCACTGGGATATGTTGTAACATTGTAGAGTTATTGCCTCTGGTCAGATTTGAAAAAGTTGGCCTGATCACCAAGAGGTTACTTTATATATCTTTAAACCTTCTGTTATACATGTCGATGGTCTGTTTTTTCTATATCTCAATCCCACTGGATATCTGAAATTGCTACATGATTCAGATATCCAGTGGCATTGAGGTTTCCATTGATGAAGACTGGTCCCACTATCTTTGTACCCCATATACCACACCATACCATCAATTTTTGTGTTCCAACAGTCTTGGAGGGATCTATCCACTGTGGGTTAGTGTCAGACCAATAGTGGTGGTTTTGTTTGTTAACTTCACCATTCACAAAAAAGTTTGCCTCATCCCTCATCTGAAGGCAATTGTCTATGCTGTGAAGATATGAGAGCGGGGGCGGACCTACCGTGGTGCAGCTGGTGCAGCTGCACCAGGGCCCCGGCCGGCTGGGGGGCCCCTTAGCCCTGCAGGGGGGCCCCCAGCCGCTCCCCATGTCCCTGTGCCAGTGTGGCAGAGGAGAGGGGGTTAACCAGGGAAGCTTCCTGCTTCCCCCGGCTGAGCCCACCCCTCCTCTATCTGCCTCTGCTCCGGCTCACAGGGGCCCCGCAGGTAGGAGCCGCGATGGCCGCTACACCGATAGCACCCCCCCAACCAACCCCCCCCCGGTCCTCACAGCTACACTGATAGCACTACCCCTCCCCCGTTCTCAAAGCCTGCACCAGGGCCCCCAGGCAGCAAGGTCCGCCACTGTACGAGAGGTGCAGCATCTGAAACAACGGATACTAGAAGCCTGTGCTAGCATTTCTTCTGCGGTGTTGCTATCAGTGTGTCAAGAGTGGGAGAAGAGGTTTGCATTGACAATCCAACACAATGGGCAGCACTTTGAACACATTTTACAAGTGGTCATAAACTTGTAAATAACTCATGAAATAATAAAGTTTCATTAAAACCAAGCACACCATTGTTTTTCTTATGAAATTCTCAATACGCTTGATGTGTCACATGACCCTCTTCCCATTGAAAAAAATAAAGTTGGATCCAAACTGGCCGACTTCAAAATGGCCACCATGTTCACCACCCATCTGAAAAAATGTTCCCTTCCCATATACTAATGTGCAACAAACAGGAAGTTGATATCACCAACCATTCCCATTTTATTTAGATGCATCATTATAAATGGCCAACCTTGTACATAAATATCTATTTATATAATTGCTTTATGGCTTCTGTCATAACCTCCTGTGCTCGGTTGTTGCCGTATCATAATGGGGTATTATAATGTAAATAATGGCAGAGAATCCCAAAAAATTGTCTAGAGCATAAGTTGGTACATGTGCAATAGGTGCATATTCACACCATGGCCCTTTCACAGACAAAACCCATTTTTTTGTACTCTGTACCATGGTGTATGGTCCAGATATTTTATCTAGTTAGCTTCCCATGAGCAGGTTGCTGTAGTTGGAGCACTGTGCTTCTTGTTCACATTGATGTTGCTGGCATATGCTGGAATAACGGAAAAGGTGATGAGGTAGCAGGATGGCAGTGATGAGCAAAAGGCAATCATGGGGACTAATCTGACCCTTACAATGGGGGTCCCTAACTGACCCTGTTCCCCGAAGTGCCTCTAAAGCTGAGGATGTCTGGGGTGCCAACCTTGCCCTGCTCTGGCCCGCACTAGCCAATATTCCCCTCACCTCCACCCAGGGACCAGGTTAAGCACAGCAACTCCTAGAAAGATGGCAATCGCCACAAAGCTACACAGCAAGAAAGCTCCAGTGGAACAGCATATGGCATCTGCACAGCACACGCTCTTTGTAGACGCTGTAGATGCTCTTCAGCTGATGGGTCGTAGGACTACTTAAAGGATGGGGGAGAGGTAAAACCACATCAGCTGATTCACTCTGGAACTCCAACTAATAGTGCAGAGCCACAGAAGTTAACACTTAATAGACTAAAAGAAATGAACTCCATTTAATTACTGCAGAGCAGTCTACACGTGGCAGTCACTGATGTAAGGCAAGGTTTCAGTACTAGAGTAGGACCATCCCGATGGGTACACCTTGTCGTGATGGGATGGCTTTTAAGCTTTTTGATCAGTGTTAACCAATTCCCCTATGTTATTTAAATGTACTACTATTATTGGGTATATGGTCATTTTCCAATTTTCTCTTGGGTTTAGTAGTCAGCATTCGGAGACTGATAAAACATGTCAAAGTCTAAAACCTGGTTGTGTTATTATAGCGGCTCTGCCTGAGAGCACACTTCTTAGAAGCATCGAAGGAAAAAATGTTATCGGGAATGACCATCAGCAGGTGGTCTCAGCAATGTCTCTTAACTCACGGAAACAAACTATTATAGACTCTTTTCCAGTTAACTCAGCTCATTTGGTCCAATTATAGTCTGCGCAAGGAGGCTGGAGAATGCTGTATTTCTTTTTAATAGAGAATGCCAGGAACACAAATGGAGATGACAGATGCAGAAAAATAAACATATCAAAAGAATTGTTAATAGCTGGTACCTCATTTCTCAAACAGCCTGGGTCCTGTACATTCCTACTGCGTAGTCACATGCCTGAGAGCTATTCTATTTATACTCTCCATGGTAAGTACCAACGAGATACAATGCAAAACATTATCTGACCTTTCAGACGAGATGCAGCCGGGATTGTGAAAATGAAATGTATCGTCACGGTTTAGATATTGTACTGTACATATAATGGAGAACATTACCGCCGTGACGGATGATGTTTACACCATCTATTTAAGGCTATTATTGCATTTAAATGAGAACTGTGCCTTCAACAAACTTTGCATAAATCAATTGCATAAGAGAATATAAGAAACTTTGTAATACATTATCAGAGAATTTAGTTTCTTCCTCCTCGTATAAGCCATTAGGTGTAGAGTCCGGCAAAGTAATTAACTGTTTTTAGTTATAAGCTGAGTGTATGTCTGTGTGTGTGTATGTTCCACTATAAACATCAAACCTGCCCCCCCCCACACACACACCACATAGCCTTGTATTTCATGAAGAGATGAGGAAGAGTGCAGAGCAGAGAAAAAAACAATCTGAGGGATCATTCTGCTGAGCTTTCTAACAAGTCTCTTAACTTACTCCAGAGCTGGATTCACATCTACACAGAGTAGTACTGCTTTATAATTAAATCACCACTCCAGAGGTTTCTTTTTTCAGCACTGGAGTGATGCTATATATGGGTCCATCTTGCTATATATGGACCCACCTATCCTGCTGTATATTCTACCATATATTGTCCACCTCCTGGAATATGTCCTTTATCCTCCATATATTATAATGCAGCACCATAGTCTACCAATTATTAAAATGCTGCCTCATATCCTTCCATATGGCTTAATGCAGCCTCATATCCTTCCAAATAGAATAATGCAGCCTCATAGCCCTCCATAAAGTATAATGCAGCCTCATAATCCTCCATATAGGATAATGCAGCCTCATAGCCCTCTATATAGCATGGTAAATGCAGCCTCATATTCCTCCATATGGTATAATTCAGGCTCATGACCCTTCATATAGTATAATTCAGCCTCATGTCTCACCAAATAGTATAATTCAGGCTAATGTGTGCTCATTAATTAAAAAATTAAATACGTACTCACCTGTCCTTGGTTCCCCCGCTGCTGCGGTCTCCCAGTTTTTTTCCTGCACTCCACACATCTCCACATAGCACGGCTTGCAGTAGTGACATCACCCCGCTGCACTGAGATGTCAGAGCGCAGTCAGAGGGAGTGGATGAGGATGGAGAGAGAGGACAGTGAATAGCTCTCTCTTTCATCATTGCAGGGAAGCTGGGCTAGTGGCAGAGACTCATGGACCCCATATCAACCACGTGCTCTTCTGCTTAGTGATCTGGATGTGCATCCTTTGAGATGCACATCCGTGTTATACAGGCGGTGCTGTCAGCCATGTGAAACAATGTGACATCATATTAGCAAGTCTACTCCCACCAGCTTAAAGTCAGTTGAAATTCAGAATACGTATTGTAGTCTGCAGAGGGGAAAACTGGTGAAAATGCAGGATATAAGTTAGGCTGGGGTCACACATAAGCCCTTGGTCCGTTTTTGGCTTCATTTTTGTCATTTTTTTTTTCTAAGTCCAAAAACTGACAGAAAAACGGATTGGATGTAATAAACACCCTGTCCGTTTTTTTCTGGACCTCAAGACATTGCTCTGTCCGTTTTTGAGCCAAAAACATTGCTAGCAACGTTCTTGGCATCACTTAAAAAACGCATGCGTTTTTTTAACATCGGGCCCTATGGGAAACGCATGCGTTAACGCACATGCGTTTTTAAAGAAAAAATGACTAAGTCCAAAAACGTTCAGGGGTGCAGGAGGCTCAAAAAGCACCCTATAAAAAACGGATTGGTGATGACAATCACTTCCAAAAACGGACTTCTATGTGTGACCCCAGCCTTATCTGGCTACTAGAAATAGTGTTATTCCTCACACAAAGGACAAATTATTCTGAAAAGTTACTTGAAAGTGTAGTTTCTTCATATATAGTATTATTATTACATCTTTTCCATTGTTTTTGCAAAAGGAAATACACAGGGCTGTATCACAGATCTGCATCATATGTAACTAGAGCTGCGTTTGGTCCATTTTGCACCTTTATTTGTCTCCAATTTGTATTAACACACAATATAACATCATTTCTTCACACATATTTAAAAAAAAACCTGTGAAGGAGCACATTTCTAAGGGGTTAGATACCTATTGGAGGCACCATATATTGTCTGTTGAGGCTAAAGGTATGACACATGGGCTCCACATTCCATCATAAAGGTAACCTGCTTAACTGTTGACCATTTAGTGCCAAGAGATGTCAAGGGCCTGTACACATGTTGTGGCTTTGTTCATTTTTTTATGTTTTTTTTCTGTGCAGATGTGTCACAAAAACCTGCAAGAAAGCAAACCTATTCAAAGCAAAGTGTATTGAGTTCTTGAAGTTTGACTATTTTGTACTTGTATATTTGAATCTGCAGTTTGTCAGTTAGGCTGTGGTCACACATAGAAATCCGTTTTTGGAAGTGATTTTCATCACCAATCCGTTTTTTTTCTGGGTGCTTTTTGAGCCTCCTGCACTCCTGAACGTTTTTGGAATTTTCATTAAAAAAACGCATGCGCGAACGCATGCGCAAACGCAAGTGCGCGTTTGCATGCGTTCGCGCATGCGTTTCCCATAGGGCCCCATGTTAAAAAAAACGCATGAAAACGCATGCGTTTTTTAACTGATGCCAAAAACGTTGCATGCAACGTTTTTGACTCAAAAACGGACAGGGCAATGTTTGGAGCTCCATAGAAAAACGGACAGGGTGTTTATTACACCCAATCCGTTTTCTGTCAGTTTTTGGACTTAGAAAAAAAAAATGAGAAAACTGAAGCCAAAAACGGACTGAGGGCTTATGTGGAACCCCAGCCTTATTTTGGCATATTTTGATGTAAATTCACTCATATTAATGTGTGGAGAAATATCTACACCAAAAATGCATGTTAAAAATGTGCCTATTTTAGGCTGGGGTTACACATAGAAATCCGTTTTTGGAAGTCATTTTCATCACCAATCCGTTTTTTATAGGGTGCTTTTTGTGTCTCCTGCACTCCTGTACGTTTTTGGAATTTTCATTAAAAAAACGCATGCGCGAACGCATGCGCAAACGCAAGTGCATGCGTTTGCATGCGTTTGCGCATGCGTTTCCCATAGGGCCCCATGTTAAAAAAACGCATTAAAACGCATGCGTTTTTTAACTGATGCCAAAAACGCTGTTTACTGCGTTTTTGGCTCAAAAACGGACAGGGCAATGTTTTGAGCTCCAGAGAAAAACGCACAGGGTGTTTATTACACTCAATGCGTTTTTCTGTCAGTTTTTGGACTTAGAAAAAAAAAATGACAAAACTGAAGCCAAAAACTGACTGAGGGCTTATGTGTGAGGCTGGGGTTACACATAGAAATCCGTTTTTGGAAGTCATTTTCATCACCAATCCGTTTTTTATAGGGTGCTTTTTGTGTCTCCTGCACTCCTGTACGTTTTTGGAATTTTCATTAAAAAACCGCATGCGCGAACGCATGCGCAAACGCAAGTGCATGCGTTTGCATGCGTTTGCGCATGCGTTTCCCATAGGGCCCCATGTTAAAAAAAACGCATGAAAACGCATGCGTTTTTTAACTGATGCCAAAAACGCTGTTTACTGCGTTTTTGGCTCAAAAACGGACAGGGCAATGTTTTGAGCTCCAGAGAAAAACGCACAGGGTGTTTATTACACCCAATGCGTTTTTCTGTCAGTTTTTGGACTTAGAAAAAAAAAATGACAAAACTGAAGCCAAAAACTGACTGAGGGCTTATGTGTAACCCCAGCCTGACCCCAGCCTCATGTAGCGTTTTTCCTGCCAAGAGACGAAGAAATGGTGCAATAAATTCTGATGCAAATACTTAAAGTGAATGTGTCACCAGGTTTTCCCCATATAAGGTAGGTCCAGGATCTTTCAGCCCTGTTATAGTATACTACTGTAGAATGCGGTATATATGTACCCAATCCTCTTTGCATAGCACAAAAAATATTATTTATATTCACCTATGGCGTGGTCCAGTTCGATGGGTGTCGCTGATCTTTGTCCGGCACCTACTTTCTTCTTGCTTCATGTGGATGACATGTCCTACGTAGGGATGGGCGAATCTACTCACTAGGACTCGTTACTCGGCGAGTAGTAAGGGACTCGCAGGACTCGGTACTCTGCGAGTTTCCCAGCGTTTACTCGCACGAGTCCAATGCAAATCATTGGCAAACGCTGACAAAACTAGGATTGCCATTATTTGCATTAGACTCGGCTACTGTGCCAGTGATAGCAGGGAAACTCGCAAAATAACTGCTGTTTCTTTGCGAGCCGAGTCCAGCTGTCTTCTCTGTGCAGCTCCAGGGTCCTAGAGCCCGCCTGCTCACAGAGATGATGTAGCAGTGCTGAGATTGTTCTCAGTCTGCTCATTCCCTGTGCATAGACATCTATATCTATGCACAGGGGATGTAGCAGAGAGGACATCGCGTTTTGGACTACGTCAGACGGAAGAGGATTTTTTTAATTAAAGATGGAGTCCCTAATGGCTTTTTTTTATTTCAAATAAAAAATTTTCTCTGTGTTTTTTTAACCCTTTATTGGAGATTCTTAGTGGCTGGGTCAAACGTGGCCTGACATTAAGAATCTCGGGCTTAATACCAGCTTGTATAACAAAGCTGGTATTAACCCCTTTATTACCCAGCGTGCCACCGCCACCAGGGCCGCTAGAAGAGCGGGGTTCAGCGCCAAAGGATGGCGCTTCAATGAACGCGCCATCTTCTGGGGCAGCTGCGGGCTGCAATTTGCAGCGGGGGGTGCCCAGAAAGCTTGGGCATCCCTGCTGCTGCGGATTCCAGCCCCCAGCTGCTTAGCTGTACCTGGCTAGACATAGAAATTGCGCGGAGCCCCACGCATTTTTTTTTTATTATTTCATGAATTTCAGAGTCTCAGAGTCAGAGTCTCAGAGTCAGAGTCTCAGAGTCAGAGTCAGAATCTCAGAAAGTCAGAGTCAGAGTCAGAATCTCAGAGAGTCAGAGTCAGAATCTCAGAGAGTCAGAGTCAGAGTCAGAATCTCAGAGAGTCAGAGTCAGAATCTCAGAGAGTCAGAGTCAGAATCTCAGAGAGTCAGAGTCAGAATCTCAGAGAGTCAGAGTCAGAATCTCAGAGAGTCAGAGTCAGAATCTCAGAGAGTCAGAGTCAGAATCTCAGAGAGTCAGAGTCATAGTCAGAATCTTAGAGTCTCAGAGTCAGAGTCAGAATCTCAGAGTCTCAAAGTCAGAATTTCAGAGAGTCAGAGTCAGAATCTCAGAGAGTCAGAGTCAGAATCTCAGAGAGTCAGAGTCAGAATCTCAGAGAGTCAGAGTCATAGTCAGAATCTTAGAGTCTCAGAGTCAGAGTCAGAATCTCAGAGTCTCAAAGTCAGAATCTCAGAGAGTCAGAGTCAGAATCTCAGAGAGTCAGAGTCAGAATCTCAGAATCTCAGAGTCTCAGAATCTCAGAATCTCAGAGTCTCAGAGAGTCAGAGTCAGAGTCAGAATCTCAGAGTCTCAGAGAGTCAGAGTCAGAGTCAGAATCTCAGAGTCTCAGAGAGTCAGAGTCAGAGTCAGAATCTCAGAATCTCAGAGTCTCAGAATCTCAGAGTCTCAGAGTCAGAGTCAGAATCTCAGAGAGTCAGAGTCAGAATCTCAGAGAGTCAGAGTCAGAATCTCAGAATCTCAGAGTCTCAGAATCTCAGAATCTCAGAGTCTCAGAGAGTCAGAGTCAGAATCTCAGAGTCTCAGAGAGTCAGAGTCAGAGTCAGAATCTCAGAGTCTCAGAGAGTCAGAGTCAGAGTCAGAATCTCAGAATCTCAGAGTCTCAGAATCTCAGAGTCTCAGAGTCAGAGTCAGAATCTCAGAGAGTCAGAGTCAGAATCTCAGAGAGTCAGAGTCAGAATCTCAGAGAGTCAGAGTCAGTATCTCAGAATCTCAGAGTCTCAGAATCTCAGAGTCTCAGAGTCTCAGAGAGTCAGAGTCAGAGTCAGAATCTCAGAGAGTCAGAATCTCAGAGAGTCAGAGTCAGAATCTCAGAGAGTCAGAGTCAGAATCTCAGAGAGTCAGAGTCAGAGTCAGAATCTCAGAGTCTCAGAGTCAGAGTCAGAATTTCAGAGTCTCAGAGTCAGAATCTCAGAATTTCATGAAATAATTAAAAAAAAATGCGTGGGGCTCCGCGCAATTTCTATTTCTAGCCAGGTACAGCTAAGCAGCTGGGGGCTGGAATCCGCAGCGCAGGGATGCCCAAGCTTTCTGGGCACCAACCGCTGCAAATTGCAGCCCGCAGCCACCCCAGAAGATGGTGCGTTCATTGAAGCGCCATCCTCTGGCGCTGAACCCCGCTCTTCCAGCGGCCCTGGTGGAGGTGGCACGCTGGGTAATAAAGAGGTTAGGGCCAGCTTTGTATTATCAGCTGGCCCTAAGCCCGAAATTTATGGCGGTCACGCCAATATTAGACATGACCGCCATGAATTTCTATTAAATTGTTTTAAAAAAAACACAACACAGAGAAATTTTTTTATTAGAAATAAAAAAAAAAGCCATTAGGGACTCCATCTTTAATTAAAAAAATCCTCTTCCGTCCGACGCAGTCCAAAACGCGATGTCCTCTCTGCTCATCCCTGTGCATAGATATAGATGTCTATGCACAGTGAATGAGCAGACTGAGAACAATCTCAGCACTGCTACATCATCTCTGTGCACAGACATTCATGTCTGTACACAGGGAATGAGCAGACTGAGAACAATCTCAGCTCTGCTACATCAGGCAGCAGGCAGGCTCTAGGACCCTGGAGCTGGGGCAGCCAGCACACAGAGCAGACAGGACTCTTATCTGTGCGAGTTTCCCAGCGATTACAGTTGCAAAGTAAACGAGTCCAATGCAAATAAATGACAAAACTAGGATTGCTTCAGGCTGAAGCTTCCGAGACACATCTGCGATTTGTAAATCTCACACTACTCGCTATAACTCGCTTCCCCATTCATTAACATTGGACTCGCTAGACTCGCAACGAGTAGCGAGTCCTGGGCTCGGACTCGCTAGAGTCAAGCGATTCCGAGTAATTTAGGATTCGCCCATCACTAGTCCTACGTCATCCACAGTGTCCTTCGTTGTGCTCCTGCATAGGCGCTTTTCTCTCTTCCCTGCCGAGGGCAGACAAAAGCATTGCAGTGCTCATTCGCCGGCGCTCTTTGGCCTTTCCCAGTGCAACACACTAAAATACGTTGCTCTGCCCTCAACAGGGCAAAGAGAAATACTCCTGCACAGGAGTGCAATGGCGGAAACTGTGTGGATGATGTTAGATGTATCATTCGCACAAAGCAAGAAGAGGGAAGGCTTCAAGATGAATGACACCCACCCAATCACCCTATATGTGAGTATAGTAAAAGCTATTTTTTGCGCTAAGCAGAGCATATTGAGATATATATATTGTAAGGTAGCGGTTAGGATCGGCACGACAGAAGGCAGTGACTCAGGTACTTGTTCACACAGCACACGATTTATTTTTTTAGATCATATCAATACAGACCTTTTGGTAGCTCTGGATCACAGCCGGTGTAACGGGTTTCACTCTGACTGGTTTGGCTGTCAGTCTCTCTCTTAGGCTGGGGTCACAGTAGCATTTTTCACATGCGTTTGTGGAGACCTGCGTTTTCAAAAACGCATGTAAAAAACGCACCCATAGGCCCCCATGTTAAAAAAACGCATGCCCTAATAACGAAAAAGCATGTGTGACAGTCCCATGCGTTTTTGGTGCTTTTCCAAAAACGCATGCGTTTTTTAATATGGGGCCTTATGGGAAACGCATGCAAAAACGCATGTACAATTAGTACCATTCAAAAAACGCATGCGTTTCCCATAGGAGCCCATGTTATAAAAACGCATGCGTTTTTTTAACATGGGCTCCTATGGGAAACGCATGCGTTTTTGAATGGCACTAAAAGGTACTAATTGTACATGCGTTTTTGCATGCGTTTTCCATAGGGGCCCATGTTATAAAAACGCATGCGTTTTCTTCAAAAACGCATGCGTTTTTCAATATGCACCAAAAAATAGTACATGCACTATTTTTGGGTGTAGATTTCAAAACGCAGCCAAAAACGCAGGGAGCCATCACACACCTTAAAAAACTCATGATGACATGAAAAACGCATGTAAAAAAGCATGCGTTTAAAAGGCACTAAAAAAACGAATGTCAACTGTGACCACAGCCTTAGCCAGGACTCCTGGGAAGACCAAGTCCACGCTGCCAAACTGTGTTCACGGCACACAGCCAACGCTTCTCAGGATATATATATATCTATTATATAATCACGAATGGGTTTTTTGCCCCTTTTGAGACCGCTCTCGCTGCGAGTCAGCGTGGTCATGTGGATACGAACGAAGCATTGGCCGCGCAGCGGCCATTGCGAGCAGCTCTAAGGCGACTCGCTATGCCCGCGCAGCGGGCATGGCGAGTCGCCTTAGCAGCGCGAAGCATTGGCCGCGAAGCGGCCATTGCGAGTCAGAGACTCGCTCTGCTAGAATCCCGATGCATTGTGCATCGGGCACCCATCTAGTATATATATATATATATATATATATATATATATACAGAAAGAGAGAGAGAAAGAGAAAGAGAGAGAGAAATAAAAAAAGCTAAACAGCGCTCAAGGTCTAATCTGAACTGGACCTTGAGTGCTGTTTAGCTTTTTTTATTTCTATATAATTGTTGGAGTTACTGGCTTTACTCTGCACCCCCATCGACACCAGGTGGTCTTTGATTGAAGTGAGTCCTCCCACTTCTCATATAAATAATGGAAATGAAGGCTTAGCTAAGCCCAAGGAAAGAGTGACATGGTAGGATAGGGACCCATCAAATCTAAGGTCACCTTGAAGCTGGTTGATGGGCAAACAGGTATTGGCCAATATGTGTACCAAGAGCCTTAGTTTACAAAAATAAAATATCACAAAAAAAACGCA
Organism: Allobates femoralis; assembly: GCA_033576535.1. NCBI lineage: Eukaryota > Metazoa > Chordata > Amphibia > Anura > Aromobatidae > Allobates > Allobates femoralis. The sequence goes on from JARQOC010000007.1 coordinate 73,087,487, forward strand.
TATTTTGTTATGTCTTCTCAAATGCATAGGTGTTACACTTCTATCTGTCTAAATGTATGTATAGCAAAATATAAAAGGGAGGGGAACAAGAGGCGCAATAGTGCCCTATCACTAGTGACACTAGTGTAATATGGTGGTGCTGTGGAGCCGCTCACCTGGTCCAGTTGTGATCCCCACAACTGGTTTGAAGGCGTTTAGGAATCAATGTTCCAAGCTGCTGCAGGACCTCCACCTACCACTGGACAGTGGTATGATCCAAGAGAAATGATGGGAGTGATGGTGTGTCGCGGTCCGCGCTGCTCTGGGTTCAAAATAACTCACCAAGGAGCCAATAAACTTTTCATCCTCTTTATTCCTCCTTCTCCTTAGAGAAGAGAAGGAGGAATAAAGAGGATGAAAAGTTGATTGCTCCTTGATGAGTTATTTTGAACCCAGAGCAGCGCGGACCGCGACACACCATCACTCCCATCATTTCTCTTAAATGTATGTATACACACATGGTTGGCAGTGACTGTGTGTTGCTGTGAACTTTTTCTGTATATATATATATATATATATATATATATATATATATACATATATATATATTAGCTGTAGAATCTGTTGTTGCCTGGGTGTAAAGCCCATATATGGTCGTAATGCTCATACAGTATATGGTAATATCGCCCATATATGGTAATGTGTGTATGTATGTGTGTCTGTATGTATCATAGCCCTGTCCCTTCCTGGTATCCCCAAAGCTTCAAAGTGCTGCCCCTAACAGCCTCGCCCCTTCCCGGTAGCCCCTTCACAACTCCACCTGTACACCTAGCCCATCCCAGTAGCCCCGCCCTTCCATAGCTCCACCCCATGCAAACCCCGCCCCTTAATAGCTCCATAGTCCAGGGGTGGGGGTATGTGGAGTGGCAGTGGTTTTGTAGAGTGGCCATGGCTATGTGAAGTGGGCAGTGCTTCCCACATTCACACATAACATACACTCAGCTTTATATATATATACTAGCTGTAGAGCCCAGCATTGCCGGGGCATAGTAACTCTTAGTTATAATAGAATAGAATGATTATTTTGCACTTAAACAACTGCCGCTAGATCCTCCTCCTCTATAGAATGTTGTCTGGTTCTGCCTCTATCTCCTCTCCTCCATAGATTATTGTCTGATTCTGCTTGTAGATACTCCCTCTCCATAGAATTTTGACTGGTTCTGACTCTAGCTCCTCCCTGCCATAAAATGTTGTCTTGTTTAGCCTCTAGCTCCTCCTCTCCACAGAATATTGTCTGGTTCTGCCTCTATCTCCTCTTCTTCATAGATTGTTGTCTGATTCTGCTTCTAGATCCTCCCTCTCCATAGATTGTTGTCTGGTTCTGCCTCTAGCTCCTCCTTCTAGATAGAATTTCATCTGGTGGTTCTGCCTCTAGCTCCTCCCCTCCAAAAAATGTTGTATGATTCTGTATATAGCTCTCTCCCCTCCATAGAATGTTGTCTGGTCCTGCCTCTAAGTCCTCTATCTCCACAGAATGTTGTCTGGTTCTGCTTCTAGCGTGTGCTGTGCAGATGCCATTTGCTGTTCTGCTGGAGCTTTCTTGTTGTGTAGTTTCATGGAGATTGCCATATTTCTGGGAGTTACTGTGTTTATACCAGTCCCTTGGTGGAAGTGAGGGGAATATAGGCTAGTGCTGGTCAAGAGCAGGGCAAGGGTGGCAGCCCAGACACCTTCACCTTTGGAGACACATCTGAAAACAGGGTCAGCTAGGGACCCCCCAGTTTAAGGGTCAGACTAGTTCCCCTGATTGCCTTTTGCCCATCACTGCCATCCTGCCATTGTCTGGTTCTGCCTCTAGCTCATCCCCATCCATTGAATGTTGCCTGCTTCTGCCTCTATCTCCTCACCCTCCATAGAATATTGCTTAATTCTGCCTCTATCTCCTCCCCTCCATAGAATGTTGTCTTTTTCTGCATATAGTTCCTCCCCTTCATAGAATGTTGTCTGGTTCTGCCTCTAAATTCTCTCCCTCCATAGAATGTTGTATGATTCTGCATTTAGCTACTCCCCCTCCATAGAGTGCTGTCTGGTTCTGTGAGGAGGTTGGCTATGAAGTGGGCATGGTTAACTGGAGTGGGCAGGGCTATGTGGAGTGGATGGGGCTTGATACATACATACACACACATATATACATTCATACACTAAGCTTCATATATATTAGATGTCTTGCTAAAATGATGTGTGGTGCCCCGCTGGTTGGGACGCCACATAGGGGCACTGCACCCATATAAGAGTGTGTAGTATCCATGTGATTAGGGAATTAAGATATCGCATAAGGGACCCTCACAACACTCATTCACACACACCCTAGAGTAGGGGTACCTTGGGTGGACCCGCTGTAGGGAAGACCCAGTCCCATGGGTGAAGCTTAGGAGGGTAGAAGAGTGTGTGGGTGGGAGGAGAGTTAGGCCAGAGTGAGAACAGTGAGTGTAGAGCTCCTTTGGGGAGTGAGAAGTGCAGGATGGCAGAGAAGCCGTCGGGACAGAGGGAGATCATGGGGGCATCAGGTAGTGCAGTGTGCCCAAATCTGGACCCAGTACGACTACCGACCGGAGGGATCTAGTCCCGGAACAGAGGACCGGCTCTGAACACGGTGCGGGTGTTTATCCTCGAGCCGTTAAATCGATGGCCCAAAATTCTAGATGAAGTCGTGGCCGAAAACCCAGCACATCCTTAAAAAGGCACCGAATAGGGTCGGGGGACCCGGAGAAAGGTCCTCCACAAAGGGGCACGTGGTAGCCGGCTCGAGGCTCTGCTTGCGGGAGCGCTTCAAGGGAGACAGGAGAGAGCGTAGTGAGGGACCGCAAAGGAACGGCAGGCACACCACCGAGGGTCCTAAGTGAGTTATCCCAGTTCCTTGGGGACTACCCAGGCCAGAAAGACAGGAAAGACTGCACCATCTGTGACCTGTCTGAAGTACTGCCAGTAAACCTATGCAGAGTTAAAAATTGTGTCATACTTTACATGCCTGCGCCTGGAGAGCCACACACTTGCTGCATTGAAAAGACTGGTAACAAGGCTGTGTGGTAAGCTGCCTCCCTGTGTAAAAACTATTCACAGCTGCCCCAGGGATCTTGCTCCATCTTTGGGGAGCGTAGCCATCTTGCTGCTCCACCATCACCCCGGAGGACTGTTCCGCAATGTCTGTAACATTACCGAAACTGTAGGTGGCATCACGAAAAACTTTTGGCCCCAGTGACATCCTCCATGAACTAAACACCCGGGATCGGGTACTCCACGGCCCTGGGGCGGGTCAGCTTTATCAGAGCTCAGTACTTTATATGGGGAAAATCCGATGACAAGTTCCCTTTAACATGTGTACATACACTAACACTGGTTCTTAAAGTCCACATTCACAGCGTAGTTTTACTGCACATGCACTGTTTAGAGGCTGGAATACAGCTAGTTTATATAAGTGACCATATTAGTGATAGGCATGTCCAACTCTGGCCCTCCAGCTGTTGTAAAACTACAACTCCCAGCCTGCTTAGACAGCCGACATCCCAGAGCATGCTGGGAGTTGTAGTTCTAAAATAGCTGGAGGGCCAGAGGTTGACATGTGTGATCTAGTTGGATTATGTAGCAAATTAATTTGCTAAGAAAATTTAAACATAACGACAAAGTCACTTTTATAGGTACTGAATCTGAAACAATGGTTTACACCATGTTCCAAATTATTATGCAAATTGGTTTTAAGCGTCACAGGGTTTTTTTGTTTTTTTTTTTTGTCAATGAAACCCATTGTTGGTATTGTGTCTCAGGCTTCTTTGGATCACTAAAATCAATCTCATCAGATACCTGTGATAATTAGTTTGGCAGGTGAGCCCAATAAAAGGAAAATTGGGTGTACCACAATATTGAGCAGGCCACAGTTTTCAAGTAACATGGGAAAGAAAAATAATCTCTCATCTGCCAAAAAGCAACAAATAGTGCAATGTCTTGGACAAGGGATGAAAACATTAGATATTGCCCGAAAACATAAGTGTGATCATCGTACTGTGAAGAGATTTGTGGCTGATTCTGAGCACAGATGTGTTTGTGCAGATAAAGGCAGAATGAGGAAGGTTTCTGCCAGGCAAATTTATCGGATTAAGAGAGCAGCTGCTAAAAAGGCCTTACAAACCAACAAACAGATATTTGAAGCTGCTGGTGCCTCTGGAGTCCCTCGAACCTCAAGGTGAGGGATCCTTCAAAGGCTTGTTGTGGTGCATAAACCTACTATTCGGCCACCCATAAACAGTGCTCACAAGCAGAAACGGTTCTAGCGGGCCCAGACATACATGAAGACTAATTTTCAAACAGTCTTGTTTACTGATGAGTGCCGAGAAACCCTGGATGGTCCAGATTGATGCAGTAGTGGATGGTTGGTGGATGCCACCATGTCCCAACAAGGCTGCGATATCAGCAAGGAGGTGGCGGAGTCAGGTTTTGACCCGGAATCATTGGGAAACAGCTGGTAGGCCCCTTTAAGGTTCCTAAAGGTGTGAAAATTACCTCTGCAAAGTATATAGAGTTTCTGACTGAGAACTTTCTTCCATGGTACAAAAAGCAAAAACGTGCCTTCAGGAGCAAAATCATCTTCATGCATGACAATGCACCATCTCATACTGCAATGAATACCTCTGTGTCGTTGGCTGCTATGGGCATAAAGGGAGATAAACTCATAGTGTGGCCAACATCTTCCCCTGACCTCAACCCTATAGAGAACCTGTGGAGTATAATCAAGCAAAAGATCTATGAGGGTGGGAGGCAGTTCAAATCAAAACAGCAGCTCTGGGAGGCTATTCTGACATCATGCAAAGAAATACAAGCAGAAACTCTCCAGAAACTCACAAATTCAATGGATGCAAGAATTGTGAAGGTGATATCAAAGAAGTATTGCTATGTTAACATGTAACTTGGCCTGTTAGGATGTTTTGGAGTTAGATTTTTATTTCAGTGAATGTGACCTCCTAATGTGCAAATTCAACAAATGAGCATTTTCAGTTATTTCAAACATATCAAATGTTTAGAAACTCTCCTGTGCTTAATAATTTGGAACAGTGCATTTAGAGTTTTTTTTTTTTATTATTTTGAAGATTATACTGTTATCATTGGGAGGTTTCTTCAATAAAATTCGATGTATACTCTAACGGGTGATGACTTTATTACCTGTCATTTGCACCGACCATTTAGGAAAATCAGAGAAAAAGAACATTTGCATAATAATTTGTAACATGGCTAATATGGCAATATGACGCATATGATAAAATATAATAGGGGAAAACCTAAATAGGAGATTAATAGGACCCCACTGATCATATAATGATAGTCTATTCTACAGGTAAACCATCCATCATGGGAAAACTCTACCTCTTCGTTGTTCTACTCCTATTTTTTGACTGAAATTTGAAGTCCCCCACTAATGGAAAGAGATTGCCATAATAAAATTAGAATTAGTAAATAAAATTACATTGTATAATGGATATAAATTTTAAAAATCTACCAAATTTGCTCTACTTTCCAAGGCTCTTATCATTACGTTTGCCCCGGTAATAAGTGAGTTGACTTCTTAGCAATGAGGTGTCTGTCATTCCTTCAGATGACTGGGATAATACTTTTGGGATTATTCTTTTGTTGTTTAGACTTGGAGGAAGAGTCCTTGGAATATACCATTGCCTGTTAGCGAATAATCTGCATCACATTTATATGTAAGAAGTCTGCTAAGACGTCTGTGGTTTGTGACTCAATCCCTTGGGGCCGAGCTTGATTCTACAGTGAACTCTTAGAAATCAGAATTTGTCATCAAAAGAAAGAATAAAAAACAGTTACTTAGATGTTGAACTTTATAAAATTTTGCCTTGGTAAGAAGTTAAGTAAATCTTTTTACTTCAGTTATGTTTTTTAATGATAAAATCAACAGTTCCGAAAAAATGTCTCTGTTGTACTCGATTTTTAGTGTTTATTTTAATGGATAGACATGAGGGTAAGTCAAAAGTTGAATAAACATTTATGAATGAGTGTGATACACTTTGTACTGTGACCAAAAAGAGACAATGCAATTCATGACAGTTTTGCTTTATTAATAATTTGGTACACCCTTGGTATTTTAGCTAACACAAATTATTAGGTCATTGAGTGGCCACCAGGGAGACATTTCCAACAGCTTGGAAACAGCACTCTTAGGGTGGTTTCACACTTGCGTATGTAAACACAGCCAAAACAAGCACACTGTGCTCCTATGTTTAACATGGGAACACATGGTACCTGCATTTGGCTGCGTTCGGTTGCGGCTGCGTTTAGATGCGCATAATTATGCGCCTTCTTCCGCACTCCGAATGCTTGTTTTATCTGCAAGCTCCCGCAAGCGCACAAACAATGCATGGGAGTTAATGGATCCGCAGTGTCCTCCGCATGACAGTGCTGGAGAACACATTGAAATCTCTCTCAGTGGCCACCGTTGATCTCCCAGGAGATCAGCGGCGGCCCCCGTGAGATCAGCGGCAGCCCCCGGGAGATCAGCGGTGGCCTCCGGGAGTTTAGTGGCGGCCCCTGGGATATCAGTGGCGGCCATTGGCAGATCAGCTGGAGCAGCCACTCTGCTCTCCTGGCCGCCGCTGATTTCCCGGCGGTGTCGGTGGGGAGAAACAGCTGATTTGACAGCTGTTTAAATCTCCTGCGCTGACATCTCCTCTTCGGTGTCGGCGCAGGAGATTTAAACAACTGTCAGATTAGCTGTTTCTCCCCATTGACACCGCCAGGAGATCAGCGGCGGCCAGGAGGAGGAGAGCTCTGCCCCTGATCTCCACCTCCCAGCCTCTGCCGAGACAGCTGATTGGCTGGCCGGGCTGCATACTGACGTGAACTTATGCAGAGATTCTCCGCTGCGTTCACATCAGTATGGCTGCGTTTGCATCTGCATGCCAGATGCATGCAGACACAAATGCAAATGTGAAACCAGCCTTAGGCTAGGGTCACACTTAAAGATCAAATTGCGGAACCGCAATCAGGTAACCGGATTGCTCAGGATGTGTAATCCTGACCAATCCGGTTACCGTACAGGGTCCTGAGGTCTTGAAGGCTTATACAGTAAGATCTATGGGCAGCGCTGCCCATAGATCTTACTGTATAAGCCTTCAGGACCTCGGACAGCGGCACATACTATACCTACAATAGGTATAGTATGAGCGCTGCTCTCAGAGGAGCCGGCACCTTCATTCATAAAAATGTACAGAGCCGCCAGGAGCACCCCTGCACAACCCAGGTTGATGGCGCTGAGGTGAGACGCTGGGAGATGCTTCTTCTTGCAGCTGTTGTGGGCCAGGGACCACGTGATTGGAAGGAACGTCCCAGGAAGTTACAACACTGCAGGTCCTATAGTTGTTGATAGAAGTGTAGCGTGAAAAAAATGTGGACACATGCAAGGAGTATGAAAACTTTATATAAGTCGTTTTTATTAACATTTTCCAATAAAACAAAATACCCGAATAATAACAAAGTAGCAAATACCTTCATGTGTACATATGTAACAATGAAGCAATTTACTAACAAAGAACACAATTGTTTCCTGATAAGGAGCTAATTATCTAATTTCCCGTATTAATCAAACATATTTATGCCATTACTAGATCTTGAAGTTGCCCAGAGTACCTTTCAAGTCTTCTAACAGATATCAAGTGGACATTTTAAAGGGCGAGACAATTCAGTACAATTAGTCCGGAGATAGTATCGAGGAAATAAACATGTATTAAAAAATGTCTCCATCCAGATGTCTTTGTTCCTTTCAGCCTCTAGTCTTTCAGTGTGCATAATGTCTTTCAGCATTAGTATTGTGTCTGAGGCGGTGGGACATGTTCTGTTTAACCATTCCCATAATATGTGTTTCTTGGCCACCATCGAGATGATATGTAGTAATCTAGCGTGTTTCCCTTCCCATGCGTCTCCAATCGGAAAATGTAATAACCATGCCAGAGGGTATTGTTTTAGATTACTTTTATAGATACCCTGTGCTACAGCAATCACCCGGCTCCAAAACCTCTGTATAGCTGAGCACGTCCAAATGCTGTGGAATAGGGATGGGCGAATCTACTCGCTAGGACTCGTTACTCGGCGAGTAGTAAGGGACTCGCAGGACTCGGTACTCTGTGAGTTTCCCAGCGTTTACTCGCACGAGTCCAATGCAAATCAAAGGCAAACGCTGACAAAACTAGGATTGCCATTGTTTGCATTAGACTCGGCTACTGTGCCAGTGATAGCAGGGAAACTCGCAAAGTAACTGCTGTTACATTGCGAGCCGAGTCCAGCTGTCTTCTCTGTGCAGCTCCAGGGTCCTAGAGCCCGCCTGCTCACAGAGATGATGTAGCAGTGCTGAGATTGTTCTCAGTCTGCTCATTCCCTGTGCATAGACATCTATATCTATGCACAGGGGATGTAGCAGAGAGGACATCGCATTTTGGACTACGTCGGATGGAAGAGGATTTTTTTAATTAAAGATGGAGTCCCTAATGGCTTTTTTTTAATTTCAAATAAAAATTTTTCTCTGTGTTTTCTTAACCCTTTATTGGAGATTCTTAGTGGCCGGGTCAAACGTGGCCTGACATTAAGAATCTCGGGCTTAATACCAGCTTGTATAACAAAGCTGGTATTAACCCCTTTATTACCCAGCGTGCCACCGCCACCAGGGCCGCTGGAAGAGCGGGGTTCAGCGCCAAAGGATGGCGCTTCAATGAACGCGTCATCTTCTGGGGCGGCTGCGGGCTTCAATTTGCAGCGGGGGGTGCCCAGAAAGCTTGGGCATCCCTGCGCTGCGGATTCCAGCCCCCAGCTGCTTAGCTGTACCTGGCTAGACATAGAAATTACGCGGAGCCCCACGCATTTTTTTTTTATTATTTCATGAGTTTCAGAGTCTCAGAGTCAGAGTCTCAGAGTCAGAGTCAGAATCTCAGAGAGTCAGAGTCAGAATCTCAGAGAGTCAGAGTCAGAATCTCAGAGAGTCAGAGTCAGAGTCAGAATCTCAGAGAGTCAGAGTCAGAATCTTAGAGAGTCAGAGTCAGAATCTCAGAGAGTCAGAGTCAGAATTTCAGAGAGTCAGAGTCAGAATCTCAGAATCTCAGAGTCTCAGAATCTCAGAGTCTCAGAGAGTCAGAGTCAGAATCTCAGAGAGTCAGTCAGAATCTCAGAATCTCAGAGCCTCAGAATCTCAGAGTCTCAGAGTCAGAATCTCAGAGAGTCAGAGTCAGAATCTCAGAGAGTCAGAGTCAGAATCTCAGAGAGTCAGAGTCAGAATCTCAGAGAGTCAGAGTCAGAATCTCAGAATCTCAGAGTCTCAGAATCTCAGAGTCTCAGAGTCTCAGAGAGTCAGAGTCAGAGTCAGAATCTCAGAGTCTCAGAGAGTCAGAGTCAGAGTCAGAATCTCAGAGTCTCAGAGAGTCAGAGTCAGAATCTCAGAGTCTCAGAGTCTCAGAGTCTCAGAGTCAGAGTCAGAATCTCAGAGTCTCAGAATCTCAGAGAGTCAGAGTCAGAATCTCAGAATCTCAGAGCCTCAGAATCTCAGAGTCTCAGAGTCAGAATCTCAGAGAGTCAGAGTCAGAATCTCAGAATCTCATAGTCTCAGAATCTCAGAGTCTCAGAATCTCAGAGTCTCAGAGTCTCAGAGAGTCAGAGTCAGAATCTCAGAATCTCAGAGTCTCAGAATCTCAGAGCCTCAGAATCTCAGAGTCTCAGAGTCAGAATCTCAGAGAGTCAGAGTCAGAATCTCAGAATCTCAGAGCCTCAGAATCTCAGAGTCTCAGAGTCAGAATCTCAGAGAGTCAGAGTCAGAATCTCAGAATCTCATAGTCTCAGAATCTCAGAGTCTCAGAATCTCAGAGTCTCAGAGTCTCAGAGAGTCAGAGTCAGAATCTCAGAATCTCAGAGTCTCAGAATCTCAGAGCCTCAGAATCTCAGAGTCTCAGAGTCAGAATCTCAGAGAGTCAGAGTCAGAATCTCAGAGAGTCAGAGTCAGAATCTCAGAGAGTCAGAGTCAGAATCTCAGAGAGTCAGAGTCAGAATCTCAGAGAGTCAGAGTCAGAATCTCAGAGTCTCAGAATCTCAGAGTCTCAGAGTCTCAGAGAGTCAGAGTCAGAATCTCAGAGTCTCAGAATCTCAGAGCCTCAGAATCTCAGAGTCTCAGAGTCAGAATCTCAGAGAGTCAGAGTCAGAATCTCAGAGAGTCAGAGTCAGAATCTCAGAGTCTCAGAATCTCAGAGTCTCAGAGTCTCAGAGAGTCAGAGTCAGAATCTCAGAATCTCAGAGTCTCAGAATCTCAGAGCCTCAGAATCTCAGAGTCTCAGAGTCAGAATCTCAGAGAGTCAGAGTCAGAATCTCAGAGAGTCAGAGTCAGAATCTCAGAGAGTCAGAGTCAGAATCTCAGAGAGTCAGAGTCAGAATCTCAGAGAGTCAGAGTCAGAATCTCAGAGAGTCAGAGTCAGAATCTCAGAGAGTCAGAGTCAGAATCTCAGAGAGTCAGAGTCAGAATCTCAGAGAGTCAGAGTCAGAATCTCAGAATCTCAGAGTCTCAGAATCTCAGAGAGTCAGAGTCAGAATCTCAGAGAGTCAGAGTCAGAATCTCAGAATCTCAGAGTCTCAGAATCTCAGAGTCTCAGAGAGTCAGAGTCAGAGTCAGAATCTCAGAGAGTCAGAGTCAGAGTCAGAATCTCAGAGTCTCAGAGAGTCAGAGTCAGAGTCAGAATCTCAGAGTCTCAGAGAGTCAGAGTCAGAATCTCAGAGTCTCAGAGTCTCAGAGTCAGAGTCAGAATCTCAGAATCTCAGAGCCTCAGAATCTCAGAGTCTCAGAGTCAGAATCTCAGAGAGTCAGAGTCAGAATCTCAGAGAGTCAGAGTCAGAATCTCAGAATCTCATAGTCTCAGAATCTCAGAGTCTCAGAATCTCAGAGTCTCAGAGTCTCAGAGAGTCAGAGTCAGAATCTCAGAATCTCAGAGTCTCAGAATCTCAGAGCCTCAGAATCTCAGAGTCTCAGAGTCAGAATCTCAGAGAGTCAGAGTCAGAATCTCAGAGAGTCAGAGTCAGAATCTCAGAGAGTCAGAGTCAGAATCTCAGAGAGTCAGAGTCAGAATCTCAGAGAGTCAGAGTCAGAATCTCAGAGAGTCAGAGTCAGAATCTCAGAGAGTCAGAGTCAGAATCTCAGAATCTCAGAGTCTCAGAATCTCAGAGTCTCAGAGAGTCAGAGTCAGAGTCAGAATCTCAGAGAGTCAGAGTCTCAGAGTCAGAGTCAGAATCTCAGAATTTCATGAAATAATTTAAAAAAAATGCGTGGGGCTCCGCGCAATTTCTATTTCTAGCCAGGTACAGCTAAGCAGCTGGGGGCTGGAACCCGCAGCGCAGGGATGCCCAAGCTTTCTGGGCACTCCCCGCTGCAAATTGCAGCCCGCAGCCGCCCCAGAAGATGGCGCGTTCATTGAAGCACCATCCTCTGGCGCTGAACCCCGCTCTTCCAGCGGCCCTGGTGGCGGTGGCTTGCTGGGGTTAATACCAGCTTTGTTATACAAGACTGGTATTAAGCCCGAGATTCTTAATGTCAGGCCAGGTTTGACCCGGCCACTAAGAATCTCCAATAAAGGGTTAAAAAAACACCACACAGAGAAAAATTATTTATTAAAAATAAAGACACAGACACCATTAGGGACTCTAACTTTATTACCACCACATATCCCTCCAAAGACCCAGGTCTTCTCTCTTCTTTCTTCTCTCTTCTGTCTTCTGTCTTCCTTCTTCTTCTTGTTGCAGCGCCGGTAAGCAGAGAGTTAACTGTGCTGTGACAGCGGGAGCCTATTAAACATGATTTAGCTATTGTAGCAGATAGAGCCTGAAGCTTCCGAGACACATCTGCGATTTGTAAATCACACATTACTCGCTATTACTCGCTTCCCCATTCATTAACATTTGACTCGCATTAAAAAAAAGGGCTCCCCTATATTCTTGTGTCCGGCCAGGTACAAATAGGCACCTGGGGGTGGGGGCAGCCCGTCGCTGCCTGCTGGATCCGGCTGGTTCCAGAAATACGGCGAAGCCCACGTCATTTTTTTTCGGAAAAATCAATAAAACAATCCTAAAAAAACTGCATCTTTATTAACCCCTCGCCCATGGTCCAGGGGATAATAAAGATGCAGTCCCTTTTATTTACATTGTTTTATAGATTTGTCAGAAAAACATTTGACGTGGGCTTCGCCGTATTTCTGGAACCAGCCAGATCCAGCAGGCAGCGACGGGCTGCCCCCAAACCCCAGGTGTCTATTTGTCTCTGACAAAACTAGGATTGCCATTGATTTGCATTGGACTCGTTACTGTGCGAGTAATCGCTGCGAAATTCGCAGAGTACCGAGTCCTGCGAGTCCCTTACTACTCGCAGAGTAACGAGTCCTAGCGAGTAGACTCGCCCATCCCTAAAGGTGAATTAGGTAGCAATTCATATTTAATGTGTTAATACACATTTAACACTTTGGATGAGCAAAGTATACGGTAACCGCATTGCTCAAGATTACACATCCTAAGCAATCCAGTTACCGCATTGCGGTTGCCAGAACCGCTTCAAAAACTGCAGCCTGCATGATTTTTAACACAGGCTGCAGATCCGGATCCGGTAACCGGATTGCATGTAAAGCAATCTGCTTACCATAATGGGCTCCTATGAGGAGCATTTCCTGATCCGGTTTTGAGCTTTTTGAAAGCTCAAAATCGGATCAGGATTTAAAAATCCTACCGCATGTGTGACCCTAGCCTATGTCGCTCACCCTCCTATAGAAGTAGGAAACGTTGATGTCAGTAATGTTTGTCTCCTCCAGACTATCCCATACATTGGTAATACATTCATTCGAGACATCTTCTAGTTGTTTCAATACATGAAATTGTAACATTTGCATGGTTGACAGCGCGTACTTCTCCAATAACTCCGAACCCCTTAACCATTGTCTTTTGGTCAAATGTTGTAAGTCTCCCAGCCGCAGAATACCCCTATCTCACCATTCTTTAAATAAGACATTTTCCCTTCCCACTTTAAATCCAACATGGGCCCAAGGATTTAGACATTTCGAGACCTTGCACACCAATGGAAATTTTTTCAAACCGCTTTCCAGCACATCGCTGTGTTTCGATATATCAATACATTTCTTAGGATTGTGGGACATCAGACCAAGAGGCGTAGAGAAGGCTAACCGGATCCCAAGGCCTACACAGCTCCGCTTCCTCCTCATAATTTGAATATGAATAATTTTTAAAGTCAATGTGTCTGCGGCCCTAAGTCATCACTGCCTCATCGTATTTGTCATTGAGATGACGAGATCAGTGGCCATGCAACATAGAATAATCAATAGAGAAAACATTAAAAAGTGAAAATGTATTTAGACACAAAATAACTTGATAGAGAAAAATAATACTCTTTCTTATCTCTATTTTAACTACACTTATCAATAATATATTTTGAGATGCTCTGTCTAACATTCACAGCCAAACTCTGGTCGAAAACCATTAAGCGTATGCCTTTAAGTACTCCTGCGAACTTGACTGCAAATGTGTTCTTGCAGAAAAGGTTTGTAATTATGATAAATGAGAAAGTACATCATTTCAGTAGACTTTATTTGGTTCTTTTCTTAACTCTCATGCATCAATGCAACGTCTTGATTAGATCAGATGTGATTCTATCCATCGGCTTAGAACAGTTCTCTGCTTGTGTCAATAATCTTAAGAGACTGCACTCTCCCAAATCATTAAGCATCTTCTGAGAAATCACAATTTAGCCAAGCAGTGTGAACCAGCTTATTTAACCTAACCCTCCCTTCCCAGCATTGCCTCAACTCCTAAGAACATTATTAATGTCAATGTGCGTGAGTAAGATATATGTAGAAAATGAGAAAGAAATTGAGAGGTATAAACTGTAGAAAGAGATAAGAAATGACGGTGAGCGAGTACTACCAGGTGCTCAGTATTTGAAACGAGCAGTTGGATGCTCAAATGGGCACAACTCATGTACCAAGTATAATGGAAGTCATCGGGGAACTCAAGCATTTTCCCCAGAGAAAAAGCTTGAGTTCCTTATTGCCTTCCAATATACTCGGGTACTCAAATTGCACCTATCCAAGCATCCAATTGCTTTTTACGAGTACCAAGCATTCGAGCATGGTAGTGCTCACTCATCACAAATACGGAACCTTAAACACTGGTCTGTTTGTCCTTTGTTTCCCCGGCGCTACTGTGCATGTCAGACCATCCAAGAGTGTGGTCCCAGACTGCTCTGCTTTAGAAGCTAACCGCAGGTTGTGAGGTCCTCTGCTGCTGATGCATTACTTTCCATGTGTGTCCAGGCTTGCAGCTGCTGCCAGGTGCCCAAGGCCTCAGTTCCTGTGCTGGGTATGCTGGATTCCTGTTTTGCATAGGCCTTGTTCACACATATCAGCTTTTTTGGCTGTTAATAAAAAACGCACATGCGTTAATGCATGGTGCATTTAAGTGTAGCTGTGTTTTTTAACAATACATGCGTTTTTTTTCACCATTCCAAAAAACTGCATGCAGCGTTTTTTTGGTGCTGTAAAAAAACGCATGGGTTGTTGAAAAAACGCAAGCGTTTTTTTAACATGGGGCCCTATGGGAAATGCATGCGTTAACGCAGGACACATATAGGCACCTGCGATAATGCATGCGTGTCCCTAGTCCAGGCAGGTTCAGGTCCCCCCTGTTGTCCTGTGGGTCCATATATTAGTACCACCTAAGACGCATGCCCCACATCACCGTTGGCCTGGGGCTTTGGAGCGTAAGCAAAACATTTTTGACAGAACAATCAGCTCAGAAGAAACCATAGAGTATTCTGATATGAGCAGACAACATCTAATTGTATAATGACCTATTTAAATAGACACGATATCCAATGAAACTTTGAAAAACAGAAAAACTTACAATATGGATCCAATTAACAGAAAAGGGATATATATTCCCCCAAAAATAAAGAAAAAAGCAGCAATATATACCAATAACTGGCTAACTAGTAATGCACTGCAGGACGCTGGAGGTACCTTCATGATAAAAAGGTGCAGAGGCATTAAATACTAATACACAACTACTGCAATACGTATCATGCATGTGGGAGAAGATATTTGCTTTGTATTACAAATGCAAACTTGTATCGGTCTATGTGTAGTGGATATGTGTAGTGGACAACTCTGGCTTACAGTCTATTAGATCAGGCAGGCTTCCCACCACTATGATTCACCTCACCAAAATTACAGGGCCTAGCTGCTTCCTGCAAAGATTAAATAAATGCATCAGCTATTTTGGCCATAATATACAAGTTCTCCAACCAAGTCAATGATCCTCATTGTTTTGTGAGTCCCTAATATTTAGGCTCACTTGGTGAGGTTGATTCTCCAAGCCCAAGGTCCGGTTGTGCAAAGGTTTGTCCATGCAGCAAGCAGGTGAAGCATGGAGTAAAGGTAAAGACGTTTCTACATCAGCTCAAGACACAAAAAATAAGCCATAACACAGCCCCGGATCCCGAAAAATGAGAACGCTACGGGTCGCAGAACAAAAAGTGTGATTCTTTATTTTTTTCAAACTTCAGAATTTTTTCTCACTACTTAGATACCAGTAAAGGTATACATGTTTGGTATCTACGAACTCGTACTGACCTGAGTCATCACACCTTCACATCAGTTTTACCATATAGTGAACATGGTTACTAAAAAACAAAAAAACAAACATGTAATTGCACTTTTTTTGCAATTTCACCGCACTTGGAATTTTTGTTCCCATTTTCCTGTACATTATATGGTAAAATAAATGATTTAATCTGAAAGTACAACTCATCCTCCTGAAAATACCCTTGGGTGCCCACCTTTTATTTGCTCGCTAAGGTCCACAAAGATGCCCTCAATCCACCGGGGCATCTGATCGTGTCTGGCATCGACGGGTTATGCAATCCAATATGCAAACTTATTGACCATTATTTAAAGCCTTTGGTAGAGACACTCCCGTCGTATGTCAAGGACACGACGGACATCCTAAAACGGATTGATGGCATCTTTGTGGACTCAAACACCCTGATTGCCTCAATTGATGTGGAATCTCTATATACTTGTACAGTCATGGCCAAAAGGTTTGAGAATGACACCAAAATGATATTTTCACATGATCTGCTGCCCTCTGATTTTTATTTGTGTTTGTCTGATGTTTATATCACATACAGAAATATAATTGCAATCATATTATGATACCAAAAGGTTATATTGACAGTTAGAATGAGTTAATGCAGCAAGGCAATATTTGCAGTGTTGACCCTTCTTCTTCAGGACCTCTGCAATTCTCCCTGGCTGCTCTCAATCAACTTCTGGACCAAATCCTGACTGATAGCAGTCCATTCTTGCATAATCAATGCTTGCATTTTGCCAGAATTTGTTGATTTTTGTTTTTCCACCCGTCTCTTGATGATTGACCACAAGTTCTTAATGGGATTAAAATCTGGGGAGTTTCCAGGCCATGGACCCAAAATCTCCATGTTTTGTTCCCTGAGCCATTTAGTTATCACCTTTGCTTTATGGCAAGGTGCTCCATCATGCTGGAAAAGGCATTGTTGGGCGCCAAACTGCTCTTTGACGGTTGGGAGAAGTTGCTCTTGGAGGACATTCTGGTACCATTCTTTATTCATGGCTGTGTTTTTAGGCAAGACTGTGAATGAGCCGATTCCCTTGGCTGAGAAGCAACCCCACACATGAATGGTTTCAGGATGCTTTACAGTTGGCATGAGACAAGACTGGTGGTAGCACTCACTTCTTCTCTGAATAAGCTGTTTTCCAGATGTCCCAAACAATCGAAAAGGGGATTCATCAGAGAAAATGACTTTACCCCAGTCCTCAGCAGACAACTCCCTGTACCTTTTGCAGAATATCAGTCGGTCCCTGATGTTTTTTCTGGAGAGAAGTGGCTTCTTTGCTGCCCTCCTTGAAACCAGGCCTTGCTCAAAGAGTCTCTGCCTCACAGTGCGTGCAGAAGCACTCACACCAGCCTGCTGCCATTCCTGAGCAAGCTCGGCACTGCTGGTAGTCCGATCCCACAGCTGAAACAGTTTTAAAATACGGTCCTGGCGCTTGCTGGTCTTTCTTGGGCACCCTGGAGCCTTTTTGACAACAATGGAAGCTCTCTCCTTGAAGTTCTTGATGATGCGATAGATTGTTGACTGAGGTGCAATCTTTCTAGCTGCAATACGCTTCCCTGTTAGGCCATTTTGTGCAGTGCAATGATGGCTGCACGTGTTTCTTTTGAGATAACCATGGTTAACTGAAGAGAAACAATGATACCAAGCACCAGCCTCCTTTTAAAGTGTCCAGTGGTGTCATTCCTTACTTAACCATGACTGATTGTTCGCCAGCCCTGTCCTCATCAACACTCACACCTGTGTTAATGGAACAATCACTAAAACGATGTTAGCTGCTCCTTTTAAGGCAGGACTGCTATGATGTTGAAAAGTGTTTTGGGGGTTAAAGTTCATCTTCTAGGCAAATATTGACTTAGTAAGTAATTGCTGTTAAGCTGATCACTCTTTATGACATTCTGGAGTATATGCAAATTGCCATTAGAAAAACTGAAGCAGTAGACTTTGTTAAAATTAATATTTGTATCATTCTCAAAACTTTTGGCCATGACTCTATATCACATGAGGACGGTCTGTGTGCGGTCAGCTTCTTCCTGGGAGCTGGTGGTCGGGGTGGCGCGATGGGTAATTTGATACTGGAGCTGCTCCGCTATGTCCTGTCGCACAATTTTTTCACCATTAAGGGCATTTTTTATTTGCAGAAATGAGGCACTGCAATGGGCGCGGTCTGCGCACCCTCGTACGCCAATCTATTCCTTGGATTTTGGGAGCGGGAGGCTTTTGGCGACGAAGGTGTATGCGGGTCTGCCCATGTGCAGTGCTGGTTAAGATATATAGATGATGTCCTAATTGTGTGGCAGGGCACGGCGGAGCAGTTTGAAACGTATGTTGGGCAACTCAACCACAATCCATATAACATCAAATTGACGCATAGATTAGCCCAAATAAAATAGAATTTTTGGATGTGGACATTGTGGTTGATTATTTAGGATTCGTGCAGATTGATGTCTTCCGGAAGGAGACAGCTGTAAACGCTCTTCTGCACGCCTCCTCAGCCCATCACCCTTCTACTATCCGTGCCATCCCGACCTGCCAGTTCCTCAGGATGATGAGGATCTGTTCATCTAATGACCATTTTGAGAGGTGTTAGCAGCGCGTTAATCTGCATGATGTCCACAGCGAGCAACAAAGAATGTTCATTTATTGAGAATTAAGAACATCCAGTTTACAACCTGATAATAGGATAAATCTGGTTTCTGGGAGAGGGAGAGAGAAATCTGCTATGACCTTCAGCTTCCAGTTCCACACTAGAATGTACACTCTGGGAGCAGGAGGAGGAACATCCTGTCTCTGAATGAGGCCCTTTTTTTTTTTAATTTTGTTGACATCTGGACAATATGCATGCAGACATAAAATCACATCATATTAAACAAACAATAGTTGTTGCAATACATACAGATCAATATGCATTAGGCCGACACCCCCACTCAACAACTATTTATTCTGTTAGTCCCATAGTGGTTCTCAATTCTTGGAACCTAGGTCGTGGCAATGGCTTGGTCAAAATGTCAGATAACATCTTATCAGTCTCACAATAAACACACTGAATTACACCACGATCTATCAAATCACATAGATGATGATATCTGACGTCGATGTGCTTAGTTCTAGCACTGATCTTTTCACTGCATGCAAGTTTAATGCATCCTTGGTTGTCCTCATATATCACCGTTGGCTGAGTTAACGGTTTACCAAGATCATCCATCAGTTGTCTTAGCCAAATGATCTCCTGACTTGCATAGGCTGCGGACACATAATCAGCTTCTGTGGATTTTACCTTCAGAGTCATATTTGGTTTTAAATACCCACTTGCACTTGATTGCCTTTTTACCCTGTGGCAACTCAGTGAGTTTCCAATTTTGAAGTTGATGAAGCGAGTTCATTTCTTCATTGGCGGCATTGACCCACTTTGTTCTTTCATGAGCAGGCAGTTTTTGCATTTCATCCCATGACTGTGGCTCTGACTCATGTAGTGTCTTGACAATGTAGGATAGACGTTTAGCCGGTATTCCTTTGTTTGATCTTGACGATCGTCTGATTTCAGGTTCACTTAGGCCTTTTGTTGTTCCTTCAGTAGTTGAAGAATCTAGCCAGACTTCTACATTCTCCCTTTCGTTGTTTTGTGATTGTGACTGAGATTGTTGTTGTTGCTTCATCTGGACCACTGGTATAATATCACAAAACTTGGGTGACGCAAAATTTTCAGCAATCACTACATCCTTGCTTATTGTGACCTTGTTTGTCTCTGGGTGTAGAATTCTATAACCTTTCTGGGTTTAACTGTGACCTACCAGAATGCCTTCCTTAGCGTGAGATTCCCACTTAGTTAGTTTTTCTTTGGGAATGTGTGCAAATGCTTTGCTTCCGAAAATCCTTATGTGCTGTAGTTTTGGCTTTGCACTATTCCATTGCTCAAATGGAGTTTTCTCTGTCACTTTACCTGGTAGCTTGTTCTGAAGATAGCAAGCCGTCATAATAGCTTCGCCCAATATTCTGTAGGCAGATTTGCATCAAATAACATACTCCTTCCGCTTTCACAGAGTGTTCGGTTCCTTCTTTCTGCTACACCATTTTGCTAAAGGTTGTATGGTACAGTAGTCTGAAATATGATTCCATTTCTCTTTAAAATGCTCTGTGTCTCATTACTTGTATATTCAGTCCCATTATCTGCACGTAGAATTTTTGGCATTCTCCCAAACTTGTTATATACTGCAGCTAGATATATTTCAAGTTTCTCTGGAACTTCATTTTTGCTGTGAAGTAGATAGACAACTGTGTATCTTGAATTGTCATCAATGAATGTAAGAAAATATCTCTTCTTTCCAGGGGTCTGAATACGCATTGGGCCACAGATATCTCTGTGTATTAAGTCTAGTGGTTGTTTTGTTCTTGTAGTACTTTTCTTAGGAAAGGCCTTTCTGGACATTTTCCCTTTGATACAGCTCTTACACCTCATTGTCTGGTTACATGGATCAATTGTAATATAATTAGCTAAGTGCTATTGAAATAACTTTCTTATTGCTTCTGGGTCTCTATGCGCAAGCCGTCTGTGCCATACATGAATACAGTTCTTGTGCATTTCTTGCTTAGCTGTGTATACACACGCTTTACAATTCAAGTGATACAGTTCATCTTTGATTTTTCCTTTTGCTATCGTGCTTAAACGTAACTTCATTCCCTTGCTTTGTAAGCTTTGTCACGGATAATAGATTACTTTCAAGACTAGGCACATATAGCACATCCTTTACATTAATCCTTTGGTTTTGTGTTGCAGAGATGTTACAATCAATATAACCATCTCCTATACCTTCTGAGTTCATACACTGACCATTCGCCATTATCACTTTCTCTGACTTGCTTTGGTTAAGCTTAGTAAAGAAGTCTCTGTCATTGGTCATGTGACTGGTTGCACCAGAATCTATACACCACGCATGCTTTGATTTAAATGCATTGACTAATGTGAATGCAGCCTCAGTATTTACAGGATCATTATTTTCAAATACAGCGCTCTTAAGTCTTTGTTGACTGTTTTGCTTCAGCTGATTCATTTTAGCTTTCCAGACTCTGCATTCAGCTTTTAAATGACCTGGCTTCTTGCACACAAAACATTCACGTGTTTCTTTAGGGTGGTTTCTGCTGGTGGGTGCATCCTGTGTTTGTAAAGCAGTTTCCTTGTTGCATATTTTGTTGCTCACACTTTCTGCCTTTCTCTTATATTCATCTACAAGCTTTCCTCTGACGTATTCCAATGTAAGCTCATCATCTGGGCGTGCATATAGTGCAGTTACAAGCATGTCATGGCTTTCTGGGAGACCACTAAGTAGTAGTGCTGCTTCATGAAAGTCCTTCATATCTTCCCCAATGCCCCACAGGCGCTCTACAGTCTCTAGAGTGCTTCTAATGTAGTCCTGCATGTCCTGGTCACTGTGTAGCTTAGACTGATATAGCTTTCTCATTAGATAGAGTTTGCTATTTAGATTTATCCTCTCATGTACTTTCTGCAGCTGCTCCCACATTTCCATTGCAGATTCACACTTACACACATGCACGATCTGATCATCCTCTATGCTGAGTGATATGGTGCTCTATGCTTTCTAATCCATCTCTAGCCAGTCCTGTGGTACTGGATCAGGCTTGGGCTCCTGAGTGTATTTCCACGTACCTTCTCTTATCAGCAGCATCTTCACCTTGAATTTCCAGGATTGGTAGTTCTGGTTATTCAGGCTTGGCACTTTAAACTTTGCTGAGCTGCTGGTGGTGGCCATCTTTACTTCTTCTCAGTTCGCTGTTGTCTTTCTATCTCTGTGCTCTGGAGGTCTGGGACTTCTGTGACTCCTGGGCCCATAACCTGTAAGCAGAGCGATAATCAGTGTGATGTCCACAGCAAGCAACAGAGAATGTTCATTTATTGAGAATTAAGAACATCCAGTTTACAACATGATAATAGGATAAATCTGGTTTCTGGGAGAAGGAGAGAGAAATCTGCTGTGACCTTCAGCTTCCAGTTCCACACTAGAATGTACACTCTTTGAGCAGGAGGAGGAACATCCTGTCTCTGAATGAGGACCTTTTTTTTTTTTTTTTAACTTTGCTGACATCTGAACAATATGCATGCAGACATAAAATCACATCATATTAAACAAACAATAGTTGTTGCAATACATGCAGATCAATATTCATTAGGCCAACAAGAGGCAATCAGAGGATTTGAGGCAGTGCTTCAGGAATAAAGGATACAGTAACAGGAGCATAAAGGGTAGGTACCTGAGGGCCAAGAATACTCCAAGGGGGAACCTTCTGCAATACAAACCAAAAGACAGCAAGTGTGATGAGAAAGTATGGTTTATTAGCACCTATAACCGTGAATGGGGGACCATGAGGTCAATATTGACCACACATTGGAGTATTCTACGATCTGACCCCATTTTAAATGAGGTTTTAACAGATTCTCCCCTGATGACGTCACGCTGTTCTAGAAACCTTAAGGATCTCCTTGTCCAAAGCTACTACATGGCACCCGTTTCTATCCCATTTGGGACCAGGGGTCCTGTCCCTGGTTGTTTCCCCTGTGGACATTGCATAGCTTATCCCAATGTCCTCCATGTTAACTCATTCCACTCCTCAGATGGCACCTGCACATTTGAAATTCGACATCGAATCACGTGTGGTTATACACACGTGGTCTAGTTTGCCACATGCGGGTGCCCCCTTATTTATGTTGGACTGACATCTAGGGAACTGAGGGTGAGGGAACACGTGAGGGACATTGAGGCTGAAGACGATTCCCCGACATTTCCGGGAAAAACATAATTGTGATTCCAGGGGATTTATGGTCAAGGGAATTGATTTGATCAAAGGTGGTATCCGGGGTGGCCATCTCAGAAGGATACTCGCGCAATGCGAGACTTGGTGGATTGTCACGCTTGGTACCATGACTCCCAAAGGGTTAAACGAATCTTTATCATTTGCACCTTTTTTGTAAGACTGGTCAGTATTTGCCAATTGGTTTCAAATGCACTTTTTCTTCAATTTTTTTCTCTTTTTTGATTCTCGTTCTCTGGTATCCTTATTTTCTGGACCATTTCCTGACTCCCCTTTAATGTTTTATTACAACTGACATGAAGACCGAACTATGACAGCAATAATACCTGCAACTGGAGCTGGCACCTGATATAATGTGAAATGGTGTTTTTGTATTATGCTGCTAGGTTAACTGTGCTGTTTCTGGGTTCTGTTTGCCCTTGTTGAGTTGTCAATTCTTCTTTGACCGTGCTGTGCGCGCGCGCCTGACACCGCTGTGAACTTTGTTGGAGGCCCCGGCATCCTAGGGGTGGGCTGCGCATGCGCGGGAACCATGGTGACGCGTCCCGGCTCCTGCACATGCGCAGTTTACCCGGACGCCTGTGGGCTTCCACTTCCGGGTTGCGGGGTGGTCGGGTGTGCGTGTCGCTACTGAGCGGTTAAACAAACAGATGGCGCACAGGAGGGAATGATTTGTTTCTTTTTTAAGGAGCTGGATGGCTGGATACCAGCATACTGGAAGAGGTCACTGCTCCTGATGAAACTATTGTAAGTGAAACGTACGTCAAGCAATTTTCTCTTTGCAAGATGGATATACTGTAGATATATTGGTGGTTGTGGTGGTATAACAGTATACTAAGGACTGCACTTTGTATTTATACATAAAACATGCGGATCTGAACTTAACTACTGTTATGATAGTCCTTGCTTACACTGGGCAGTGTGCACACACTGTGTTAACAGGCTGCTATAGTCTTTGCACTAAAAGCAGTTTATTATATACCGTATATCATGTACTCAATGAGTTGCTCAGCCATAGCAATTATTAGGATTATCTACAGAGTGATATTTTTTGAATTATTATTTGATCCGTTGTATTGATATGTGTACATACTGTGGACTTGTAACCACCCCCATTTTTGTATCATAAACTTCTTTCATCCTGTATCCCTCTCCTTTACCTGTACCACCACCTGCTTTTAGAGTGTTCTCTAAATAAAATAGTTTTTATCTGCATGATACTCGGTTTCCTGTGTTGTTCATATATGATTTGAGTATGTCTTGCACAGTGTCGCTCTCATAGGGTACCTTCTCCCCTTTTGAGAGTGACGCACTTTTGTGACGCCAAACTGGATTGTTTTGCTAATAGGCGTTATTGTGATGCCGTACACCGAGAGGGAGATGTCAGATTTAGTGAGGTTAGTAGAGAGTGGGATTATAAGAAGTTCAGTTCTGGAAAGGTTGATTTGCACTAGAGTTCATCTATTTCCAACCTGAAGTGACAATTTGCATATTTCCCATTGGAGCATTGCGGCAAAAAGTCTCCACATTGCTGGCAGGCAGGATTGATCTCAATAAAAGAGAGTAGCTATTTCCCCAGACCTAGCCTTAGCCTCTCATACATCCAGATCAGATCCTATACTTTGCACTGTCGAGGGGCAATCAGCATCTGCATTTTGGGACTCTGATTTGCCATAAATCCTAAAGCACCCGTCACACCAGGCGACGGGGCTCGGGATGTTGGCGCCGACTGGCGAGTGCGCGCACATTTTTGCTTCCCTGCCAGCGTCGCTGTCCCCCGTTTACATGGGGCGACACCTCCAGCCCCGCGCCGGCGATGCAGGATAATGCCTTACAGGACAGGTTACATAGGGCGATATGTGCACATCGTCCCATGATGGTCACCTGGTTTCAGAGCACTGCTCTGAAACCAGTTGACCGCTCGGCACCGCCGACATTGCCCCTTTACGTGAGGCGATGTAGGGGCGATGACGTCGGCGATAGGCCACGCCCCCACGTAGCCTCTGTAATGGGCGGCGATGTTGCCCCGTGTGACTGGGGCTTAAGTCATTTAACAAGGCTCATTAAAGAAACAACTATGATTTGTAGGATTGCTACTTACAATAGGTGGCACTAGAGTTCTTCTACTTCCTCCCTGAAATGACAATTTAAAATTTTGGGAGAAAACCACTGATTTTCTTCCACCCTTCTGGTTGCAGTAATTTCAGACATTAAACATTTGATCTTTCACATTTTTATGCTGGCGGCTTATTAAAATAGCCTGGCGGTGTTAGAAATTATTTTTCACATTTTATACAAAGTATGTAAATAAAAAACAATTAATTAGCTGCTTCTTCATACCGCTACATG
The DNA here is from genome assembly GCA_033576535.1 of Allobates femoralis. Taxonomy (NCBI): domain Eukaryota; kingdom Metazoa; phylum Chordata; class Amphibia; order Anura; family Aromobatidae; genus Allobates; species Allobates femoralis. The sequence goes on from JARQOC010000007.1 coordinate 73,112,367, forward strand.
TTGTTTTGACATTTCGGTAGATATGGTGTCCGGTTTAAAGATTTCACTCGTATTATTTTTTTAATTTTCTACTTTTGCAATTAACTATTTTGTTGTAACCTTCAGTAATTAGTAGGAATGTTTAATTGCGGAACACACCGACAATCCGGTGAACACTTCTTAACGTGTCCTTTCATTTTCTCTGCTGAAGTAGAACAAGTTACTTTAGGATGTTTAATCACTAATTGGAATAATTAATGTACATTGAATGAATCATCTCTATGATTTCTCTCAATACTTATTCTGAATTTGTGAAAAAAAATAAAACTGTTTAGAGTAGATAAATTCATTGAAATTAGTTGATAGTAAAGAGGATCTTGATCTTCACCCCTTGAAGACACAAATATTGAGGGCATTGTGGCAATTTTTCTTTTTTTGTGCATCAATACACAAAGTTCACAAAAGTTTCCATTTTTCCCAGGCTATTTTTCATAATTTGTAAAAACGTATTTATTACTGCATTGGCACTTTCTTTTTGTCTAGTTTATTTAGGACAATTTCCTTCTTTGATTTGTGTCTTTTTCTTACCTTTGGCACTATAGGCAAGGTTTTTGTTTCCTAAATGTTTTCAGCCGTTTTATCCCTGATGACTTTTTAGATCGATTTGTGCAGCCTAGATAGGTCCACCAGGGTCTTCTCCATGGGCTCAGGTAGAAGGGCCACCAGAGTCTTCTCCAAGCATATATAGGTCAACCAAGGTCTTCTCCAAGCTTATATAGGTCCACCAAGGTCTTCTCCAAGGCTAGATAGGTTCACCATGGTCTTCTCCATGGCTAGATAGGGCCACCAGAGTCTTCTCCAAGCATATATAGGTCCACCAAGGTCTTCTCCAAGCTTATATAGGGCCACCAGAGTCTTCTCCAAGGCTAGATAGGTTCACCAAGGTCTTCTCCAAGCTTATATAGGTCCACCAAGGTCTTCTCCAAGGCAAGATAGATCTACCAGAGTCTTCTCCATGGTCATCAGGACCACTCATCCTTCACAGTAAGCAATTCTAAAAAGAATTATGCTGAGCTATAAAGATATCATCCAAACATCTGCTATTTTGCTTCAGACTAAGAAAAGCATACATATTTAAGCAAAATCAGTAAATAGATCTAATAATGAATACCAAAGGTTAAAATTCCCATAAAAGCCATAAGCGAATACTTATTTTTACCAAAGTCAACTTATGTTCAAGTCAACCTGTTGCCTTCTCTAAGATAGTTGAGGCCACCAACCTTTTTGCCTCCTTTGAGTAAAGTTCTTCAATGTAAATTGTTTTACAGAGAACTAAGGATAAAAGAAGTCAATGTATCGTTTGGTTTCACAAATCTTTGCCTATCTGCATATCAACATTTAAAGTGTTTATTTCATTAAGGCAACCACTGTCCATATGTCCTACTAGAGAGTATGGATATCACGGAGTGCTCTGCACCACTCAGGATGCTAAAAATAATAGCTGATCCGGCATAGTCAGATTATAATGAGGGCACTCTTGGCACCGCATGGGGTCTAAGGCACTGGGGGGCCTGTGGCCACATTGCCTTTATGATATTATTTAATGAGCCACCAATGAATGCACTTATCCCAGGGCAGGGAGCTTTTCTGAAGCTTTACTACTGGCAACTACAACCCCTGGCAAAAATTCTGGAATCACCTGGCTCGGAGGATGTCCATTCAGTTGTTTAATTTAGTTGAAAAAAAGCAGATCACAGACATGGCCCAAAACTAAAGTCATTTCAAATGGCAACTTTATGGCTTTAAGAAACACTAAAAGAAATCATGAAATTAAAATGTGCTAGCCAGTATCAGTTACTTTTGTAGACCAAGCTGGGGGAAAAATGATGGAATCACTCAATTCTGAGGAAACAATTATGAAATCACCCTGTAAATTGTCATTCCCAACACCTGCATCAAATTAGATTGTTAGTCTAAATCTATAAAGGAGTGATCACACCTTAGAGAGCTGTTGCACCAAGTGGACTGATATGAATCATGGCTCCAACACGAGAGATGTCAATTGAAACAAAGGAGAGGATTATCAAACTCTTAAAAGAGGGTAAATCAACACGCAATGTTGCAAAAGATGTTGGTTGTTCACAGTCAGCTGTGTCTAAAATCTGGTCCAAATACAAACAATATGGGTATATGGTTGTTAAAGGGAAACATACTGGTAGACCAAGGAAGACATCAAAGTGTCAAGACAGGAAACTTAAAGAGAACCTGTCACCAAACCAGGCATGGTGATCTAATTACAGCACTGGATGCAACATGTCTGCAGCATGCAGACAAAGGCTCCCCAGCACTTGAGCATCCCTGTACCCTGAGATAATACACTTAGAAAACATACATGCTACAGCCACTAAGGAGGTGGCTAGGGGCTGCAGCCAAGGACATATTCACACCCCCTGCATGTTTAATCTGCCCACCGCTGCCAATCATTCTCTCCCTCTTCAGCAGCATTTAAACAGAGTTTTTTTTTCTCTCCCAGAAAGTCCGTTTAGCCACGTCCCTGTGGGGCGGAGCCAAATGTCAAGTTCTGGAAAAAAAAAAAACTCTGTTTAAATGCTGCTGTAGAGGGAGAGAATGATTGGCAGCGGTGGGCAGATTAAACATGCAGGGGGTGTGAATATGTCCTTGGCTGCAGCCCCTAGCCACCTCCTTAATGGCTGGAGCATTTAAGTTTTCTAAGTGTATTATCTCGGAGTACAGGGGGGCTCAAGTGCTGGGTGACCCCTTGCTTGCATGCTGCAGACATGCTGTATCCAGTGCTGTAATTAGATCACCATGCCTGCTTTGGTGACAGGTCCTCTTTAAAGCAATCTGTCTCCAAAACAGGAAATGCACAACAAAACAAATGAGGAATGAATGGGAGGTAACTGGAGTCAATGTCTGTGACCGAACTGTAAGAAACCGCCTAAAGGAAATGGGATTTACATACAGAAAAGCTAAAGAAAAGCCATCATTAACACCTAAACAGAAAAAAAAAGGTTACAGTGGGCTAAGGAAAAGCAATCATGGACTGTGGATGACTGGATGAAAGTCATATTCAGTGATGAATCGCAAATCTGCTTTGGGCAAGGTGATGATTCTGGAACTTTGTTTGGTGTCATTCCAATGAGATTTATAAAGATGACTGCCTGAAGAGAACATGCAAATTTGCACAGCCATTGATGATATCAAGCTGCATGTCAGGTAAAGGCACTGGGGAGATGGCTGTCATTACATCTTCAATAAATGCCCAAGTTTACATTGATATTTTGGACACTTTCCTTATCCCATCAATTGAAAGGATGTTTTGGGATGATGAAATCATTTATCAAGATGATAATGCATCCTGCCATAGAGCAAAAACTGTGAAAACATTCCTTGAAAGAAGACACATAAGGTCAATGTCATGACCTGCAAATAGACCGGATCTCAATCCAATTGGAAATCTTTGGTGCAATTTGAAGAAAATGGTCCATGACAAGGCTCCAACCTGCAAAGCTGATCTGGTGACAGCAATCAGAGAAAGTTGGAGCCAGATTGATGACGAGTACTGTTTGTCACTCATTAAGTCCATGCCTCAGAGACTGCAAGCTGTTATAAAAGCCAGAGGAGGTGCAACAAAATACTAGTGAAGTATTTGAGTGTCATTTTGTTTGTTTGTTTGTCATGATTCCATAATCTTTACCTCAGAATTGAGTGATTCCACAATTTTCCCCCTCTGCTTGGTCTAAAAAAGTAACCATTACTGGCTAGCATATTTTTTTTTCAAGTTTTCTTTTAGTGTTTCCTAAAGCCATAAAGTTGCCATTTGAAACTACTTTAGTTTTGTGCCATGTCTGTGATCTGCTTCTTCTCTACAACATTAAAAAACTGAATGGACATCCTCCGAGCCAGGTGATTCCAGAATTTTTGCCAGAGGTTGTAGTAATAGAAAAAAATGAGGAAATATGTTTAATCTAACTGTGCTTTTTGTACAATCAATCATATACAAAGGAAATCGGTAAATGCAAGTGACTTTATTCAAAGCGTTCAAAGGGTACCAAAACTAATAGTTTATGCGGCATAGCCAGAGTATAATGAAGTCAATCTTGGCTACCGCCTGGGATCTAAGGCTCTGGGGGGGCCCATGGCCACATTGCCTTCATTATACTATTTTGTGAGCCACCAATGGTGCCACTTATCTCAGGGCAGGCAGCATTTCTCAAGGCCGCTTTACACGTCATGATATTGCAACGCAACTATGATAAAAAGTCACGTGGTAGGGGCGTTGCAGTTGTTATCGTTGGTGAGTTGTATCGTGTAAATGGGCAATGCGATGGAAAACAACGCAACAACTATATCGTTTTTGAATTGTTCATGCTGTTCAACCATGCAATATTGGCTGTGCGATCTGCCATGATCGTGCTGTGTGACAGCGCAACTACGATTTGCAGCGCAACTTTCCCTATTCACTCCCATGTTAAATGGGCGCTCCCTGGGTCGCTCATGGACAGTGCTAAGGAGGGGCGTAGACATTGCAGTTGCGTTGCCTAACGAAATCTCCCTGTGTGAAAGCTCCTATGCGATCTGGGACAAGTGCCAAAAAAGTGCGCGCTCCCGTGAAATCGTACACAATATCGTTCCAATATTGCGACGTGTAAAGCGGCCTTCAAGCTTTACTGACTGCAACTAGTAATAGAAAAAAATGAGGAAATATGTGGATTCCTACTGGGCTGCTCTACAATCAATCATATACAAAGGAAATTGGTAAATGCAAGTGTTTTATTCAACACGTTAAAGGGGTATACCTTACACCTTTATCAGGGCAACCACCAAACAACAAACCCCCAAACAAAATTGGTGGCTGGGGAGTTGGCGGGTTGACCCATACCCTCTAATCTGCCCAGGGCCTTTGCTACTTTTAATCCATACTTATGTGCCGGTGATATGCCTATAGAGAATAAATGAAATAGCTTTAAGATGCATTAAAAATAAGTACATAAACTAAACAGCCTTTGTCCTAAAATGTGCAAATCAGACAGAATTAAAGAAATTGGCAAAATATCTAAAGTACATTAGCAATACTGCGTTGCAAGAAAGTTTAGGTCTAGGGCAAATTTTCGGAACTCTGTTTAATAAATGTCATCACGCCCATAAGCATGAAAATAACAATATTGACATGGCAGCTTCTGTCTGAGGTTGTGAGAGAGGAGGGACATTGATATAATAGACTTTGTCAGGTTCCCTTCTGCATTGCTGCTCTTAATAATGATGGTGGACAATACTATGAGCTGGCCATCAAAGTTGTCTGCTTGCAAGCTGTTTCTGTTGATAAGCTAATTTTCCATTTTGTAATGCAGATGTGCTTTGCCTGTCCTACAATAACCTGTTGGAGGGTTCTGGAGACATGCCAGTCAGTAATTGTTCTTCTTTAAGCTCCCGGCTCTCTCTTCTAATTATTGTCAGCCCAGGAAATCTGGCTCCTCTCTCATCGTTACTTGTTGCACTTCTAGGGACATGTTATAAAGATTTTGTCTGTTTCTACAAAAGACGCCAAGGCTCATTGTTTAGTATAAAAAAAAAACCTTTCAGAAGATCAATTAATTTCTGCATTAACATGTTATGAAGGGCAATCTAGTAATGAATATTATAATATACGTATGATAGCGGTGGATCAAATGGAGTTCTGACAATCTTATAAGAGCAGAAAGTAAGGGGTCAAGCACTTCCTTCAGACTTTGATATGATATCCAATATCCATAGATGAAGTAGATTCCAGCATTCACAAAAGAATGTAGAAAATTAAAATACACCTTTTATTTGAACATTAGAGATGCTAAAGGGGTTGTCTGGCCTTAACTGATAATTCTGACGCCATTCTATGTGATTGCAGATTCATTAATCCGCCCAGCGTCTGCACTAGTACTGTGTTACTATACCGGGAACAGACTGCGGTTATGCAAGTTCTGGCCATTATAGCCGGAGCCCCCATCTAGTGGGTGCGGCTTCGGTTAATGTAATTGTATGGAGCAATGCCACACCCACTGGATGGACGCGCCACTAGTCAGATGCCCCCACTCCATACACTTGTATTGAGTGAGGCCATGACCACTAGTCTTGTTTTGCAGGGAACACAGGGTGACTGCAGAATTACCATTTTAGACCGGACTATGAGAGATATACCAAGGGCCTATTCCCAGCTCTGGAGGATGGGGAGAGAGGAAAAAGAGGGTGCGAGCGCAGATCTAAGTGCAGACGGTAGGAAATTTGTCACAATTCACAGTATTCTTAAGGTTTCCTGGTCACCTTTATGTGATCTTATATCAGGCATATAGAAACCAAATGTGCTGGTTCTCCAAGAGTTCATTCCTTCTTGGCCTGCAGCTTGGTTCTGGAACAATCAGGCTTTGCGGCTGCTGAGCCCGTCAATGGATAATACGAAGAGTGACTGTTCCAATCGCTACCTAGCGCTTCCAGGAGGGACACAAGGATCTGGTGTCGTTTATAAAATTTATTCCAGTAGAAAAGTGTTTCACATACAGTTCATCAATAGGGTACAACGCGTTTCGGCTAAATATACAAAAGTATAGCTTTCCTCATGTCTACTGGAATAAATTTTATAAATGACACCGGGTCCTTGTGTCTGTCCTGGAAACGCTTGGTAGCGATTGGAACAGACACTCCATATTATTTTAGACCGGGCAACACCTTTATAAACAATTTAAGCATAGTCTTCACACAAGGTCTGTGCACTTTAAGGCAAAACTCTGAGTCAGGACTAAGAGTTTTTACTCAAAACATGTAGACCTTGTGTGGACCTTATGCCTCTGTAGATTTTAGCATCTAAATACGGTAATAATTTTCAAATAAAAGG